>OY979694.1:39318244-40549804 GCA_963855945.1 Thereva nobilitata | reverse complement strand
TGCAACATGCTCAGGACAAATTCAACCATGCGTTCTAGTGTAGAAAACGAAGGACGAAGGAAATTGAGTTGCTAACGTTCAGGAAAAACAAATTCTCTAGAAAAATCCTGTGGATTTACAACTATTATAGTTATTTGAACTAGGTTCTCTCAGGATTACTTTGGCACCAGTTCTGGTACCGCTAGTGCTAAACGTATACTATTTTCAAAAGTCAGTATATTCCGTCTACGTTCATCATACTGGGAAGTTGATCATATGGACCGAAAGGGTCAAACCCACAACTCAACAAGTTTTTTCGTGACACAATAGAACAATAGAAAATTAAAATTTTTACCTTTTCATTCTCATACAATAGCACAATTCAAAATTGACAATGAGATTACAGTTTCAAATTGTCAGAGCTAGTGGAAATAGCTTTTAGTGAACTGGCAAAGGCATTTGTCAAAATATCATTGTCAATGAATTGACAAATTAATTTTTAGCAATAATTGACATAAATGGAAATGAATTGGCAATAGTGTCGTTTAATGACAAAAACTAAAGCTTTTAAACTTTGTCAATTAAACGACAAGTGGAAACCTAGCATTATGCCCGGTTTCACAGTGTCGATTTGAGCTTTCGCTCAGCTGAACCTGAGCAGTAATTTTGAGCTTTAGCTCAAGTCAAAACTGTTTCACAGTTTGTTTTTGTGCTTAGTTCAGCTGAACTTAATTCACTGGATTTTGCAGGCCACTGTGGTTGTTAATATGGGATATGCAAGAGCGGCCCTTCTGAATCCTGCTTGCTGTATTCTAAGTGTTCGGTCTACTGCCTCTCTTATCTTTGATAATAATATGTGGGACAAGATTTTGCCCACAGTAGATAATAGACAAATGCTTCTCCAGTCGTTGCATATTGTTAGGTCCCCTTTTTTGGGTTTTTGACTATAATACCTTTCGTCCAATCGTCCGGAAAGGTGCAGGTGTTCCGTGCTAGTTCCACGCTTGGACGTCTGCGTCTGCTATTAGCAGTAGTTTTCAGCAATTCTGGCGGGATGCCATCTTTTCCAGCAGCTTTACCATTGGCTATTGCATGAATCGCGGTTGCTATTTCTGTCTTAGATGGTGCACGAGGGGTGATTCTTATTTGCTCTGCATTGTTTAGTTTTCTTCAGGTTCCTGTGAAAATGAAGCATTCAGAGGGGCAAATAAATAATCTCTCCATTTATTCGCACTCTCTACGGCATGCTTTGTAATAGAACGCTCTCTTCTTTTTACAATTGAAAAATCCAAATAAAATTAAATAATTAAACACAAGTTCACTGTGATTTCTCTAAAATTAATGACATTTCTCTCACTTATATCCGGAGCTTTGGTTTAAGTGCTCAACCCCGTGTTCTTTTAATGAACTGGGTTTTGAGAGCTTTTGAGTTCCCATACAAAATCGAAAACCCAGGTTTTATCTGGGTCTTCTGGTTCTTCGATTTTGTATGGGAACTCAAAAGCTCCTCAAAAGCTCTCAAAACCCAGTTCATTAAAAGAACACGGGGCAAATTTAGTCGCTCAGTTCAAATCAATTTTGAACCAAGTTCAACACTTGAACCACTATTGTGAAACAGTAAAATAAGTTGAGCGAAAGCTCAAGGCTGAGCGAAAGCTTAAGTGAATACTGTGAAACCGGGCTTATTAGATTGTTACAGTATATGTATAAATGAGACTCTTCAAAACCACAATATTGCCCAAAAATGCTTTATTACAAAGTACTAGTACTACTGAAAACTACACTCATGTCTAAAACCAAGTTTGCAATGAAACAATTCTGTTGTTCGGTAAGAGCTTGACTTTGTACTTATAACATCATTAAAAATTATAACAGCAATTAGGACCACTTTCAAACAAAGCACACAGCAAATATAACTAAAATCCCTTTTGATCTAATATATTATTTATTAACCGCTCCCCTCGACTGTTCCTCATTTCGATGAAGCCCACAGCAATAAATGTAACAAGAAACGTAACCATTTGCCGAAAAGTATAACATAAAGGAAACAAGGACTTCTTAATCTAAACAACCCAAAGTCCATTATTTGGCAGCATCTTAACTCTCATCACTTTGTAGGAGGCAGCAACTTTTTTGTCCATTTTATAGAAATTAGCCCCGCCAGGATGTTGGCAGGAATTTTATAGTGCTCCAGTTCTAGGAACTTGAACCTTTTTTTATCTTCATACTTAATCCCCCATCCAAGCCTTTGCTAATTAGAAATGGTATTTTTTTTCTTCTCGTCGTTGTTGCTATACTTTTCTCTTGTTTGTCAGTTTAGCGGGACTTTTCACATAAAAATCTTAATCCTTGTTGGGATTATTGTCCTAATGAGGACAACTCCTGCATAGTGTCAAAATACACAAGACTAATTTAGAAATTATCATGAATCTACCGAAGATAAGTGCTTTATGGACTCACACAAAATATGGCATTTTTATCATGTTTGAATAATTAAGATAAAGTTTTTTTCATTCTTCTTTTTCAAGTGGAGTGCAGCAATTTGGGTTACATAACATTTTACGGGATTTGTTTGTACTGCTGCAAAGTAAACTTATTAGAAATTTGTTGGTTTCCCCTGTAAGCTCTAGAAAGGTGCTTTTAATAATTGCTCGGGTTGTTGTAATTAAATCGGATAAAGTTGACTATGCAATATAAATTAGAAAATATGGTACAAAAAATTCATAACCAACGAAGTTGGTCGGAAGTTTTGAGATATTTTCGTATGAATTTTTAGTAAATTTTCATGAAAATTTTGGATGCAAAATTTGGTGCAGCATTCCACTGCTTATTAAACGTCGAGAAATCCATTTTACAGTGCATGTTTGTAACCTCGGGGTTAGTTTTAATTACTTATTTTCGTAACATTTGTACCACGACTGCAAAAATACAGATTATACATATACGATAGTTGTGTGATACTTAACGAAGTTGTTGTATAAAATCTTCACGTTGTACACACACACAGATGTCGTATATTTTCTAATACATTTTCTTTTCACTTGATATATGTACAAGATATATATGTATGTATATTGATTTTATTATTATTATCAGTAAAAATCAATTGTTGATAATCTTTATGCTTTTTATTTAACAATCACTTTTAATGTTTACAATGACATCAACCATGAAAATCATTGGAAATCACCTTAGCCTAGTGTCCACTATAGAGTTTTTTGCTTAGAGCTAGAGAAAATTCTCGCATAGAGACGCGTAGACAAGTGTGGGTGGGCAAACGGTCTATCGCGATCGACCGGTCGATCGCGAACAGTTAGACAGTCGATCGCCGACATTTTTAATAATTACCTAGGTTAATTTCAAATCTTTTAGTTTAAAATGTGTACTTAAAATTTAGCAGACGATGAAACATGAATTTAAAATTTAACACGTATCTATTCTACAACTAATTCCCAAGCAGTGCTTGTACTCCCTTCTACTCATTCTACTGTATGCGTACGCACTTTTTATTTTTACTCCCCGCTATATACCTTGTCATAATACTGCGCTTGCGGTGAGATGCAACTAGCTGACGCTACCACTGACATGTAAGAATGAACTGCTATCTGAAATATTTATATACAATAATTCATGGACCCAAAAAGTATCGTCCTCTCACTCATCCATAAGCCCCTATTGGCAGCGAACTCAAATTTTGTTCAATTTCGTGTTATGAGTTCAGTGTATTCACTGGCAGAAATAAGATCATATAGTGCCAAATTGAAAAAATGAAATTTGACACTCAAAAACTGCACACTTTTCTATTTTCTTAAATATGTTTACTCTTCACTTTCAATAAGCTACATAAATACGACAACTTTGTTATCTTTGCAGTGAAAGAAGAAAGTTAAATAAAATTCTGGAATTATTTTAAGCGAAATTTAAAGAAAAATCTCCCCAACGGTTGCACGGTATTAAAGTTGCCATAATGTCAGAATATTTACAAGAACTAGATGGGTGTAGTAACTTTTTATTTCTTTCTCTTTCGCCCATAAGCCCCAAATTTTTTAAAACAGGTGTAGAAAGCCTTGCATTTTTTAACATAAACATTCGTAATTGTTGAAAAAAAGCATTTTAAAGGGGAAAAATCATCGAAATTTTATTTCTTATTTGTTTTAATAAAAATTTATTTAGTTTCAATCATCCAAACACGAATTTAAAAAATTTTTATTTACAAAAGGGTACGTGTCAATGAAAAAATGTTTGCCACCTATGGAACGAATTGCTCCCATGAAAATCTTCTGTTGAGCAGTCCATTCTTACATGTCAATGAGCCAGTTCACACGATGCCATAAGTGTGTTGAGTAAGCCTGGTTTTATTCGTAAATTTCTTCCGTTCCCTCCCCTCTCTCATCTATAAAACCGGTTTTACTTATCATGAATATAGCACCGTGTGAGGAGTCCCAATGGTCGCTAGTCAGAAGCTAGTCAAAGCTTCCAATGTTCTCTGATTGGTTAGAAAAATATATATGTCTCGACACGTGTTTTTTCTCTTAGGCCGGGCGCCCACTAAAGTGGTGTGGCAGTGGCGTGGCGGTCTAATGGCAAGTGGAAAGATGTATTCCCGTAAAATCAAATGAAATAGCGCACACTGAAGTGGAGTGGCGATGGTGTGGCATCAGGCAAATGGCGTGGCATCACTTCATTGCCAGTAGTCTCAGACAAGTTCATTTTTTGAGTGGTAAGTAGCAGTGGATGCCACTTCTCGTTAGTAATAAGACGATGATGAATCACTTACCGGATACGCTGCTTGCCATTTTGATGCCCGCTTAATAATTTTAATACAACTCCGCCACCACCCAACTGCCACACCACTTTATTTCCACATGGCAGGCCAAAACTACGCCACTGCCACACCACTTTAGTGGGCGCCTGGCCTTACACGGTCTTTCTGCAAGTTCATGCTGCAAAATCACGGAACTGTCAAGTTCACTATTACTCCATACCTCATTTGGCGACTGAAGAAGAGTTGGTCTTACAAAAATTGTCAGAAAATAGCTGATTTTTGACAACAACCATTTTTAATTAAATTTTTTTTGTTTTTAATTTAATCCATTTTTCGAAGTCGATCGTGCATAAATAAGAAAAATAAATGTCGATCATACCAGTATTTAGTTTGCCCATCCCTGTATACACCATCTAGAGCTCTACACATACGTTCTACACCCACTCTACGCGAAAGTTTTCTCTACTAAAAAACTGTATAGTGTATACGCATTTTTTGCGATTGGTAGAGCTCTACATCTGTTCAAGCATGCAGATGAAAATTCGACCAATCTTCAAGCTTGCGTTCAATTATCATGCTTGCGCAAAAATCTCATACACACGCTCAAGCACGCTTGCACAAAAAAATTGAACATGCGTGCCAGTTTTGCTTGTTCTACACAATTTGTTAAAGCGCAGAATTTAATTTTAAGAGCAAGGAAGAAAACTAAATAAAATCTAACTAAAACTGAGATAATTAAAAACTAATATAATTTAATTTTTTAGTAATTTGATTTTTCTGAGTTTTCCAGACCTTATAAATTTTACCAAGCTTGCATTTTTTTATTGATTTATTTAACCTAATATTTCATGTTCCATATATTTAAGCATATTTGAGGATGCTGCGGACAAATTCGGTTCCATACGAAATAGGACGCGAAAGTATCGTAATCATTTGCTTGGCGCACGGATTTTCCACTTTATCATCAGGAACGATGTTTAGTCCAGCGGGAAAGTATTCATATGTAAAAATTAATTTACCGTGCGAGTTTTTAACGCTATAATTAAGAGAAAAATAGTAGAAGTTATATGAATATGTTTTAGAAAAATTCGCTCCACGGGAACAGGTGAGAAAAAGTCAATAATAGCAGCGAAAACTAGCTTTTTCACGTTTTGGGTGCGAATTTTTTTTTGTGGAAAACATAAAATCGTATTGAATAGCGCTTAAAAATGAGTTTTGGACAATTGAAATCGGTCAACAACTTTTTTGTAAAAAAAAAAATTAAAAACCGTGAAGTATGGAAATTTTTCAGAAGCAGGAACTGTAATTATCGTAGAAACTGGTTTCAGGGCTTAAATTGTGGCCTATTCATCAAAAAATAAGAAGAACTTTTCACGTAAATCGCAAAAATTTAAAAACAGCTGTTCCCGAAAAAAGTTTTGAACAAGGACCAAAAGAGTCCTAGAGTTATTTTGAAAAGCCTTATTTATTCGCGAAGAGTTGCTTCCAACCCGATTTTCATAAAGGGTATGTGAGGTTCCAGCCTTTTTGTCCAGGTTCGTCCGAAATTAGCGAAAACATATTCATATAATTCCTACGATTTTTCTCTTAATTATAGCGTTAGAAATCCGCAGGGTAAATGTATTTTAAACAAAAACTATAGCTCACAATCAGAATAAGTCTGTAATTGATATTTGCGATGTGATTTGTCCACATGATTTGAATTTATTTAAAGGTATGAGTAAAATATATGTTCCATTAGTGTATCACGAGCGCATTGAATTTTATGGGTAAAAAGTATAATAAATTACAATAAAAACAATTTTAAGAGTTTTCATAATTATTATCCTATTATAGTATTTATTCATTTCTGTTTTCATCTCCTCATCAAAGTTATATAAATTATTCTACACACCAAAAAGTGGGTTGTATTTTCATAGCTCAAAAGTGTGTTGTTACTCCAAAAGTGTGTTAATAAATGTTAAGTGTGTTGTTTAGATTGCAGTTCATAATTAACGACTAATTTTTAACACACCAAAAAGTCTATTATAATTTTAACACGGAAAAGCGTGTCAATTTCAAAATCAAGTGTGTTAAAACAACACACTTTTTATTGACAACACACTTTGGTGTGTTAAACAGTACACTTTGGTGTGTTAAACAACCAATCAGTATGTTACACCTGTTGCAGTGTTAAATAGACTTATTTTACTTTCAATTGCTTAAATTGGAACTTGTCCGTTCGGATTATTAATTCTGACTAACTTTTCACCCCCGAATCACTTTCACATATCGATTTTTAGTCTCCGTACCGAAATTACTTATTTCGTTTAAAAAATTCATCGCAGTCCCTTATTGGTTGCCGCAGTTAAATTTCATCGCTGCATTTAAATGCAACGGTGGGAGGCGCTAAAGAAATTACTCACACTCTCGTGAACGAACAAGTGCAGAGAAAAATCTGCACATGTTTTTAACGTTCTCGCCAGGGGTGATCGTACGCGATCGAATTATGGGCCGCTTTGTGGTAGGTTATGTGCACATGTCTTTCCGTAGGTTAATTACCCAATATATTCTGTGTGTGGCCGGAAAGGGTATTTCCAACTTTCGTTTATGCCAAGTAATAAAAAATGTAAACACTGCCACTGACCGTTGAATTAATTTAGGGGCCTTGTAATGGGCGAAGAGACGATAAAGGAGCAAGGTAATGATGGGGATTCATTACAGCTCATTCAATAATTCTCGATACATTCCAGAGTTTTGTTTTCTTTTCGCAATCCAATCTCGCTCCCAACATTATTTCTATTAAATTCTTTTAAATTTTTTACACAATAAGCCTAAACCCAATTTAAATTGGTGCCTTATGAACACTCATGTTCGTACGTTAGGGTACGTACGGTTACGGTACGGCACGTCATATTAGGTTCAGGCTATATGTGTACGCACGCACCTCAGAATAACTGAGAAATGAAATGACATGCAAAAGTTGATGGCCGCACTTGCGCGCTCTACCATACGACTCTACAGTAGAGAAAAGCGCATCTGCAGTTTACACAGTCTGTAGAGCGCGTGGGAGAGCTCTACTCAAAATTTCTCTAGAGCAGCTCTACGGTGGAGTGGTAGAGTGGTAGAGAGGCGCTGTAGTGTACACACTACAGGTAGAGCTCTACACTCTAAGCTCTACACTCTACCAAAAAAAAACTCTATAGTGGATAGGAAACCTGGCTGGCTAATTCACCTGCGCAACTTGCACTTTTGCTACACCGTACCTACTGCAAGTTGCGAGAAACTTTCTTTTGTGGAATTAACCAAGGTGTCTCAGGTTTCGCCCGGAAACTTTGGTTCAGGGCCGTTCAGGGAGAATTTTCCGGGGTGTGTGGGGTTCAAGGATTTATTTTAATGATTATGTTTATTAATTAGGGAGTTCTTAAATTCCTACATAATAAAATGACTATTTCAAGTTAATACTTTCTGCAGTATTTAGACAGTATCTTATATATTTAATATACACACATTGACTATGCTAAGAGAACAATGTCTTCTATATCTTGTTTCTGACTTACGTTAGTACTTAAAACTTGTTTTTGACTTTTTAGTTAATTTTTTATCACAAGGGTATTTTATTTAAAATTATTTCAAATTTTTTAAAGTATCAAACGAGCTCATCACATACAATCTTCCTGAAGTTTTATAAAGATACTGATACACCACCCCATTTCACTTTAAAGTCTAATGTGTCGTCAAAACACATGATGTTCCGTTTGGAAATCGTAACTGTCGTGTTTATTCAAAAGATTTCTGAACAATGCTTTAAAGCCTTTTATTCATTGGCAACCTTATTTTTGCTATAAAAACTTTCCAAATAACGCAAATGTCACAAAATAGAACCTTGTACGACACTAAAACCATAACCCATAGATCGACCCCATGTGCATAACTTAAAGTAAATCTCTTCCTTCAGAGAACGGACATCAAAATCTAATCAAGGCTGTAATTGCCTGGTGATTTCACCTAAGGTATAAAAATGGAAAATAAATTCCCTTGTAGATGCTTGCGCTGTAATTCCCTGAGTCTGATTTTATCCTTTCTAAATCTCAGATCCCTCAAGTCTTTATCACTACTTTTACCAGCCCCAGTTGCAGCAAAAATTCCTTTTGTGTCAGTCCATATTTAAATTCAGGTTTCTCTCTCGTCTTTCACTTATGGTTAATTTTTGAGCTTCCAGCTTCGTTTCTTGGAAGAAAATGTCTGTGTGTTTTTCCAGTTCCTTTTCGTTTTTCTTCTTGCATTTAATATTTCCTTTTTTATATGTATTGTATAAAGAAGTGCACACTTGGGCTTTGACCCGCAACACACACGTTAAGAGGAATCCAAGCAGAAAATTTAACCCTTTTATGAATGAAGAGTAAAGATTTGAAATTCGGCACTCCTTTCTTTTGTAAACTCTCAAAACTAGGGTATTTGCACATTCTAGCTATTCGGTTCAGATGTGAAAAAATGAAGTAGCGAACACTTTGAAATTTAACTCAAAAATAGGAACTGCATATTCAAAATTTAAATCACACGTTGTTTCAGGAAATTTTAATGTTAAAAGCATAAATTTAAGGGAAATGCAAACATGCTTTGAGCTTTAACCTACATAGATGTGGAATATCAGCAAACATGTGGATGTTCCCGTATAATTTTAAAATTGTGAACTAGAAAAACTAATTAACAAAACAAAAGCCTTTAATAAAATAAAACGTTAATCCATTAAAAAATCTAAGGAACAATCTAGCAATTAGCTTGCATACCCCCACCCCAGCTATTAACGTATGAATATTTATGCAGCTCCACAAATTATTCATAATTCTTTGGGTTAACCTGAATCTAATTTTCTAAGGGGTGTCCAAAGTTTACCTTCCAATTTTAATTGGCCGTCATTTATACCAGTCTTCATTGACAGTTTTCCAATAGTGACAGATGTCAAGTCAAATCTTTCCGATTAGTTCTGGGTGTGCCCTACGATACACGAGTCAATTCACTGATCAATTCAATTTGTCAACTGTCAATTGAAAGGACAAGAGAAGAGAGTGGAGTGAAGTTTGCAGGATTGAGGACCCTCCCCTGGCCAACAAAATGACAATTGACAGTTCGAATTGAACCTTGTTCTTCCAAAAACTCATATTGATTAGCTGCGTTCCGTTTCTGCTCATTTTTACTATTTTTTACTGGTGCGTACTTGGAACTACTTGTATTTTTGAGTCGATCTTACATTCTTGTAGTGTAAGAAACTGGAGTAACTGTAAAACGTTACACACTATCGTCGTTTTACTCCGCGTGATTAAAAGCTGGTTTGAAAAATAAGATCCTAACGGATACTTAATTTCTACGGCAGTTACAACTCTGTTAGGTTTTGGGTTATTCTAAATTAAATGGGAACTAGGCTGAGCCATATTACATGAGATGGGTAGAAGCGTACGATAAAATCTTTTCCTCCCTTCAAAGCATCGTGGCTGCTAGCTCACCAAAAGAGGGCGTCCCAGCTATGTTTTTTGTTTGTTTTTTTGCGAGGGAGTGAGTGAGTGAGAGTCTTAAATCGGTCTAGCAGCAGGAAATGGGTGACCGTCTGTAAGACTCATGCCTACGATAGGAGACACCGCTTGGGGTCCGTACCCAGACTGTAGGATGGCGTTTGAGTCCAGACCGGTATGAGCCGTAAAGGCATTACTCCCACCTGGCGTCATCAACGTGACCCTTGAAAGTGCTCATCAGATCCAGAACAGAGGAGTTTCTTAGAGGGGAAGGTGGCTTCGATTACCTACTCTACGTCCCCAGAATATCATTGGGGGTCATTCCTGCTATGACACATGCAGGTTCATCGGATGTACAGCATGCTCGAAGCGCACTTAACCGATACGCAGAGTTTATTTTCCTCTACATATAATAGGACCATACTGGCGCTGCATACAATAGGACCGAACTAACCACTCTCCTATGTCAGGCAGTATGTTCGCGAGTCCTGTGCTGATGGCGAAAGCTTTTCGGCCGGGCCCGCCAAGTGTACCTCGTATAAATAGCTAAATTCGGGCTTTAAACGGATGACCTGGGCACCTACTTTTACTGCTATGGTATCCACCTTTATTCGCTTGCTGATTTGCATTACTTCCGCTTTGTGCTCCACTAGCATTAAGGTCACGAGCTTGTTGATAAGGGAAGAGCTAATTGATAAGAGAAAAAGATTCTTCGCTTACTTGATACGATTTAATTTAGTCATGATCTTGACGTAACTTCCCAGCTCGTTGTCTCGTGTCGTCTGGTCCTAGTAACGTTGATAGCCCCTCGTTTAGTTTTTTGTATTCCTCCAACGGCTTGCTTTAAATTTTTTTTTCTTGTGATAAATCTGGTTTCCATATTGATAGAATCCCACCGCTGCCACCAATTTTTATGTGGTGATTTTTTTAATTTTCACTACCAAGTGCTAACTCAAAGAGGCGTAGATCACCAGCCCTTTTAATAAAATGTCCAGTTTTAAAATACTGCTTTATTTAGATACTCAGTAATTTTACCTAGATTTTCTAACTCAATTCCTGTCTTAACTTTTCACAAGATACTTTTAGTAATTTTCAGTAATTTAAGACGTTCGTCATTAATATCATAATTAACTGCAGGTGAATAGCACTTGCTTCATTTAAGTATAAGAGTGGCTTCCAAGGTCAAGGTGAATGCCTGTTCGCCATATGTGGAAGGTAAGGGTTATTGGTTTGAAAAGAGGGGCTTTTTCTGAGAGTCGAATCACTCACATGACATTTCTCGATTGATTGTCACCTCAATTTCGGAGAGGTATTCCCAGAGTGGAAACGCAGTTAACAACCTGATTCCACTCTGGGAATGCCCCATGCAACTGACGGTTGGCAATTTTGAATGAGAGATGTCTCTAAGTCAACTCGGGGAATACCACTCACATGACTCTCAGAATAAGGCACAGAAAGTGGTGATTGCATAATTGAAAGCATTTTTAACGTCAAGAATTATCATTGCGCAACTGCATAAGCTTTTTACCTTTGGACTCCTGAGGCAACACTCCTTGCCTCAGGCACGCTGTGCATACTTGGGCAAACCCAGCCATGCGTATAGATACAAACGTGGTAGTCCAACCCAAACCTGGTAAGAAAGAATGCACTGAAGCAAATTCCTTCAAGGAAGAGTCACCAAAAAATGTCCACAAGGAGGGGTTCTATCACGTGGGAGCATGTGGAACACCATAGTGAACTTTCTGCCCAGACCAGGCCTGCACATTGTGAGGTAAGTCGATGATGGGGTGATTGTGGTAAGTGGGAGATTTCTGTACACTACTGCAGACATCATGAAAAATGTCTTTCGCGTGGTAGAACAGCGCTGCGTTAAATAGGGCCTCTCCATAAACGTCAGCAAAGCAGACTCTATTGTCTTCTATTGTCTTTATTACAAAGATGAGAGGTCTGGAGTTCCAGTATCTGACGTTTTTCGAGTCGTGGATCAACGTGACTGGAATGGCACAAACACATATTCCAATGGCTAAAGCCGCATCTAATTGTTTGGGTTTCTTCAAAAAAAAAATATGAGTGTGCGTAGGACCACACGTTGGAAGTGAAAACTTCTATTGCCGGCTAGTCTATATTTCCAAATCAATCTTAATATTACAGTAGGATAAGGATCAAGAAATTTTGTTTATGAATATTCCATTTAAGTTTATTTTATTGTTAATGTTCCAATAAAATTAGAAGAACAACAAAGTAATAGATAATTCACAAAAAACAATACACAATACATAATATATAATTCATAATGCCTAATACATAGTACATAATGCATAGTACATAGTGCGTAGTGCGTAGTACATAATAAATAGTACATAGTACAAAATACATAGTGCATAGTACACAGTACATAGTGCATAATACATAGCACGTAGTACACAGTGAATAGCACATAGTAATAGTACATAATACATAGTCCATATGTAGTACATAGTACATAGCGCCTAGTACATAGTATATAGCACATAATACACAGTACATAGTGCATAGTATTTAGTACATAACACATAGTGCATAATACATAGTACATAGTACATAATACATAATTCATAATTCATAATGCATAATACACAGTACATAATACATAGTAAATAGTGGATAGTACATAGTGCATACATTGTAAATAGTACGTAGTAAATAGTACATAGTATATAGTACATAATGCATTGTACATAGTACATAGAACATAGTACATAGGACATAGTACATAGTACATAGTACATAGTACATAGTACATAGTACATAGTACATAGTACACAGTACATAGTACATAGTACATAGTACATAGTACATAGTACATAGTACATAGTACATAGTACATAGTACATAGTACATAGTACATAGTACATAGTACATAGTACATAGTACATAGTACATACTACATAATACATAGTATATAGTACATAGTAAATAAGCATAAAATACAGTAAGGGAAAGTGGGGAATCGTGGGCCACGTTTTTATTTTGCTCGATATCTTTAACAAATATCAGAAAATTTGCAAATTGTGATATGGTATGGTATTCTACGTGTACAAACGCAACTTTTGACTATTACAGTTTTTTTTTTTTTTTTATCTTAAGTTTTTGGTTGTTTGCAAAAAATCGATGATTTCGAGATTTCAAAAAATGATGGGGAATCGTGGGACAGCGCCTTTATTAAGTCAAAACCAAACAATTGTGATGTAAAACTTTATTAAATATCTGGAAATGACAAATGAAGACGATCAATCAGATTCGCAATTTGGGTACATGAACGTGTTGGCGGAGGTAAGGACACATTTTGCATGTACCTCTCGACCACATTCAATGCATTTCATTGAATTATTTTTGGTCAGTTTCTTCGGCATTGATTCTAGGCAAAGTATGCAGAAGTCCACATCATCGTCATCACGTCGCGCTGGTTGTGTTCGTGTTTTGCGCTTTTTCGGTTCAGGTGCCTCTTTTTCTTGATTTTCTTTTCCTTTTCCTGGCTTTTTGCGCTTGATTTCAGCCTTCTGGCGCAATTCAGTGACAAATTCACAATTCCCCACCAAAAGTGGCTCATGATTCCCCACAAGCTATTGTTTCCAACATAGCGGCGTGTGAGTGACTTGTTGAAATGTCATGCAAAATTCCTTTTGTATGTTGACAGGCCAAGCTCCAACGATAATAATTAGCATATTTACCTGTGTTGGTTCGTAGCGATACCTTCAAGATTGATGTATAGTAAGAATGCAGAAAAACTTTTGCAGAATCTTTTTTTCAGGCTAGTATCGTACAGAGCAAATAGTACGCGTTCACTGGTCATCTACTAATGTGAAAATATGCTTAGGCTAAGAGACGACGTTGCCAGTTGTGTTGAACTGTCTATCTTGACATACTGCCGATAGATGGCGGTGTCCCACGATTCCCCATGGCCCACGATTCCCCACTTACCCCTACATAGTGCATAGTAAATATTACATAGTATATAATACATAATGCATTGTACATAGTACATAGAACATAGTACATAGTACATAGAACATAATACATAGTATATAGTACATAGTAAATAGTGCATAATATACAGTACATAGTGCATAGTAAATAGTACATAGTATATAATACATAATGCATTGTACATAGTACATAGAACATAGTACATAGGACATAGCATTGTACATAGTACATAGAACATAGTACATAGTACATAGAACATAATACATAGTATATAGTACATAGTAAATAGTGCATAATATACAGTACATAGTGCATAGTAAATAGTACATAGTATATAATACATAATGCATTGTACATAGTACATAGAACATAGTACATAGGGCATAGTACATAGTACATAGTACATAGTACATAGTACATAGTACATAGTACATAGTACATAGTACATAATACATAGTATATAGTACATAGTAAATAAGCATAATATACAGTACATAGTGCATAGTTAATAGTATCTACATAGTATATAATACATAATGCATTGTACATAGTACATATAACATAGTACATAGTACATAGTACATAATATATAGTATATAGTACATAGTAAATAAGCATAATATACAGTACATAGTGCATAGTAAATATTACATAGTATATAATACATAATGCATTGTACATAGTACATAGAACATAGTACATAGTACATAGAACATAATACATAGTATATAGTACATAGTAAATAGTGCATAATGTAACGACTTGTACTTCTCGTTACAAGGACTGTGTCGTGCATTCGCTTTCGCGAGATGAACACTGGCCCTTTTGATTAAATGTTTTCTTTATATTTGCTTAGGAAAACTCTCACTGATAGTTTGTTGGATATTTTATTTTCAAACACTTATTTAGTTTTACTATAAAATAATTTGACACTTTGAATTTAGTACTCTGTTCTTTTCTCATATAATTATTCTTTCAACTTAGCTTGGCGCAAAACTTTTCCACTTGTCCGTGTAGGCTCCCACGGACTTATTATAAAAATGCCTGATTAGAAGTGGAAAGTTTGCCCTCGCTTTAAAAATACTTGTTAACTGTTTCGATGGACGAAACTGAATGAATGTTCCCTTCGAATCACTTTCGCATTACAACTTGCCTCCGATACCGTAATTATTTACTTTTCTTAATAATTTCTTCGCGGTCCCTAATTGGTTGCCGCGGTTATTTACTTAATTGCATTCAAATGCATTGGGGGGAGGAGCTAATGAATGTATTTCTCGCTCTTGTGCATGGACAAGTGCAGAGGGAAATTTCTGCAAAGCCTCTCTGTGAGCGAGCAAGTGCAGAGGGAACTTCTGCACAGGTTAAACACTCTCGCCGAGGGTGATCGTACGCGATCGAAGAAATGGGTCAGGCTGTGCATATGTTCTCCACACATGTTCCCGTCGGTTAATTACCCCGGTGGTCGCTTGTGTGGCCGGAAAGTATGTTTTGAAATATACTTGCATTGACGTCAAGTAAATGTGAACAATGGCATTGACCATTGTTTTTTTTCTTTGCACTGCATGTGTGCACTGAGAATCTTTATTTTGATTCTAAGATTTTAGGATCTTTTGAAAGGTTCAGGGATTTGAGTGCCTGGACCTTTTGTGAGATGAAATGTTATTTATGCTTTTCAGCTGTTGGGGATATGGAAATAAGTGTAAACTTATTTCGAAGCGGTGATCTAATTAGCCCTGGATAGAGTTACATATAAGTTATAGTAACTTGAGAATTTATTGGGGCTTGGCTGTGGAATTGAGACGAGACTGGGGGATGACACGAGATGTGTAATGAGGATTAAGGAATGATGTAGAGGTAATGATGGGATTCATTACACCTATCCCCTTAATTAGAAAGTTGCGCGAGTAAAAGGAGCGGGACTTTCGTTGGAGGCATGTGGTTTCTGTGTGTCGCGTGGTATCGTGAGTTGCGAATTGTGAGCGATTCGAAGGTACTATATTTTTAGAAAAGGAAACAATCATTAACTTATAAATTTTAAAAGGTTAAACAATTTTATCATTAGAATATGGGTCTCTATCTGTTTAGTCTTACATGTATATATCAAAGGTTATTTTATTCGCTAAAAAAAAATGTTATGTGTATTGTTCTTGTTGTAAAGTTTTGTTACTAATGCTCTATTTATTATTCTATTTATTGTTTTATTTACTTATTTCCTAGAATTTTGTTTGTTTTTTTTTTTTTATTTTGTTCCTATGTTATCTTATTTATATATTTTTCTTATTGTATTTTTTTTTAACTTTCTATCTTTGTTTTTATTTATTATTTTATATTATTTTTCTTTATATAAAAAAAATTTTATTGTTTCCTTTTTTTTTTTTTAAACTTTGCAATTCCTTATATTCTAAACAATTTTCTTAACGTAGGGTAATTTAACTACGTGTCATTTTTATAGTTTCTATTTATATATATATATTTTTTTTTTGTTGTTATTTGAATTATTTATTTGTTTACTTGTTACAATTTAATTTATAATAAAATTTGCCTATTTTCCTTCATATGTTTTTCTCTTCTTTTCCTTTTTTTTTTTATTTCTATTTATTTTTTTTTTATTTATTTAAGACATATATTTGTGGATAAAGGAACTTCTCTCTCTTTTTTTTTTTTTTTTTTTTTTTATTTATTTATATATATAGTAATCTCCTTATAACTTAAACAATTTTCCTAACGTACTCTATCTACTTATTTCATAATTTTTTATGTTTTCTATTTATAGTGGATATATATATATTTATTTAAAACATAGTTATAAGGGAAGTTTTTCTTTCTTCCTTTCCCCTTTTTTTTTTTGTGTCTTTGGGGGCACATGTTTGTGGGTTATTAACTCTTTCTTTGACAAAAAAAAAAATTTTACTTAGGTTGCACAAATTTCCTGCACGCGTTTTTGTTTACTTCTTCAAAAATTTTCTTTATTGATTGTTTTTATTTTTGACATGCTTCAAGAAGGGTTTATTATTTTGCAACGTGTGAAAAAATGTGTCTCCCTGGTTTGGTTAAATAGCCGGGGTGTCTTGAGAATTCCATCATTCGTGATTTCCACTTTATTGAGGAGTTTTTAAGGTAAGTTCTATCCATTTGTTCCTCATAGAAAGAAAAATTTTTATAGTTCGTTTATTTTTTTTTGCGTTATTAGAAAAATCGATTATTATGGAAGCTCAACGCGATAATTTAGGCCTCCGCCAGGAAGATTGGGATGCCTTGGGGCCGGTCTTCAATGCAATCGATCAACTAGTGGATCTCGATCTAGCACCTGACGAGGTCGTAGAGGATCGTTACGACCCGTGGGAGCATGAGGTTGAAGAGGACCGTTTCGACCGGTGGAATCGCTGGGAGATCCAGGATGCGGCGGAACGCGAGCGTTTGGAGGCCATTGACGCTTTCGATGGTTGGAATCGTCTAGGCGTTGGATACGTAGAAGAGCAGGAGCGATTGGAGGCGATTTTCGTGGATGATTTTGAGGATCTGTGGAGCGAGGTGGGGGAGGATAGCGGTTATGAGTCCCTTGAGGTGGAGGAAGAAGACGACTACGGTGAGCGTATGTGGGGGGTACTTTGATTCCTCCCGTGAATTTTTTTTGTTATTGTTTATAAAAGAAAAAATTTTTTGTTAATTAAGATGGATAAAAATATATATATTATTTTTATTTTTATTTATATATTTTACTTGTGTTTTGTTTTGTTTCTTTCCCTCCATTTTTGCTTTAGTGCGTCGTTAGAGTATAAACCCTGGCGGCAGGCTCTGGTGTGTTTTGGTCTTCCTGATTTGACTCGATTACTATTTTTCTTTTTTTACACTTCTTCCTAAGTGTTATTAGGAGGATAGTTGTTGTTGCTGCCAGCAATATATAGCTTATGGTATAGTGGTGAATATTGTGGGCGCTGGAATAGTCCGGCCGTAGATTTTCTTCTTCTTTTTGTTTTTTGATTTTGTTACTCAATTCATTTAATTCTTGATCTCCGTTGAATTTAATAAGGAAGGTTTTTTCCACCTGTGGCGTTGGTTCTTTACTTTTAGCGGTTCTGTTTAACTCGTCAGTGAGATTTAAAGACGGTAAATAATAATTGCTTAATTTGCTCGTTCGCATATTATGGGTCTGGATGGTGAGCTGTTCACTCCGGAGATAACATCCTGCCTTGATATTAATTATTCCACTTCCATTTAATAGTATGGGGGTGATTTTATCTTTGCAGATAGTATCTATTGTTTTTGGTTTATTCACAACGAATAACCATTTATTCGGTTGATTCAATTGGATCCAATAGTCAGCTCTGGGTACCGATTTGATGTGGCAAGATTTGGGTATTGTGTTATCGTGTTTCAGGAGGTCTATCTCGCATAGGTTGTCCCTTGATTGTACATTAAAGATGGGATGGACTATTCTACAGAGATATGTTTCCAAATTTTCTGATATACAGTTTGCCAAGTCGGGCTTATTTAAGGTGTAGTAATGGACTCGATCGTAGTCCACTACTAGATATTCCACTGAAGGTTCTACGTAGACGTAATTACCTTCGTAAAAAGTGGGAATCGGTACTACTTTGTGTAACTGATAGTTCTCGCGGAAAGGTAACGGAATCTTCAACTCGAATATAATTTTGTCTTGCAGTACAGCCGCACATACGTGAGATATTCTATATATTTGAAGCTCACTATTTTGGTTCCTGTTTACAGGGATTATAAGGTTGTTGGGAATGTGGTGCTGGATTTCAGCCAAAAGGGAGCCAATTTGGGAAGGGGTTATTATCGAAGGGTGCGGCTTACCGTGTCTTACGTCCGTGATTAAATCCAGAAGCGCGTTCAGAGAGATTTGGAACCGTATGGTAGCCAGGGTTGTTATTGAAATTAGTGATTCTAATTCCACTGAAAGGTTTAAGCCGTCATTTTCAGATTTTATAGTGTTTAGACTGCCATCAATTTTTTGAATCTTATTCTCTATATATATAAATTGTTCCTTGATAGCTAACTGGCTTTTATTGAATACGTTCGCTGTAGTCTCCAGGATAGTGGTGTGATTTTTGATTAGATTGAGTAGGTGAGCCTGATCATTTTTTACCAATTCGATATGTTCATTATATTTCAATGCATCGTCTTCGTCAAGAGTGCCGAAAAGGGTCTTACTTAATGTTCCTATTGCGTTGAACAGCCCTCGTTTTTGTCGGGGGGTTCCGATCCCAAGAAGTTTACTTTTTTCTAATATGTCTTCTGTGACGGTAGATAGTTGCAAATTTACGGACTTGCACAGATTTTTGCTATCTTCTGGTAAAAGGGAGTTCTTACATATAGTCTTTATTATATTATTATATTGTAATAACCTACTTAATTCATACTTAAAGCTATTTAGGTCGTAATACGTAATGACTTGCCATTCGTTGCTATATAGGTTCACCTTCCCTATATTTTCGAAATAGATACCCGGGTTGTGGTTAAATTGGGTGATGTTTACGGATCCTTTGTCCTCTGCAGCAGTGTTAAGCGTGAGTAAGAGCCACAAGATAATGAGTGACCTACGAAGAATTTCATACATTATTATCTTCAATAAACACTTTTAAATTATTATTGTGTAGTGTCTTGTTTTTGTTTTTTATCCTGATGGTTGTGTTCTCCGTGGATTTTATGTCTACCACAGGATATGGCCCTTCCCACAGCGGTGATAGCTTGTTTTTTCTTGCATTGTTCTTTACCAATACTTGGTCGCCTAGATTGAATGTCTTAGCTCCGGAGTTTTTATCATAGTATTTTTTATTTCTTTCCTTGTTTGCAATTAAATTTTCCCTAGCGATTTTATGGCCGTGTTGTAATCTTGCCCTTAACTCGTTAGAATAGTTTTCATAATTATAGGAAGTAGTTGGGTCGTTCTTCAAACTAGATGGTATAGTGGCTGGGAATCCATATAATAATTCATGAGGGGAGAAATTAGTGCTTGAGTGAGGGGTGGTGTTATACACAAACATGGCATACGGGATCCAAGTGTCCCAAGTAAGTGGGTCTCTATTAACGTAATGCCTCAGATATTCTGCCAGGGTTCTGTGGCTTCTTTCTAAAGCTCCGTTAGTTTGAGGATGATAAGGAGTAGTCTGCAGCTGTTTAATGCTGAGTAATTTTGTTACTTCTTTAAACATCTGGCTCAGAAAATTCGAACCCTGATCTGTTAATAGTGACTCTGGTGCTCCATGTTTGCATATTATATTCTCGACAAATGCTCTGGCGACCGTGATTGCTTCCGTGTTTTCCAACGCGATGGCAGTTGAAAATTTAGTAAGGTCGTCTTGAAAGGTGAGCAGATATTTATTCCCCTTGTAACTTGTTGGTAATGGTCCCACTATATCTAAGAAAACCTTTTGGAATGGTCTTCCACTCGTAGTAGTGATTCTCATTGGCATCCTTCTGTTAGGTGCTAGTTTATTTGTTTGGCATGAAGGGCAATTTTTTATAAAATTTTTTATGTCGCGACGCATATGTGGCCACAGGAAATCCTTCTGCAATCTTTGGAAAGTTCGTGATATACCTTGGTGTCCTCCGGTAGGGGTGTCGTGATACTCCCCTAACACTCTTTTAATTTCGTCTGGGTCCGTTAAGTATTTTATTCTTCCTAGATACAAAGTGATCTCTATATTGCTACCGTTGAAAATACATCTAAATATCGATTCCAATTGGTGTCGCTCTATATTGGTTAGCGGTGGTAACTGTACATTTAGTTTTGCTATGTTCATGTTTTGGCATTTCTGTAGGAATGCTTTTAATATATTTTTTATTATCTCTTCGTCTCCAAGTGTTCGGAGGGGAACAGGCGCTTTTGCTAACGTGTAGTTGCCTTCCTTTTTTTCCTCGTGGATTTGTCCTATTGCCAAATCCGTTGGCATGTCTCCTAATATTTCCTGAAGGTATTGTTCCGTATCGTTGGTTGTCAAGGGTAGCAGGAAAAATTTATGTTGTATTGTCTTACAGCGGCAAAGGGAATCATTCTTCTCGTTGATTTTTACTTCTTCCTCTGCTTCTTGGGGTGTGTTCGTAGAAATGCTTGGTTCTGGTTCCGGCTTCTGTTTGGCTCGGCTTCTGGTGATAATATTTACCCTTTTTACCTCTGCATGGTCTTCACTAGGTATTATCCTACTTAACGCGTCCGCATTGGCGTTCAATTTTCCCGCTTTGTATTTTATTTTATAATCATACTCCTCCAGTCGAATTCTCCACCTAGTTAGTCGGCTTGTGCAATCCTTTAGATTCATCAGCCAAATGAGTGGCTTATGGTCTGTTATGATTGTGAAGCTTCGACCGTATACGTAGGGTCGAAATTGTTCGACTGCGTACACTATTGCGAGTAATTCCTTCTCGATCGTGGAGTATTTGGATTCTGCTGGGTTAAGAGTCCGACTAGCGTAACATATTGGTCGGTCTTTGCCGATTTCACCTTGCGAGAGGATGGCTCCTAAGGCTACGTCACTGGCGTCCGTTGTTACGATGAATTCCTTATCGAATTCGGGGTAGGCCAGGATAGGTGCGGTTATTAATTTGTTTTTTAGAGTCCTAAATGCCTCATCGCAGAATGCGTCCCACTTGAACGGAACATCCTTCTTGAGTAGTTTCGTAAGTGGTTTTGCTATTTTAGCAAAGTCAGGTATAAAACGGCGGTAATAGCCTACGAATCCTAGAAATGCTTTTATATCCTTAGGTTTGCCTGGTTGTGGATAAGTCTTGAGAACCTGTATCTTTGTTGGATCTGGGTGAACCCCTTCGGCACTGACTACATGGCCTAGGTATATTAACTCCCTTGCCAGAAAATGACACTTTTCTGGTTGGAGCTTTAAGCAATTTGCCTTAAGTCTGCTGAATACTTCCATAAGTTTGGAATTATGGTCGCGTAGGTCATAACCGTACACGACGATGTCATCCAAATATACGAAGCAACGCAGACCTTGTAGTCCAGTTAGTACCGTGTTCATCAGCCTCTGAAAAGTGGCGGGAGCTCTTTTGAGTCCAAATGGCATCCTATTATAGTGGTAGTGCCCATATGGAGTGCTAAATGCGGTTTTCTCCCTGTCTGCCTCATCCATGGGTATCTGGTGGAAACCGTTGGCCAAATCTAGAGTAGTGAAATACTTAGATTTACCCAATTGATCCAAAATATCCGTGATGTTAGGCAGTGGATATGCATCACCAACGGTGATTTCATTTAGCCTCCTAAAGTCGACTACTACCCTCCATTTTTTATTACCGTTAGCGTCCGGCTTTTTGGGAACTAACAATAGTGGTGAATTCCAAGGGCTACTGCTTGGACTTATAATGCCGTCGTTCAGCATGTTCCTAATTTGTTTATCGATCTCACCTCTTTGAGATTCTGGAAGCCTGTAAGGCTTAGTGTATATAGGTGGCTTGTCTGCCAATGTCGGTATTGTGTGCTTCATTGCATCGGTGCACGTAAGGTAGTCACCTTCCAGATGAAACAAATCGTTGAATTCCCTACAAATTTTTAATATTGCCTCGCGTTCTTCTTCATTACAATGGTTTAATTGGAGAAGATCTTGTAATATTTTTAATCTACCTTTGGTAGGATCCCTATCGTAGTCTGGGCACATGATATCGTAATTATCTAGTTCGTCCCAGGTTGGTGTCATTTCTTCCTCCGAGCATCTTACATCTAGTTCACTCATGTTGAGGGCTGTTACTCTTGCGTATCCATTTATTGGGTGCGTTATTCCTTCTCCTAAATAAATTCCGGGTTTTATTAGCTTTTTCCGGCATATCAGGTCTATGTTGCCTGTTGCTGGTATTTCCAGGACCATTTCAGATCTGGCTGGTATGATGATTTCCTTAGCGGGGTTACGCGGTGAGCGTCTGTGATTTTCGTTGGTCGTAACCCTTCCTTTGTAATTTTGTTTTATTATGTCCGCGGCATTTTCTTCTGGCTTCTGCGGTTTTTCCTTGTATGAACTATCGACCGAAATTTCGTTTGCTTTATTACCGTATACCGTATTTCCGTGTTCGTTAAAAAAAATGGAGTTACTTGGTTGCTCCCTAATTAAATTATCTTCCACTCTGTTGGTGGGTATTTTAGTTTGTATTATATTTTCGCCTTCTCGTGGCATTTTATAAATATGCTGCTCTTCTTCTGTAATTTTTGCTTTTGTATTTTTTCTTTTTGTTTGTTCATCCCCGCAGGTTGCTTTATTCCTGGGAGGTTCTTCTTCTTCTTCTTCTTCTTTAATTTCTTCTTGATTCTCCTTGCCATTTTCTATCATATTGAAGTCGAGGTCAATTGCTTCCCTGTTGCTAACCATTTTATCCAAATGTGGGACTGGTTCAAACAACAGGCGATCAGGGAGTGCTTTCCTAGATAGGGGAAGATCACCTGACGGCTTTGGTAGAATACCACGGTCGTAGCGTTGTGGATTCCTTTCCTCTTGTTCAATAGTTTCCTCCAACTGCTGGGGGCCGCGGTCGTAGCGTTGCGTGCACCCATTTAATGTTGGATTAATTTCATTATTACTATAGGTTAAATTGTGATCATTTCTTATGTCGTAAGTTTCGTTTTCCTTGGTGCTCCTTGCCTTTGAAGGACTTCCTACCCTCGCATTTTTGTTGTTCAGATATATCTCTAACACCTCATCCAAATAATTTATTTTGCATGTATACTTTGTCATGAAATCATGCCCAAGCAGTCCATCATACGATAATATGCGTTCATCATCTTCCACCAGCTGAAAGGGGTGGCGGATCTCGACTTCGCACCTGCTATTAGATAATGCCAAAGTTCCGTACAACAGGCCCTCGGATACTATGTAGTCTTTAGTGATGCCATAAATTATGCACCTCTGACCTACATCGACTAGGCTGTCGTCGGCAGTGGATTTAATCTTATGCAGGCTTATCTGAGATCCCGAATCTACCATGAAGGTGGAAGTACCGTTGTTGGACTCGGAAAAGGGTAATGTTACCAAGACATCGCGTTCGGTGATAGTGATAGGAGCTAGAACAACTTCGTTTAGGCGAGGTGGTGCACCACGGCTTGAGTTTCCTCGTAGCGGGTCGGAATGCCGGGACTTCCTTCCCGCGGCATCTCGTTTCCCGAATCTTGTTCATCCTGGGATAGGATGCGTACTTGTCTCACATTGACATTTCTATTCTGATTTCCCGGAGGTCCTTGTCTGTAAGACCTTTCTTGTCTTTGTTGTTGGAAGTTATCTCTTGGAACTTCCCGTTGTTGTTGGCTTGTTTGCCTATAATCATTGTTACGCGGATTCCAATTATAGGAAGATGTGGGCCGGTTTTGTTGCAGGTCCCTCTTCAGAAGTATGTCAGAACGTCTAGTTCTGCATTCGCTAAGCTCATGATTTGGTCTGTTACAATACGAGCAGTATAATCTCCGAACTTCTTTCTTTATTTGCGGAGTCGAGAATGAAGGGATTATTTTATTTTTATAACATGTCTCTCGAGCATGTCCTTTTTTGTGGCACAAATCGCATGTTAAAATTTGCCTTTGGGATCCATCGTTCAAATGGTCCTTTGAATATTTTTCCTCGGTGAGAGAAGCGCGATCCAGCACGTAATCAATTAAGGCTGTCAGGTCCGTCTCATTCCTAGCCTGTGCCAACGTTTGGAGTCGCTCGTTCTTCAATCCGGCTTCGAATACTCGGATTGCCTCCTTTTCGTTTTCTTCTACGAAAAGTCGCCTAGCCCCAGCATCTGAGACTGCTATTTGGGTGGCCTTATTTAATTCTCCTAAGGTCCTTATGATCTTTTGTGAGAATTCACTCACACTTTCTTTAGGGCCTTGCTTCAACCGCCTTAGGTCTTCACGAATAGTGGACCGAGACAGTTTATACCTCTTAAGTAAATGTTTTTTATATTCTTCCCAAGTGGTTACATTTCCATAATCGAGGATGTCATATGCAGCGCCAGAGACTTTGGTTTTTAGGATATGAAAAAATAGTGCCCTATCCCGCTCACCTTTAGTGATGCTGAACAGCTCGTCACAGCAAGATATGAAGCGGTTTAATTCATTTTTGTTACCAGAAAACTCGGGTATCATTTCTCTGGCATCGGATATAGTTATCCGTAAGGATGTTGTTTCGGCGCCCTGGCCCAATGAAGGTGGTTGGGAATCGCTGCCGGTAGCCATTTTCTTTGTTCTGGCTGGCTTTGGGATAGAGGGTAATAATTTTCGCAGGCTTCTGAGCTCAATCTTTGGAGCTTAGACGTTACGAGGGGTAAGAGATTTGGACCACGGGGACCGTAAGCAATAATTAAAAGGAGGGGACAATAATATGCAATAAAGTGAATACAGGATGTTCATAAATTCGACCCAAAATAACAAAGGAAAGAGAAAAAATGCCAGCCTTCCATAGGCACTTAGTTTTGTT
The DNA here is from genome assembly GCA_963855945.1 of Thereva nobilitata. Taxonomy (NCBI): domain Eukaryota; kingdom Metazoa; phylum Arthropoda; class Insecta; order Diptera; family Therevidae; genus Thereva; species Thereva nobilitata. Next base: position 40,524,191 of record OY979694.1, on the reverse strand, counting down.
TATCAGAAAAATTTAACTCAACCCCGAAAACTTAAACTTCTCACTTGAGGCGGAAAATATCACGAGTACCTTGTTAGAGATTACACAATTACTTTTTAAAACTTTTAGGAACTTGAATCCTTTTCATTTAAATATATTCGTATATCAAAAATATTCGGACAAAAAAAAAATTTTTTCTTTTCCATCATTAAATGGCGCGACGTGCAAGAAATTTGATTAATATATATGTATATCGCCAAGATCAAAAAAAAAATTGTACTTAATTTTAACATTTGTGTGTTTGTTCATTCATTTTTTTTTTTAAAACAATAATAGATAGAAGAATCTAATGATCTCTTACTTGGATATTCCCTCGTTGGATTTGCTGAATTTCTTCATGTTGAACAAGTTTGTTGAGGAGGATCCCGCTTTGGTATTTATGTGTTGAAATGAAGTCCCACGTTGATTATGGATTCCCACGTTGTTTTGCTGGATGTTGAGGATTGGTGCGGCCGCGTTGGTTTGCTGAGTATCCCTCGTTGATTTATGCTGATGCTGAGGATCCCTCGTTGATTGTTTGATGAGTGGATTCCACGTTGAATTTTGTTGGTTGCTGATATTAATTACTTACGTTGGCACCACCCTAACTCCGGCTCCTGGCCTCTGGAGGGGCTAATAGTTGGATGCTTGGTGCGGTTGTAGATTTTTTAAAGTTGGAGGTGCCTATTATTTCAGGACAACCTCATTTAATTTAGTTTATCTCGGTAGCGGATACTGATTTTTTTTCGTATCTCACCTTGCTGCCACCAAATTTTATGTAACGACTTGTACTTCTCGTTACAAGGACTGTGTCGTGCATTCGCTTTCGCGAGATGAACACTGGCCCTTTTGATTAAATGTTTTCTTTATATTTGCTTAGGAAAACTCTCACTGATAGTTTGTTGGATATTTTATTTTCAAACACTTATTTAGTTTTACTATAAAATAATTTGACACTTTGAATTTAGTACTCTGTTCTTTTCTCATATAATTATTCTTTCAACTTAGCTTGGCGCAAAACTTTTCCACTTGTCCGTGTAGGCTCCCACGGACTTATTATAAAAATGCCTGATTAGAAGTGGAAAGTTTGCCCTCGCTTTAAAAATACTTGTTAACTGTTTCGATGGACGAAACTGAATGAATGTTCCCTTCGAATCACTTTCGCATTACAACTTGCCTCCGATACCGTAATTATTTACTTTTCTTAATAATTTCTTCGCGGTCCCTAATTGGTTGCCGCGGTTATTTACTTAATTGCATTCAAATGCATTGGGGGGAGGAGCTAATGAATGTATTTCTCGCTCTTGTGCATGGACAAGTGCAGAGGGAAATTTCTGCAAAGCCTCTCTGTGAGCGAGCAAGTGCAGAGGGAACTTCTGCACAGGTTAAACACTCTCGCCGAGGGTGATCGTACGCGATCGAAGAAATGGGTCAGGCTGTGCATATGTTCTCCACACATGTTCCCGTCGGTTAATTACCCCGGTGGTCGCTTGTGTGGCCGGAAAGTATGTTTTGAAATATACTTGCATTGACGTCAAGTAAATGTGAACAATGGCATTGACCATTGTTTTTTTTCTTTGCACTGCATGTGTGCACTGAGAATCTTTATTTTGATTCTAAGATTTTAGGATCTTTTGAAAGGTTCAGGGATTTGAGTGCCTGGACCTTTTGTGAGATGAAATGTCATTTATGCTTTTCAGCTGTTGGGGATATGGAAATAAGTGTAAACTTATTTCGAAGCGGTGATCTAATTAGCCCTGGATAGAGTTACATATAAGTTATAGTAACTTGAGAATTTATTGGGGCTTGGCTGTGGAATTGAGACGAGACTGGGGGATGACACGAGATGTGTAATGAGGATTAAGGAATGATGTAGAGGTAATGATGGGATTCATTACAATAATATACAGTACATAGTGCATAGTAAATAGTACATAGTATATAATACATAATGCATTGTACATAGTACATAGAACATAATACATAGTACATAGTATATGGTATATAGTACATAGTAAATAGTGCATAATATACAGTACCTAGTAAATAGTGTGTAGTACATAGTACATAATACATAGTGCATAGTACATAGTGCATAGTACATAGTACATACTACATAATTCATAATACATAGCACATAGAACATAATAATTAATACATAATAATTAGTACATAGCTCATAGTACGTAGTACACTACACAGTCCATAATACACAATACTTAACATATAATATTAAATATATAATATTCAATATATAATATTTAATATACAATATTTAATATATAATATTTAATATATAATATATAATTCATACTACATAATTAAAACTAAAACCCCCAAAGGAAAAATTTTTCTCACGTGATGGTACGTGCGCGTGATGGCACACAAAAAGTGCGCGTGACGCGAGTTTTTAGTTTTTTCCCCAGGCCAAAAAGTGCCTAACGTGCCTATAGAAGTTTTCACTTCAAAAATTCTTTAGTGCGGCCATCGGGTTCGAATCAAACATTCTCCCTGACCTTGAATATAACGCTATTAAATGATAAGGATAATGTACAAATAAAAATGTAGAAATTCCTTGATAATACTCTGTCGTTACTACCATATTAATGATTCCACAGAAATCGATGCGTTCCTGCCTATAAAGCAAAATTATTCTCGCTACCTGCACCCCTTGTCCGACGCCCCGCTCCCCGGTTTATCGACCTTCTCTTACTCCCCTACGTTTTACAATTCTTCATTTCGCCACTACACCTAAAAACTTGTCATCAATATAGACCAATAAATAGGTCGAAAAAAAAGGCCTTCATAATGCGAAAAATACTGCACGCGATTTTTTTTATCAAATGATGTTATACATTTTTTTAAGCTTAAATTCAAAATGGCGTCATCCCCACCCTCTTGCTAAACTTACAGTGAAGGGAAACGCTATATATATCTCAGAAACTATGCATTTTACGGCAAAAATGTATATTATCTTTTTTGTAGATAAATAAGTGATTTAACTTTTTTGTTTAGAATTTTTTTTTGTTAAGTCAATATCTACGGAGAAATATTGCTTCAAACTTCATATATAACTTTCTTTGCACTATATTTCATTAATGGTTAATCCTACATGAAAAAATCCTGTGTAAGACTTATAGAACACACGATTATCTATAATTTTTGTTATTATCATTTTTTACGTAGGGCTAATATTGCACGAGTTATGGTGCTTTAAGTGTCGAAAAACGTAAATTTAATAGTTTTTTGCCAATATCTTTTTTAGCACGTTTTATTGCAAAACCGATTATAACTTTTTTTGTGCGCAATTTCATTGCCCACATTTTTTATTTTAACTTTTTTCTGTAAAGTTGATATTTATGGATTTATTACACCTTAAACCCTTATAAAGAATGGTTTTTTACAAATATCTCGTCAACTGCTAACTAAATTACTTTTTTCGTTATCGAAATATGTAATTGGAATCGACACAAGCAACAAAAAATTTCTCTGAAAATTGTACTTTTAGGCGTATTTTATCATAAAGCCTTATATGTATATAAAAAATCTATACCTAATATAAGATCCGAGTTCCTCAAGAGAGCTATGAAGGTGACAATTATAATTTAATGGGAAACGAAACTACAACTTTATTATCATGCATTTAACTCCATTTTCTATTGTCATTCAAAGGTCGAAGCCTTTCCAGAGGCTCTACGTTATTGGGAACGTGTTTCGGATGGGAAAATACTTGATCCTGGGGAGAAATATCGCATTGAAACGTATCCAGACAGGTGTGTATTGCATGCATTATTCATACGGATAAGGAAGTTATCCTAAATCCTTTTACTTTCAACAGATACAAGACAACAATGCGCTTAACCATCAATAATCTGACCTTTATGGACTTTGGTGTCTACTATTGTGTCGCTAAGAATGAGCACAATACAACCGTTGCCAACTTGTATGTGAAACGTAAGGAATTTAATAGACCTTTTATTGTTCCATAAAATCACCACTAATATCCTGAATCCTGTTATACAGAAAAGGATCCAAATACCTTTTTACCCTTCCTGGAGCAGAATGAAGTTGCCATTTTCGGTCAAAGGCCACCGGAAGGTGTTTGTCCTCCGCCACCGCCGCCTTGTCCAGAATGTGTGCCCGAAATACGGTACGTTATAGATGTTACGCTCGCCGCAATATGGCCCACCTTGATATAACGAAATAGGGTAACATTAATCTTTCATTTTATTGCAGGGATTTCAAGTGCAAGGATAATATTATAGCCAATTTCAACATGCACCCATCCGGGAATCTCAGTAGCTACCCGGGGCTACCGAAAAGGACTTCCAGTAATTGAATTTCTCCGTTTTGTAAATGGAATGAACTTTTGTCCTTATTATATTTTTGTGTCTTTTGCAGCTTGCCTTCTGTATGCAGTTGGGAAGCCCGTATTTCATAAACATACTACAGAGAATTATGGTGCTTGGCTTAAGGACTCGTCCGCAAGATCTGAGGATAAGGAGAAGATTTATGTCACTAGAGAGGGGTACGAGCGGCGGCTTTATGAATACCCGAATAAAATGAGCTTTAGGAATAATATCAGCACGAAATCGTATGAAATTCCCGGTGGATTCACTGTGAGTATCTTTGAATTTTGTCATTTTGGGTAGAGATATAAAATAGAAATTCGGTTTGTTAGAAGTTCCTTAGCTGATTTGGGAATTTTTGCTTGCTTAAATATTTATTCGAGGTCACTGATGATGTTGAGGACGACTAATAAATGATGGAAGTTGTTACCGCAAAGCAATTTTTAAAGAGATCAATTAAAGAGGTTTTAGAGAAGAAAGTGTTTCACAGGAAGCTGCATTTGAATTGTCACAGTAGAGTTCAAATAACCTATTTACTACCGGGCCTCCAAGTGAGACCTAAATGAATGCGAGTAAATTTCTCTTATTCCGTTCGCGCGCTTTCAGCTCGGCCACGACGACTTCAGAGTCTTTATCTCTTGGTTCATGCAACAGGACACATACCACCAAATTAGTAGTCCTATCCAAGCATGGTAAGAAGAGCTTCATCGAGCAAAGTCCTTCAAAACTGTCAACCTTACATATTTTTGTTGAAAAGAATAGGGAACGTGGGTGCAGACTCCCTAAACAGCACTATGATGAAGAGATATTCTTTAAGTAGAAACAAGCATGGCTATCAGCTTCTTCCCGCTAACGCCGATGGTTATATCACTGCCTGCTTGAAGCATACTTAGTCAGGCGCGGATTCAAGGGGGCGGGGGGGTCACGAGGGTCATGACCCCCCCCCCCAAAAGCGCTCGTTGTTTAAAAAACAAAATTGATCCAACTAAAAAAACAAAAACAAAAAATAACCAAACGTTCAAAACCGACCCAAATTTTTTGCATATTAAAGGAACGACCTTAAAAAATGACCTTCAATTTCTAAAACGGACGTTCGATTGTAAAAACTTAACTTTTTGAGTCTGTGTTTTCATTATTAATATGTTTTTTTGGAGTCATTTTAAGCACTGGAAAACCTTTAAATCGACTTTTTGTTACTTGTGCGTTATAGTACAAGCTTTGAAGATAATTTTAAGCTCTAGAACGGTGCTCTAGATTAGAAGAATCCGCAGACCAAGAGGATCGTTTTTAGAAGAACGCCTTTTTTTAAATAAAGTGAAATTTCAATATTTCGCAGCAAAAATAAAACTGTTTTTTCAGCTAGCAAGAAGCAATATTTTTCCCAAATAACATATCTAAGATGCGTTAAACAAAAGTTATTAACAAATTAAAAAAAAGTGATTTTTAACGGTTTTTCCATTTTTCTCTATGTTTTGTGCCCTAACGTATAACTTAATTTATATCAATCGAAAGATAATTTAAATGCCTACAACTTTACAATTTGATTTTTTTCGATCAGAGCTCAAGTTTTTTTGTTATTCGCAAAAAAGCGATTTTTTGACTTTCGCGAATTTTTTAGGTTAGGTTCGCCCATGAAAGGAATAAAAACGCTATCATTCTTAAAATTAATTGTTATACACGCTCATATTTTTTGTCTCCTGCCTTCAATTGTCTGGAAAAACATTGTGAATCCGTAGATTGATTGGACTATTCATCAAAAACACATTGGGGCACATTTTCTGCCCTACTATTCCGCTCAAATTAGGGAAAATTTAAGAAATTTTTCCCACAGCTATGAAACCGGTGCCAAGTGAAGGATTTGGGTTGTCTAAACATGATTTTCACATCCCGCAATTCGAAAAAAGAGTTTTTGAGAAATATGTGAATTTTAAAGTTGTTTCGCCTTTTCTCTATTTTTAGGAGAAACTATGCATTTTGGTCAAAATATGAAAAGAGCAAAGTTATAGGGCATACTGTTTTTTCGAATTCGGCATTGTTTCGCCGCTAGAGCTCGTTTTGCGCCTTTTTTCAGACTCTGTTGATAATCAAAGCGTCCAAAGAAAGGCCGTTGAAAAACTACAACTACTACTTTGATCTCATTTAATTTTTCATACAAATGTAATAGTTTGGCTCAAAATCTAGCAAAGGCGCAAAACGGCCTCTACCGGCCAAACTATGCGGAGTTGGAAAAAATTGTAAAAGTTAAATTTTGTAGGTAATTTTATGCTTTCCAACTTTGCTTTCTTGATATTTTCACCAAAATGCATAGTTTCTCCTCAAACTAGAGAAAAAGGCGAAAAAACTCTAAAATTCACATATTTCTCAAAAACAACCCTTTTTTCGAACTGCAGGTTGTAAATCCTTCACTTGGCACCGGTCTCATAGCTGTGGGAAAAATTTCCTAAAAACAGCGATTTTTTGACTAATTTGAGCGGGACTATACGTTTGTTTTTAATCCACGTGAAATTCGGTTAGTTTTGTTCGTTATGTTAATTTTGTGTTTGTTTTTTTACGAGTAGAAATTTTTTTCCGCCATTTTTAATTCCGTGACCCCCCCCCCCCAAAACAAAATTCTAGATCCGCGCCTGTACTTAGTGCACAACTTTTCAGCCAATAATATTAGGAATGCATTGGTGTGTCATTTCACACTGAAAATCTCAGCTTTTGGAAGTATGTGATTTTAACACGCTTAAAGTGTGTTATTGTGGCGTCACCCATTTGATTAAGATTGTAGTCACTTTTTACACACTTGATCAGTTGTGTGCTGTCACAAGTGTGTCCTACAAGTTGATTGTAGGAGTTTGTGAATTGTGTCATTGCCTTGAGGGATAAGTACACATCAAGGGTGGACCCCAGAATGGAAGAACGATATCGGCTGATTTGGTGAGATCGGCGAAGGCAATAAACAAACCTTGTACAATTATTGAAGACTTCATTGAGTTTATCCCAACCTAAGGTCAGAATGGAAGAGTATTGCCATAAGCGGCGAAAATTACCATATGTTTTAGATAGGGTATGAAAACCCCCTGATTACAGCAGGTTGACTGTCAGTTGAGATAAACACCTAGTTTTTTTACTCGCAATTGATAAGGTAAGTCCGTGTTCATAAGAATTATAGATGGAAGGAAACAAGTGTCTCGTTGACTGCTATATACATTAGAATGCTACAGATTTTGGAGGCATCGAGCAGTATGTGGTTGGATAGATACCTTTGATAGATACACTCATGATCGGCATTAGTGTTGTGTACACAGTTCTCTACCAATCCAATAAACCTATTTAAATAAATTTTGATATCATTAGAGCGACATTCATTTTTTAGAGCGATTATGATTATAAAATGAATGAAAATCTCATGTGCTTAGCTTAGCTTAGTTTCTAGAAGCTTATGACTAACACTATCAAATGCCTTACTGAAGTCAAGAAGCACAATAAAAGCAATGCGATCAGAATCAAGAGCCATTCACACGTTTCACCGTGCCCTTCGATTTGCCATGGTGTTAGTTTTTCCAGTACTTTGCCTAAGAAACATAATCAATATCATATCAAGGTTTGGGCGCAAGCATGTTTAGCTTGTCAACGCTCGAAAGTCGGCAGATACACTAAGAGTTCTATCGGTGATTTCCCTATTCCGCAAGTCCGGTTTGCACATGTCCACCTTGACATAGTCGGACCTTTAGAAATCTCGAAAGGGTATACCTATATTCTGACGCTCATAGATCGATTCACCCGTTGGCCAGAGGCCTACCCCTTGAGGGACATTACCTCAGAAACGATAGCTAATACATTCTTCCGCGAATTCATATGTAGATTCGGAGTGCCTTTTCAAATTACTACCGATAAGGGCACCCAGTTTGAATCAAGACTGTTCCGCCGTTTGTCCGAATTTCTCGGAAACCATCGAATCAGGACAACTACTTACCACCCACAGTCTAATGGCATGGTTGAGCGTTTCCATCGCCAACTAAAAGCAGCTCTAAAATGTAGAAAAGGGACCTCAAGCTGGGCAGAAGACCTCCCAATAGTACTATTAGGTTTGCGGGCAGCCTATAAGCCTGACCTACAATATTCCCCAGCAGAACTGGTTTACGCCCAACCCCTCAAGTTACCCTCCGAATTTTTCGTTCCAGACATGTCTCGTGACGAAACCGAGCCAGATGACTTAGTACAAAAGCTTAGAGAAAAGATACAAACCTTTAAACCCGTTAGAATAGACCACTCAAAGAATAGTATTTTCATTCCGAAAGGATTGGAAAATTGCGAACAAGTCTTTATACAGTCCATTCGCCGTAAAGGAGCGTTAAGCGCGGTATACGAAGGACCTTTCCCCGTAGTGCGCCGGCTAAGAAAATCTTTCATAGTTAACGTAAAGGGTAAAGATTCGAACATTTCCATAGACAGACTGAAGCCTGCATTCCTCTCGGAGACTATCGAGAAAGGAGGCAAGATAAGGAAAGTACGATTCAAGTTAACATGAGCCACTTACTGCAAAGGGGGTACTGTAGAGTACCGAAACTCTACACTTCCGTTCAGCAAATTGCGGAACGCACCCACTCTCAGCCTCAGCTGCTAGAAGAGTAAAAGGAATTGCCGGCGATAGAAAAATACAGAAGTTAGTCAGTCTAGAAGTTGAGCTCAGCGTGGTGACTCCGAACAATAGAATTTAAGTATAAAATTAAATATAAAAATATATGAAGTAATGAAAATAGAAGTTGTAATCAAATAAGTTAATGTGTAAATGCGAAGAATAAATAAGTGTAAATAGAAGTGGATATCGGTGTTCCTAATTAAATAATAATCCCACAATGCTTATAGGACGATAATCATCAGGATCAGGCAGCTATATAAATGTCAGTGATATAGGGGTAGATCACAGGAATAATTAACTTTAGGTTAGGATGACTGTCTGGACCGACCAACATGACTTGCCACAGCAATTTAATCGGTAACCACGATCATTTGTTGCAGTCGGTAGTCTAGGGCAGTGGTTCTTAACCTTTTTATACTCGCGGCCCACCAAATATTTCAAAATTTGTTTGTGACCCCCATTTTTTTAATAACAATTTATATTTATTAAATTAGGTATAATAAATTGATTTTTTATTATTATTTTATTTTTTTATATAATAAATATAAAACATGACTTTATTAACTCATTATCTATTTAAACAACATTCAAACTTCAGTCATTAATTTTTGGCAAAAAATAAAAGAAGAAACCTTTAAAAATTCATAGAAAAAAACAAAATAGTTTTACTGCGATTTCTGCTGCTGAATATTTTCAAATTTCAACTAATTTGTTCAATCGCGGTTCAATTGTTTGTAATGCTATCCGCATGCTAGCATCTAATCGCAATCGATTACGTTTTTTTGTATTCATATCCACCATAGTTGAGAAGCCTTTTTCTCCCAAATATGTACTAGCGAAAGGCAGCAAATTTTGCATTGCTGCTGAAAACAGGGTGGGATTTTCTGCATTAATTTGTATCCAAAATTGGGACACATATTTAGTTTTGAAACCAGACTTCAAATTACAATCAGTTATTAATTACAATAATGTATATTCATCAGCTATACACTATTTGCTCGCTTGGATTTTTTCTCTCTTGAATTCCTGCTAAAAATCAAATTAAGCATAACCATTATCAAAAAAACGCTCTAAAAGTGTGGTTATGTTGTTCCTTCCTTTCCATTAGTTCTCTTTTTCAAAATTTCCCAAAAGCTTTCGCTTTCGTTCTTCTTCATTCCTCTCCGTTTTTCCTGATATGGACACTTCCATATGAAGTGTACTGCATTTATCTCGCAGAGTGAAAGAACGAACGAAAGAGAACGAAGGTATGTGATTCAGCCCTTAGAATTTCTTTGGCATTTTTTTCTTCTGCACTAACACATCAATTTTCTTTTTATTGTATTCTAAAGGAAATTTTTTATAATTTGGCGGCCCCCGCAAAACTTCTTACGGACCCCCAGGGGGCCGCGGCCCACCTGTTAAGAATCACTGGTCTAGGGAGTAAGGCCCCTGACTACCATCCCAGAGGTCCCGGGTTCGAATCCCGGCAGCACCACTATGATTAGTCTTTCCACTTTCCCCACCTACATAACTTTCCTTCTTTCTTCTTCCCTCTTTACATCCCTGTATTCTCCTGTCATAGCCTTCCGCTAGCCCTTCCCCGCTCCACCAGCGCATGTCATCGGTTGGTTGATGGGATTCAACTCGTTTCAGGAGTCATAACACTTCAGCGAGTTGTTTCTCGATGCCCCGATGCCAGAGTCGCGATAGTAATGGAAGTAGGTGGCATAAAAAATATCGCGGCTTGGTTGTGACAGTTCGTTCCTTCACTTCTCTCTCTCCCTTCATTATCTTCCGACTAGAGCTTGCTGTTGCGTCACTAGACTATTTATTTATTTATTTATTTATTAGGCCAAACAAGGCATACTTAAACTAACTTACATAGTTGTCCTTATCCATAATACATAAATATAACTTAGGCTATATTGTTTGTTAGTACCGGATGTGGATGTCAGCAGGGATATCAGTTTTTTTAAAGAACTGTTTCGTGAAGGATGGCGAAAAGCAGGAGCTGTGAGTATTGAAGACCACACAACATCTGTTAACAGGTTCGTTCTTAGGGTACTCGGTACGGTGTGGATATTCCTTAATTAGTTTCACGTGCCTCGTCTGTCGGGCATCGTCATTGAACTTAATTTTATCTGACAACAATTGCACTTTGAGATTTTGCCTTTAAAAAATCAAAGGTAAGGCAAGAGATAAGCATTTTTCTCCTACGAGCCAATGTTTTCAGCTTCTTTGTGTAGGGTGGTAGCCTAGGATAATCGCGGGGGTCATGGGGATGTCGTAAAGCAAAGAGGAGAAATTGTTTTTGAACTGATTCAATCCTGTTACTACTTACTTGGAATATTGGATCCCAGATCGGGCAAGCGTATTCCAGGATTGGACGAACCAGCGAACAAAAAAGGGTTTTAGTGACCCATACGTTGCCCAATTCTTTAGCCCTTCTCTTAATAAACCCTAATAGCTTGTTGGCTCTAGCAGTAATTTGATCATAATGCAAATTAAAGTTTAACTTGTTGTCAAGGACAACACCTAAATCCTTAATATGACCGACATGGCCTAAAACCTTGCCGTTAAGATAGTAGTACTGCAGCTGTTTATTTCTTTTGCGTGAGAAGGTAATTGCATGGCATTTCTTGATGTTGAGTTGTAGTTTATCCATGCCGCACCAGTCTTGAAATGCGTTCAGTTTCGACTGAAAGAAGGATACATCTGTTTGGGAACTTATGACACTGTAAATTTTTAAATCGTCTGCATGTGGTGTGGAATATCCCTTAGTGTTTCGGATAAATCGGAGATAAATATGTTGAGAAGGAGAGGGCCTAGATGACTGCCCTGGGGGACACCGGAAGTTACGTCGACTTCCTTTGATAAAAATCCTTGAAACCTAACCACTTGAGTTCTTCCGTTAAGATATGATTTTGTCCATTCAAGGGCAGGACCGGATATTCCAAATTTTAGAAGTTTTGTGATTAAAATATGGTGGTCAACACGATCAAAGGCCAAGGTCAGTATAGACTGCGTCGATTTGATGACCGTTTTCCATCAAACATAATAGTTCAGAGGTTAGTATCATAAGGTTGGAGGTTGTCGACCGCCCTTTTATGAATCCGTGCTGTTTTTTGTTAAGAAGAGGGTCAATAAGGGGGGGGGGTTATCTTGTCGAAAACGAGTTTTTCGAATAGTTTTGGAATTGAAGACAGTAGTTGTCCACCAGATGCTTGTCACATGATTTGTGGATCGGAGTAAGAAAGGATTTCTTCCACATCGATGGAAATTTACCTTGCATTTCAAGAAACTAGGGGGCCGTCAGACAGAGATTTTTTATAAGTGTTGGTTCTGTACCTGTTGTTAACATTTCTGTGCCTGTAAGGTCAGTGTTAACTGTACTCGATTTTGGGCAAAAGACTTCGCTGAACCTATCAGCAAACATGTTAGAGATTTCTTAAGGCACGAGGAGTGGGTGCTAGCATTTGTCATTGATGACGGACTGCCGGATGGATCGACGCACGCGCATAGAAAATTTACAGTGCTGCCACTTCACCCAGACGTAAATTCCCTGAGATTTCCAGACTTTTCCTGCCAATGACACGGATTAAAAAAAATAGTGGAACTTAATTTTGAGACGACCCTCTTAAGTCCGATATATTACTGAATCAGAGATCTTTGCTGCAATTTTATTTTACTCCGCAAAAACCGAATCCCATTCATTTTTAATTTCTTTTATGCCTGCAATGAGTTTGTCAACATTAATTTTTTCTGTCTCCCGAGTTTGGGGAATTAGATGTTTTATGAAACCAGAACCTTCATCCATTTGAAATATATTTTTGGTGGGCTTGGAAACACATTTTTCTAGACAAGTTGTTCTTTTTTAATTATACAGTCGTTATACATGTTTTTATGCGCCCCATGTTTTTGTTTTAGTCTGTTAAAAGTCCCAGATTATTACTTAATCCGCTGACGCAGCGACACAAATTGTTTCTTGCCATAAGACATCAGAATACAGCACTGCTACTATTGTACTTCTTACCAGACGTCAGAATCTCAAGAAGGTCCATGTTTGTGTTCTAATTATTTTCTAGTTTTTGGTACAGATTATATGATTTAAAATAAAACTGTTTAACTTAAAAGTTTTTTTTACCTTTTTCCGTATTCTTTTTAGTCTTAATTCATGTTTGGATTTTACTTTTTACAAAATTCTGGTGAAGTGATTTGTTATGCATATTGATTGCAGCGCCATTTTCAATTTTCTAATTTTGAAAACAAATTCATTATTTCCGACATGGGGACTATACAAGGAGCATAAACTCTTATTGGGGAACTGACAGGTAATAGATGGGCAGAAGAAACTAAACTACTACTTCAGTTTTGGCCACAGATGTCACCTTTGTCCGATGTGCCCAACATGAATTTAGCTGAATTTGACCCATTTGACGATTCGTTCAAAATTAAGTTACTCGAAATGGGGCAAAGCTAATAAAATTCATTGGAAATTAATAAAAATTCATTGGAAAATCCAAAAAACGATAAAATACGAATAATCGCATTGATATAAATCGAATTAAGACTGGCCGCACACCTTGCGGTTTCCGTGTTCGGTTTCCGAATACGGAACTCGGACTCGGAATTCCGTGAGCCTAGCGCAGACGTTCGGTTTTTGGCATCCTGAACGCACATCTTGGCTTTCGAACCGAATATCAGGAATGGGTTCCGAGCGGAAGATTTAAGAACGTGTGCGCTATGTAGAATTATTTGTATGAAATGCCTGCATTCGGGTTTTCGAGTAAGGAAACCGAATTCCGAAAAAGAACACGGAAACCGTAAGTGTGAGGCCAGCTTTTGAAGCTGGTTTTTCAAATTAGGAGTAAACATAAAATATCTTACTAACACACGAATTTGGCCATGTACCGGATGAATACAATCGGCCATGTTTTTTGAGGTACATTTGACTGCAGCGCCCTCATTAATCAAACGAAAATTGACAACACGGAGTTTATATTCCTTGTATAGTCTCCATGATTTCCGACCTTAAACACCCCCAAATAGCGATTTTCAGTGAAATTGAATCATAATTGCCAAAATCGTGCCACCATTTTGAATTTTCAAATTTTGACCACAGATTCGTCATTTGTGACCTTAAAAACCCCCGATACCAATTTTCAATGGATTCAGAACACATTTGCAAAATTCATCAAATTCATTCGTCATTATGATCCTAAAAACCCCCCGATACCAACTTTCAATGGAATTGGAACACAATTGCCGAATACGTCCGCCATCTTGATTCTTTTTACAAAATTGTCAGATTGCATTGTCACGGGAACTCAATGTGTGAGCAAAGTTTCATAAGAAACGGTTTAGTAGAAGTAGTTGAAAAAGCTGTCGCAAGATTTTAGGCAAAGATATAAATATACGAGGTCAAGTTAAGTAAAACCATTAATAAAAGGAAATGCTACTTCGAGTTGGGGGAATCAAGTAATGTGCACCTGTTTAATAATAACATCGACAATGCATCTGTAATTACAATTTGTTTGAATTCCATTAGATGAAATAACATCTTCGTTCTACAAAGAAAATAAAGGACCCTACAAAACGATATCGTGCGTCTATAAAGAGAATTGCCTCAAAAAAGAAAATATTCAATCTTTAATCTGTCGACAATCACATGTCATCAACAAATTTTATTCCGCTGAGGATTTATATTGTGAATTCTTATACGTGTTAGCAGGATGTAGATAAGTATCCCAACAGGATTTTTGTCCCTTAGTAATCATATAGTACATCATGTTTTATAGCAAAAACTCGTTTGCCTTCAAAAGCCTATCATGCAATTAGCAATTCATTAAATCTTTTATATTCTATAAAACAAACAATAAAACATTTATCCACTAACAACAATCCCATTTTTATAACTCTACAACAATATCAACTCACACATTCCTGTCGTCTTTTTTTACAATTTCCTCATTCTTTTTTTAAAAATCCACAGGGAAACGCACATGTTGTATACAATGGATCATTTTACTACCATGAAAAGGACACTTCAAATGTGACGAAGTACGATTTAAGGACGTCTCGTAAAATCTGTAAGTATCTACTAAATGTGAACATAAAATCCTCCATATTCAGTCCAGAATCTCATGCAAATTTAACATCAATAAATAAGAAGGAAGACTACTCTACTCTACTAAGGAAGAACACACACATTATTCCCAGTTTTTTTTTATGGCGGGCAATAAGGATAAAATCCTAACAAAGCAGAGCGCATTAATTAAACTTTAAAAGTCCAAGCGCTTCCTTCCTGCAAACAAGTGGTTGACAACCTAGCGACAAAGGAGCACAGATGATAAATTGTTCAACAGATCCATCCTTTGGTTGTGAGGCCGCCTTTCATCTCCTTGAGGAGGGGAGCTTGTGCCTCTAATTACGCGATATGGGCACCACGCCTTGTCTTTGTGTCATAAATCTTGCTAGAAGTGCCTTCTGACAGTATTGTTTAGCATTTCCTAAAAGTCCTTTTCACTCGTGTTTTCTGCTTTTTCAGCAACGAGGCTACCTTACACCGGAGTTGATAAACGTAACTATTTGTACACCACAGAGCACAACTTTATGGACTTCAATGTGGATGACGTGGGCCTGTGGGTCATCTACAGCACTCATGACTCTAACAACACCCTGGTTGCCAAGGTAAGGCTCTAAAATTAAGATTAACACTCGACCATTTTTAGTAGGCTCCATCCAAGTATGTCAAAGGGGTGTGATGCTTGAGATAAGACAAAAATAGTTGGGCAAGCAAGGATTATTACATGCCTCAAGCTTCTTACCGTTAACTTTATGGCAAGGATAATCGAAAGTAATTTATCTTCTGTCTTTATAATCTTTTACAGCTTGATGCTGAAACTCTGGAAATCCAGTTCAGTTGGAACATTACCATTGAGCATCACAAGTATGGGGAGATGTTCATCGTTTGCGGTGTCCTTTATGCTATTGACTCGGTCACCGAGCGGAACACTAACATTCAAGTTGCGGTTGACCTCTATCACAGAAAATTGCACAAAGTGATGCTGTCATTCTCGAATCCCTTCAGGAAAACTACCACCGTTGGATATAACGCGCACCTTGGGGTAAGTGTTACTGGTGCTATGCGACTGTATTAGTGTAATGAAATTTATCCTTGGTGTGCTTTTGGCAATGTTTTACTGCAATGGATCATGATGGGTTGGAGAGGATTTATTGCAATGTATATAATAAGTACGGGAGGCTTTTGGATTCGGGCTATTTTTGGTATCTTTACGATACTACGGAGCAGAGTGCCCAATTTGGATGCGGCCAGTAAAACTCAGTATACAATTACATTTAAACGCCCTGTGCGTGAGCCCCCTTTAAAATGCTCTAGCTCATCCCAATTTCTCAGAATTTTGACGACTTTTTATGGTTTTGTAATTTTCAACTTTTTTCTCAGAATTTCTAATAGTTTTTTAGTGGTTGGCGTTTTAAAAATATTAACCCCGTGTTCTTTTAATGAACTGGGTTTTAGAGCTTTTGAGTTCCCATACAAAATCGAAAACCCAGGTTTTATCTGGGTCTTATGGTTCTTCGATTTTGTATTGGAACTCAAAAGCTCCTCAAAAGCTCTCAAAACCCAGTTCATTAAAAGAACACGGGGAATATAACCATAGAAAACGGACGAAATCCTCTGAAAAATGGTTGAAAAAGCGAAACCGAAAAACTTCGGAAAACCCTCAACTGAAATATTCTGAGACACCCTAAAAAACTATTGAAAAGTCGTCTTGTTGAAACTTCAGAAAACCCCGAGGACTAAAAAACTATTAAGCTACCTACAGACGATCAACTTGGGTTGTCAACCCGTTGTCAACTAGCCCTAGTTTTCAACGAGTTGCACGTCTGTAGTCGTGTTTATGATTGAAAACAACCGTTGATAAATGGTTGAAGAAATATCAAAATTTTTAGATTTTTGGTAGGCGGAGCTTCCAGGTTGCCAACCAGTTTGCGCGTCTGTAGTGACGTTGACAATTACAGGTGGCAAAATCATTTTAAAGCGTGAGCTTGAGCAGTGAACATCAGTGTGCTTTGCAATCAAAAACTGAAAATGAAAAGATGTTTGCAAACTGGTTGACAACAAGTTGAAGCGTGTGTACACTTTCTGTTGACAACAGGTTGGCAACCCAAGTTGATCGTCTGTAGGCCGCTTTAGAAATTATGAGAAAAAGGTTGAAAATTACAAAACCATAAAAGTCGTCAAAATTCTGAGAAACTCGGCTGAGCTAGAGTATTTGAAAGGGGGCTCACGCATAGGGCGTTTAAATGTAGTTGTATACTGAGTTTTACTGGCCGCATCCAAATTGGGCACTCTGCTACGGAGGTGCTTTTTCGTAATAAGGTATAATGTTACCCAATTGCCGCATTTATACGACAGTTAAATCTATAATTAAGGATATTGGAAGTTATTTTAAAATTACGGTTGACACTACTAGTTACACACTTACTTCGAATCACGTACATATTTCTCGATAAATTTTAATGACAGAACTTAAATAAATTTAATTACATAAAGGGTGGCAAAACCATCATGAAAATTTTAAATAAATTAGAAATAAAATAATAATTTCGTTTGAATTGACTTACGCCGTGACTAGGTAAATGTTTCCAGTTTCTTAATAAAATTTTTACAGCATCATACTAAATATGGTTTTGGGAGATTTTTTATACATTATTTATTTTAATTGATTTAAAAATTATAGTTGACAATATGGACGGACCGTATTATTTCCAAAAAATATGATCCAAATGATTTGTATGGAATCAAAGCAGGTGCTATCAATCGTTTGGTTCGGTCGAGCAAACAAAGATTTGACCACAAATTCAAAAATAATGGAAAAATTAACAGCCGCTCACATTCATCGAAAATGTCAAGCTAGTTATAATAGACAAAGTTCAATCGACCAATCTATTTCTTATTTATTTAAAATCTTTAGAATGGTTTTTCCCCACTTTCTGTAATTAAATTTATTTAATTGTAATATCATATGACACTAAGCTCTGTCATTAAAATTTAATCCCTCATTAACAGAAAAAATTACAAAAATTTGAAAAAAATTGAAAAAATCGAGAAATATGTACGTGATTCGAAAAATCAGGTTTTCGGTTTTTCTTAATTTTAAGCGGTTTAATGAAAATAAAGTATCAAAATGTATAGACCATTTGAAACTAGAAATTTCAATGGTTAAATGAGCACTTATTGAATATCAAAATTCGAAAAAAACATCAATAAAGTTGTCCATGCAAGATAAGGGTATTTTTTTCGAAAAATGTTAATTTCTGGGAAACTATCCGTTTTCCAAACATAAAAAAATCATGCTTATTTAACGCAACACAAGGTATACTCTTAGAAATTTTCATGTAAATTGAATTATTTTTACGGGAAAAAAATTAAAAACTGAAAAATTGATTTTCCGCCATTTTCTTGGAAAATTTGAGGTTATGTCAAAGTATGTTAAATACAAAAGTTTTAGATCTTTTTATTATGTACAACTTTTGTATTAAACATTTTCCACTAGGAGGTCATGTTTCACAGCAAATTGCGAAAAATCGTTTTTAACCCCTAAATAGCATCCCCATTTTACCATTTCCCTTTTTCTTGAGTTTAAAAATATTTTTTTCTTTTAGTTTTAACCTTAACGACATTTCATTGCTGGTCCCTCCCTGCTATTAATTTTTTTTCCTCAATTAAATCCGCTTTGGCACTAGCCTAAAATTGTTTTTTGATCAGTCAATACGAAACGTTATTGCCTACAAAAAAGCCCTTTGGTCATTTTTTCGAAAACCTAACCCTTTCGAAGTTATTCAAGGTATTTTTTGGCGGAAAAGCGCTTGGGCTTTTTTGTAGGCAATAACGTTTCGTATTGACAGAACAAAATTTTTTTTCGAAAAAACCAGTTTTTGAGTGATTTTTTTGCCAAAAACTTTTGGTCCACACCATAAACTTCCCAGTATGATGAATGCTTAGTAAAGGCCACCTCAAAGAGGACGATATCATTTTTGATTTGTGCGATATCATGCAAATACCAAAATTACGTACGTCGTTTAAACAGAAAAACGGCTCCGCCAGATTTTATGAAAATCTTTTCAGATCATATTTCTGTTAATACGCTTCGAACGACACCTCACCGAAGTCGATATCTTTTTTGGTTCGCGCGATATCACGCAGGAAAAAATGACCACATACGTACGCACACACACACTCATACTTCTTAAGTTTTCGCTTGTCTCTGCGTTCTAATTATTGTTACTGTAACCTAGAGCCTGAAACCCTAGCATGCAGCACTCTAAAATATATGTTACACTGTAAAAAATTTCTGTGGTAATTTTACAAAAAAAATACTGGACGTTTTATTCACAAGCAGTTTTGTAAATTTGCAATATATATTATTAGGAATATTCCAATTCTACTATACGTATTTTTACCAACTGTGTAGTAAATATACTTGTGGGATGTAAAAATGCAATCAGTATTGGAGCTTTCACTTCATAGTTCTGTAAATTTCCAAAGCTTTTGTGTATGCCCTCTCCCTATACATAAAAATAGCACTTTGTTCACCATGCAAGGACCGATTCGCAATTAAGGCTTCAAGCTGCAAGCGTCAAGCTGCAAGCTTCAAACTACAAGCTTCAAACTACAAGCTTCATCTGAGTTTTGCTTTATTTGAGCACTGCAGCTTGAAGCTGTGAATGTGAATCATTGTACAAACCCTTTTATCCTAATTTTTGAAGCTTGCAGCTTGAAGCTTTAATTGTGAATCGGCCCTAACATCAAAAATTATCAAAAATTTCTTGGCTGTTACAAGAACTGCCCAGACCCTGACCAAATGACCAAAGTCAAAGGTCTGACCTTAACTTAAGAACAATCGGGTATATATGCTTAGTATTCCATTGTTACCTGTGAATTATATCTATGAGAGGGAAAATTTAAATCTGACATTCCAATGAACAATTTGTAATTTTACTGAAAATATAAGTTCTAAAATTACGCCTCTTACTGTAAAATTACAGTACAAAGTTCAGTACATAACATTGATAAATAATACTAAGAAATATTGTAATTTTCCTACATAAACGATTTAGAAAAATACACAACATTGTGTTAAATATATATATATATATATATATATATATATATATATATATATATATATATATATATATATATATATATATATATATATATATATATATATATATATATATATATATATATATATATATATATATATATATATATATATATATATATATATATATATATATATATATATATATATATATATATATATATATATATATATATATATATATATATATATATATATATATATATATATATATATATATATATATATATATATATATATATATATATATATATATATATATATATATATATATATATATATATATATATATATATATATATATATATATATATATATATATATATATATATATATATATATATATATATATATATATATATATATATATATATATATATATATATATATATATATATATATATATATATATATATATATATATATATATATATATATATATATATATATATATATATATATATATATATATATATATATATATATATATATATATATATATATATATATATATATATATATATATATATATATATATATATATATATATATATATATATATATATATATATATATATATATATATATATATATATATATATATATATATATATATATATATATATATATATATATATATATATATATATATATATATATATATATATATATATATATATATATATATATATATATATATATATATATATATATATATATATATATATATATATATATATATATATATATATATATATATATATATATATATATATATATATATATATATATATATATATATATATATATATATATATATATATATATTTACGTCATGCAATATTGGAGATTCTCAATTTCTTTATGTGAAATTAAAACATTTATAGTAAAATTACAATAATTGTGTAGTAAATTAGTATTTCATATCGCGATTTGTAATTTTACTGCACATTTGCCCTGTGAATTTACATATTTTTTTTACAGTGTAAGTTTGTATGGATATTGATTCTTCTACTTTAAATAGTAAACACTACTTTTCTTGCTTTCATTTCCGCAAAGTGGTCCATGACATCATCATAGTCTATATTTTTTGCCAGCTCTCGTTCCATTGATATCTAATATCATGCAATGATTTAAATGTCTTAGATAATTGTTTTATCATTTTTAATTTACTGAAACCGCATTCACCGATTGCAATACCAATAGGTATCATAATAAAAAGACGTAAGCAAATCCATAATTGAGGAAAAATAGATTCAAGACCATATCAAGAATCATCGATTACATTGGGACATTTGGCTTGTCCTTAGGTACTGCGAGTTCGGAAACGCAGGACTGCAGTCATTCTGCAGTATTCAGCAATTGAAAGTCTGTATTGTATCTGTAGTATTGCACAATGGCTGCAGCCCTGCGTTTCCGAACTCGCACGTAGTCTCTTTACTTCTACAAGCTCGAATCGTTCGGTATTTAATATTTAATGCTCTGGCTGAACTTATTCTTACCACAATTTTTAATCAAATATTCTTTTGAAATTTCAATATTCTTAAAGGGCCCCCAAAAATATTTTAGCCCCAGGCCCCGCAAGGTTATGTGGCGGGCCTGATGGTGCGAACTCTACCTAGTAAGCGTCAATACTACCGATGCGGACATGAGTAGGTATCTACTGGTTTTATTGCAGTTTCGTGTAACTTAAATTTTAACTCAACATATTTCAACATACTGTAGTAAGTTTTGTTCGCTAGCAGTATTCTTCGTTTAATTTCCGCCCTCATGTTGTTGTCTTTGTTAATTTGAGTTCATAAATAAGTGAGCTCGTTTACGGATTCTATATTATAGTACATCTCTCGCTTGTTATATTTTGTCCTGTTCTTTCTCTACTATTTCTATTAGGAATCCACTTCGACTTATTTTCATTGATGATAAGTCCAGCTTTCGACGCGGCTTTTTCTAGCGCCATAAAGGCCTATGATAACTGTCATCTGCATATGCCATGAGCTTAGCAAACTTGTTTAGAATTGTCCCTCTGGTTTCAATACATGCCGCTAAAGGGTCCAATACACGAGCGCTCCATTCGACCACGCCAGTATCCTGGCCTCATTACGAGATGGCTTGCAGTTCAACAGACGTGGTATGTCTTATTATATCTTAGAGCTGTTTTAGACGGTGCGCTCCAGCGCATGTGCCTTACGAACGTTTGTTGAGGGAGGAGTGGAGATGAAGAGAGGTTCCACCCCACTTCTCCCTTTATCCACAAAGTTCGTGAAGCACATGCGCTGGAGCGCACCGTCTAAACCGGCTCTTATACTAGTAAAAAACCCGCGTGCGTTGCAACCCCTGTCAAAAAAAAAAGATTATGTGTGCACAGTCCCCTTAGGAAAAAGTAGTGGTCCAGGCGTTTGAGCTGTGCGTAGTCAGTAACGAAGCTGTTTTATATACATATAGAGATAGCTGAAACCCGGTGCGCCTCGCTGCACCCATAAACCAATAGTAGATTTTTTCGAATTTTTGATTCCAAATAACAAATGTGAAACTCCATACTTGTTTTTTAAAGGATTTCCTTTTAAACAACATTTTTTTTATTGGGTGGAACTAATAAAACCAGATTCGTGGGTGAACTTACGCGTGAGCAAGCTACGTAAAACTGACCGTGGGAGAAACAATTTTCTCTTAAATCTAAGCCAGCACAGAGTAAGATTATGATATGGAAGACCGGCCTCAACGCCTCCCCTGTGCGCAGTTGTAATTTCATCTCAGCCAATTATTTTAATATTTTTTAGTACTTCGCCCAGATTGCTTTGTTTCGATATGTTACATACGGGAGTCTCTACACGTGTTAGGTCAAGCGGCAACTTAAAAGTTGCGTGTGCACCTTCTAAGAATGTGGCGGCGATTCCGGACGAGGCGACAGCTAAGCCAATGTTGCGAGTGCTCCTTACTTTAGCCAAGATCAGGTTAATGAGGTAGGTTTTTCCGGTGCCACCATGGAGCATCTAAAAAGAAAAGTCTTCCTGCGTTTGTTTCTACACTGGTTATAATTTTATCGTAGGTCAACTTTTGTTCGTCGGTTAATCTACCCTCATTTTCAGACACGAACTTGTCCAAAGCCTGAACATCATAGTTAGTCTCCTTGTATATTCCCTAAATCTTGAGGTTTGCTTGGCTGCAGCAAACCATATTCCTTAATAGCACGTCCACCAACGAATCCTAAATGCAGTCAATGACGCGGAGCTACCATTTCGAGTTCCACAAATTTTGAACGCCCATTGCTGAAGCATGTTCGAAGAAAATCTGATCTGGTGAAATATAAATAACTTCCCATACAACTTTTTCACCCTGTTTCACCCCCTTAGGGGCTGAATTTCGAAAAATCCTGAAAGACGTGTTTCCTTATTTATGGTGTGGAGTATTTTTACTAAGTTTGAAGAAAATCTGACTAAAGAAAAAAAATTCCCCATACAACCTATTCAACCCCATTTCACCACTTTAGGGGATGAATTTCGAAAAATCGCTCCTTATTGGATGTCCACGTCACTATAGGGATGCACTGTGAAAATTTCAGCCCTTTAGGTTCAGCGGTTTGGGCTGGGCCTTGTCATTTAGTCAGTAACGTTACTGTTTTATATATAGAGATATTCGAGATCTTTCCATGTCTGCACACCATTTTTTTTCTTATTATGAAAGACTAGATCTCAGAGGCGAGCCCCTTCGTACTGTTGATGGTCCTATTTAGAGTAAAATGTCGAACAGCCAGCTGTAGTCTAAAATAGAAAGAAAAGTGAAAAAATTGCAAAACTAATATGCGGTTTTATTCCACCGTGCTTGGAATAGAGGTCACAAACCTCTGCGAGGGTAGACGAGCAAGTTAACCTGTAAGCAATGGTGTACCTTAAATTGGAATCTTTATTTTGGTTCCAACAAATTCCCAAATTTTTATGGATCTCCAACTCCAAAATGTTCTGCTCTTCTTGTTCTTCAGGAATTTCTTGGAAGAGTTCACGTTTGTTTCTGGTCTATTTCCTGAGGTTGAATCCCAGAAGCCAGCAAATTGATCAATTCCCTTATGAAGTTTGATAGCCGTTTCAGTAGATCATCTACATAAAAGTCATTTAATGCAACAGCGGTTGCTAAGGGTCATCTACATGTGTTTCTTTGTATTGGCGTTCGCAATATTCAATAAGTGAGTCCGTGGTATCACTATTTAGCAAGTCCTCTATTTCCAAAAACCTTTTGAGTTGGTCATTCTTATATACTTTTACTAGATTGGCGCCTTTATGAGAGGTTAATTTTTGTCCAGAAAGAACCCATCCAAATTATGTTTTGCTCCAACCGATTTTCGGGTTTTTGATATTCTTGAGCGAAATTGTGAGAAGAATATCGGTTGCTATGATGATGGGTTTGCTGTAGGAAGGATCGGCCAATAGTATGTCTTTCCACGGTGAATTATGGGAAATATCAATACTCGGTAGTAGTTTTGTTAATTTTAGTAAGATGACCACGTCCAAGTCCATTTGAAAGCTTGAAGCAAATCT
This sequence comes from Thereva nobilitata, assembly GCA_963855945.1. NCBI lineage: Eukaryota > Metazoa > Arthropoda > Insecta > Diptera > Therevidae > Thereva > Thereva nobilitata. The sequence continues at coordinate 40,499,494 of OY979694.1, read as the reverse complement.
CGATACAACTTCTTCTTGTATGAATTCTTTGGTGACCCTTCCCCGAAGTCCCGAGTTTCCTGTTTTCAGCATGTTGTTCACGTTCACTCACCTCACTACCATGGGAATGACCTTACGCTTCTCCAGAGCATTCTTCAGCCTTCGGTATACAGTTCCTACTAGATTATTCTCACCAGTTGGTGTAGTACGGTTCCTGTAGATCCGCGAGCCTGGTACGCATGCTGACTTCTACTTAAAGTGTTCTCCAGATAGTCTGTCACCACCTTCACGATTGTATTTAACAGAAAAAATGGTAGTCTGGTGGGTCTGAAAGGCTTCATTTCAGTATAGTCCTTTTTAGTTGGCATTTGGGAGGAATTCCAGCTTCTTTTTTCCCACAAACTGCCGAAATGTGACTTGTTGCGAAATTGGTAACAAATATACTAAGAAAAACCTTGAAAACTTTTTGTACAAACTCCCAATTAAAGATAAGTTTCTAATAAAATACAAAAATATTCATGAATCCTTTTGAGAACAACATTTTGAGAACATATTTGTTCATATCTTATTAGATCATACTAAAAACTAAACGAAATCATACAAATACAATAAAAAATAAATTACTGATTTATTAAATAAGATTTCAGCAGCCCTGCACCATGAAATTTAATATTTTACTTACAGGAGCTTTATTCATGGGACAGAGGAAATCAACTTACATATCCTATCAGATATCACGAACATCAGATCGTCGATTCTGAAGAAACAGGAGAGGAGAATTTTTATACACAAACAGACTAGACGACACACACAAAAAAGGGAACACCCTAAACTAGAAAACACCCCGGAAAACATCGCTTCTGCATCTTTGAAAACTCGAAATTTGATTTAGTGAATTTTCAATGTAAGAAATCTTGTAACTACCACATATCCAAAGTTTTTTATGTAGTGTTTAATAAAAAAGGAAGAAAGAAAGAAAGAATTTACCTTAACAAACTTGGGCTTTTCACTTGAAAACATATTCTGCATAGCGAATCGAAAGTTTCATATAAAATTCACGGAGTCAGCTAGGAAGAAAAAGGATATATATGTATGTATGTACATATATGGACTCGTAAATATAACTAAGTAAAAACTTTGTATATGCGATTTTATGTGGAAAGCGGTGTGTCCTGCTGGATATTTGGCATGGTAACAAGTGCCAAGAGCAATAAATTGTGTGCAAAAGTTTGAATTTAAACTACAAAGTTCGAAATTTGCATATTAAATAAGTAACAAGAAGTAAGGAGTGTGAATTTGCAACCAGAATTGTAATAAAACTTTCAGTTGTTTACAAAGGGTCATGTAATTTTCAATACATTTAAATTAGAGATTACAGCCACGTACTTGATAATCTTTAGAGTTTGTCGTCAGTTGGAGTCCATTGAACAAAACTATTAAAACAAATCTGGAGGTGTTGTCATTGTGAATTTTAATTCATTCTACCAATTAATCCGCGTTCAGCGTTCAATCTTCATTTATAAAGGGTTTAAATAATCTAGTTAAAACCTGTGACACACTATACTTTCATTATGATGGTAACTTTCATTATGATGGTCAAGGAAATTATGGGGTGACACATTACAATTTACTTTCATTTGCATCTGGCATATCAAGTGAGGATATAAACCTGCCCTAGAAATGCCCTAGAGGAGGCCAAGGCTCGATTTGGGCTGTAGCGCCATTGGATGGATGGATGGGTTTTTGCCACGATAATGAAGGTTACTTTCATTATGATGGTATTTGTGTTACAGGTGTCAGGATAGGCTTTGAAGTGATTATGCCAATAAAACAATATTGAAAGATTAAATATTTATTATAATTATTAAACAAAATGTACACGTAGGTTTAGGTTACGTTCTCTGACTGCCTTTGTTTTTCTAGTTTTTCCTCGCCTCCTAAGTTTTCCTCGCCTACTACTTTTCCTGCCTTTAATTCACTTGCAGATATCACTGACAACTCGGCCAGTCCTGATGAATCATCGTCCTCGATGTCGTCGTCACTTTGCGTCTTCTCAGCCAAATTAGGTGTTGATTGACAAAATGGCTTAATTTTGTCAGCTGCGAAAACGGAAGAGAACTTCTTGTTGGTAATTTGCAGTCCATCCAAATCTTCGACAACATATCGGTCGCGTCCAAGATTTTTCTTATGATGTAGGGTCCCTTATAGCGTGGCACTAACTTCCGACTTTCACCCGTCGCCGGGGGTTCCATTGCGATTACCACTAATTCACCAACTTCATATATTCGCGGAGTTTTATGCTGAGCATCGAATCGCAATTTCCATTTATGTTGCTGGGCTCGTATTCGATCGGCCGCCTCTTTACGTTTTGAATGTATAGTACTACATATCTCATCATCTGGCTTCTCATCTAAATCTGAAATGAGACGGTTTGATATGACGTCCTTTAATTTAAAATCAAAAATAAGCTCATTTGGTGTAAACCCAGTCGTTTTATTTTGTTGTGAATTTAAGGTCCATTGCAGCTCATGTAAACATGAGTCCCAATTACGGTTTTGACCTACAGTTGTTCGTAAATAATTCAATATACTTTGGTGGATGCGCTCGGCTTGACCATTCGAGCGAGGTGTCCTTACAGCAATTTTCACATGTTGAATATTATAGCTGTCGCAAAAATTCTTGAAGATATGCGATGTAAAGGCGGAACCCCGATCGGTAATGATCCATTTAGGTAAGCCGAAATAACTCGAGAGTTCATTCAACACTTTAACGACGCCCGTAGACTTAATATTTCTCACTGGTTTTACAATTGTGTATTTACTGAATGCATCAATTATGGTCAATATATGGACATGACCTGAAGAACTACGGATGAATGGTCCCAAATGATCGATGTGTAACCGTCTGAAAGGAATAGGTTCGTTTTCGTAAAGATGTAGTTGAGCTTCCGATTTTCCGCTTTTCGATTTATTATAGCAGCATTCCACACACGACGAAATGTAATCCTTGCAAAATTTACGAAGCTTAGGGAACCAATAATGAGTTTTTGTACGTCCGATAGTCTTTTCCAGGCCAAAGTGTCCAGCGCGATCGTGAGTGGTTTGTAATATTCTCTAACTTATATTTTTCGGTATAACCAATTTACTTTCGCTATCTTCTCGACGATATAGACGGTGATTCTTTAGCTGATACTCTTTACGAAACTGATTGATCTGATCGTCTTTGATGGCGCTTTCCAATACTTGAATGATATGTTTTAATTTTGGATCCTGGGACTGTATGGCGTAGATCCAATCGTCAGATGTAGGCTCAATGTGTAACACATGCCCTGCCTCTTCCACCGGTTGTGGCGGCAAAACAGGCGAACGACTTAATCCGTCAACATGTAACATTCGATTCCCAGAGCGGTGTATAAGAGATACGTCATATTCCATTAATTTCAAATACCAGCGAGCGATACGAGAATTGAGTTCAGTTTTCGCCTTCAAACTAGTAATAGAAGCACAATCAGTAACTAAATTAAACTTTTTACCCAGCCAGTAAAAACGAAATCTTGTTAATGCTTCAACGACTGCTAGTAATTCCAACTCCGTGCTATGATAATTCTTCTCAGTTGGGGAACTTCTTCGGCTATAATATGCCACAGGGTTCCAAATTTTCCCATCTGTTGATTGCAGCAATATACCCGCTAATCCCAAAGAGCTAGCGTCCGTATGGAGTTCATGCTGAGCCGAGAAGTTATACATCACGAGAACAGGATGATTGCAAAGAATTTCTTTCAACTTCTCGAAAGCTGATTGTTGTTCCTTTGACCACATAAAATTATTTTGATTCGTTTTCCTTAAAAGGTTGTTGATAGGAGCGGCGATGAGCGAGTAATCACGAACAAATTTTCGGAAAAATCCGGTAAGACCAAGGAAGCGTCTTACTTCTGTGATATTGGTAGGTGGCTTAAAGTTTTTTATGGCGCATACTTTATATTCACCCGGACTGATTCCCTGTTTATTTATAATGTGTCCCAAATATGTGATCTCGGTAGCTAAAAATTGACATTTTCCTGGATGTACAGTAAGGTTATGCTTCTCAAGTATTTTTAAAAATTTTTCGAGACGGAGCAATCCTTCGTTTACAGTTCCACTAGGAATAATGATGTCGTCCAAATACGCCAATACTTCACCTGGTTCCATTTCGTTAATAATTTTATTCATCAAATTCTGGAAAATACCCGGAGCGTTGACGAGACCGAAAGGCATCCTATTGTATTCGAAATGCCCATGATGCGTTATAAAGGCAGTATACTGCTTGGATGATTCTTCGACTTCCAGCTGATGATACCCCATTTTTAAATCTAACGTCGTGAAGAAACTGTGTTCCGCAAGTAAAGCGAATTGTTCCTCAAGAATTGGCATCGGATATGGTTGTCGTTTCGTGATTTTATTCAGACGCCGGAAATCAATACAGAGACGAGGTTTTTTATTTTCCTTTTCGATTAATACGATTGGCGAAGCGTATTCAGATTCCGAAGGACGTACTATTCCCTGTTTTAGTAAATCCGATACAATATCTTCAACGATTTTCCTCTTAGCGAAGGCAATACGATACGGTTTTGATCTGATCGGTGCATCCGTAGTTACGTTAATGTCTACCTTTATCGTTGAACAGCTGCCTAACTCAGACGTAGAATTTGCGAAACGATGGCGGTAGTTTTGCAATATTGATTTTAATTTTGTTGATTCGGTTGATGTCAGTTCAGAATTGATACTCAACGGCGAGTCTTCTTCTATCCAACAATTTCTGTTTTGTATTATTAAACTTTTTCCTTCACGACACAGGACATCTCTTCCTAAAAGTACATCAAAACCAAGAAATTCGTCGTCTACAACAAGCGCTTCAATATCGAATAACTGTTGATCCATTTCTATACTTATCTGAAACTTTTCGGTGCAACGATAAACTCCGCCTCCAAAGCCAGCGATCTTGATGTTCGTTGGGGTACAGTTGCCTGATAATTCAATTCTTTTTGATCGTCTTAGTAACGTGTATGAGATTCCAGGATCGACAAATGCTTCGAACACTTTCCCATTTAATTTGATAGATTTTATAATTTTCTCGGATGGTTTTAAGTCTTCTGCCGGTTGAATTTCGTTAACATTTACCTTCTGCACAGGCTGTTTTTTTGAAGGTACACGACAGTCTTCGGTTTTATGATTCGTACGCATACAGTTTGAACACCTTGATCGTCTTTGAGACTCTGGGCAATGAAGTGACAAGTGTCCCGGTTTATGACAATTGTAGCACATCGATTTTCTAACTGAGGCGAATTGATTTTGGTTCTCAGAAGGCGTAGAAATACTTGATGTTTTTACCGTATGTTTCGATTCGATAGGTTTTGCGCTCAAAAACCCATAGTATCGTTTAATTGCAGTAAGCAACTCGACGCAGTGTACAAATACCATAGCAGCGATTGACTTTACGAAATCACGATCCCGTATACCTCTTACGATATACTTTGCTATTGCAGAGTCTGGTAAATTACCTCTTCTCCCCAGTGCAAGAAGTCGATAATAGAATTCTTCGCCCGATTCGTATGTACCTTGTTTTGCTTCCGCCAATTCCAGATGAATATCAACCACATTAAATTCATGCGGGAAGTCTCGCAGGAAATTTTGCCTAAATTCCGTTCATGTGTGGAAAACAGCACAACTGTCGAACCATAATTTCGCTGGACCCTTTATGTAGTCAAAGAAGCGATGGCTAACAAAAGCACTTTATCGTTCCATCCGTACGCAATTCTGAGCTGATCCACCCTTTCAATGAATTGATACGAATTAAGAGATGCTGCTTCCAACGGATGGAAATCGGGAAGGACTTCAATAACATCACGGATGCTAGAAAATGATGGTCCAGCACTATTCATTTCACGAGGGCCTTGTCCTATCGGGAGTGGCATCGTGGCATAAGGCGCATTGCCTGACACAATTTGGGGGTTTAGGTACGGTTGTAAAACTTTTACAATTTTACAAAATCCTTTCAATGTTATAGTTTAGCAATTAATCCCACTTCTGAGATTGTCAGGATAGGCTTTGAAGTGATTATGCCAATAAAACAATATTGAAAGATTAAATATTTATTATAATTATTAAACAAAATGTACACGTAGGTACACGTCTTCGTTTAGGTTACGTTCTCTGACTGCCTTTGTTTTTCTAGTTTTTCCTCGCCTCCTAAGTTTTCCTCGCCTACTACTTTTCCTGCCTTTAATTCACTTGCAGATATCACTGACACAGGTATAAGTCAAGGTATGTATTGGGTTGCTGATAGTAAAGTTACCACCCTCGAGTGAAATACACTTGTGCCCGCGAACGTAATTTTAGTAATTTTAGGTGCGGGTACAGGAACACTCACAGGAAACGGCCCACGAGCGATCCCCCAAAAAGACACCGGGCCACGCCAAAACCTCAACGCGTGCGCAGAAACTAGTGGATGAGCTCGTGGCCTAGAGCTATAGGCTTTAAGGGCCCAATACACGAGCGCTCCATCCGTCCAAATTTCACCACGCCACGACAAAACAACAACACTTTTTATGCACTCGAAACCCACAGCAAAATATTCTTTTGATTTAAAATCCACGACGCGGCGCCATGTTAATGTCCTTCAATAAAAATGTTCCTAAGCAAAAAGTGACCCGAGATACAAATGCTCTGAAATATAATTTCTTTTTCATATAAATAAATTTGGACCGATCGATGGACTAGCAACATTGGAGTGTCGCCATAATGGAGCCTTTATGTACAATCACTGGAATGCTGCAAGCTGCTAATTTTGAAGCCGGGCCAGTGGACTGACGCCATAATGGAGCGCTCTTAAGGCCATTGGCTCGGGTTTAAATTTAGGGGTCCACCAACGATGGAGCTCGTCTGTCTGTGTCGTTTGTGAGTGATGAGAATTGATTGAAGATTTTTCTTTTTGGCAATTTTAAAGTTGCTGTAATATTTGTGGTTTTCTAATGTCGATGTGAGTATTTTGATTAAGATTTCCTCAAAAGTTTAACCAAAGTTCCGCAGAGCTTCCACAAGACTCCCCACCACGAATATTCGTCCAAGACTCACCACAGCGAAATTTAACTACAGAATCCCCACAAGATCCCGCTCAAGAAGCAAACCCTCTCTGTGGCGATTCTGACTTCAATTACAGATTTCACAAGAACCCACACACAAACCCACCACATCAAAGTTCCCCTAATTTCACACAGGTGGCCCTCACTTACACCGCAGACCACATCTACACCGGAGCCCACAACCGATGACATCACGAGATGGAAGTGACAGAGCTATACTATTAAAGGAAATGTATTCGCGCACAGGTCGTATATAGGATTTGTATATTACAGAAAACAAATGACATAATTTCGATACTTTTTACACAATAAATGTGTGTGGCAATCCCTCAATAATACCAGCCTACAACCACAGATAAGTAAGCATCTGTGCCCAGTCAATAGGCGAAACGTGTTCCATGTTGCCGAAAGCGATGAATCCAAGCAAAATATTTAAATGTTGCAGCCATGTAGCTGGCTAGAGCGTGGCAACTTTTGGTCGAGCGCCAGCAACAGACAGCAGGGTAAAATTCTACGGTGTATGAAGCAAAATAGCTACGACCCAGCGGGAAATGGAGTGCTCCAATAGCGCGGTTTGAGCACTCCTTAAAAAGCTTACAGCGCTCCCGTTGCGCTCCAGTTCCATATACTTTTTAACATTGCATGTAGGGTTCGAACGATACTCTCAATACTGAGTAGGTGTCGATACTTTCGTCTTGAAAACCGATACTGAGCACTCGATACCAAGATCATGGTATCGTCAAGTACTACTCATTAAAAGTATCGAGTACTTTGTCAACCCACATACAGTGGGCACACGCAAGAAGTTTTAAACTGATGAATTTCTTTTTTCTGTTAAATCAATATTATTAAATGAATTTAAATTATTTTTTTTTAAATTTATTATTTATAATTTAAATAATGAAATTTTAATCAATAAAATTTGGTAAGATAGTTTAGTCTTGTAATATCTTCCTCAGTTGTAAAATTTCTTTGGTGTGCCAATAATTTTGACAGCCACTGTATGTACTACTGATAAACCGCAAAAATCGGAATGAACATGCTCAATATCTTGGGCTGAAAATGAAAACGGGCCTTAGTCATGCCTTTGTTCATATGTGTCTGTGCTGTTTTTTTGTCGACGGAGTCTTCATACCGTTGGGTTATATTATTTACGTAAATTTTTGTCAAGAACGTCTTCATATCCTCGAGCTTTTGTTCTAAATAAATTTTTTGTTTAAATATATGTATTTTAAAAAGTACTCGATACTGAGTAGTATCGATACTTCCAGCCCGATACTGTCTAGGTATCGATACCACGGTTTGATTCTGTTATTAGTACTTGGTATCGATACTAGAAGCCGATAGTTCGAACCCTAATTGCATGTCATTGCCGGGGAGCATACGTTAAGCTAGTGTTTTTCAACCGTGGTGCCGCGGCACCTTGGGGTGCCATGGCGCCACGGTTGGGGTGCCGCAAAGATCAGCCATTTTCTTGGAAGTTTACTTGAGTTTAGTTCAAGATAACTCATTGTCAGTTTTATTGTGATACGAGTTATGTAGTCAAAGAAGCGATGGCTAATCGCGTTCGCCCAAAGCACATTGCTTGGCCTTCACATTCCCAGTACCAGTAACAGGCCAACCAGGAACGACGTGGCCACTTGTGTCTTGTATATACTTTAAGAAGCGTTCCACTGTGCTCTGAAAAGCGTGTGGTTTCAATCAGAAAATGGGCCTGATCATGGCGCTTGAAGTGAGAAATGGCGCGGCGACTGTAAAACTGAATGATAGTTCTCGAAAAAACTGACATTTGTCGGGAAAAACGCCTTTAGGTGTATCACAGGCTTTCTTAAGAGACAAAGTTACGTTTTTCACGACTGATTTTAAATTTTTTTAATTATAAGAAATGTTCAAACATTTTCGAGCGACAACCATAAGGTTTTTATCGAAAATTGTCATGTCGCTGTATTCGCTAACTATGATACGGAAAATGACAACGACAAAAGGCGCTGTCATTTTTTCGCCGCGCCAACCATGTTAAGGCCCAATAGGTGACCCTCTCGCCGAACCCCATCCCAGCGTTGCGCGTGATATTCGTTTTCGCAAAAAAATCATTTGGCCTATTAGTCCCGCCCCTTATTCAGATTCTAGGTCCGCCGCTGGGGCTAAAAAATGCCATCTGAAAGAGTAAAACCGAGCACTTTCAGAGCCTGTGCAAAGAAGTGGATAGTAGCTCGTGGGGGGTTGCTTACAGGGTAGTGATGTCGCCAATTAAGGGCAACTGTTCCTCAACGATTACCTGCCCTGTAATGCTGCAAGGCACAGTATGGTCCTTGTTCCCACAAAACGGGAACAAGGATAGCCTGCCTGCGGTAAACGTAGATGAAGCAGACATCCCGGAGGTAAGGTCGAAAGAAATTGTGGAAGCCGCGAAGAGGATTGCCGTTGGAAAAGCCCCTGGGCCAGACGGCATGTCGAACAGAGCGGTGAAGCTGAGTTCACCCAAGTATTCAAAGCGTGGCTGAGGGAAGGAGTCTTCCCTGAGCTATGGAAGCCCCAAAAGCTTGTGCACATCACGAAGCCAGGTAAGCCTCCGGAGGACCCGTCGACCAACAGGCCGATATGTTTTCTCAACACAATGGGCAAGCTTTTCAAAAGGGTGATATACACAAGACTACGGTGAGCGGGAAGGCGGTTTGCCGGAAAAGCAATTCGGTTTCAGGAAGGCTAGATCGACAACGGATGCTGTCAATATGGTGACTAGCCTTGCAAGGTCAGCAATGGATGTGAATAAGAGTTACGCATTGATAACCCTTGACATGAAAAAAGCTTTCAAACCCGCGAGGTGGAGCAAGATCGTCGAGGAGTTGATACGGTTTGATACACCAAAGTATCTAATGCGCATTGCGATAGAATTCCTTGTAGGTAGGACACAACACTATGAGTCAGACGATGGAGTAAGGGAGTACAGACAACTTGCGGAGTCCCCCAAGGCTCCGTCCTAGGGCCTTTCCTGTGGATCATCATGTATGATAAAGTACTGACGCTACGCCTCCCGCGAGAAGCGGTCGCTACTTGGTTCGCCGATGACGTCACGCGCAGCTTGTCCATCGCAACATGGCAGAGGATGTGGGGTGAGTGTACTAAGGGCCGCTGGACCAATAGACTCATACCTAATGTGGAGAAGTGGGTTATAAGAGAACATAGGGAAGTGAGTTACTACCTCACGCCACGCAGTTCCTGAGTGGGCATGGAGGTTATAGGGCAAACCTTCACCGCTTCACGTGGAACGATTCACCGTTCTGCCCGGAATGCCCGGACGATAAAGAGGACGCGGAGCATGTGCTCTTTAATTATCCGATGTTTGCGAAGCACAGGACTGTGTTGGAAGCAGTTGCTGAAGTGCAGCTAATACCTGAGAACATCTTGGACCATGTGATAAGGTCGGAGGATATGTGGAGAATGATGGAAGTGGTGCTAGAGGCCTTCCAGTAGAAGCTAAGCCTTCCGAAGCTCAAAGAAACAGAGAAAGGCAAGAAATGCAAGGAGAGATAGCAATTAGATAGCTAGACAGCTAGTCGGGAGAGTCGTAGGCATGGAAACCTTAGACGGGCGGTCGCACACATTCCCTGTTGCTGGACCGATGTAAGATTCTCTCCACTCCCTCGTAAAAAAATATCCGCCGCTGGTCAAGGGTGCCACGATTTTTTATTTTTCAGTCAGGGTGCCACTCAATGAAAAAGATTGAAAAACACTGCGGTTAAGCTTTTTAATAAAGAATATTTATGGACCCCTGTGGATATGTGATTTGGTTGTGAAAAGCTTTTATTCTGTTTATGTGCAATTGCCTTTTGCTTTCCAACCGCGAGCGTGGTTTTATCAAAGAGTCCCCCAACTAAATTCAAACTCCTTTTAGAGCTGCTTGTCCTTCGCATCGAACGAGTGCCGGTCCATTGAGTATGCTAATGCCACCCTTTATGGTCATTAAGATATTCGCTCATTTTCTTCGTTCTAGAAAATTTATAAAAGCTCCGGTAATGCTCCCTCGGGATCATATTTAACAGCGCTCAAAGTAAGCTCCCCTGAACAGTGCTCCCAATTTTTCCCACTGGGGAGGAGTGTGAGGGATTGCGTTTCAATGTTGCAATGCAGACGTCAATGCTATACTATTAAAGGAAATGTATTCGCGCACAGGTCGAAATTAGGATTTGTGTATTACAGAAAACAAATGGTATATTTTCGATACTTTTTACACAATACATGTGGTGAAATCCCTCAATAATACCAGCCAACAACCACAGATAAGTAAAATACAGATGTCCAGTCGAATAGGCGAAACGTGATTCATGTTGCCGAAAGCGATGAATCCAAGCAAAATATTTAAATGTTGCAGCCATGTAGCTGGCTAGAGCGTGGCAACTTTTTGGTCGAGCTCCAGCAACAGACTGCAGCGTAAAATTCTACGGTGTGTGAAGCAAAATAGCTACGAGGAGGCCGACGCCAGAACTTCGAATGATATCCTCTCGAAATTCCTTTAGAGGGAGCAGTTGTGAGACGTGAAGACAAAAGGTTGTAGACCCGAATAACTAAACAGCAAGTACTTCAATTGAGACTGTTCAGACTCGTGAATACCATTTCATATCCACTCATTACCCAAAAGAAATGACAACTGTATAAAACCATGATTCCAGTGTAGAATACTTTAGTAAATTTGGTCTGTTTGCTCTAGATATTTTCAAAACCTTAAGTGTCACACGATTTCGGTACTATTGACTTAGTTCTCAAGTACTGGATTTAGAGCTTTCATTTTTGTCTTTTAATCAACTAATTTGGATTAGGTCAAATCTAAAGTCAATAAGGGTGCTCTTTGCTGTGCTTCGCTTTGGCACTTACTACACGTGATCTTTATTATCGTCAACTAATAAACAAGTCAGCTAACAAGGATATGGATTGAGTACCAAGAATCCTCTTTAGTTGATTGCTTAGAAAACCAAGTACTCTCTTATTTAATGCAGTATGTCCTAAGCTAGGTATAATTCTATCTTCTTGTCTAAATTCAGCAAGAATTATTATAACTTATTTAAAACCTAAAAAATCCGATGCCTTTACTACGTGCATTGTCATTCGTATTGATAACTTGATATGGCATTCATTGATTTTCTATTGAAATATTCTTTCCATTGCGACCAGCGACATTACTTAATATCGCAAACAAGAGTCCTTACACAGAATAAATTAAAGGACAAACATTTAACCAACTACTATTCCCTAAAAGACCTCTGGTCCTCTAACCCTGTCAACTTTCATCCAAGTCGTCAAACAAATATTTGTACAGGATCCATGAGAAATAGGTCGTCAATTTGCAAGTTTTTCACACCAAACGCAAAACAGAAAAAAGAATTAGATTCTTAGAAATAAGGTTGAAACTTGAGGAGCACAAGCCTTAAACTACAATCAAATTAAAGTCCCATCCCTTCGCTCAAACTACATCATAAATTCCCAACAAATGCTTCTAATAATTGTTTATCTTTGAAAGAAACATTCCAACTTAAACATTTACCTTGCAGGAACTTTTATTTAACACAACAAAATACTTAGCAATGAGGGAGGGCGGGAAAATAACTATAAAGCCTTAAAAATTCAACATTCAAACTTGCTTAAATGTTTTTCAAGGATTTTAAATTAATTACACACGTAAGCAAAATATGGGTTTTAGACACAAAATGGAAATGAAATCAGCTAATCCTTTGCAAAACCCTTTTTTTTTATTCAAGAAGAAAAAACTGAAAACTTTTATTATGGCTCCCAGGGGGAAAGTTTCTAAAATAAGAAGTAAAGAAAGTCCTTAAAAGAAGTCCAGAAAAGCCGTAATAAAAGTTTATTTCATAATTTTTAAGGACACTAGATACAGAGAGAGAGCGTTACCTCTTCTGCTGCATAATCACTAAAGTTGCCGATTTTCCCTTTTTTCAACCTTCCTCTGTCTTTTTTTATTATTCCGCTCTGCTCCGTTGGTCCTTTTCCCCAGTTAATATCGTGGCTGTGAAAAACAATTCCGTCGTGAGCCTTTGAATGTTTTCTTGAGGAAAAACAAAGTTTTCGGAAGTTTATGATTTATGCTGCACCCCGTTTGTTCCAAGATAGTGAATTTTGCAGTATAGTTACACTTTCAGGCTACATTTTATGAGTATTGCTTCAGCACTAAACTTGGTGGGATATTGCTGAATACTTCTAGGAAATATTGCATTCGAGTGCCAAAGTAAGTTGTTGTCTTATTCATTATAGCGCTGCATCAAATAAAGATAACTTAAAGGTTGAATGTAAATTTACTTAAATAAATAATTCCATAAATTTTAAGAACTGGGGAGACGGGAGAGAACAGTTTGGACATGGAGACGGCTGCTCTGGAAAACCTAACCTGCCCGGTTTTTGGATCAATGTCTGATTTTGTGATGACCTCAGACAAATCATACCTGCTACAGACCATCTCGGCCCTGGTCAAGGACTCCAAATCAACAGTGCTTCACCTCCTAGAGGATAACTCGTACGCTAGATACGAAGACGTGAAAAGGCGACTGCTACAAAAGAGCGCCGAGACCAAATGCCTTGAACAGCTACTTTCACTGTAGGAGCCCGGTTATAGGAAGCCGTCAGCCTTCCTCTGGGCACTGTAAGCACTTGGTGTAAGCAGCTCTGCCGTAACGCAGGAACCAGATGCCAGTTTGTTAAAGCGGCGTCTCCCACAGGAAATCGGTCCAAGATAAACCCTTCGACCCGATGGTGCAGCTAACGGATAATTTGTGGGAGGTCCACCTACAATCCAGCAAATCATAGAGTAAACCTGGAAAAGGAATGTATAGATATTTTCCAAATGTACTGGCCCCAATGCCAACGTGGCCCTAGAATTGGTGATAAGGAAGACGGCAGTCTATAGAAATGCAACACTGCACAATTCTCTGGACATGCAGATGCAGATGACGTAATCATCGCGGGAAGGTCCTTTAAATGATGATGTAAAGATGTAATTAAGGACTTATTTTTGTTGTCATTGAATATCTTCTGATTGTTTTTGATTCTCGCTGGTCGTTTCCATGCCCTTTTCCGGAGGGCTTCCTCATGCAGATCATTCGCATTTCCTCTGGTTAATGCCTATGTTCCATCTGTATAGGTATGATGTTTACTAATTGTTGAAAAATTTCCGTGGCCTCATTTAAAGTTGGAGAACCCAGCTAGGCCAGAGGAGCCATAGGATTATTGCTTTGTTTTCAGGAGTTTTCCTACGCCTATTAATTCTTCAGGTGAAGTTAACTTCCTGTGTGCGGGCATGACTCCCTCTTGGTTGATTAGAAAGTACTGAGCGCCGTACCCTTACTCTTTTTTCTATGTTGGAGTGTCTGTAATGTGTTTTCGAAGTATTTTCTAAATTCTTCTACCTTGTCCTTCAACTTGATCTCGTGAGCTGTTATTGGAGAGAAGAATGGGTTTGCCATGGTAATGCGATCAAGATCAATGGTCTTAAAAGCCTGTGGTGGAGGTTGAACTGTTTTAATTAGTTCGATATAAGCTTTGTACCAGATCCAGTTTCATTCTGCTCACGCAGCAGATTCGAGCTGAGAGTTTCATATATTCTAGCGTTAATTTCCCGTCTGCTAGCCTGAAGCCATTCCTTTCTGGATCTCATTAAATTGAGCGTGACTTCAATTTTGTATTTATCGTTTTTTGCAGTTACCAGTTTAGCAAACGCTGAGATGAGGCTCCTCAACTAAGCATGCAAACATAAAACAAAAGAAATACAAATTAACATGTAAAACACACAGAAGCGAAACAACAGGAATTGTAAGCAGTCACGTAAGATTAAAAAGATTCCTTTTAAGGACGTCTTAAATAATGTTCACGCTAAAGGCAGTAATATTTTTGTTCACGTTAATGAACATGCGGTTTACAGGTTCAAATCTGCCGTAATTCATGTTAGAGGAGTTGATGTGTAACAGAGGTGACCCTGTCAAATTACAACCACTCTCTCTAAACAACGCACGGCGACTTAGAAAACCTGAGTCGACATTTCCATTAAGAAGCTGTTGAACAAAGACAACATCAGCCATCTCACGCCGCTTGTAAAGAGAGCTTAAGTTGAGTAACTTAAGCCGAGATTCATATACCAAGTTTATAGCAGCAAAAGTAAATCGATTTAACTTAAAGTTACGCCAAAATTTCGAATTAACGTATAAACGGGTATTTAATACGCAATCGATTTCAACTTACATTCTTATAACTTTGGCTTAAGCCGAAAAATTTCGGTTTAAGCCATAATTCGAATTATCCCGTTTATATGGCAAAAAATTTTGGATGATCCATAATTCGAATTATTTTTGGAGTAGCTATAAACTAGGTAATATAGTGGAAGAACTAATGGGTTTTCCCAAGGGAAATGACTCAATGCAAATCGAACGAACCTCCGTTAAAACGATTCAACACTTCCAACGTGCGAAGAGTAGTGAGGAGACCAAACCTGGGACCCGTATTCGAGTAATGGTCGTTAGCTGTTTAGTGATCAACGGGTTGTTAAATTCTTTTGACCATCTACCTCTGGAAGAAATATAGTTGATGTGAGTGGAAAAATCCAGCTTACTATCAAATCTAATCCCGAGATCTTTAACAAAATTAACACGAGGTATCCCTCATTAGAAAAGGTGTAGTTAACAATTATAGGACCACGTCCCCTACTAAGCCCCCTTTTACACGACCGGACACCGAACAGACAAAACGAACGAACAAACTGGGGTTTATGGGTTAGAGGGCGAGAGAGGACGATGGAAAACCGGCCCCTCTCTCACCCTCTTTCCTATAAACCCCAGTTTGTTCGTTCGTTTTGTCTGTTCGGTGTCCGGTCGTGTAAAAGGCGGCTTTAGGTCATGATTTCTAATCTCTAATACCAGCCTTTCTATGTGCAATTCGACCTTCTGGATTGTAAAGTCGTACGCGTCTGAGGAACCCCCTTATTTGAGCTCCTTTCTAGGACTGTTGATAGCTTATAATATAGAACTACAGGAAGGGCCCTCGCAGAATTTTAGCGTAGTGAAATTCAAACTGCACACTTCATTGTTCTTTTTCTTACTGAAAATTCACTCGTAACAACTTCAATTACACTAAAAACAAATTCTTAAAACTTTTGATATTATTTTTTAAAAAACTGTAAATAAATTTTATAGAAAAACCCGTTTTAAAGAAAGTGCCGCGGGAAAATTTGACCCTCAACTGACCCGCAACTATACCAATTTGACAGTCGACTGACCCCAGATTTCACTACGCTCGCATACATGGATTTTATACGCGAGGGCCTTTCCTGTAGTTCTATATTCACAGGCACATGCGCTGGAGCGCACCATCTAAACCGGCTCTAAGGTTGATAGATTTCCAGTCAACTCCTAGCAGTACAAATGTAAAAGATTTCAAAAACCGCTGTCAACACAAAAGTCATATTATCCCATCAACGGTTACCATTTTCTCCAATCAAGAAGAAGAATTGTCAATGTCAAATGTGACATTTTCTACCATAAGTCAAAATGTTACGGCTAGCGGGTGTGCGTTTTATTTCTACAACAAAATCACAACTTTCTGTGAGAAAAAATGCTATCGGTGGCCTGTGTTTAGTGGAAAAAGTCGTCGCGACTGATGACAACAAAATGTTCATAGCTTGGCATCCAGATATTGAATTTCCATATGAACTATCGAAGCCTTTACCAGAAGCGACTAAAACGGACAGTGGATCCCTACTTAAAGAAAGCACCTTAAATACTGCTATGGCAGCCTTTAAAAACAAACGTCCCGAAGTTGCAAGGCAGGAATTAATGAATTTAACTCATACAACAAAACACAGATGGTTTCCACGTGCACGAGACAAGAAGGCTAAGAAGACTCCAATGAATCGCCCTTACTTGTAGTTTATGAATTTTGTAATCAATAGAAAAATTTGTTAAGATTATAAACTTTTATTTCTAATCAACCCTACGCTTTTTGATTAAACTTCCTAACAAATCTGATATTGCAGGTAAATGGTGGTCGGAAGCGGCTGCTGATGATCCTCCCGAATCTTTCGTTCTCATATTTCTGTGCTGTGGAAATGTTGGCATTAGCTTGGGATCACATGCTGAAATAAAAATATATCAAAAATACGAAGCTTGAGAATATTCGTATATTATTACGCAAAGGCGCTTCTTTAAAATATGAGCTCTGTAGGCATTCTTCTGCTGTAGCTCTTTTCTTCGGATCGTACATAAATAAGAAATTCAAGAGGCGCAAACCAGCCCCAGATAACCAAGGAAATTTCGTTTTTAAGTTGTTATAAGGCTGCTGTTTGAGACTAAAATTCTTCAGGGCTGGAAGTGCGGGATATTCCGGCCAAATCACTTCCGAAGGGGTTCCTAGAAGATCAATTATCATCTCTAATTGAGCTATTTCCGTGTTTCCTGGTAGTAAAGGCTTGTGGCTTAGAAGCTCTCCTAGAATACATCCAAGCGCCCACATGTCTATTGCAGTTGTTTGAGTAATAGACCCAAGAAGCAATTCTGGTGCTCTGTACCACAATGTAACAACTTGCGGAGTCATAGATTTGGAAGGTAGTCCAAAATATCGCGCTAAGCCGAAATCGGCTACCAAAAAACAAGAAACATTAGCAATAGCGATTTTTTTTTAAATTTCTGCCTACCTATTTTCACACAGCCTTTGTCAGTCATCAGAAGATTCGAGACTTTCAAATCCCGATGTACTATGTAGTGGGAATGAAGGTACTGAAGACCTTTTAAAACTTGGATTATGATGCATTTTACTTCAGATTCCGAAAATGGGGAAGTCATGTTGTCCAGTAACGAAGCCAAGTCTTGTTCACAATATTCCATCACTAGAAATATACTAAACTCGAGATTTTAGATACTTGTGTTATAAAATTATTTTGATTATTACCTCTCCAGACTTTTTCCGACTACAACTTCCCGCAGTCTCACAATATTGTCGTTACTGCAGCACATCAAAATTTGTATTTCTCTCAATCCACTCACAGGCAAACCATCTTTTTCTTGGTCCATCCGTACTTTTTTTAGAGCAACAATTTCATTTGTTTTAGTATCCCGGGCTCGATCTATATAACAAAAATTAATTAAAACAGAAGCCCATAGATTCTTGTCTGCCATTGCTGCTTACACACAATCCCATAAGTTCCCTCTCCGATTCTGTTGAGCTTCTCGAATTCAGTAACAATGCGGCATCTTCCAAGCTAACAGAAAATATTCTTTTAGGTTAATTTTACTAATTGTTGGATTAAAAAATATTCTTCACCGTATCCCTTTCACCAATTTCCATTGGTTTTCCAGTCTTAAAAGATATGAGGACATTTTTCCGGGTGACCGGCGCTTGTGGATCTGATGATTGTTTGATCTTATCTCCGCTGTCTGAAAGGATTTATAAATTAAGTTTAATTAAATTGATACATTTTAATTACCACGGCTCATTTTCATTGTCCTAAATATAAAAAAAGTATTTAAAAGTCGAAAAATTCACGTCGAGAAAAAATAATCACTTTAAGGTTAGAAGCAATGTTTTGACATTTAGTCCAAGCCAAGAATTGTGGATTTTGTGGAACTCGATAGAGGCAAACATCAGTTCTGGCAATTGAAAAAAAAATTAGGCGATAAAATTCGTTGCAATTAAAGGAAGTTATTCCGTTATTGCATTCATAAATTTTTGAAGTGTAGAAATGTCGGCAGTGTTGAATTATTTATAAAATATAAGCAATACTAATACAGCAAACGTAGAACACAGCTCTAGTATAAAATAAGTCCTTGGTGGATTAAGAAGTAATTTCTAGTAACAAAGAGGATTTCCATCTACAAACATCTACGTACATAAAATTTACTAAATAATATAGAATCGGGGGATGTATTCCGTGACAAAGCTCTTTACCACTGTTGAAGCATTAATATCCAGAAATTGGTAGGCTTCTGGCCACCTCGTAAATCGGTCTTCGATTGTAAGTATGTACGAGTATCCTCGATGTAGCGGAAGGGGTCCCACTATATCCTTATGGATATCCGATTATCGTGAAATATTGAATGATTCAAGTGGAAACTTCGTGTGTTTCTTTTCTTCACTTTGGGCTTTTGGCAATCAAGACAATGGCCCTTATTATGGTTGTCACTTCACCATAGTGAGAAATGTCACCTTTAAAATCAAATGAGAAAAATTTCACTTACAAACATCAAGTGAGAACAATTGTTACTGAATTCGCCGTTTTTCGATATCAGTAACAACTGTAATTCGCCTTATCTCACTGAAATGTTACTTTTTTAGAGAACCATAATACCATTTTTTGTCTCACTTCGTTATTTGTCACCATAACTGACAACCATAATAAGGCTTAATAACGAGACCACTCATTGCAGTCTCTGTGACGGAATGAACAAATTTCAAATCCCTAAACTAACGTTTAAGTCGCAGCGTGGTCAACGTACATAATCATGTCAGCTTATTGGGGATGCCAAATTCTGTATTGTAGAGTTCTACTCTGGCCTTAAAGTCTATGAAGTGGTATGTTTTGGAACTCGAGACATTTTTCCATCGCCTGTGTCAGGGTGAAAATCTGACAGACTAGTATTGGCCTATTATGTGCGGCTATCCTATTTATACATATATCATAGCAATCATTTTTCCCCATCCTTCTGAAAAAAGCAAATTCTTTGGAGGAAGTACGACTCATCTTTTAAGCTACAAATCCATTTTTTGTTATTTCCAAAAGAAATACAGTGATGGGCAGAGAGCTAGCTCTGCAGGCACCAAAGCAAATGGAAATCAGATGGAGCGATGCCTAGTGAATGTTATAACAGAAGAGTTCGAAGTTCGACAAGGACTTAGACAAGGGGATGGGCTGGTCCCAATGCTCTTCAACCTCGCCCTAGAATGGGTAATAAGGAAAACGTCAGTCCAGAGAAGTGCATCAAAAGCAACACAGTCGGTACAATTACTTGGTTATGCAGATGACGTTAACATCGTGGGAATGTCCTTTTTGGCAGCAAAAAAAGCTTATGTCGAATTAAAAGAGGCGGCAAAGAACATAGGCCTGAAGATCAATGAAGAAAAAACTAAGGTGATGCAACAATCCAGAACTGGAAGATTTAGAATGGGGAGAAATATAACTATCGACGAACATAACCTAGAAGTAGGCGATAAAACAGTTTACCTTGTGTCTATAATCACAAAAAGAAACGAAGAAAAAGAAAAAATAACTAGACGAATACTACTGGCTAATAGAGCCTTTTATGCCCAAAAAAAATACTGCACTCCAGATTGTTGCACAGAAAAACGAAACTCTCACTCTACAAAACAGTAATACGACCAGTACTGTGCTATGGCAGCGAGACTTGGACTATGACCCACGACATAGAGAAACGAGTCAACAGGTTTGAGAGAAAAGTCCTCAGGTGCATAATAGGTATAGGCCCAACCAGAGAGGATGGAATATGGAGAAGGAGATACAACAGCGAGTTGAATGAAATTTTTGACGACCCAGAACTCTCCACTTTAATAAAAATTAACAGACTAAGACTAGCCGGTCATGTAGTCAGGATGGAAGACAATCGCATCCCAAAACGGCTGAAGCATAGACAATGCTGAACATCCGGAACTGGAGACATGCTGCAAGGGACCGTCAAACATGGAGAAATGCCCTAGAGCAGGGGTGGCCAACCCGCGACCCTTCGCAGGAAATTGTGCAGATGAGATTCAACAAGATTTAACAAAATATTTTGTGCTAGAAGGTTCCAACATGTGAAAAAGAAAAAAAAGAGCCTGCTATGACCAATGATTAAAATTCCCAGCCTGCCATAGAGAATTGGCGCTCAGGGTGCACCGGGTGACCGGGTTGATGGATAAAAATCCAAGTAAGCGCTTTTCTCGGTAACAATTCAATATAAATACCCGTCCGCAACAAAAATTTAGTATCATGGAGCTACCAGAGAAAACAAGTATATTTATAAGCAAGCACACTTCTTTGGTCAACATTGAGCTAGTGTGTTATGAGTGCAGGATTGTTTTTCTTCTGCTCCTTTACCCCGCATGGGACATAGGGCGGAAACAGTTGCCCTTGTTATGGCGTCTTTTGGTAGAGTTCTCCTCCACGTTGTCCTAGGTTTTCCAACTCCACGAGTTCCTTGCGGATTCCAGTCAAGGGCCTGTTTGACTAGATTCTCGTTTGCACCTCGCAATGTGGCCATTCAAATTCCATTTCCCTTACAAGATTTGGTCATCTATCCTTTCTTTTCATTTGAAATTCTATCTTGCCAGCGGAGTTTTTAGGATGAAAACTTGAAGGCGCCTTGTGATGGATTTGGCGTTTCCATGTTTAGCAAACATACAACAGAATGGCCTTAACATTGGCGTTGAACAGCCGCAAATTGGCGTTAGTTGAGATCTCTGTCGATCTCCATATGATTTATTTATTCTGGTAGTGACGTTTCTTCTGCTCCGCCATTTTCAGTAATAATGCTAATGAGGTAACATAATTAATCTACCAATTCCAAGTCACCATTAGTCAGCGCTGTGCGTTCATTGGTGTTTGCATTTATCCGCATTTCTTTAGTTTTAATCGGATTTAACCTTAAGCCTGTTGAACTACTTTCTGCTGCTAAATTGTTTAACATATTTTTGAGGTCCTGAACCCCTTTCTCAGGCATCAGAATCAAAACTTGATTTTTATGTTATAAAAGAAAAGTTTTGTAAATTGAGATGTCTGGAACAAAAAGTGATGATTGCGAATCGTTTGTTTCGAAAATGGAATTTGCGAAAAAATAACACGCCACCTTGTCTGACGAGAACCTGCACCACCAATTACATTATACATTTCGCCTAGTTTCTTAAAAAAGCTCATACCTCGTCTATTGCCTATTTTAACTCACATTCTTAACTTCTGCCGCAAGGTATTCAAGTTACCCTCGAATTGGAAGCATGCTTTCATGATACCCATTCCCAAGTGCCCTTCTCTGTCCTATCAGTATGTTTCTCTTTCTGCTCTTAAACCTTTCCAAAGTTTCTTATCTAACCGCTCTCAAAAGGTTAAACTAGGTGGCTAAAGTACCTCAAATCCCCTACTCCACGCTGGCGTCTCCCAGGGCTCCATTCTTGGGCCACTTTCATTCAGTATTTTTATTAACGATATTCTAAGATTCATATGTTTGCAGACGATGTGCAGCTTATTTCCCTGCGCCAAGAGATCATTACATATGGAGAAGCTTGCTGCTGACTTGCGTCATGTATCCTTATGGTCGACATTAAATTTACTGCAGCTCCTTCGAAATCCCATTGCATTTTTATTACTCTCACTATCGCGTTAAACTCGGTTCTTCTTGTTTGCGTTAATAAAGCAAGAAATCTTGGGGTGGTACTGAATAGCACCATGACCTGCTGCGATCACATTAGTTTCATTATAAGTGAAACCTACGGACTCCTGTCTAAACTTCATTAGCATTGTGGCTTGCCGAAAAGGGCTGTCCATCTATCCCTTTCTCGATTCTTTTTGCGCCCATAAACTTCAGGTAGCGTTTAACGATTGTGTACGTTTTGTTTATTGACGCCGTTTTGACCACATTTCACCCTACTCGAACTCTGTTTGGTCTGCTATTGTGAGTATAGGCTTCGCGACTGTATCACGATATCCTACACGAGCCCAAACCTGCATACCTCAACCAGTTTTTGCTGCTTTCGAAATCCCTGACAGATAATAATTTAATAATTCCGCGTTTCCGCACGTTAATTGGTCAGCGTTCTTTCTTTGTCTTTGCAGCACAGCTTTGGAACTCTCTCCCTAAATTATATTAAATTAAATTGCAATCACCCAATATATCTCCCCGGCCCGCAGGATCATAATGCATTTTCAAAGTGGCCCGCGATACCATTTGGGTTGGCCACCCATGCCGTAGAGGAGGCCAAGGCTCGATTTGGGCTGTAGTACCATCGGATAGATGGATGGATGCCTAGTGAATACGGCAGGTAGGGAAGAACATCCCAGCTCTAGCTGGACCTGTTTAGCGATATATAGCCGACCGTTTTCATCCTGGAAAATAACTTTCTTGTATCTTTCGGAGTACTCTCGGTTCAGCTGCCTTGCTTTAAAATATTCTTGAATAATTGTTCAGACTTAATGATTTAACTAGTTTTCTGCTTTATCTGTATACATATGTATATTCACACAATTCATTTTGGGTAACTATTTTATACGCCATTTATTTTTCTAAAATATACTAAGGCATATTTCCACTCTTCATTTTCATATACAGAAGAAGCATGAAGGAACTTATAAATTCAACCAACTACAACTTTTCCTTTTACACCTAAATGCTGTTCGAATAAGATCAATTAACACTTTCAAGGTAGTATAAAAGTAAATGGTATCAGTAGAAAAAGCTCCAGTATTTTGTTATTATCCGATCGTGAAGCATTTGTGATTGTAAAATTTCGTTTAATATTTTTGTAATTTAATATGCGTCAAGTTTTTGTGGTTTTGTTGATGTTAACTGTTGTAGTTGCAGAGCAGTTGTTAATAGACAGTGACAGTACAGAAGATAAAGATTTAGCGAGAAAAAAGAGATTTAAATTTCCTTTTAATGGACTGTGTAAGTTGATATAGTGTTGTGATTTAATACTCGTAGTGTAACTTTAGAAGTATTTTTTTCAATCCCTAATACTTCTAAAATAGAAAAAGGATCAAATACAATCATTGATAGACAGTTTTAGCGATAAATAAAATCAGAACTCCTTTTTATTACAATGATAGCCTTAAAAGAAACATTCAAAAATTGATCAGAATTTATTACAAAAAAGAACATTCAAATCTATTGAAGACACCATATAAATGTATTAACGTATTTTGACGAATGAGGATCTTAAAAATAAATTTAAAAAAATAATTCCAATAATTATTCGAATTTGAGTTATAGGGTTTTTTGGGCAAAGCCTCCCTATTGGCATCCACACTGCACATCAAAAAACGAAAGATTTTTGAATATTTCCATTAGATTTTCTCTCAATCAATGTACTGTTCAAAATAAACTAAATTATTGCAATGAATTTTATATAATAACTAAGATAAAATCAGTTGATGCATGGTTTCTCAAACTGGCAGTCGCGACCCCCAAGGGGGTTACCATTAGACATAAGGGGATCGCAATCTATCCAAAAAAACATTTTAACAAATAATTATCAAGTTTATAGCAGCAAAATTAAATCGATTTAACTTAAAGTTACGCCAAAATTTCGAGTTAACGTATAAACGGGTATTTAATACGCAATCGATTTCAACTTACATTCTTATATTTATTCATATTTATTCATATAAAGTAAGGAGGTATGTACACAAGACTTACATCTGAGCCGAAAAATTTCGGTTTAAGCCATAATTCGAATTATCCCGTTTATACGACAAAAATTTTTGGATGGTTCATAATTCGAATTATTTTTGGAAACTAGGTAAATGTGTTTTAAAATCAAAATCCAGCTAACCATGCAATAACAACCGTATAAAAGGCAACAATTTAACCACGATTTTCTGGGTTTCACACATACCTGTGACGTAACGACTTCAGTGCAGTACTTGGGGCATCAGTGAAAAAAATATATCGGCACGATGTAATTCCATGGAAACAAATTGGGAAAAGCGCGGCATGTACCCACACATTCGGCGCAGTTAGGCATCGCCGTTCTCAGTACCCTTCAGACGTCCGCAAAAACCGCAAAAAAATACGTTGCTACTGATATTTTTTAATTTATCCCGGACGTGAAACAAATGTCTTTTAAATTCAATGGAAAATTTTATGAGAATTGAACACGAATTTTGGTAAAGTTTATTTGAAATACACTCAAACCGGTTCTGTGCAAATTTTTTATGTGTGATTTTTTTGTAGGATTTTTTTTATTCGGAATATAACAATATTTCCCCACAAAGTACATATGTTATAGGGTTGCCAAGTGGCCAATTTCCAATCGGCGGCCAGAAATTTGAAAAATTCGAAAAAAGCCGGCAATTTAAATTTCTTCCATCAAAAATGTTTTAATATTTATAATTTTTGTCAATTCTTGTAAAGGTAGAAAATCTTTACAATTATTAAGAAATTCGCACATTTTTAACATGTTATACTCAAACGCAATTTGAATTTAGCGCGTTATCATGCGCACGGACATAGTAGCTTTTGTACCGACTACCTATAGATATGTAACTAATATAAGCATCACTAGGAAACGGCAATCAGCTTTGTGTGGATTCGACGCGGTCAGATTTTGCGGGTGAATATATTATATTTAAAAGCAGCGCATTTTAGTGTGTACGAAAGTAATACGTCAAGAGTGCGGTTAAAAACAAAGGCAAGAAAAAGTCACCACCACAGCAGAATTCGGAATTAAGATCAACGGAGATGACGTATTTGATGAGCTTTGTTTGCTTGAGACCGCGCTACCTGCATTGCTGGAAAGAAGCACACAAAGTTTACAAAAATGGCAGGCATTTTTGAAAGTTAATGATGCACCAAATTTGAGAAAAATTGTTAAGACAACTTTTTCAATACCAACCAGCAATGCTTTGTTGAGCGAATTTTCAGAATTATGAACAATTTGTGGAATCATGATTGAAATCGTCTGTCAACCGAAATGGAGGCCAGCAATTCCGTCCCGTCGAGTTAGCAGCCCTACATATGTATAAGTAATAAATGTAAAGATTGCTTTGATGTAAGGTTGCTTGAATGCCCTACTACATATGTACAGACTCGTGTGGATCAACTTCTCGACTTTTTTAACAAATCACTAAATACGTTTTGGCTCATCTCGTAGATGTTAGTTTCCTGGCCCACCAATCCACTATATAAAGTTCCGAACTCTCCTTCCACTTCCGGAAGAGTCCACATGGGATGAACCCATTCTCTTTTCAATTCTTTTCCCCTCGTCTAACAGCAATGCAATTGCAGCAAGATATTCCACAATAAATTCCATGATCACAGTAAAGAATGTCGTAAAAAATTCTTCACGGAAGCCACTGTCACAGAAAGCACCGGTGCCGTGCCGTTACGGATATGTGTGGATTGACCTTAATAACTCAATTTTACGACAGATTTGACGGAAGAAGATGGAACCCGATAAAACACGGTTGTTTTTCCTGTCGTCTCCATCAGACTCAATTTTTGATTTCTTACCGAGAAAATCGCTCCAAATGCTTGGATTTTTATCTTTCAACCAATATTATAGTGAGGGGGTCGCAAGATTTTTTACTTCATTTTTCGGCTTTTTAGGGGGTCGTAACACCAAAAAGGTTGAGAAACGATGCTATAGGGTAATAGTATGGTGTTTTACCAAATAATTACTTAGCCATAACGTCAAGCGGATGGACAAATTCACTTCAAAACTGGAAGAAGATACTCCAAAAGGCGCGAGCTCTATAAGGACTGTAGCGCCATTTAAGAAGAAGAATTAAATCTCCTTTTTTAAAATGGCATATTTAATATCGCATTAAAAATTTCATTAAAAAAAATTTAGATTTTTTGATGGTTTCTTAAAATTTAAAAAAAACCCTAATTTTTCTCTCTGTAGTATTCATCATCATCAATGGGGTAGACTAGTCATGCTTCAACATGTAGTAAGACTAATTTTACTCCATACTCACCCCGCCCCTTCATCCCTCTCTTCTTAAAAATCGGTTTTACTACATAGTAACCATGACTAGTCTACGTTACCCAAATAGCTCCCAAGACTGTTACTACAATTTCTAAAAAAAACACGGAAAACTTAAAACCTAAAAAGTCAGAAAGCAATGTCACCATCTTCTTTTTCTCTTAGTACCCTGTATACATTTAAATATATTTTTTTAGAAACCGACATTTTCATATTTCAAACTATACAATTTATACCATTTACACATTACAGGGTATGGTTTCGGATTCCACGCTCTTGCAATTCTTTATTGGATAAAAGTAAAAGCAGTTATAATCGCCTTTATCATCGGTACAGCAATTGTTTGGGGTGTTCGATATATTTGGGCACACAAATCATGCCCAGAAGTTGTTCACGACAGTCCCATTATACCTTTTGAGCATGGGTATGTTACAGCCGCATATTTTAAAACCTCAAATACAAACATTTCGATATAAATCAACAGGTCTTCCTGGTCCCCTCATGACCACATTGATCACATACCATACTCCCATTCAGATGCTTTTCATTCAGATGCCTTCCATGGTCATGATCCTTATAGTGCTTACAGCTCATATGGGGACCACTCACCCGGTATAATCGAGGATCATCCTCCACATATTCATCGAAAAGAATCTAGAGGAAGACAAGCGTATATAACAGAGGAACAGTAATTAACAAATTATCACTTTACTTTTCTTAATTAATTTAATAAAATATTAATTTTTCAGAATTAGTGAAATATTTTTCACTATTTTGGGTATTAATTCAAATGCATGTCGAAAACGTTTTTTGTGCGAGCTTGAATTCAAATCACAACCACATCCGCTAACAAGAATGGCTTTCCGGATTATTGGACGAGGATTCTTTCGGAAATATGTTAGGAAACCAGGAGATACTATTATACCGAAATCGTTTAAAGAATGTGGAACGGTCCATCATGAGTGTACTTTTATCGAAGAGAATATAAACGAGGCTGAAACAGAAAATAGCCAAGATGAAGAAAACTGGGAAGATTTTGATGCAGAAACTTCTACTGTTCCTCCTTCAACCACCACTACACCTTCTACTAAATCAATTAAAATGAAAAGGCGGCGTGCAACCAAACGGATGACAATAAAATTACTTTGATGATGCTTTATTCAGTTTCAGGGTCGAACTTTCTTTTAAATTCAGTACGTTTTCTTAATAATTAGCAACTTTCACTGATCTTGAATCTGTGGAAAATTTATCACTGGCTTACTTTCTAGTATGTCACGATTCTCGCAGATAAGTGTAAATAAACAAATCTAGATGTAAGGAAATTATTTATTTATATTTATTTTATTGCTTAAGACTTTTGCTTTAGTGATTGATCAATGAATAAAATTTTGTTAAAAAAGTTCAAGGAATTAATCTTATAATATAATCCAGAAGTCATTCATTTTGGCGATATTTATATGTATATTAATTTTGAATTTGGTTTTGAGCATTTCGTTGAATCTTTACACGTTTCGATTTAGTGTAAATTGTTCAATATATGTTTTCTTTTGATTTTGATTCGGCAAATTACGTAAGAAAGACGAAGTTTATGGAATTACACCACAGTTTACCACTCGGAGATGCTGGATCTACTGCACTCACTGGAACGCCTAAATGAGGGTTAGATGCACAAAAGAATATTCTCGCAGTACTAGACAATCAAGCAGTGATAAGGCGTATCAGACAATAATGAGCCACAAACCTTGATGAGAGCACACACAGTTATCGATGGGCACGAAAAGGCTGGCAAAATGACAAATCAAGGTCGGCTTCGGAGTTACGGCATCTGGTAGAGGGTAGGGAGTGGCCGTATCAAGAAATTGGTTGCCGAGGAACACCAGAACAGTTAAGATGGTGGGACCTTGTTTAAGCAGGCTAGGGTTTGGGGGTGATTAGATTGCCGAGTACTACAGCATGAAAAGATATCCTGAATATGAAGTGGGGATCCTTAGATGCCTTGTGAAACTAACCACAGGACACAAAAGTTTCAGGTATCCCCTAAAAATGATGAGAATTCTTGAAACAGACTTCTGCCGGCTCTGCCTGGAGGAATCTGAGACACCCACATTCGTTGTGTGACTGTCTGGCGCTGTCGAGTACTCCTATCACACACCCATTACTTGGAGGATACCAGAACGGTTTTGTGAAAACAGCTCCACGCGGTTGCTAGGGGAATCGAAGTAAGGGAGCAGTGGGACAATCCAACGCAGGTGACTAAGCAAAGGAGCCCAGTGGTGCCCGAATAACTGGTTCAGTTTGTATCTCTCGTTTGATCTAATAATAATACATAATTTATAAAGTTGGGGCTCCCAAACAAAGGTCAACAAATATGAAAAAACACCAGTTCAATCCAATTTTTCAAATGATAATAGAGTCGAATGGTTCTGTGCGTCTATTCCATAATATAACTGAGCTGCATAATTCCTATATTTGGAGGTATAAATTGGGGTTTTATTCTTAGATGGTGCAGAGGTAAAGATTAGTTTTGTGTGTTCTATTCTATAGAAGATTGCTAGTAAAAATTCAGTATCAAAGTAAATAATATACTTGCAAGTAGGAAACTGTACGGACAATAATAAGTAGATACTCGTGTTGTTTGCTTTTATATAAATAAACTAGCATAACTATTCAAGGTGTCCATGGCCAATGTGACAAGCAAGGTAGGTCCCGAATTCTATTCACCCCAATCAACATTATTTACTCGACTCCGACAGCCCCAAATCGAGCCTTGACCTCTCTAGGGCATTTCTCCAAGTTTGGCGGTTCCTTACAGCATGTCTCCAGTTTCGGATGTTAAGCATTCATCTCTTCCTAAGTCTGCCCACTGCTCTATTTCTCGAAATTTCTGCTACCAAAAGCCGTTTTGGGATACGGTTGTCCTCCATCCTGATTTCGTGGTCGGCTAGGTGAATTTACATATACGACATCTTTCTGTCCCGCTCTTTTTTAAGATTTCAACTAATCAGAAACAATTTGATGTCGCAGAAATTGTTGTCTGTTAATTTTTATAAAAGTTGAGAGTTCTGCGTCGTCAAAAATTTTATACAACTCACTGTTATTTCTGCTTCACCATAATCCATCCTATCTCGTTGGGCAAATTTATTATGCACCTGAGAATTTTTCTCTCAAACCTGTTGACTCGTTCCTCTGTGTCCTGGGTCATAGAGCCTTATCATGGTTGGCGCGGCGAAAAAATGACAGCGCCGTTTGTCGTTGTCATTTTTCGTATCATTTAACAAGTTTATAGCAGCAAAATTAAATCGATTTAACTTAAAGTTACGCCAAAATTTCGAATTAACGTATAAACGAGTATTTAATATGCATTCGATTTAAACTTACATTCCTATAACTTTGGCTTAAGCCGAAACATTTCGGTTTAAGCCATAATTCGAATTATCCCGTTTATACGACAAACAATTTTGGATGATCCATAATTCAAATTATTTTTGGAGTAGTTATAAACTAGGTAATTGTTGGCGAATGCAGCGACATGACAATTTTCGATAAAAACCTTATGGTTGACGCTTGAAAATGTTTGAACATTTCTTATAATTAAAAAAATTTAAAATCAGTCGCGAAAAACGTAACTTTGTCTCTTAAAAAGGCCAACTGTGATACACCTGAAGGCGTTTTTCCCGACAAATGTCAGTTTTTTCGGGAACTATGATTCCGTTTTACAGTCGCCGCGCCATTTCTCAGTTCAAGCGCCAACCATGATCAGGCCCATGTCCAATCTCGCTACAATAGCACAGTACTGGTCGTATTACTGTTTTGTAGAGTGAGTTTCGTTTTTCTGTGCACAAATCTTGAGTCCAGGGGCCGTATTTGGTTTCTCGAGTCGATGGATCGACTCGACAAAAAAAGCTTCTCGATATTCTCCAAGTTTCATATTTGACATCACGACCAAATCGACAGATAAGCGCTGCCATAGAAAACCATCAAATTGTGTGATATTACTCCAAGTGCACCAAACCACGTATATTTAATTAAAAAAGAAACTGTTAAAAGTTTATTGTATGCATAAATTGAGCCTTTTAATAAACGTCAAACGTCTTTATCGAGACGAGAAGGTTGTCGATATTGTGTCGCCAAATGCCAATTTTTAATTATCGACAGAAGTATTTGATTTTAGGCATAAAAGGCTCTATTAGCCAGTAGTATTCCTTATCATCCATTCTAGGGCCAGGTCTAAGACCTTTTCGTACTTCGAACTTTTCCGTTACTGTATTTTGAATCCTTACTTTTGACAGCAGAGCGAGACTGGACGGATAGAGCGAAAACTGGGGCTACGTATCAATGGAAGCAAAGCAAAGTAAATGGTGGACAATATTTAGCCCCATGATAAGCAGACGAACATGAATTTGAGCTGGCGGAGAAAATGCGAGAGGCCATTAAAGACCCGGCTAAGTCAAAAATATTAAACCGACAACAATTGGTAACAATTTCTCCAAAATTAAAGCAGAAAAACTACTAAAATTGATGTCTTTATTTGTTTTTAATATATTTAGACAAATAGTTGACGTCTAGTACAAAATAGACCATTTAACAAATAAAATTAAACAAAAAATAAAAAAAATACCACCAAAAACCTTACTTCTCATATTTTCTTTGTCTTTTTCTTCTTAATTGAATTAATGCCTTCAGCAATTTGTTCAATTTCCCTGTAGTTTATAGTTTCCGTAAATCTGTTATCTTTCTTTTTATTTTGCTTCTGCATGATATCTTGAACAACATTATTAAGTTTACTCCAAACAAAATTAAGAAAATCAACAGCCAAATCTTGCTTAAATAAAGCAATTGCTACCAGTGCAACTAAAACTAAAGCTGAAATTGAATTCTGACTTAAATCACTTTCTGCTGTTTTTAGTTCAGGATCATAATCTAATTCTACATAAACTGAACTAGTATTAGCTAGAAATTGTACAACTGGAAGATTAAGCTTGTAAAATTTCTCTGACATGCTGGTTTTCAATTCTACAAAATATATTTTTCCATCAAGGGGAATACGCGGGAAGAAAACCATTATTCCTGGATTATATCTAGCTTTAGCATTTAGTGGACTTTCAACACGTTGTGAATATATTGGACTATCAGCGCTTCCTTTTCGATACATTTGAATTCGTAGTGTTCTGTAAAAATCATTTGACGATGCTGTAATTCTTGCTATAACATCGACAAAATTTATCGGACTTATGGCAACTAAATTGATATTTTTTGTATCATTAGTTATTTCAACAACTCGATATTCTGGTATTGTTCTATCAACATTAGAATTTGTTTCGCCATCTTTTGTACGAATGGTATAAATACATCCTGGCTCAAGTCCACGAATTCTATATTGACCATTACTTTCTGATGAGGATTCTTCCTGATGGTGTAGGCATTTCTCATCTGAAATTGCTTCAACGACAACATTCGGGAATGGATCACCGTTAAGGGAGATTATAGTACCAAAAACTGAGTAAGCAACTCGTCTTCCACTAGAAATAAAAAGGTTTGTTAACAAATATAATGATAATTAAAAAATAATTACAGTAATTCAACATGAACTGATTCTCCATCCTTGACATCGATCATTTTCGAATTTGGATTAAATTTATACTCCTTCATCATTGGTCGTAAGAAATACTGACTAGGTGACAATGAATGGAATTTAATAGTTCCATCTTCTCCAGTTACAAGATTCTTTCTATAACTTTCTGCTCCCGATAGGGATAAAAGTACTCCCGATAACTTATCACCCTTATCGTCTTTTACTGTTACAATAACATCACACAGCTTATGAGCCTCGAATGCATGTTTAATTTTATCAAAAGCCGAGAACACATAAGACTCCTTTTCAGCCTTCAGTTCAATATCTAAAGACTCGTTAATCGGTCCAAATTTAAAATCACCAGTGTCTGATGATTGTGTTGTTAATTCTGTGAGTTCTGGATTTTTAGGAAAACTTAAGGTAACCTTAACATCTTTTATTGCTGGATTTATTATTCCTTGAATTATAAGTCCTTTTGTTGCAATGAAATTGAATGCAACATCAACACAATCAGATGCACCGATAATGTCCTTACTTTCCGGCTTGAATAGCATAATATTACTTTGAGGTTTTATTTTAATTTCTTCCAATGGTTTTAGGTAAGTGTCGTAGCGGAAAGAGTGATATCCATCGATTTTGTGTGACTCCAAAGCGGGAGAAACAATTTGTTTTCCAATTTGACTTTCAATCAAAAGTTTTAGTGGAACATTCTGTTCGGTTGAAAGTACTCGAATGCCAACTTTATGAGATACAGCATTCACCATTAGTGGCTGTGGATCACGAGTTGAAAAACTACTGCTTGACTTATAGTCAAAGATATGGCAACCTTGAAGTTCTATGGTATACTCCCCGGCATTATCAACGCAGAAAGTATTATCACCGGAATGAAGTTCAATTGTTTTGGATTTTGATTGTTGTGTTTTTTGATTAGTTCGAAGAGTGTAGTGCATCTGGAATAAAAATAACACAGGTCAACAAATATAAATTTTTTTTTTGAGTTTCTATTTCAATGATGATTTTCTAAGTCTTTATACCAAAAAATAACTAAAACCATCGTTGACTCTTGAAAAACTTTGCTTTTGTACCGTTAACAATGATCAATACATATTTAAGCTTTTGTATGAGCAGAGCAAATAACTAAGTATTGTTAAGCTCCTTATATGAGGGAGGACGATTCGAGACTCTACAACGACGAGATCTACAAGTGCTGTTAGTGTAGCTATGTCAGTTCTGGCACAGTAAAGGCATCGGTTTTAGTCTCGGGTGTGGATGTGGGCTTAGCTTGGGTTTTGGTTTATTCTTGGCTTGAAGCTTGGACAACAACCTTTGTGGTGAGTTTTGGGTGGACTTAAAAGCTTTCGTTGAGCTTTAATATTCTAGAGATATCGCCACTAGCTTTGATATTCTGGACTACAAGCGATAATGTCACTGCGTCAGAACCGGCATAGCTATACAACTCAAAGCAATTCGTTAAAGCTTTCCGTCAACATTCTGTAGCTTTTCAATATTATTTAAAGAATTTCTATCCTCATTTATCGAAGCCAAAGTAAAAGCTGGTATGTATTTTAGTCGGACCACAAATAAAGAAAATAAAGGCCAGCAGTGAATGTTGGCAGCTACTCAACACTCACGAAAGTCAAGCAGTGGTTCATCTTTTTCTCGAAAACAATAGAGCTGACAATTACAAACAGCTTATTTCAATTACAAAACTTTAAACACATGTTGCAGAATGTCCCTTAAAGAAAACATTGGTGGTTGTTCGCAAGAACAAGGTGAACATTTTCATCACGACTTTCATTCTGTCATCTACAAAAGCAAACTTTTTCAGGTAAAGCTATTTTTTCTTTAATTAGTAATGTGTGAGAAATACAAATCAGATACGCAGAACTCAGACTCAAAATTTGTGTTGACCGGTGTAATCAATAACAGAAGCAAACAAAAACAACACTGATTACATACCGTAGCACGATGACTAGAAACAACTGAAACTTCATAACCTTTATGAATAAATGGTGAGGCTGTTTCTTCTGCTGAATTAATATTCAATAAAACATTTGTACTTTCCCAACAGAGATTTGAGACTGGAATTGTAATTTCATATGGACCCGGTAATATATCGGCAAAAGTATATTTTCCATCTGTAGATAAAATTAAATATTAAATTTAGTTTCTTTTAAGAAATATATTTAATAGAAGTTATATATAGTTACTAGAAGCATTGATTGTTGTAATTTGGTCAGTTCGCCTTCCGTTTGCATCTAACGCGTGAAGTGTTACTTCTATATTTTTGCAATTTGCTGAGCTGTCCGGTAAGCACTTGACCTCTCCCTTTAATGTAGCCCTTAATTGGGAGAAAATTATTCCAGAAATAGGGGATGATTTAACTTCAATTGTTTGCTTTATTGGGAAGAAGCTGTAAAAAAGTCATCGTTAAGTGTTGAACAATATTATAGAATTACAATAAACATAAGAAGTAATAAAAACTGTTAGGAACGAAAAGAGTCAAGGGTCGGGCCAAAAATGTTCAGGAATCTTAACAGAGAAAGCAAACGAAGGAACGAATGTTTCTAGGTGGGAGAAATAGAGGCTTCGAACCTCAGACCTCTGGGATGATAGTCGGGTGCCTTCATCCTTAAAATATTACTCCAACATCCTGAACTCGCACCTATCCTAACAACTGAACATCAGTTACAGTTCTCTACGTAGAATTTTCCCTAAAGGTCTCGGATAATTTGGTTACAAGGCCACTCACGAATAGAAGTAAAATTATGTTATCGTTTAAGATTTAGTTTCGGCGCCATTTAATACTACCTTGATTGCGACATTTAATCCACCATCGATCCTTTGAGATACCTTAGGAATGTGGCAGTTCTGGCAAAATGTTATCGCTGCTATTATACCGATTGTTGCATCGAAATAAACACTCTACTACGTCCACTGCAATGATGTAATCGTAGCACCAGATTGTTGCGCTCGTCATATTTGCACTGCTCATAAGTTCCCTTTTTACGCACGGTACAGGCAAGATATTTATTCATAAATAGAACAACTCGACTGTAGAACAATCTTCCGTTGTCAGTATTTCCCAGCTCCTACAACATCCGAAAGTTCAAACGCAGGTAATTCAGCGCTTTACCCTTCAACTTTCGTTGACTTCTTATAATAGCCGTGTTCCTTTTCTGCTATTTTTTACTCGTATTTACTTGGGACTATTTCTGCTCTCATAGAGGAGTAGAGATAGGTTTTAAGCTACTGACAGAAACAGGCGCAAAGGCGGTGCGGACATTGGCTTCGCGGTATGTGGCGACTTTTCACTGACATGATGTTGCGGTGTCGGCGGCGCGCTCCGACTCCGAACACAACAACGAAATCAAAGTGACAAGTGGACGTGATAGGAAAAAAATTGAAAAACCTGAATGATTTACATAAAATTTTTCTATCCTACAGGACTTGTCTTTATTTTAGGTGCTAATTTAATTACCATAATTTTGAAAAATAAGGATTTTCATTAAATATAAAATCCAACAAATTTGCTATCCCACCCAACACCAACACACGACTCCAAACATATGCCCACCACTATCAAAACACGACTCAAAACACAAACATCTCTTGACACTACGCGGCGGCAACGCGCGAAGAGTAGAAAGTAAAGGAACTTGCGCGGTGTGTGCGTAGCGTAAAACAGCATTTCGTTAGTGCGCATTTGAATACACTACTTCTATTCTCTCTGTCATTGCCCGCACGGCGTTTGCGCCTGTTTCTGTCAGCAGCTTTACTCATATCGACAAATTTTGCGTTCCTTTAATGTTTTACTCCGGAGTACTTAAAAGTAGAAAAGGAACACAGCTATTGTAAACCCCATACTTTTGTTTGTGCTAATCTTACTTCCCGACATCGCACCATAATGTTACCAAAAAATGGTAGAAAAAGGGTGATTCCTGAGTTTAGAATTGCCACATAAATAAATATATTATGCAAAACGACGATGGTGATTCCCGAGTGAATGTTTAAACCTTTGCAGTATGACAAGTTGTGAAAGTCAAGATGTGTCCACTTTACTGGCTCAACAATCTGGCGAATTTTAAGCACACAATATAAAGGCTCATCTATCTTTCTGCTGATTTTGATGTTCGTAACAGTCTTATCGTAAAATAACGGTTTACCCCGCATTTTTGAAACTCTCTTGCCAGCGGATTTTTAGGATACGACGTAGGCATCTGTTGATGAAAACTTGTAGGCGCCGTGTGATGAATTGGGTGACTTTCCATGTTTCGCAACCGTACAAAA
The DNA here is from genome assembly GCA_963855945.1 of Thereva nobilitata. Taxonomy (NCBI): domain Eukaryota; kingdom Metazoa; phylum Arthropoda; class Insecta; order Diptera; family Therevidae; genus Thereva; species Thereva nobilitata. The sequence continues at coordinate 40,462,862 of OY979694.1, read as the reverse complement.
GAACTGCCTTAACCTTGGAGTTGAACAGCCGCAATTTGGTGTTAATTGAGATCTCTGTTGATCTCCATATGTGAAACAGGCATGCATATGCGCTTCTTGCTTTATTTATTCTGGAACTGACTTCTTCTTCTGTACCGCCGTTTTCGGTAATAATACTACCGAGGTAACAGAATTTGTCTACCAGTTCCACGTGACGGTTATTTAGCGCTGTCCGTTCAAGGGTGTTTGCATTTATCCGCATTTCTTTTGTTTTAGTCGGATTTAACCTTAAGCCCGCCGAGCTACTTTCTGTTGCCAATTTGTTGAACATGTTTTTGAGGTCCTGGTGTCTGTGGGCCAGCAAACAGATATCATCCGCGTAGTCGAGATCCTTAAGGCGGTGTAGCAATCCCCATTGTATGCCACCTGTTCTTATATCTAGAGCGCTGACAAGAATGTCGTTTATTACTATAAGAAATAGTAATGGTGAAAGTAGACATCCTTGTCGTACTCCTGAGCTCACCTCAAAGCTGTCGGATAATTTTCCATTATGGAGAACTCTGCATTTGGAATTGTTGTATAGAGCTTTTATCAATTCTATTATTTTGTCCGGCAGTCCACGTTTCCGTAGAGCTCGCCATATAAAGCTCCTATTGACCGAGTCGAACGCTTTCTCATAGTCTACGAAAGCCCTATATCCACGTCCATTTTATTTTCTTGATCTGTTTGATAATTAGTTCTTGTTTTGTCAAGTTCCATAGTTCTATGTTTGTTTTCTGGGCCAGAAAATTTGACATAATAATGCGTAAAGATTTATTGACGAAAACCTGTATTTTGTTTATATCCGCTTGGTTTATGAGCCAGGTTTCACTGCCATGCAGTAATATGGATTTTACGCAGGAGTTGAAAATATTTAACTTTAGATTTCATGATAGTTGCGGCGATTTCAACACTTTCCATACACGCTTTGTCGTATAACATTATGATCATTTGGATTAATTTTGCTGGTACTGTCTTCTTTTTCAAAGCTTCCAAAATAGCTTCCCTATGGATTGTGTCGAATGCTCGCTCGAAATCTACGAAGGTGATGTATAATGGTGATTTCTGCGCAAAAAGATTGAACATACGTGCTTGTCAAGCATGCAGTTACGTGTGTAGCCGCCTTTAGCTGGCAATCTATTTTATCTTCAATTCTGCAAAGAATTATCGAGACCAGTATTTTTATTACCATATTTTGTATGGTAATACCTTTCCAATTTCCGCATTCTTTTAAATCTCCTTTTTTGGCAAGTTAATAATTATACTTACTCAGCTCCCACCTATCTAAAACTGTAAAAATTAGGGTTCTACCCTACCAACTTTCAGAGTTATGAGTCATCAAAGTCAAAACTTCAACTACCTTTTTCTTCAAGAAATACGTAGCTAAACAATATTTTTATTCCAAGATTGGAAAGCTTGAGCAATTTTCTATGAATAATGTCCTTAACTCATTCCGAAGAAAGGTGGATCAAACAACCGGTGTAACTATGTACCGTCCAATAGCAATTACTTCTATTCTCCCCAAAATCATGGAGACAATAATCAAAAGAAAGCTGATGAAATATCTAGAATCTAACCAAATTCTACCTGACAGGCCGCACAGCTTTAGACCAAAAAGGTCTCCTAGCGATCTTCTTCTTCGTTTAACCGAGCATCTTAACCAAAGCATACATCGTTGTGGTGAGTCTGGTTGGTTTGGACATATCCAAGGCTTTTGACAGAGTATGGTACACTGTACTGTTACTAAATTCTAAGCTATTGGCACAGATAAGTAATATACAGATGCCCAGTCGCTATATAAAATCGTGTCCCATATCAACATTTCGTTAGCCAGCTTTTCCCTCCTCTAGCCAACTAAATTTTGTGAAGCAAAGAAATGTTGCAGCCAAGTGCCTTAAATGTAGCTGGCTAGAGCGTGGCAACTTTTGGTCGAATTCCAGCAACACAGAGAAGCGGTGTGAGAAGCAAAATAGCTACGAAGGGTGTGAGGAATTGAAGTCACTATCAACATTCATTTCCTTCTGTGTGTGCCACCCGTAGCCTTGTACGCTGCTGTCTCTGGCTATACCTCGACCAAAAGTTGCAAACCTCTAGCCAGCTACATGGCTGCAAAATTTAAATATGTTGCTTGGATTAATCACTTTCGGCAACATGGAACACGTTTCGCCATTCGACTGGGCATCTGTATATTACTTATCTGTGCTATTGGTATAGACTTAGTTCTAAGGAACTGGATTGAACTGAATTCTATCAACCGGGATATTGATTTCATTCTTGATTGGGCCGCACAAATCGTACTGAGTTTAAGACCTCCAATTCGAAGTACTGTCTCATCTATTACAAAGCCTGCACCGACCTTCTTTCTGCCTCAGCGGACGGTGTGAATGTGACGGCTGACACATCTTAACATCGTCTAGCACCCCGAAACCCCCTTATCTGTCCTATTCTCCTCTACCTTTCAAACTAAGCTTACTACTAGACAGCAGCATCATGACTTAAACGACGTGACAGACTGCTTGTACAAAGGGTGTTTACTAAGCTTGGTCATTGCCCATAAAAATATCATATATCTTAACCACGGTTTGACGGCAATCATTTTGCCAATAACAGTGAAAGCTTTCACACATTATAACGACAAGGCAAAAGAAGAAAACTTCGACAACAAAATTACAATATAAGAATGGATCATAATCAATTCTAAATGTCATTGATACTTAAAGCTATATCAAAGGTTTAAAATTAAAAATGGATCTAATATAAATCCAATAAATTATTTAAGAATAAAATCTTCAAAGTAACACCTAGAAAATAATTTAATCTACTTACTGTATTCCGCTTGCTTTATCAGCATCAGAAGTAACTACTTCTACTGAGTAGCTTCCCTTTGGTAGAAACGAACACCATTCCCCGGTTTCTGAATTTGTAGAAGCTGTTGTTTGGATATTTGATCCTATATGACTTACTCCAATAATGTGTGATCGATCAGAAACCACTTGGCCACAAACCTTAAACGCTGATGCAATAATAACAGGAAGCGTAGGGTTCGATAGTGAAATTTTAACGTTTTGCTGTTCAAATTCAAGATTATCTTAAAAAGTAAGGTTACATTAACTATATTGAATTAAATTGAAATATATCAATAATATTACCAGCAATTATATCCAAAACATAATTCCCTGCTTTAATATTTTCTAAAATATAAGTTCCATCGGTACTAGTCGTTGCTGCAATGTGCCCATTTAATTTTACGGTAGCACCAGAAACTCCTTTATCATTTTGAGCGATAAGAACTTTTCCTGGAACACTGAATCCTGTGATCTAGAACAAAATGCATGTTAAAATTGATATAACGATCATTGAGATTTCAATTAAATATACCTCGAAATTATCCTTTAATATAAGGGCATCCTTCTTTACTTGGAATTCAATAACCTCTGGCTTGATGTGCAGCTTAACGTCCAAATTTGAAACAAGCGGTTTAACTAGATACTTTCCAGGGGCGACGGCTTTAAAAACAAATTCACCATTTTTATCAGCTGCCACGGAACATATAGGATCTGTTTCATATTCGAGATTTCTTGAAGGGATTTTTGGTAGGTTTTTATTATCACAATTCGAAGGTAATGCGAGCTGCGGAAAATTGTTAAGTTAGTTTAGAATATTTTTAATAAAAGAAAGGGAAACGTACTCCTTTTTGTTTGTATAAAACAAATACAATATTAGATAGGGACTGTCCATTGCTAGAAATCTTTCCTTGAACATCAAATCCGGAAACAATTAAGGAGTTCTCCGGTAGTTCAGTATTTCCGCTTTCAACAATTACAGTGTATTCAGATTTAGATAGGTACCATGAGCTGTGTGATGCTTTTATAACATATCTTGCAGGAATGATTGGAGAAAATGAAAAAACACCATTTATATCGGTTAATGTTTCTCGTACATCGGAATCATTTTCAGATCGAAGCTGAACAGTTACACCTTTAGCACCGCCAACATGACCAGCTAATGCTACTTTACCAGTTATCCCAAAGCCCTTAAATACAAAATTAACATCTTTTCCTTGACTACAAATATCAGTCTTTCCATTGAAATTTAATTCTACTTGTTCTGGTTCAAAACTCCAACCAGGCGGTGGTGAAATTTTAAGGATGTACTCTCCCTTATCGTAAACAGGAATAAAATAATATCCATTGGATGGAGAGCAGTCAGTCTTGTCCTTTACGCTGCCTTGTTTTGTTAGCCTAAAATATTTCACTTAATTTAATTCAGAAATGTGTGATAATCTCATTTAAATTTCGAAACTATTTTCACCAATACGGAAACGGAGGACCACCAAAAATAATTTACTTACAATTTAATTTCAACTTTGGAAAAATCAATGTCTGCATGACTCTTTATGAAACCGCCACATCCCAATATTTCATTGGATTGTACAATGGTGGATAAAAGTGAAATTTTAATTAACAAAGTGAAAAATATTGCCAAAATAACCTTCATTTCCGAAACCGTGCAGAATGGTGCAAATGCAGAATGACTGATGAAAATTGACAGCACGACCACCTGACAAAAAAATTTTTGACAATGCGTTCCGATGTCAACGGATGGCATCGCATTGCTCCGAAAATTATGTGATTTTTGAATGATTATGGATTTTTTTAAAATTTATGATGTTAAAAATTATTATTAATGATTAATATAAAAGTTATTACATGAATTTGTAGGTAAGAGATAATTAACTCGCGGTTAATATATTCAATTGCCTACTAAGGTAACACTGCTGGTGTTAATAACCAAAAAAAATAGGACCTATAAATACTGGGGTCCCCCAAAAACGTACAACTTGACTAAACAGGAAGTAGAAGGGCACATAGAAAGGCTGGTTATTCGTATTACTGATATTACATTAAAAAAATAACGATTAATACAAATATTTCAAAGGTTATGCTCAAATGAATAAAATCCAGAAAACAATGGCTTCAGGCATCAAAACGAATCTTCCTGAGGGCGGGAAATATAGATTGGCCCGATCTCCACGATGATTCGTTACCTGTGGTAAAACCGAGTTTTTAGAAGAGAGGGGCAAAACGGCAAGAGGAGAGTGTTGTTACTTTTTCAACAAAGATTTTCGCCGTGAAAACTAACACATGCACAATGTGCTTTCCCAGTAGAGAATTTGGCAAGTGCTTGCCTTAAGAAGGCTGATATAACTACTTCTTTAGTTTTTCAATATCCACTCTCGAATCACTTCTGTGTACACTAGTTCTAACCCTGCTACCTGAAAATTGAGTGCGTAAGGGCTGATGATTTTCTTTTTTCTTTTCTTGCGAATAACTAGTTATATCACCATTTCTGAGGAAGGGGAAGGTCATAGCGCTTCTATCTTGCCTCATCGTGAGGAAACAAGAAGAAAAAGAATCAAGTAAGGAAGGCCTTCTACTTCCTTGAGAAGTAGTATTATCACTTCTTCTTGCCTCTTCTTTTTTCTTCTGGGTTCTTACTTCTAATCTTCTTCTTTCTTGGCTCTGAAATTTACATACACTTTCATATCTCCTTGTAAATACAAGAAAGTTACTCATGGTGAACTCCCTGCCGTGTAGACCGAGAGTAAGGTGGAAAACTGGTTTTACCACATGTAACAAAAATACTCGTGGAGATACACGGATTGACTCCAGAATACATGGAACTTTCAGCCACCATTTCCTGCCTGAGCAGAATAATTAGTGAAAGAATCGAACTCGACCTGAATAAAGGTTATATCGATCTCCTTAAAACAATTAAAACATCACCGCAGGCCATTGGGCCTATTCACACAGTGCATATTCATGGCGCCTAAAACCGGTTTTACAGATGAGAGAGGCAGTGGCGGTTTCAGAGGGGGGTAATTGGCAGTGGCGGTTCGTAAGGTTCAGGATAAGGGAAGCAATGCGTAGGGCGTCAAAGCTAATGTACCCCGCGAGCGATAAAAGTAAAGGTATCGGCGGCTTTAATTAGAAAAACTGAAAAATAACAAATTTGAAAACGAATTAAGTAATTAACCCCATGCAAAAAGTAGAAACCCGTACTACCAATCTATATTCTTTTTATTTTAATATAATAAGTAAGATATACATACAGTGGCGAACAGAAGTCAACGTACACCATACAAAATAGCGAAAATTCGTATTTTTATTTTATTTTTAAAAATTGAAAAAAATTGTGATATCACAATATATGTACGTATCAAAACATTTTATTGAAATTCCATAATAAATTATTTCTACAAAAAAAATAACAAAAAAGTGAAATATACAGAATTCACAAATAACAAAAGTCTACGTACACTTAAAAATTTTTATTATTATTTTTTGTAGAAACAATTTCATTATGCAATTTCAATATAATGTTTTTGTACAGAGGATTGTACTTATTTATTTTGTAATATCACAATTTTTTTATGCTATAGTAAACGAATTTTCGCTATTTTATATGGTGTACGTTGACTTTTGTTCGCCACTATATTACACAATTCAAAAAAATAATCTCTCTCTATCCCTTTAAATCATCATTAAAGAGAATCATAAAAAACAAATGGAAGCTACAAATTTTCAGCTTCTTCAATACACACCTCCTGCCACCCCATTAGAATAAAGAGAAAGTTCACCCATCATCGATCTCTTTTTTTATTGACTCAAACGAAAATTCATGAAAAGTGCACCAGTTTAGTCAAGCCCTTCTCAAGTACAGGCCTGGAAGTTGCCTACCTCACTAACACTAACGCAGCTGCTCGTAGTCCCAGAATCTGTCACTTTTGTTGGATTTATACGCCGTGATGTAAAGTTCGGAATGTTTTTGCATTAGTTTGCCGTAAAAAGTCATAAAATAATATATTTAACCAGTTTTTATTGCAATAGGATTACCAGTGAATAGTGCTTTAGTGATTTAATTAAGAAAATTTAAAAAAATCGAGTGATTAAGTGTGTTTTAAGTGAGTTAATTGTGAAGGTGGCCAATTTTGTTTACATTCGCGGTGGTTTTTTCTTGTTTATTTAGGGGAAAAATGTTGAATTTGTGTAGTAATATAATAAAAAGTGCTTTTTAAGTGATTAAAGATTATTATAGAATAGTTATTAAAAACATTAAGTGCAAGTACCACCACACAACATACATAACAATAACTTTTTCACTTTTCCTTCACATTTTTCTGCACTTATGTTTTTAATAACTATTCTATAATAATCTTTAATCACTTAAAAAGCACTTTTTATTATATTACTACACAAATTCAACATTTTTCCCCTAAATAAACAAGAAAAAACCACCGCGAATGTAAACAAAATTGGCCACCTTCACAATTAACTCACTTAAAACACACTTAATCACTCGATTTTTTTAAATTTTCTTAATTAAATCACTAAAGCACTATTCACTGGTAATCCTATTGCAATAAAAACTGGTTAAATATATTATTTTATGACTTTTTACGGCAAAATATCCCGAACTTTTACCTCCTCCATATAATATCTTCCGATTTGACAGATAATGGGTCTATTACCAACACAAATACAAACTCTGCTTCCAGGCCTGTACTTACGAGGGGCTTGGTTTAGTTCAGCTTCTCAGGGACCTGTATCAACGCAAACCTTTGCGTGAGTGTGAGTTCAATTGAATTGAATGTGTTGGACTTTTCACGTTGATTTTCGGTGCCAAAGAAGCTGGAGATATTACAGCTTCCCTACGTTATGTTAACCCAGCCAGACGAAAATAGATTCCCCATTAAAAAAGAATTCATTCATGGAATTGAAGGAATCGATGGTATTACTGTTCAGAAACCAATTATTTTATATGGACCATGTCCGGTTTTTCCTAACCCGTGATTGGTTAAAAATTAACCAATATAAAATCAACCCTTTTGTGATATCTAAATCTATTAGAAATGTATTCAATAATCGATGTTGAAATTGATGAGAAATGTATCCAAATTGTGTTTCTTATTGGAAATGTAGTAAAAATATATTTATAATCAATACAATCGATATATAATACAATATTATTCATGAATATATTTATTTAAAAAAAATTACAAAGTGTAACAAAATTTCCTGCTGTTAGAGAAATAAAAAATTAGAAAACAGAAATAAGAGAAAGAGAAATAAAATATAAGAAAAATATAAAATTCCATACAATTTAAAGTAACAAAATATAGAAAAAAAAACAACAAAATAAAGAAAATGATATAAAAATACGACTATCAGCCTTGCTGTTGTTTGGCCTTTTCTTTGATATTCCAGGTATTTTTATTAAATTTTTGTTTTCCGTCTTTTATAGTAGTGTTTTCTTTAGTTCTACCTCGAACTCTGTTAGACCGAATGTAGATGATGTTACCCAATCTGCAGAGATAATTAACGTTACGAAAGCATAAATTAATTTGAAAGAATTACCAAATAGGCAGTTTATAAAATTGGTATATTTAGAAAAAGCCTTTTTCCAAGTTTGTACTTCTTGCAATATATAGTTTTTCGCCACTAAACGTCTAAAATGTCTTGCGCTTATTCCACACACCTTTTTTCGGTAATTTTTTTAAACATTTAAATTACACACGACCACAAAATATTTTCAAAACACTTACTTTGATATTATGAAAAAAATACACAATATAAGTATGTAGATACAATAACAAAAACTCAAAAACACTTATGCTTGCTTCTGTCAAGAAGTTAAACAAAAATAATTGCGATTGCATCAGAATTCGGTCAAAAGCGTTCAGGAGAATTGATTTCGAATTAAAAATGAACTAATATTATTAAGCTTGCTCCCCTCAATTTTTTTATTGAGAAATTATTGTTCAGAGGGGGGGGGGGGGGAATTCAATTTCATTGGAATATATTTGGAATAGTTGTGGAATTAATTATGGCGCCTTTTTTCACATGTATTTCATTTTCAATTCCAATGTCGCTGCATTTGAACCTTAATGAATATATTCAATTTTCAATGGCAATGGAATCGATCCCTTTATTCTGGCTGGGAAGCCTCGGCCACGATAAGAGCGGCGAGCGGCACCAGAAAAATTTAATGTCTCGGATTAGAGGTGAGCGGCACTTTAGTATTGCCGCTCTACCGCTCTCCGCTCGTATCGTGGCATAACCTCTCCGGCGCTCAGTACTTTCTCATTAACCAACAAGGTTTCAACTCCTGCAGATAGGAAGCTCACGCCGCCAGAAGAATTAAAAAGCGCAGCAGAACTACTGAAAACAAAAATCCTCGGAACTAGACGGGGTTTCGAACTTCATATTGAAGAAGTACATATACCTACCATAGCGACGCAACTGTAACAATTGCCATTTCTCTATAGTTTGTAAAAATGCCAAAATTATCCCAATCACAAAAAATTCAAAGGATGCAAAGGATGTTGAAGAGTTTAGACAGATTTCTCTCTTCTCCAACTTGGGGAAAATGCTCAAAGGAATCATACTAAAAAGACAAGAAGATTTCTGTACAGAAAACGATATCAACCCAGGACTCCAATTTGGCTTCGTAAAAGGAGCACTCAACGGAACATGCGCTCCTACTCCTGCAAGAATCAGTGCTGTGAGATCTCAGAGAGGATAAATACACAGTAGCGTCCTAGACCTAAGAAGGGCAGTTGACAATGTCTGGCAGACTCATATAGATACAAATGAAATCGCCTAGACTACCCATTCTCACTCGTTCCTTAAAGATAGAATAGAGTAACCGAATTTGGAGATCCTTTTCTCTACACCTTTTGAGATAAAAACGCGCGTATCACAATGTTCCGTCCTGGGCCCCATGCTCTTCGACATATTCCTATGACTTCCCACACGAGATCCCTACACTTCCCTCCACATGCATCTAATACGCCGGCACGATAGTGTGGACCTCGCACGCTTCATCACTCAAGGCCACCTATGCAGATGGAACATATGTACATATCCGCCATGGAAAATTCAAACTAATCTGTACCCAGAACCATGCAGAAAAAGGCATAGAAACCCCCGAGAATCATATATTTATACTCAAATTGACAACGGCTACACGTTAACACCGAAAACAAGCATAAAATATCTAGGAGTAAACCTACATCACAGGCTGAAGTGGAACCTAAAAATGAAACTTCACAAGGCCTGCAGGACAAGCCTCTGATTAACTCCAAAACCTTATTTAGCAGGGCAGAAATTCCTATGTCCTATGATGATCTACACTATTTTGGGGATGTCCTTCCCCGACATCGTAAAAAGAGGTCGCAATGTGGCCAAGTTTTTCTAGTTTTGGTGCATAATGTTAAAAAACCCTCCATCCGCTTCCGCATACGCCGGGTCTTCACCTAACAGGCGCGCGGTACAACTCCATGTTTACCTGGTAGTCTGGTACTGCCGGTAGCGGGATCCACTTGTTTCAGGAGGCATAGCACTCCGACGAGGCTATCTCAATCTAACCCTGACGGTCATACAACATCCAAGAGTTCAAACGCGAGGTTCACCGCCTCCTCCTCATGCATCACTCAGACTCCCCTTAACCTATGCCATCCTTTTTTTATCCTTCAAGCTAAGCTTGCTACATATTAGACATTGCACCATGACGTGAACGACATGACGGACTGGTAGTATAAAGGGTGATATCTGAGCTGTTAAGGATGTTCTACACCATCAGTTCAGTTGTTCATTCAGTCTCAGTTTCAGTTCAACTGTCAGTTCAGTTAATTTTGTGCTGTGTTGCTAGACGATCAGTTCCTTATCAGTTCAGTTGTTAGTTTTGTGTTTAGTTGTTATTTTTGAAACTTGCTCATCGCAAAGTTTTCGTTGTGATCATGGATGAAGATTGCCTAATTGCTTTATCGCTTTGTTTATCACTAAATAAAGGCGAAGGCCCAATGCCGACATTCATAGTGTCAGGACTTCTAAAATGTTGCTTTGATTGAAATTTATGTATGCACTGCGAAATTAATTTAACATGCACACTTTCAAATCTCAATCTTGATAATTCGACAGTTTGACAGCTTGGCAATTTTCAACGCCGGCCAACGCGCGAAAATTTGAAAGTTGGTCGGCTTTTGCCGTCGCTTGACGCCGCTGACGCCGCACAGTCGTGAATGGGATACCTCATAACCTTCTATATTTACAAGCCATGAACAAGAATCTCAATTGAGAGAATCGGACTACCAAATTCTCCCGGCGGCAGTTAAATGAGCTCGCAGAGAAAGCGGAAAACGCGGCAAACACAGGCAACAGTAAGGTGCTGTACCAAATTACTAAGCAGCTCTCGGGAAAGCACTCTACTAAAAAGCATGCCGTAAAGAGTGCGGATGGAAGGCTGCTGTGCAGCGACGAGGAGCAACTCCAAAGATGGAGAGACTACTTCTTCGCCGCCCTGAATGGTTCCTTTTCGCAGGAACCTGAAGAAAATAACAACATTGCACAGCCAATAAGAATCGCCACTCGTGCACCATCCAAGACAGAAATAGTAACCGCAATTCATGCAATGGCCAATGGTAAAGCAGCTGGAAAAGATAGCATCCCGCCAGAATTGTTGAAAGCCGACTCAAGCCTCATAGCAGATGCGCTACAGCCAATCCTGGAAATAGCATGGAACACCTGTACCTTTCCGGAGGATTGGACGGAAGGTATCATAGCCAAAATAATAGGGGGACCTAACAATATATGACAACTGGAGAGGCATCTGTTTATTATCTACGGTGGGAAAAATCTTGTCCCATATATTACTATCTAGGATAAGAGAGGCAGTAGATCGAACGCTTAGAAGACAGCAGGCTGGATTCAGAAAGGGCCGCTCCTGCATAGACCATATTAACACCTTGAGAATCATAGTGGAGCAGTCTACTGAATTCCGATCCCCCCTTTACCTTGCTTTCGTAGACTATGAGAAAGCGTTCGACTCGGTCAATAGGAGCTTTATATGGCGAGCTCTACGGAAACGTGGACTGCCGGACAAAATAATAGAATTGATAAAAGCTCTATACAACAATTCCAAATGCAGAGTTCTCCATAATGGAAAATTATCCGACAGCTTTGAGGTGAGCTCAGGAGTACGACAAGGATGTCTACTTTCACCATTACTATTTCTTATAGTAATAAACGACATTCTTGTCAGCGCTCTAGATATAAGAACAGGTGGCATACAATGGGGATTGCTACACCGCCTTAAGGATCTCGACTACGCGGATGATATCTGTTTGCTGGCCCACAGACACCAGGACCTCAAAAACATGTTAAACAAATTGGCAACAGAAACTAGCTCGGCGGGCTTAAGGTTAAATCCGACTAAAACAAAAGAAATGCGGATAAATGCAAACACCCTTGAACGGACAGCGCTAAATAACCGTGACGTGGAACTGGTAGAGAAATTCTGTTACCTCGGTAGTATTATTACCGAAAACGGCGGTACAGAAGAAGATGTCAGTTCCAGAATAAGTAAAGCAAGAAGCGCATATGCATGCCTGTTTCACATATGGAGATCAACAGAGATCTCAATTAACACCAAATTGCGGCTGTTCAACTCCAACGTTAAGGCAGTTCTTTTGTACGGTTGCGAAACATGGAAAGTCACCCAATTCATCACAGGGCGCCTACAAGTTTTCATCAACAGATGCCTACGTCGTATCCTAAAAATCCGCTGGCAAGATAGAATTTCAAATGAAGAACTATGGCGCCGTGCCGGCCAAGAAAGGGTAGACGACCAAATCAGGCGAAGGAAATGGAATTGGATTGGCCACACCTTGCGACGCGAAGACGATAATCTAGCCAAACAGGCCCTTGACTGGAATCCGCAAGGATCCCGCCGAGTCGGAAGACCTAGAACAACGTGGAGGAGAACCCTATTATCAGAGGCCGCAACAACCGGGAGATCCTGGTCAGAGCTGAGAGCTGTCGCGCAAAACAGAGTCCGCTGGAGGGCAACTGTTTCCGCCCTATGTCCCATGAGGGATTAAAGGAGCAATTAGTAGTAAAAATTCTCCCAAATTCTCCAAATTACACTAACAACATAACGTGACTTCACCGAGTTGTAGTCCGATTAAGCGGAAATTCGCTCTCAATATTTTCCTTGTTCATGGCTTGTAATATAGAAGGTTAGGCCAATGTTACAATTGGGGCTTTGACTTTACTTTGACTTAACTTCGGGCTTTGATTACATGTAATGTCATTAAAGCTGATTAAATAAAAGCTTCGACTGAACTTTGTCTTCGACTGTATTTCAACTGCGGTCCGGCTTTAAGAAAATTCAAAGTTTCGTCCGCCTGCAGCCAACTTCACTTCATGTGAAAGAACTGAAAACCACTTTTTTAAAGCGAAAGGAACGGTTTTGAATTCCGAGTATTTTTTAGAGCCTGCGAACAACAATAAAAAAAATTCCAATTCATTTTCAGACATTTCAAAATTTTGTTACATTAATTTTTATTCTGCTTTGAGAAGAAACAGCTGATTGCAGTCAAAGCTACAGTTTAATTTTAAAGTCGAAGTCTCTGGGGGCTTTCTTTGCAGTCGGAGTTGAAGTCGAAGCCAAAGCCCCAATTGTAACACGGCCCTTATGGATAGCTCGATTTGAATTATGTACATACAATCAAATATCGACGACAAAGCGCGTGAACGCTTCGACGCGCGTAAACGCGAATAAAGTCGTGATTAGGCCATCGCCTTAAGGGGGTCTTCTAGTTACGCGGTTTGAAAAAATCGATTTTTTTTGTTGCATTTTTCGAATATAGAGGATATGAGAAATACGCCATATAAACGATTTCGCGAAAAACACATTCCTTCTTGGGTATTCGGAGCCCGAAACATAGCTGGTCCAGTAAAATGGTGCAAAAAAAATGGCCATCTGAACATTTTATGTAAACAGCAATTTTTTTTAATGTGTAGGGGGTTGGTTGGGAGTATAAAACCGAGTTTTCGGGATCCGGAGGCGTGTCCTTCGGCCGCCATCTTGTTTTGAGTGTGAAAAATGGTTTTGCTTATTGCTCGGATCCTTTATCTTCAAACGCATTTTCCCGAAAATTGCCTTTTTTAAACTTTGTGGTAAGACTTCCACCAGTAATTTTCATCAGATTTGACCAATTTTTTTTTCACTTCTTCATAAAACCCCTCTCTATAAATCTCCGAGTACGATTTTTGAAATATTGTTTCGTTCCATTTTTACACCCTCCAACAGGTCAAAAAACGTGGTCGAAAAACCAACCTTTTACAAAAAATCGTATAATTTGAAAAATATTGAAAATAAAAAAAATCTTACTCGGAGATTTATAGCGAACGTAACACTGAATATGATTTCATTTTATTTTTCTCATTTCGGACAACTTGCGAGGTGGATGTCATACCACAAAGTTGACTCGGACACTTTCGTCAGTACCAGTTTGACCACTTCTCAAGGGTGCAGGATTCGACACACGCCTTTAGAATTTCTCATTTTGCAAGTTTCAACATGTACAAAAATAATAAAAAAAAATTATTCAATTATCTTGTACAGTTTCCTCACAATTAATTCCCAAAAATAGGCTGAAATTCCGGGCGCTTAACTAGAAGACCCCCATAAGGCCGAACTATAATGCACGTAAGAAACGCACGTCATCTGGGCGCTCTCATGGAAATTAATGGGTTCGGTCATATGGTCATATTTTGTTTCGATAAGTTTCGTTAAACGTAAAAATGCGAAAAGAACCGCGCTCAACGTACGTTTTGCGAGAATTTGTAGTTAAATTGATGACAGCTGATTTTTTTTGTTGTTATTTTGTGAGTTTTAAACAAGAAAAAGTATGGAAAATGTTGTGCTTCAAATTTATGGGAGTGATTTTGATGAGAAATTTATTGTAATTGAAAATAAACATGATTATTTTTAATATGCAAAGATTAATAGCCAAGTTTTAATAGTCAATGAATCATATTTATGCATTTTAATAATTTTAAACTTGTGAAAACTTTCCGTATACACAAACCATTATACGTTTGACGAAAGTTTGATATTTACGCACGTCGGCCGACGTGCGTTTCTTACGTGCATTATAGTTGGGCCTTTAAGCCTAGGGAAAAAAACAAAGTGGAGTCAGTCGTCAGTTACTTCTCATTTGAACTGTTAACTGACCTGGGCTCGATGAGATTCCAGTTCAGTTTTCAGTTCAGTTTTTCCAGTCCATATGTCAGTTTAACTGACAGTTGAACTGAAACTGAGACTGAATGGACAACTGAACTGATGGTGTAGAACACCCTTTAGACTTTCACATAAAAAAGGCTACAGTCTAAAAATCCTGACCAATTTGTCGTAAATTTTGAAAGGTAATTCAACTGGCCAAGCAATTTTTAATTATAAAAGCTCCGCTATAACTTCCAGAAGATCAAGGTTATAATCACAACTGTAATCTCGATGGTACCAACCAAGGTACAAAATATTTTATTGAAGATAAAGAGCGAATAATCGTGAAAATTTTGAAACAAATGGTGAAAGTGAAAATGAAGATAAACAAAATTAAAAAACCAAATTCGCTTCAGTGACTTTTGTATTGTATGTAGAAAAGTAAGATTGCATTTTAGATAGGTTTTTTTCGGTATTACAAGACTAACCTGTAATTTAATAAACCACATTTTGTTTGATTGATGTTTTCGTAATAAACATTCTGCATATAACAAATAAGAATTAAACTCTATAACCGCCTTATTTCTGTAATCGTCAACTAAAGGTGTAACAGTGATGCACCTGTACATCGATTTTATCCATCACTTGCATAAACTTCCCGTCAGTCACGTTGATAGCTTAAAGACCTTCTAAACATCGTTACGCAGCAATTAGCATATGATAATATTAATGTCGCGATCGTATCACCTATTCATGGCGTGAAAGCATTTCTACCTCTAGCGATCAGCCACTGCATCTATAGGCCGTATCAGAACCTAAAAATATGCAGCGTGCAGCAGCAGCACCAGAGCAACATGCTGCAGTCGGTATCAGATACTAGTCTTTTCCGGTGTGCAGCGCACTTTTTATTTGATAGCTAAACCTCAAATTAAAAATTTAAAAATTGCACTAGTTCTACCAATTATTACTCCATGTCCTTTTAAATAATTTAAAACAAAGAATTCCGCGTCTCCTTGTTTAAAATCACTTGCCGCATTACGAAGTGTCAAAAGTGCTGCATGTATATGCAGCAAAATTAGGATTTGAGATGAAAATGCAGCACGCTGGTCTGGTGCTGCTTTGCTTGTCATTTTACCAGCCTCAGCCAATAGAAAGACTTGTGGTTGCAGCGCTGTATAGGTTCTGATACGGCCTTATATGTGCAGCAAATGCACGTACACAGGGGCAAATACCCCCCCCCCCCGGACCAAGTCTCAAGAATCTTTTGAAGATCGCCGCCAGAGTGAGAACCGATCCGCGCGCGCATGGTCACGGACATTCTACTTCCCATGATGTGAAATACTTGATGTCTGTGGATCGTCTACATTCTCCGATCATACAATATATATGGGCGTCTATTAAAAAAAATATCGTGTAGGTTTGCAATTTTCTTATGATTTTATTTCTCCCTACATTCGAAAGACTTCCGAAACGATCGTGCCAGCACTTCTTGTGCTCTTCTGATGCACGCTAGGAGCGTGTTGAATGTCGGTTCTTTTTTTCATTGTTTATTAATTCTCTAGGGTAAGTAGCTCTGGCCCCACTCTCTTTGGATGTCTCCAAGAAATGTTGAAATCCCCGACTTCCTTTTCTTGATTTAATTTAGTTTCTTGCCGATCAGCGATCGAGGCAGAGGTATGCATGACGTACATTTTATCAGCGGGAAACTTAAACTGGTAATATAGAAAAAAGTCGGCCGTTCTACGGTTCTGCCGAAGCTGAATTTTGAAACATCTGAACCTGTAGCTTAGCGGGCTGCGATCGCGTTCTATCTTTTTAGTTAAAGGCTGTCTCGCGATCAGTTCAAACGTTCGAGGATTGTTTAGTGTGTAGAGTAGGGTCTCAGTAGGTGTTGCGCGTTGCCACCAAATTGATCTTTCGATTTGTTTTGATTTATTTTTGTGCAGTTTTTAGTTGTTGTTTTCATTTTGCAAAAGTGCCAACAAAAACAGATATAAAAACGAAAATAGTGTAAAATAATTGTTTGGCCCAAGTAGTAAGAAAAAAGTCGTTTTAAGAAGAGATATTCATTCAACAAGGAATCAAAACCTTCTCGTTATGACTGCTGAGACTTTAAAACCGTTTATTGCAGCGGGTCCAAATTATGGTAAAACCAAGCGAAATGCTAACTTGATAACAATATGCTTGGCATCAGTTCTGTCAATTGTTTGCATGAGCCTCCTCGGATTTATGGTGAGTGAATTATTTCATTTCTTTTGTTTGTATCTGTTTTTTTTATGAAAGTTGCGTGAAAAATGACTTTGTCTGGCGTTGATGGACAGACGGATTAACAAAATGTGGGTCTTCAGGCGTGTCAAAAAAATGCCGTTTTTTTTCCGAGGAGATTTGAATATTTTTGATGATCACTTTTTTTTCCTATTTGAATTTCTGAATAGTAACATATGTGCGCCATAAAGCACAACAAATGCTAGGTAATTACCTCGAGATATAAAAGAAGAATGAAAAAAAAACCATTAGATACAAAGATACTATTTTTTTTGTAAATTCAACTTGAGATGCGAACAAAAGAAACATAACTCGACATCAATGTCGTATGTTTTTATTGTAGTTATTATGAGGAAGAACCAAGAACATTTTTTTAAAGGACTTCAATTTTAAACAATAAATATTTAAACTTCTTGAAAAATTCTCTTCGATATTTGAACAATTGTTACCGGCATATCAACATTTCTTTTTTGGTAAAAAAAACCCAAGTATAGCTTATGTCACATATTTTATAAAGATTTCGCATTTTAGGTAAAAATTCTATGAATATTACTCAACGATTTACATATGTACGTAAAAGGTGACAAATTCTAAGAACAAGCAAAACGTGCGAAAATAAGTTATGTACATAAATGGTTGCAGATATTTATCTAATTGTACGTCATTTATTTATAGAATAGAGTAAATATGTATTATTCAGTTAACGTGCGAATATTTTTGTGCATTTACGATAATTGAAAATCGAGGACTGTTTTTACTCATCCATCCACCCACATTTGGAAAATCTTGTTTAGAATTTTTGATTTTATTTTTAGTTTATGTATAATTAATTTTTACACTGATTTATGTTAAGTGGATATTAAACAAAAACCTTTTATCAGTAGCACTTTGTAAATAAGCGCGATTTGTTTTGTTGTTTATTTTATGCACTTTCTACTGTGTTGGGGCTCTTTTAATTTATTTTTAATTAGTTACTTAACATATACGGAAAGATGTGTTTCTTTTATATTCACAACGTTTATGAATGTACTATTCAATTGCAAGAAGATATATTTTTGTGACTGTTTTTTTAACCGATTTTCTCTTTCTGTTAGTAACTTGTAACACAACCAAGAGCTCAAAATGGAAGGTTTAACATCCCTTTTTTCCAACATACTCTATTCTTTATCTACCGTTTGAGCTAAGCTAAGTACATAGGACGATGGAAAACCGGCGCCTCTCTCACCCTCTTCCCCATAAACCCCAGTTTGTTCGTTCGATTTGTCTGTTCGGTGTCCGGTCGTGTAAAACCGGCCATAACAAATACGACATGACGGACTAATAGTACAAAGAAAAAAATTTTAAAACAATATTGTTAAATAATATTCCCATCCAATGGCTCTACAGCCCCCAAATCGAACCTTGGCCTCCTCCAAGCTTGACGGTCCCTTGCAGCGTGTCTGTAGTTTCGGATGTTGAGCATTGCTTCTGCTGCATCAGCCGTTTCAGTCTACTTGGCTATTTCCCGAAATTTCTGCTACCATAAGCCGTTTTGGGAAACGATTGTTCTTCATCCTGTTTACGTGCCCGGCTAGTCTTTTAACACTAGAAAGTCCGAACATATTGACACCCTTGAAAGTCCAAGGCGAAAGATCTTTCGCAACCTGTTTTTTCAGTAATTTAGTTAACATTTCCATGTAGTTTGTGTGTAATACTGATAATTATTTATCATTTTTCTTTTTAATCTTCGAACCATGAAACAAGTTACAGTTTTGAACCAATGGAGCACTTTCTGTTCTTGTTTCTGTTGCAGTTCTTTCATATCTGACAAATTTTGAACGGCTCCAAAGAAATTGACGTACCCGCATCCAAAGTTTTAGCATTGTCATTCCTTGGCCTAGCTTCTGCATAGTCTTTACCCAATTCTTCATCTAAATCTTGCTCCCTGTCACTTCCTTATAAAGAATCTATGCGTTGATCCCAGCCAAGTCAAGTACATTGCAGAAAGTATCAAAAGGCCACCTTAACACGATGCTTTGACAGAATATATGCGGGCCATCTGATCTGCAACATCAACGCATTTGTTTGCGTTATAATATAGAATTGGCCTTTTTTGCCACCTGATTGGACTTCGACGTCAGGAGATGCATTGTGCGCAGAGCAATCACATTTTTAGCAGTCCTCCCTTGGTACACTGTCAATGTAGTTTGATCCTTTTTAAGAATCGCCGTCTCATACTATGGTCTCCGAACACATTTTACTTTTACTGGAACACATTTTACTTCTTTTGTTGCTCGATTGACGGTACCAACGATACTTGAACCTTTAGATTTCAGATTTTCAGCTAATGAAAAACCGGTGAAAAAGTTGTCTATGATGAAATTTCTGCCACTGTTACGAAAAGGTTCAGCTAATTTGGGAATAACAATCTCGGAAAGCCGTTCATTTTCTGGGCGTTGCTCGTCTTTTCCGAGACACGCAACCCGTTGACAACATACTTTGACGCCACATCCACTGCTAGCCAATATTTTTGACCTTACCAATCCGGCTTAGATGCCATAAATTGAGTGAACGGACATTTCGTTTTCGTTGGAAACAGTTGTTCGTCATCTGTGATGTCGGAACCGGGCTTGCAACACGCTTGACTTTTATCTAATCTATGAATCTGTTCCAAATAAAGAACACCAGGGCAAACTTGTCTGTTTTCAAACGCTCAGAACGAGTGTTTTTGTCGTCGAATCTGATATATTTCAAGATTTCTTTGAAGCGATTGCGACTGATTGTAATTTTGCAGAAATCCAGTGCCCATTTTGATGACCATAAAGAATTCAAAGGAAGTCCTTTCGATCCTGTTACACGGCGAGCATATACTATGACAATAAATGCTAATAACTCATCGAGAAACATTGACTAGTCATCAGACTCGAGTTGTCGTCGAGCTTCATTCTCAGTACAATTCTAAATGTGTTTCAAAATTGTCTTGTCAATAGTCTTGAACCACGCGCTAACCCCGCTATCCTCCTTCATGTCTCTCTTAGCGTATGCCGTTGGGTCATGAACTTATCGAAACACATTTTGCTGACCGCGTCTACCTGGCGGTCTTCTTCCAGGTGAAATCACTTCCCACTCCGTTTATTATTTTTGCAGAATCAATTGTTTTTAAAATGGCGAAAGACCTTTCGCCTTGGTCGTCTAAGGTAAACAGTGAGATAAATAAAAAAACATTGAAAAAAATTTTAAAAGATAAGAAAATGATCTTTACCATAGATTAATAAAAGTCAAAGTTTCAAGAAGATCCACTGAAAATTATTCGTTTTAGAAGAGTTTGAATTTGGAAAAGCGAAAGATTTTTCGCCTCGAACTTTCTAGTGTTAATAATGTGTTAAATTTTTATAACAGTTGAGAGTTCTGGGTCGGAAGAAATTTCATACAACTCACTGTTGTATCTCTTTCACCATATTCCATACTATCTCGTTGGGCCTATAATGCACCTAAGACCTTTTTTCTCAAACCTGTTGACTCGTACCTCTATGTCCTGGGTCATAGTCCAAGTCTCAGCTCAGCTCAGTACAGATCGTATTTCTGTTTTGTAAAGTGAGAGTTTCGATTTTCTGTGCACAAATCTTGAGTGCAGTATTTGTTTTTGGGCATAAAAGGCTATATTATTATTCGTCTAGTTATCTCATCCTTTTCTGCTTTTCCTTTTGTAATTGTATATCCAAGGTAGACTGTTTTATCGACTACTTCTAGGTCGATAATCATATTTCTTCCCAACTAAATCTTCCCAATCTGGACTGTTGCATTGCATCACTGACATATAGAAATGGACTGCTGATTGACAATTTTTAATGGCACCATTTTTCTCCAGAAGTAGAAAAACTTTTTTATGTTAACAAAACATTTTTCTTCGAATTTAGAAGAAAATAACTAATAAGATGTCTGTTATAATTGATAGAAATAAATTTCCATCATTATTTTTTATTTAGTAGCAGCTTTTTCGTTAAATAAATGTAAATATGTGAGGGTTCTTTCCCTCTGTTTAACGATATTTTAAAAATAACGAAAGAGAGAGAAAGAAGAAAAACTCTATACCTGTCTAGTTTTTTCTAATTATGTTTATTTCGCTGACATGCACTGAACTGTTTTTTATTATAAATCGATTAAAGTTCATAGGAATTTAAGGGGGGAGTGAGACAACAATAGTTTTTGGTACCATTTTTTTGTATGGGATTTCGCTTATTTAGCAGTCCATTACTATATGTCAGTGCATTGCATCACCTCTGTTTTTCTTCGTTGATGTTTAAGCCTATGTAGTATTCATGTCGTTTGCCGTCTATTTTAGTTCGACACAAGCTTCTTTTACTGCCATTAACGACCTTCCCACGATGTTCACGTCTTTTGCATATCCAAGTAATTGTACAGACTGTGTTGCTATTGGTGCACTTCTCTCGACTGACGTTTTCCTTAGCACCCATTCTAGGACCGAGGGTAAAACAAATTGGGGCCAGTCCATCCTTTTGTCTAAGACCTTGTCGCACTTCGAACCCTTCGCATTTCGGATCCTAACTTTCCCCAGTGAGCTATTTGCAAAAAAATCGGAGGGGAAATATGGCGGTTTTATCTTTTGAAATAAACGAAATTATGCAACTTTAAAATTCAATTACTCAGAAACGGTGAGTCAGCGGCAATTAATTTTTTCCAAAACGGAATTCTACGCATCAAAATACATTGAGGGCCTGTGCCAAGTTACAATTCAAATGTCAATTTGTATGGAAAACGCATTTCCATTTTACAATTCAATTTTCGGAGGTTTGTGTCTTTGGAATTGTAAGGAAATTTTTGAATTGTAGGGAAATATTAGCCAAACCATGGAGAATATACAAGAAGGAAAAACTCTTATGGGGAAAATGACAGGAAATGGATGGGTAGAAGGAACTAAACTTCTAGTTCATTTTTGGCCACAGATGTCACCTTTGTCCGATTTACCCCACATGAAATTAATAAAAATTCATTGGAAACATCAAAAATTGATTAATTACGAATAATCGCAATGATATAAATTGCATTTAGAAGCTGGTAAACAGCTGTAAGCTGGTAAACGTAAAATATATTAGTAATAAACGAACTTTGCCATGAACCAGATAAATACAATCGGCCATGTTTTTTTGGGTACATTTGACTGCAGCGCCACCAATAATCAAACGAAAATTGACAACACGGAGTTTTATCTCCTTGTATAGCCTCCATGAGCCAAACATTCATTTGACAGTTTGTTGGATTTGCTTTTTGGTGGTTGAATCTCCTTTTTTTTAATTATTGGAGAACAATATCGCGAATTCTTTCAATTTTCAGTGCATGATTGTCCTCACCGTATAATATGACACATTATAGGCTGCTCATGCTTACACGTTGCAGACGTAAAGCAAAATGAAAACATGAACAGAATAAATTCTGCATAAAATTTGAACCATTTTTTAAAACTTTCAAATATGTACAATGCTTCTTGCAGTCCAACCCCAATGGATGATGCCCGTGAAGCAATTCCATTTCCGTTATTTTAAAGGCAAACATAGCCCTGGGCTTCTTTAAAAAAATTATTAAAAATTTTATAAATTACAAAATTTTGTTGTCATCGATGTTGTCAAATGTAATACGTGAATTGTATTTTGGCACACTTTGTAATTTCGAAGTGTCCGCGGTGAAAGTAGCAAATTCGGAATTGTAACTTGGCACCCGCCCTTATGTAAATTTCAAAAAATTCGGAGGTAAAATATGGAGGTGAAATTTGGCAACTTTAAAATCGCATAACTCAGAAACGAGGTGTCAACGGCAATTAATTTTTTCAGAAATGGATTCTGCGCACCAAAATACATAAAAGTTTAAAATTTTAAAAAAATCGTAGGTGGGTTCAGTTATACTATACATTTACCAAAAAATTTACTTGTGATACAACTTATTCTAACGGTGGGGATTTTACTGTACCACATATATTCCTTTCCCAGGGTTTCATCAGAATATGCTTTAAGGCCAACAGCTGGTCTGATGTTGACCTGTTTTTCCTAAAACAGCTTTATATTCTCCTATAAGGCTTTCCGCTATAGGTTATAGTTTTTGTTTCGCAAGGATTGTGAAGGTTTTCTAGCTGGTGCTGAGGAGTGAGATGCCTCTTTAATTTTTACAGGTTCATTTATCTCCTTCTTGTATATTGGACATATAACCGCTTTCTTCCAGTCATCTGGTATAACTTTTTCCTTTCAGATGCTGCATATACAGTGGCTCACAGTGAAAATCGTCCACCTTACGAGTAAGAGGAATTGAGTAGTTTTTTTCATCTAGTTCTCAACAAATTCAAATAAGAATTTACATAACTAAGTTTTTCATTTATTTTCTTCAAAATAATAACGGAAAATTATGAAATTAAACAATAACAAAAACGTTAAAAATTCAAATTTCCTAAAAGGTCATATTTCTATCTCACAGTGAAAATAGTCCATAACACTCAGTACTAAGAAATGTTGTCTATAACACTCAATACTAAGAAAGTTGGTCCTCCTTATGCTGTAATTACTGCTGGAAGCCTGTTCGGCATTGAATTTACTAATTTTTAGTATACTTAGGATTAATTCTAGCCCATTCCTGCTTGAGTACATTTTCAAGGTCTTTCTGCGAGGTAATATTGTCTAACGAATGCTCCTGTCAGGTGCATCCCATAAATTCTTTATAACATTCCAGTCAGGGGATTGAGGAGGAACGGGGAAACTGTTTTACAATTGTATATCAGCCAATAGCGCTCAACGTCTGAGGTATGCTTAGGGCCATTATACCGATAGAATGCAACCCCAGCAGTAATACTTAGAAGTTGCGCACTCTGCTGCACATTTCTTTTTAGAATATCAAGCTAAACCATTGTATCCATTGTTCCTCGGATGAACTCAAGGTTGCCAGTGCCATTTGCCGCCATACACCTCCATACCATACCTCTTACTATCTAATCGACTATATCATATTAAAATTTCAGCTATACTAAAATGGTTTGAAAATTATTATTTTTTAATTAGAGAAATTGTGTCTGGCACGTCGTTTGCAACCACAAAAATGTCTGGCAACTAAAAATTTATATTGCCAAAAGGACGTAGAAAATTATGTATGTAAAAAAAATGTTCGTGCTAAAATGATTTCAAATTTTCATCTGCACAGATGAGATGCGCAGAGATAAATGCAACCGCTCCCAGCTGCCAGACGTAGCGCATGCCTTCCTAACTTCAATAAGAAAGGAAATATCAAAAAACCAGCCGTACTAAAATGCTTTCTCGAAAACGTTGCTAGCTCTCGTACTATTATAGTTAGGCTACAATTTAAAATGAGGAATGAATAAACGAGTACAATTTTGGTGACACAGAGAGCGACGGAGTTTGCCTTTGCACAACGAAAACACAAATCCCAGTCAGGGCCTAAAAACAAGCTATGGTTGATTTTACGTGCTTTATTGAGAATTTCAATTGCATACATAAAGAAGAGTGTATATAAACGAAATCGAAGTCTGTTACACACATGAACTCGACATGTTATCCATAAACACATTACTTTTGCACGTGCACTCTAGGATGAGTGTTTACTGACGTAATAGGTAGGGGTTATTGTTATTGGAGAAGTACAAAATGAAAAAAAGACTTTCTTTTAATATCTTAAAAAATATGATTTTCAACAAATCAACCTCATATAAACTCTGTCACTCCTGTAATTCCTTTATTTTCCAAAGGACTTGATAGAATGAAGTCCTGAATAAAATTCCAAGAAGAATGAAATCGTAACAGATTTTCTGATATCAGAACATACATAACTCGTTCGTGGTGTGAGCAGAATGGAAAAACTTCTCTGGAAATTACGAAGCTCTGCTGGATGATTCCATGCCAATTCCTACGTTAACAAATTAATGTAAAATGTGGTCAGGCATGTCGTAACGTATCCTTGAATGATGCGGCCAAGAAACCGTATTATATGGAGGCGCAGACAGCGAGTGTCCTTGAGAATTCTGTACAAAAAGTTATTAATAGAGGAGACAATATCATAACGTCAACGTCACATGTTACGATTTTGTTTTAATCTAATCTTGCGACCTTTTTGATATTTTATGTAATGTTGAAATTCGATTGCTGTTTGTGATTAATGTTATTTGGAAGCTTCGTGACATTAAGCGGGATTTATTTACGCCACTTGAATATTGTATTTTATAACTCAACTTGCAACAAGCGTTTTTCTTTTTATACAATAAATTTATTATGTTTTTGATACCTTCCTAGATTTTTCCAAGTGAATTTTGCTGTCGATAGTAGCAGCATATAACCCATTATGTCATGCTGAGTACTAGTATAGCTTATACTTCACTCTCCATAAGACAACATTTTCTTCAAGGTTATCGTTGTTTATGTATTTCCCTGTTGGTTTTGTTTAAAAAGAGTCTATTTGCCAAACATAGGTACAGATATTTAATTTCCCTAATGGTTTTCTTCGCAATTGGTTGTCGTGTTTTCATGTCCGCAATATTGGTGCTCTATTCCAATCCATATTGATTCGTACTGATTCTAAAAATTCTATTACTTCTCCGGCCATTTCCGATTACAAATTGTGGGTGGTGTTATTGAGGTATTGATTAATTACAACTTATTTCCTTAAATGAAAATGTGTGCGATTGCATGTACATAATGCTAGAAAACAACATTTAAGCACTTTTATTTATACTGGATAATGGAATACTTATATTGCAAAATGTAGAGCTCCATAAAAAAGTGAATCCACACTTAATTGTGGATTTAAATTTTGGCATGGAAGTAGCATTAGAACTCGTGGTTTCTGTCTATAGTACAAAAATTTACAAAAGAATAATAAATTGGCGGAAGAAAAATATAACTAATAAACTGAGGGCCGTAAACATCATCGAGGTTTACCTTTAACCAGGCGCGGATTCAACTAAAAAAACAAAAACAAAAAATAACCAAACGACCAAAACCGACCTAAGTTTTTTGCAAACTAAAAAAACGACCTTAAAAAATGATCTTCAAGGTCAACAACCGATTGATCTGTACTCTTTGTATAGTTGCGTTTCACTTTCATTGGAGTACGTATGCCGCTGTAGTTGGGCGCACATCGGCATAGTTGTTGCTACACCACAGTGGGCTGGTGTAGCCGCATCTACGCCGATGTCCACCCAACTACGCCGGCGTACATACTCCAATGAAAATGAAACGCACCTTATATGTTTTGATTTGCAAACTCTGAAGTTAGTTGCACTCACAAGAAAGGGCGCGTCTCCATCAAAAACTCATTAGGGCACGTTTTCGTAGGGTTAGTTTTGTTCGGCTGGCCTCACACTGCAGCCGATTCGGCCGATTAGTCTGAAAAATTACGCTCTCACACATTGAAAAATCGTCAGATTATTCGTATAACGCTAGGAAATGGGAAGGACGCACAAGGCGAAGAAACTCGACCCTGTGTGTGCAACAGTTCACATAAACTCCCTGCCTTGCTGCAAATTTTCTGGCATATGTAAATACATCATATACTAAAGGGTTAACCCCACCCCACATCGACTGAAAATATAAAAATTTCGAAAAAATTGTTTTCCCAACTTTATTCAAATTCGATTGAATGCGTAATGTCAAGCAAAAATAAATTAAAATCAACTTTAAATAATAAAACAAATTGCAAAAAATTGATTGACTAGGTATTGTCAGCCAAAAATAAATTATCTTCAACTCTTAAGTGAGTTAAACTACCCATAAATTAAAACTGAATTTGAAAAAAGGTGGAAATTTTTTTGCATTTCGTTTTGTTCTTTTTTTCTTTTGTTTTTGTTGTTTGTGGCTTTAAAAAATTGTATAGGACGAAGAAATCGGGCAATTATCTTGGCGACCATAAAGAGTACCAATAGCATACTCAGTAGACCGGTTCTCGTTCGATTGCGTAGATCAAGCAGCATTGGACGTCATTAGTGCTTAGTTGGGGAACTGCTTGGTAAAACAACACCCGCTTTTGGAATGGTCTATGCCGATGCGGATGCAAATGTTCTGGCATGTAGCGGGAGCGTGCATACCTGTAGCGCGAGCAACATGAAGAACATGATGAGGACTCCGCTAATGTTTTAACAGCTCATACGGACATACCAAAAACGCTATCGCTTAGTTACGATAAATCACTATGAAATGTGTTTAGGCAAACCTATGGCAGAAAAGGGACAAATGAATTTGATGGTAGTTATTTATGTATCGCCGCATAAAACTTACGCGAAATAATGGAATTCATACATGACAATCCCCACTTCTGAAGATTCAATGTTACTAGGTCGAAACTTCAACGAAATCCCCATGATTTTGAGTGGCGATTTCAATATTAATTTTTCTTCAGAAACGGCGCGTCCGAGAGGTTCCACCCTACTTCTCCCTTCATCCGCAAAGCTCGTGAGAAACGTTCGTGGAAGCGAAACGTCTAAACAGACCCAATATTGACAAAAGTCCCCAGGCATATGGAACCTGTAGTTTTTACGCGATTTTTACACCAGTTTCAATCGAAAATATTTCAGTTATCATAAAACCTTTCCTTCGTTTTTAGGTTTTAATGTAAATAGGAATTCATAAATATTGATATTTTCTAATTGTACTTGTATCAAGTCCCTCAGTAGGCTCGTCACTAAACTTATTTGTCGTTGCCCTGACTTTTCTGAGAGCGTACTATATATCCGACAGACCTTTCAGTACAGCTATTGCATATTACTAGCTTGTTAATAATTTAATAATTGCGGCAGTTGTTGGGCAAAAAAGGTTTACTTCTAAAGTGTGGCACAATCATATTTTTTTTTTGTTTTTTTAGGAGTAGACATTTTTTTCCGCCACTTTTTTCCGTTTTCGCACTCATCCGCGCTTCTACTACTATTTCTATGTAAAGCCATACGGAATGAATAACTTGATACAATTAAGGGTTAACTATAATGCACGTAAGAAACATGGAAATTAATGGGTTCGGCCATATTGGACGTACGTCGGTCATATTTTGTTTCGTTAAGTTTCGTTAAACGTAAAAATGCGAAAAGAACCGCGCTCAACGTACGTTTTGTGAGAATTTGTAGTTAAATTGATGACAGCTGATTTTTTTTGTTATTGTTTGGTTTTAAACAAGAAAGAGTATGGAAAATGTTGTGCTTCAAATTTATGGGAGTGATTTTGATGATAAATTTATTATGATTGAAAATAAACATGATTATTTTTAATATGCAAAGATTAATAGCCAAGTTTTAATACTAACTAACTAATTGCTCCTTTAATCCCTCATGGGACATAGGGCGGAAACAGTTGCCCTCCAGCGGACTCCGTTTTGCGCGACAGCTCTCAGCTCTGACCAGGATCTCCCGGTTGTTGCGGCCTCTGATAATAGGGTTCTCCTCCACGTTGTTCTAGGTCTTCCGACTCGACGGGATCCTTGCGGATTCCAGTCAAGGGCCTGTTTGGCTAGATTATCGTCTTCGCGTCGCAAGGTGTGGCCAATCCAATTCCATTTCCTTCGCCTGATTTGGTCGTCTATCCTTTCTTGGCCGGCACGGCGCCATAGTTCTTCATTTGAAATTCTATCTTGCCAGCGGATTTTTAGGATACGACGTAGGCATCTGTTGATGAAAACTTGTAGGCGCCCTGTGATGAATTGGGTGGCTTTCCATGTTTCGCAACCGTACAAAAGAACTGCCTTAACCTTGGAGTTGAACAGCCGCAATTTGGTGTTAATTGAGATCTCTGTTGATCTCCATATGTGAAACAGGCATGCATATGCGCTTCTTGCTTTATTTATTCTGGAACTGACATCTTCTTCTGTACCGCCGTTTTCGGTAATAATACTACCGAGGTAACAGAATTTGTCTACCAGTTCCACGTCACGGTTATTTAGCGCTGTCCGTTCAAGGGTGTTTGCATTTATCCGCATTTCTTTTGTTTTAGTCGGATTTAACCTTAAGCCCGCCGAGCTACTTTCTGTTGCCAATTTGTTTAACATGTTTTTGAGGTCCTGGTGTCTGTGGGCCAGCAAACAGATGTCATCCGCGTAGTCGAGATCCTTAAGGCGGTCTAACAATCCCCATTGTATGCCACCTGTTCTTCTATCTAGAGCGCTGACAAGAATGTCGTTTATTACTATAAGAAATAGTAATGGTGAAAGTAGACATCCTTGTCGTACTCCTGAGCTCACCTCAAAGCTGTCGGATAATTTTCCATTATGGAGAACTCCGCATTTGGAATTGTTGTATAGAGCTTTTATCAATTCTATTATTTTGTCCGGCAGTCCACGTTTCCGTAGAGCTCGCCATATAAAGCTCCTATTGACCGAGTCGAACGCTTTCTCATAGTCTACGAAAGCAAGGTAAAGGGGGGATCGAAATTCAGTAGACTGCTCCACTATGATTCTCAAGGTGTTAATATGGTCTATGCAGGAGCGGCCCTTTCTGAATCCAGCCTGCTGTCTTCTAAGCGTTCGATCTACTGCCTCTCTTATCCTAGATAGTAATATATGGGACAAGATTTTTCCCACCGTAGATAATAAACAGATGCCTCTCCAGTTGTCACATATTGTTAGGTCCCCCTTTTTTGGTATTTTGACTATGATACCTTCCGTCCAATCCTCCGGAAAGGTACAGGTGTTCCATGCTATTTCCAGGATTGGCTGTAGCGCATCTGCTATGAGGCTTGAGTCGGCTTTCAACAATTCTGGCGGGATGCCATCTTTTCCAGCTGCTTTACCATTGGCCATTGCATGAATTGCGGTTACTATTTCTGTCTTGGATGGTGCACGAGTGGCGATTCTTATTGGCTGTGCATTGTTGTTATTTTCTTCAGGTTCCTGCGAAAAGGAACCATTCAGGGCGGCGAAGAAGTAGTCTCTCCATCTTTGGAGTTGCTCCTCGTCGCTGCACAGCAGCCTTCCATCCGCACTCTTTACGGCATGCTTTTTAGTAGAGTGCTTTCCCGAGAGCTGCTTAGTAATTTGGTACAGCACCTTACTGTTGCCTGTGTTTGCCGCGTTTTCCGCTTTCTCTGCGAGCTCATTTATCTGCCGCCTTTTATCACGCCGGACACTTCTCTTTACCTCCCGGTGTAATTGGGAGTATTCCCGTTCAAGTTGTTGGCGTCTTTCCGGGTCGCTTGTAGAGTTCACGTTATTTTTGAGGGCCCTTCTGCGTTCTATTTTTTGCCAGGTTGTGTCCGAGATCCAGTGTTGCTGGTTTCTTTGGACATAACCGATGCTTGTTTCCGCTGCTGTTATTATAGCGCCCTTTGTTGTGCTCCACAGCTCTTCAATGTTCGTGTCGTCAGAAACGGTTTGCTGGTTTAAGATTTGTTGCAGATTTCCAGCAAATTCTCTCCTTTTAGTGCTCTCCCGCAGAAGGTCTACGTTAAACCGTCTACGGTTTATGGCATCGCGTTGAACGTTTCTGATTGCGGCGATTTTTAGGCGGATAGTTGCTACTACCAAATGGTGGTCACTTCCAGTGTCTGCTCCCCTAAAGCTCCTGACATCCTCCAGAATAGTTCTCCATCTGCGGCTGACGGCCACGTGATCTATCTGATTTTTCGTTCTACCATCGGGCGATACTCAGGTTTCCGTGTGTATCTTCTTGTGACAAAAGTTGGTTCCACCTACCATGAGTTGATGGGAACTACAGAAGTCAACGAAAAGCTCACCATTGTTATTGGTAACTTGGCTTAGGCCTTGATTTCCAATAGTGTGCTCAAGGCCGGTGTTGTTGGGGCCGATCTGTGCGTTTAAATCACCCATCAAAACAATGATGTCTCCCCTTGGAATAGAACGAAAAACCTCATTCAGTCGCATGTAGAACTCGTCTTTGATGTCATCTTCTGCGTCTTCAGTCGGAGCGTAGCATTGGACTATCGTAGTACTTCTTAGCCTGGTACGTAGGCGCACGGTAATAATCCTCTCAGAAACTGGTGACCAGCTAATGAGGCTGGACCTGGCTTCCTTGGTGAGTATTACGCCAACGCCATTCCTACGATTTTCAGTTTCGTTTCTCCCAGAATATAAGAAGGACTCACCGTTTGGGCAGATATGTTCCCCCGCATCGGTCCATCTGGTCTCGCTGAGTCCCATGACCTTGATTTTATAGCGGTTCATCTCGTTGAGGACTTCATCCAGCCGTCCATCAGCAAGCAGCGTTCTCACATTCCATGATCCGATTCGTGTCCTGGTTCGAAAAGCAAAGGTCGTCGTCGTGTTGTCCATCCGGTTCCGAGGCATTGTTTACCGATTCGTAGCAATTATGTGTTTTATAGGAGCGGGTTGCTAACCCTCAGCCCAACCGACTTAGAACTCTGTTTTGTGGCGCAGAGAACTCGCCATTCGACCGTCTCCCGTTAGCTCCTTCCGAAGAAGTACCCCAGGGGGCACCGCGGGGAGGTGGGATTAGGACTTGCTAACAGAGCTGCTAGGTGTTCGTCTGCAGTGACTCTTCTCGGGTTTTGGCAGAAGTGACAAATCGGGTGCCACCACCTTCCGAGGTCTTTGTTAGCCGTTCGCCCCCCCAAGTTTTAATAGTTAATGAATAATATTTATGCATTTTAATAATTTTAAACTTGTGAAAACTTTCCGTATACACGAACCATTATACGTTTGACGAAAGTTTGATATTTAAGCCTGAACCAGATATGACGTGCCGGACCGTAAGAAAACTGAACGAATTTGAGCTCAGTTACGGCACTTTGACAGGTAGCCCTAAATGAAAGGGTAAAATGACCAGTGACACCGCAGTGAAAAGTGAAAATGCAGAGAATAAATAAAGATTTAAGTGATTTGATTGATTTATTTAAGGTGTGGACAGAGTATAAAACACTTAGAAGTGCTCGGCAAAAAAAAGAAAAAGAATCGCGAAATCAACAAAATGGGGAACAGCCACGGATTTTTAAAAATAAAGAAATTGGATTCAGCACAATTTTTTATTCACACAAGAATGAATAAAAAAAACTTTGATTTTTTATTGTCCATATGCCATAGTTTCTTGGTTAAACAATCTAGAAGGACTTGAATATCTCCTTTATCTGTTTTATGTCATTTACTGCTCCAAATTTATTAAAATATTTAACATTTTTCCAATAGATAACGGATGCTAAGGTTTTGTGCCATTCTTACGGCACCGTACGTACGGTACGTACCATTGGAGAATTTAACGAACATTCGGAAAGTTCATTAAGTCAATTTAGGTCGGTGCCATATAAACACTCATATTCGTACGTTACGGTACGTACGGTTACGATCCGGCACGTCATATCTGGTTCAGGCTTTACGCACGTCGGCTGACGTGCGTTTCTTACGTGCATTATAGTTGGGCCTTTAAGGGTTAACTTCGTTGAGGTATACGGCCATGACAGAGTATAGACTATAGTGGCCCTTATTTCTATGGGCGATTTTTTTTACATTTTTGGTGGTGCTAACCCCTGGTTCTCTATTACGAAAAAAAACCAATAAAATTTCAGCTGAATTGGTACAGTCTTACCCGTGCAAGACGTGTTGATTAATAAAAGTGTTCGATTTTTAAAAGAATGCCTCATATAGGAAGTAAGGGCGTTATGACCACAAAAAGCAGTGGCGTGATTTTTTCCAGAGTCGGGTTTTCTTTTGGCAGTGCGCTGAACGTGCTAACACTTCTTTGTTTTGTTTGAAATACATATGTCCATTTCATCAACTCTATTGTTGATAAAAATTCTTCTCAAACAACAACCTTTACCGCGCTTTCGGCACGGATTAACTTCAAACAATTGAGCTGAAATTTTTTGGAAAATTTTTTTTCATAGTAGAGAACCATTTCAGGGATTAGCATGTAGAAATTTCAGACTTTTAAAAATAACGGCCACCCAAGTGTAGACATTTTCTTTTGCTCCTTCTTTGATGAAGTATTTGGTCCAAAAGAACCGCGGCCACCAGCTTGGCCTATTCTACTACATCCTTATACCTCATATTTGTAGGCTACACCGTTTGAACAGGTACAGCAGTCTGCTTAGTGGCTTGCCGCTTAGAATCGACTGTTTGAGCAGGGTCTTGTTTAACAACGTACCATTGCCATAATGATCCCGGCCACCTGTGGTTTCCCGCGTTCTAGACCGCAGTCTTGCCTTCGGTTCATGAAAATGGTGCTCGGGTGATACTCCATGGGGCTCCTCAATTCCACTCCGGCCCTGCTTCATTGCCAGTCTGGTGGGTCCACAAATTTACGGCAGAGCGGCGGCTGTCTGGGTTTGCTTGATGCCTCGGCATGGGACTGGTCGCCCGAAGTAATATGGGAGCTGATGCTGCCGATTTTCTGATGGGTCCAGAAACTTTGGACAGAGCGGCGGCTGTCTGGGTCGCCGTCCTGCCTTTGGTCAGTTGGGAAGGAGTTTGCTAAAGCTGTCGTATTTGATTTCAAGGAAAATAACGCCATTGTATTCGTATTCTACTTTCCCAAGAAGGACAAGCTATACATTATAAAGTTATATAGGAATAGAAAAGAGTAGCGGTAGTTACGTTGGTTACAAAATTACTAGAGCTCTTAAATTGTATGATAAGTTAGTATAAAAAAAAATGGCAAAATTTGTAAAAATCTATTGTAATGGGTAACTTTTGCGATTAGAAATATGCAAAAAAAGTCCTATATATGCAGTAGATGCAGGTTAGAAACCTATTTGCACTGTACAAATTTCATAAAAATGTAAGTAAAAAGGCACAAAGTTATCAATTCTGATATACAGTTACTTTTTTTCCTGTTATTTATATGATTTTTTCAGGTATTTATATGACTTTTAAAAATAATTGTGGCGGCATCTAGTTGTAGAACCTGAAAAAGTCATACAGAGGTCTAACTTCAATCGCGCTTAGTTTAATTCTTAATGGCGCCTCTAACGACTCCCACAGGCCTAATTCTTGGAACCCGGATAAGATTCCACCCAAGGCCCGACCAAGCCACACAAACCCACCGCAGCGAAGTTCAACTAAGCTCATTCAGACCGGACCCTTTTAAGTTAACCACCAAAAACCTCACCAGCCAGGTTATTGTCCCGATTAAAACTCACGCCCGAGACCACCGCCACATCGCAAAAAGATCTAGCCAAGGCACAAACCCGCAAGTGGCGTTCTACCGCCATAGCCCTACTACTGAAAAATGAATAGAAAGTTCATAAATGTTTTTAACTATTTTATTTAGTCCATGCAATATGTAAAAGTTCCCTCCGATCATTGATACATTGTTTATATATTAAAACGAAAAAAAAAACGAAATGATGAAAATTTATTTAAAAAAATAACAAAAGTGCTTAGTAAGATTAAAGCAATAACGATTGGTAATTTTCCTTCACCTTAATACTAATCAAAAAGCCGTAATCGGCTGGTTTCAACTCATTAACCAATGCTTACGAAGAAGATTTAAAAAAAACACAATCGATCAACATTACTATTATTATTGCAACAATCACAACATTGTAGATTTGTTTTTTATTGATACATTTTTTTATTAGTTTCGCTTTCATCCTTGACCCTTTCTTAATATCATGGCATGGGAAATGTATGTATCAATGATGCAAAAGGAATCCTCTGATGTTTCGATAAAATTGTTTCAATGCCCAATTCCCAACAGATGTTTCTTTTTTGGAAAGTGGAGAGTTGTTTCCTGTTTTTTTTACAATTTTTGTTGCTCTTGTTAATCCAATCCGACCCTTATCGCATCGAAGGGTGCAAATAAGAAAAGACGCAACAAATATTACACCAGTATTACAGTCGTAAAGCAAGAATAAATGACCTGAAGCTGGGCAGTAAAACGGGGTATAAATGAGCCAGCCATAAAGCTTATAAAATTGCATGGACTGTGTATTGAGAAGCTGTGGAGGTTTTATGTATACTTTATATGGGGATACAGTGACTTTATCTTCGCACAACGTCGATACTGGAGTAATTGTTAAAATTTTATTGAGGCCCTTTTTTTAAGCGGATTTTTTCCTGTTTTTAAATTCATTTACGAAATTCTTATATTTAACTTAATACGTTATGAACTCATATAGCGAGTTTAGAATTTTTAGTATAAAAGCAAGCTAGTATAAACAGTGAACTCCAAGAGGTATCAAACCATTAGTTCAGCTATTAGTCGTTTGGTTAAATGCAAGATCGCGACTTGCAACAATCTCTCCTCCAAGCTATCTGATTAGTCATTAGATATTTGTGCATTGTTACGATAAACAGCAATACCTCTCCTTGGTTTTTCAGCATAGTACGGATACGCCAACAATATTTTAAAGATCTTCAAATTACCCACCAAAATTCTTTGACCGGCTCTATTTTTAACCTTTATAAATGACCTACCCTCAATCCCTTCCAACCCACTTCACAACTTTGCTGATGACGACAGTCTACGACACTCTTACGCTTTCGATAATGCCGGGTTTTCATTAGTAGAATTAGTGGTAGAGTATACTGGGCGAGTACTAACTATCCTGTGAACTTTCCAATGCACAATAAGCCCGTGCCAGAACCTGTCTTTACGATCGCTGATTTTTGTCTGACTCAAAGAACAGGGTCAATTGAATTCAACGATTCCAAAACGAAGTACTGTTTTATTTCCATCAAAAACTGTAACACCTTCTGCAAGTTTACTTTTAAAAATGCATTACGCAAGGTTCTGCGACATAATGATCACATATTACAAAACGCTAAATAGGCCTTGTATTTCTTAAGAGATGCAAATTCCCCCTTCAACGTAGTATAGCTATGCCGGTTCTAGCACAGTGACGTCATCGACTGTGGGCTCGAGTGTAGATGTGGTCTTAGGTGTGATTGAGCGCCGCCTGTGTGAAATTAGTTTAACTTCGCTGTGTCTTGGATGAACTTTTACGCTGGGGGTCGAATCTGTAGTTGGCTGTGTCTTGGGTGGGATCTTGTAGGGGTTAACCTTCGCTGTGATGGGTTAGTGTGTTGTTGGACTTGTTTTGTTATCTCAGGGACGTGATGGTCCCTGTTGCACGGCACTATCATTAACCAGTTTGCCTCGTTCGTTTTCAGCTCTGGTAGCTGAATAGCGCCTTCAATTCCGCTATAAATAGCTTGGTTTGAGAAGTTTGAGAAGAACCCAACTCAAAGGTTTCGATTGCAATGGGTAGGTAACCCTCTGTTTCCAGAATGAAATACATGCCATTGAGACCAGGGCCGTCCTAAGATATTCGGCGCACGTGGGCTACTAAAAATAATGCGCCCCTCTTCATAAGAAAATGCATGGGATATCTAGTGGGAGCGGGGTGACCGGCAAAGTTATTAGTTTTCTATTTCACTCTTCTTCTTCGCACGCTCTACAGCCCAAATCGAGCCTTGGACTCCATCAGCTTCTCTGTACCGCAGCTTGCCTCCAGTTTCTTATATACAGCAATTTTGCTACATCTGCCTTAACATTGTATTTCCACCTTGAGCGTGGGTTGCCAATTGGTATTTTCCCATCTGGTAATAGATACAAGGTTTTTTCCGGTATCCTTGAGCCATCCATTCTTTGGGCATGACCGGCCAACGTAGACGGAGTAGGGTACAAACCCATTTCCCTGCTTTAAGCCTTACTTGACTGGGAAGGACTCCGTCAACTCTCCTTGTATTCTGACTGTACACCTTGTGTTTTGCTTGTTTGAAGTCGATGAAAAGTTGAGACACGTCAATGTTGTATTCTCAGCATTTTCGGACGATCTGCCTTACTGAAAAAAGTTGGTCCATTGTTGATCTGTTTCTTCTGAATCCAGCTTCACTTATTGCGGCTCTGCATAAGGTTGCAGTCCGGCTTTAATTATGTTTGTCATTCTTCCAGGGTTACTACATTTATTTCTCTGGTGTATGATGCTTTCATTTTCGATCAGCAGCTCGCTAAAAAATTCCTTCCACCTTTTCTTTACATCTTCGCTGCCTGTGACTATAGTGCTGTGGTGACCGCGTACAAACTTAATTACTAAGTTTTACGCAAAGTCACACAACATATTCCGAAATGGTAAGCACGATCAATAACGATCAATCGGAACATTTCATCGATCACCGAACACAAAGTTCAGTGGTCTAGCCGCTTTCCGTTCCGTCCCTATCGTCCCTATCTAAAAAACCAATTTCCGGCATTCTCCGTTTTCTCACTCTCGAGTCAAGAAGTTTCCCACGAGCACGATCGCGTTACCAATTAATCCGAAAATATCTAACAATAATATAATAGTAATACAGTAATTGTGAATTTCATAAGTCATAAAATAAAGTGTACAAAAAAACAAACGACGGAGTTATTATTCTAATAGAAGTGCACTCTCTCACAAGAAAGTGACAACAGTGCTTTCTTTTGTTCTACATATACCGGAAGAGAGTTTTGTTCGTGTCAGTATCTTCTTCCGTTTTATCAATTTTTCCTCGACTGAATCTGTATTATTTATGTTTAGACCTGTTCTATTTGGTTGGGTTGCCTGATATCTCTCCAATGCAGTCTGTTCTTGGGGGCGATCTACGCCGAATATCTTTTGTTTGCTAGTCCTTGTTACTTGAGATCTTACTAGCTTTAACTAGGAAGTGGTCCGGTTCACAATTCGCACCTCTACAGGATTTTACTTGGAGGATACTGGAAGCATGCACATTCTGTCTTTGGTCTATTTGATTGCCGTATCTTTCGCTGGGAGATTCCCATGTGTATTTGTGAATGTCCTTTCTTGGGAAATATGTTGAACTAACGATCATATTTTTGCTCATTGCAAAATCAATAACACGTTCTCCGTTATTTTTTGATATTTCTGTTCGTTCTTGTTTGACGTTTCTTGGAGACTTTCCTTTTCAATCCTTTCAGGTCTCCTATCACAATCTTCATGTCATTGAAAGGTACCTGCCACATGAGTGTTCAAGGTTATAATAGACAGTGGGCCTTATCATGGTTGTTTCGACAAAACCTTATCATGGTTGTCGCTTGAAAATTTTTGAACATTTCTGATAATTAAAAAATTTATAAAATTTCATAATTTATTCAATCTATTTAAAAAATATTTATATAAAAATTATATATTAAATAAAAAATACACCTTTTATCAGACTGCATTTTTGTTAGCGTTGTCACGTACCAAATCAAGCGCCTGAAATAGTCACTTGACAGTCGTTAAAAACGCAACTTTGCCTCTTAAAACGCCAACTGTGATACGCCTGAATGCGCTTTTCCCGACAAATGTCAGTTTTTTCGAGCACTATGATCCCGTTTTACAGTCGCCGCGCCATTTCTCACTGCAAGCGCCAACCATGATAAGGCCCAGTGTCCTTGGTCGTATTTGCTTTCTCTTCCGTCTCCGCATGTACGTTTATGATCGAGAGAACGAAGAATTTCGCTCAGAGTCGTATTGAACATAGCCGTTAAATTATTGGCTTGAATTCTATGACATTATCTAATTGACTTGTGTAGTACGTAGCCTACTTGTAAGTGATGCTCCCTTCCGCAGCTCTAGAATATCTTATAGTTGACCCAATATCACTTGTATCGTCTGCTTTCCATCTAATTTCGAGGCTTTGCTTCTAGTTTCTTAACTGATGTGTTTTACGGGGTTCGGTAGTTAGCCCAACCCACTACTAAGAGGACTGGATCAGAAATATACCCCATCGGATAGGCTGGCCCAGCTATACCTCCGGGCACCAGGTACGTCCGTCGTCGGTTGGTTATCCAGGAGGCACCAGCGAAAAGGTTAAGCGACGAATTTACTCCCCCCCCCGCCGCCCTTCTTTTTAATTGGTACAGATTATTTCGTTATTTTTGTCATGAAAAGATTTTATAACTTAATTAATAAAAGAAAGTTTCTGTATGTATGTATGTATGTGTGCGCTATAGCGGGCGCACCAGTCATCGCAGAACTACGAAATTTTGCATGAAAGTCCGTGGGGGTGGGCGTCGAAGCCCGATTTTCGAAATTCAACATGGCCGCCGAAATATGACCGAAATTCAAAATGGCCACCCAAATATGAATTTGCAAATTGTGTTCCGATTTCAATGAAAGTTGGTATCCAGGGATTTTTAAGGTCGCTAATAACGAATTTGTGGTCAAAACCTATAAATTCAAAATGGCCGCGCCAATATGGCCGCACCAATATGGCCGACGAATTTGCCAATTGTGATCCGATTCCAATGAAAATCGGTATCTGGGGATGTTGAGGTAGCAAATAACGAATGTTTTATCAGACCTTACAAATTCAAAATGGCCGCCGAAAAATGAACGAAATTCTAAATGGCCACCCAAATATGAATTTGCAAATTAAAGTGAAAGTGGGTATCTAGGGGTTCTTAAGGTCGCTAAAACGAATTTGTGGTCAAAACTTATAAATTCAAAATGGCCGCGCCAATATGGCCGACGAATTTGCCAATTGTGTTCCGATTCCAATGAAAGTGGATATCTAAGTGTTTTTAATTTTGCAAATAACGAATTTATGATCAAAACTTATGAATTCAAAATGGCCGCACCAATATGGCCGATGAGTCTGCCAATTGTATTCCGATTCCAATGAAAATCGGTATCTGGGGGTTTTTAAGGTGGCAAATAACGAATTTATGATCAAAACTTATAAATTTAAAATTCCGGGACCAATATGGCGGACGAATTTGACCAAATAAGTGGCATTTCCCTGTCAGCTGTAGGTTGTTCAAGAGTTGGGAAATCTGATAATCTTCACATCCTAGCTCCAAATGGGAGAACATTGAACATATGTAGTGTATTTTGGTCATTTCCCCTATTGTCGTGAAATTTGCCACGCCATCGAGTATACCTATAAAATCCTCGACGAATAAAAGGTAAATCGCCAAAATTACAAAGGAAAGGAAAGGGCCCTCCACTGCTATCACGAGGTTAAACGATGCCATCTATCGCATCCAAAAAGTTCGATCGGTAAGAACGGGACGGAAGCTGTGTTCGGGACAAACACTTAGTAAGAAGGGGGCAGTGTAACGGCTAATCGAAAAGAGAAAAACAAAATTATAACCGTCCCCTACGGAAGTTGAATTTTAAATGGGTTTTCGTTTTTTTAGGTTCAACCAATCGTCGAGCACTTGATTTCCATCGGTTCAAGGTGAAACTTGGTATCCTTAGGTTTTCAATACCGCTGAATACGAATATCATGTCAAAAACTGGTTTTGACTAATGACAGTTGTCAGTAGTAATTAACCAGATTTGTTGTTTCTTTAACTTTTTTCCTACCGCGGACAGTGCACACATAAACTTTTTTTATTTAAAGGCGTTGCAACGCACGCGGGTTTTTTGCTAGTCTCGAGTACGTGATGGTCACTGTTGCACGGCACTATCATTAAACAGTTTGTCTCGTTCGTTTTCAGCTCTAGTAGCTGAAGAGCGCGTTCAATTCCCCTATAAATAGCTTGGTTTGAGAAGTTTGAGAAGAGCCCAACTCAAAGGTTTCGATTACAATGGCTAGGAAACCCTCTGTTTCCAGAATGAAATACATGCCATTGAGACCTGTACTAGGCTCAACTAGGTTGAGTAATGTTTGAAAGGCGCTAACATTAGAATCAACAGTCGGTCAGGTCACACTGCCATCAAGGCACTCTCAACGTGGAAGTTTTCCTCCAAAATAGTTGCAATGGGCCTTTCCACACTAGTATTTTTGCTGCAGTATTCAAACCAAGTTTTTAGGAAAGGGGTAAGAGAATCAAAGAGAATTCTCTACAAAAAGTGATGAGCGTGGAGAGAAATGTGCAGCACATTTTAAACCTATTTCTCGGCTTCAACTCACTAACACAAGTAGAGAACAACTGTTGGGGGGTCAAGCACTCAATGCGAAATGATCAGAAAAGCACACGTACACATTCAAGTACTTAATCGGAATATGAATGCTTGCGCCGCTGCAAGAATACGGGTGTGGAAATCGCGGTTGTTGTTAATCCGGTTTGCATACTGCCGAAAGAATACAAGTGTGGAAAGGCACAATGTGCTTTGACGTTTCCAGGAGTCTGAGACGCTGGTCCAGGGCCCAGAATCCATTTGTGGCATCTCATCGTCCATTTCCAAGTCCCTGATAGAGGGATTAAGGAACTGAACCTAGCATATTCGGCATTAGTTAAAGCTGTTAGACAGGCTAAAAAATTAATAAGCTCCTTTGATAAGGGGCGTTATCACGCTAAAGAGGGCGGACCTGTTGGTGTAATACGCGCGGCTGCGACTCTACCTCCACAACCTAGGACTGTCAGAGTGCCGACTCTACATAGAAGGCGATGAGATTTCCACACATGTTCTCTGTGAGTGATCTGGCTTAGAAGAAGACGTTTATGGCTTATCAGAGAGCTTCTGAGCCCCGCACAGGTCCAGTCTTCTTCAAGTTAAGACCTTTTCGCCTTTCCCCGAAGGCCCGACGGTCTTTTACGTTCGTGGGGCATGAACACAATAGGCCTAACTTGACCGCGGTGTTCACCATATGGGTTGTCCCCATACTCACTTAATAATAATAGGATATCTGCTCCATTTTCTACTGCGATCTTTGATCAGAAACTAAATTCCATCTTTCTTCTCTCTCGAACTTAATCCAAATTTAATCAATTTTTATAAATGAACAAAGTCACAAATAAAAACATAAAATTAATTTCAAAAAATTTCAATCGAATTTGAATGTGGTGTTAAATTTCTAATAAAATCGCTCAAGCGAATCAAAAATCAGCTTCCGGCAAAAACTCTATAACCCCTTCAAGAAAACTGAATATTAAAATCGATAACCTCTGACCGGATGAAATATGGCCATTTTTAATAAAAAGTAGTTCAACCAAGTCCAAATAAATCGTGCCGTTTTCACATCGTTATCAGTCAAGTGTTTGAATTCCCAGCGGAGCACTTCATGGTCTTGAAGGCTGCTCTCTAATCAACAGCAAAAACATACAAATTTTTTATGTGGCGGATCGTCAAAGGGGCCACCACCAACGTATTGTGGATAAACACCAAAAAGCTCAAGACCCGACGAGACTCCTATGAACTGGCATAGTTTCAAAAGTTGTAAGTGCTTTAGATAGTACAATCGGGGATTATAGGATGGCATTGGGACGTCTGTAATTGCCCCGAGAGACTTTAGCACGACATTAACCAGAAGACCTCTCAGCCGGAATGCCAGAGTTATGACCTCAAATCTCCAGTGGGTCCGCGCTTAAATTGTCTAACAAAAGGCCCAAAATTAGCGAATTTTATCTCAATGGGTTGGCACGTCTGTAAATAAAAATTGAAAAGGCCTTGATATAAAGCCCGATAAGCGCGGAGTTACTCACTCATCCCCCGTCACTCTTGAATCAACCAAGTAGACGACGACCTTCTTCCCAAAAAGATTCCTCGCTGGAAACGGAAGCTTCCAGTTGTGTGTGCGGTCGCAGCTGAGGGTGGCTACAAAAGGTGCTGGTTTTGTTGCTGTTTACCTTTCATGTTTCCTATCAAAGCAAATGGATTAGATTATTTGATTATTGGAATTCCGATAAGACTAGGGAAGCTTATCATTTTGTTTATTGTGGGCTGTGCCTCATTTAAAGATTAACGCTTACTTAATTCGCTGGAAAAAAAATTATAAATAAACCGTTGGAAATTTAGATACCAGATCTTAAAGCCACGAACATTACTCATAAAAAGAAAGTACTTCTTTACTAATCTCCAAATTATTTCCCATCATTTCGTTAGGTTAAAGGAAACTCCAAATAAAAACAATAAAATCTTAACTGAAATTTCTTTAATACCAAAAATAAAATCGTTTTCACACTTTATGTATTTTAATTGATGGTGGGTCGAGAAGCAAAATCTCCTGCAACATCAATCAAGCAAATGCAAGAAATACCACAAATTTTCGGCCATGTTAAGCCTCCACTTAATTCTTTAAGGCCCTCATGTACATGGCATACGATCGTTAACCTAAGGCCCCAGCAGCGACTCTAGTCATTCTCTAATTGAGTCAACTGCCACTTCAAAGACACTTAAATTTGTCAAATCAAATTTGTCGGGGCTAAGGTATATTTGATTTAAGCTGACAACAGTCGAATCATGCACGTCTGGAACGTCTGTGGGAGTTTCCGTAAATCGATTAAGTTTGGTAAAAATCATTTTACAGTGTTTTCGGATTCGATAGAATTACTGA
The DNA here is from genome assembly GCA_963855945.1 of Thereva nobilitata. Classification (NCBI taxonomy): domain Eukaryota; kingdom Metazoa; phylum Arthropoda; class Insecta; order Diptera; family Therevidae; genus Thereva; species Thereva nobilitata. Next base: position 40,419,386 of record OY979694.1, on the reverse strand, counting down.
CAGAAGAACTTGTCTTGTGCATGCCGGGTTAGCAGGGAGTTTCTTAATCAATGACGATGTGGTTCGATGATTTCTTGAAGTACTTGCTTCCCTTGTCAATGCTGAACCACTCTATCTATTTCAATCCCACATAAAGCAAAACTGTTTCAATGAGTGCAAAGTTATGGAAATCTTCTTTGCAAACCAAAAACTAATTGTGGAGTTTTCACTATATTGTGGTTGTTCTGAAAAAAAGTGAGCGCTCACTGAAATTACCCTTTTTAATTTGGATAACCTTCACCGAATTGTAAAAGAGTTGAGCTCAGAGCTAAGCCCTTTGTACTGGCTTCGGCGATATGATTGAGTGCGATGTCGCACATCAATCCCTTCTTTTCGTGTTCTTTGGTGAGGTGCTGGGTCCAAAAATATCGCAGCCACTTGGTCTATGTACTACACTCCTATACCTCATATTTGAAGCCAGACCATGGCGGCATGGCCAGACCGCTTGAACAGGTTCAGCTATCTTGGGGTACTCACAGCGAACACGAAGGGCAGACTCATTCTTCTCAAGGCGAAGCACTATTTTTCGTCAGTTTGAAATCTAGGTAAGAACACTCCGTATGTCTCAACACTTTCTAATTTCTTTCCATAAAGGCATGATCGAAACCACACTGTAAACAATTTCTGTGGTAATTTTACAAAAAAAATACTCGAAGTTTTATTCACAAGCAGTTTTGTAAATTTGCAATATAGTATATTATTAGGAATATTCCTAATCTACTTTACGTATTTTTACCAACTGTGTAGTAAATATATATTATTTGCGGGATGTAAAAATACAATCAGTATTAAATCTTTCACTCATAGTTTTGTAAATTTCCAAAACTCTTGTGTTGTAACTTTTTACCAGAGAGAGGTACAGGGAAAAACGTAATGCTAAAGATTCCCGCCTTGTGCAAATTTGCTTGGCCCTGCCTGAAATATTTTCAAGCGCCAAATTTTATTCCTAGTTTATGCCTACTTAAGGGGTAACACCACTGTAGGATTTTGAAAAAATGGAATTTTTGTTTTTTGGCTTGAAATATACTTCAGGATAACAAAAACAATGTGCAGTTGGTCCTGTAACAGAAAAATAATTTTGAAGGATTTAATTTTCGATTTTCCCCCGGCGCCTCGGAGCACGCGTTGGTCCGACTTATTGCTTGTATATTGCGTTTACCAGTCGAAATAATAAGTGCTGCTATAGCAAAAAGGTTATTTGGGTTCCCCAGGTGTCCACCAGGGTGCGCTACAAAATAGTAAACGTGCTTTACATTACATCGCACAGTGAAGGTAAAATACAATTTTCAAAGATTAGAGTACTTTCAAAACTTTAAGCGCGATTATCTGGAAACCATGTTTTTCGAACTGGGTGGACGGATTACTCGGAGACTATTGCATGGATCGGTTTGAAATTTTGACATTAGCTTCACAATTGCATTCTTTACAAAAGTACGTAGCCGTTTTTTGATTCGTTGTAAAAAAAAATTTTATAAACAATTTACTGCTCATTTTTTTGCCGAAAATCAATTTTTTTTTTCATAAGTGCGCCATTTTTACAAAAATCAGTTTAAAAAAAAATCCTACGTACTTTTATAGGCAAGGTCAAATAGATTAGGAAACTATTTGGATTTTGTTCCAGGTCTTCAACTTTCGGAGAAATCCGTCCACCCGTGGAGGCCCTTAACAAAAAGGCGATTTCGAAAAACGACTGTGGCGCCACCATTTTGTAACAAAAAGTCAATAAAAAAAATTTTTTACACTTGAATACATGTTTGATAAATCACCTGAAAAGAATTTCGATCCCTTTTTCCATACTTTTTAAATTAATTCCCAAAATTTGGCCTTTTTTCGCACCTCTACAGTGGTGTTACCCCTTAATACACATAAAAATAGCATTTTGCTCACTATTACTGAGTTTCCATGAGAGTTCGACCAGAGTTGAACTCGAGTTATACGTCATGGAAACAGAATGCGTTAAGAGTTTTCCTTAAAGATTTTCAACTCTGCTCAACTCAACGAAAATAGGTAGGTTGAACTGAGTTCACGCATGCAACTAAAAACTGCACACTAGCAAAGGTAGGTTAGGTTAGGTTAGGTTAGATATGGCTGAGCTGCTGGTGTACAGCTCAAACAGTTAGGCCAAAGGAGTAGGCCCATTGTGATGCCATAGTGATCCCACTTTAAACCTGATGTTAAAGTGTCATTTCTTCGCTAAACCATCTCGAGGAAGCAATGAATCTCCTGAGTTGCGGGATCCCGATGTTCGAGATTTCCGCAAGCGTGCTTAGAAAGGATTCACCAAATGCGGTTAGTCTCCTTCTGCTTAGGGCTGGGCAGTGACAGGAGGAGATGCAGTACACTTTCCTCCTCGTCCGGATTTTTACAGGTTCTGCAAAAATCGTAGGTCTCAAGACCTGAGCGGGTCGCATGCGTCCCTATCAGACAGTGTCCGGTAAGCACTCCCACAATAGCTGAGAGGTCTTGTCTCCCGAGGCTCATTAGTGAAGTAGTCCGCCTGAGATCATAAGAGGGCCAGGTTAGTTTGGCCAAGGTGCATTTTTTAAGATCCCTCCAATGCTTTTTTGCTTGTTGCATTGTGTGCTGTTTGCATTGGAGTTTAAAGGTGGCCCAAGGCATACCAACCCTTTCCTTTCCAGGAAGGAGAGTGGCGGTCGTGCCTTTCCTAGCCAGTTCGTCAACTCAGAAATATTGTAATTTTCCCACATAAACGATTTAGAAAAATACACAACATTGTGTAAAATAGTATAGGTCACATTCATGTAATCAACATTTACGTCATGCAGTATTGGAGATTCTCAATTTCTTTATGTGAAGTTACAAAATTTGTAGTAAAATTACAATAATTGTGTAGTAAATTAGTATTTCATATCGCGATTTGTAATTTTACTGTACATTTGCACTGTGAATTTATATATTTTTTTTACAGTACAGTACCGAATAACTCGGAATCGGATTCGGCCAATCTTTCCCCTGGGATTCGGTATCGGGATTCGTTTCCGAAATTCGCCGAATCCCGATTCCTCGATATGAAATTCACTATTAAAATAAATATTGTTGATTATAATAAAAAATATAATTAGTTCCATCTGTTAGAAATTATGGTAATTAAAAGTAATAACTTGACTCAAAATTTCAAAATTTGAAAAAAACTAAAGGGTCTTTGGATTTTATGTCATGGTGAAGAAAATTGTGTTCACATTTTAGGATTCTCGATTGTTTTAGTTTCAGTTTAATTTTCCAAATTCAAAATTTGGTTTTAAAAAAAATGACATACAAGTACCTATAAATAATAATATCATTTAAATTAAAGTACGAAATCTAAAATTAATATGACCTATGGCAACTAAAAGATCTCAAGTTTGGAATTATTTTACCGTGGAACCAACAACTAGGAATTCAAAACAAGCAAAAGTAATTAGTACATTTTTGTTATGCTATTTTTTTATGTTTTTATTGGCAAAAGTATAACTATATCTTGTTAATTTTATTTATTACTAAATTCTCTTTAATACAATATATATATTTTCTGTAAATTAAAATTGTGAGCTTTTACTGGGAATCGGAATCGGCGGTTCTCAGTTTTAAGGATTCGGATTCGGCGAATCCAAAAAAGACCGGGTTTTGAGAAACCCTACTGGCCAATAGTAGTTTGTGGTAATGGCTGGCATTGTAGAAAGAATATAATAATTCGACCAATTATTGTCAGCATTATACGCAAGGCAGTTATAAAGCACGTATTTAAGGCCGTGGAGTGCCTGTGCTAGTTTAACGTCAATCCTGATAACTTGAGAAGGAAATTTGGTTCACTCAAGAATCCACGCTTGAGTGCTTTTTGAAAGCTTGCAACGCCTCGAGTTCTTATTTTACCGACACTGCTACGCCACTTCTTGCGCCCAAGTGTTCCCCTAACTCAATTGGCCGTGTACCCCACATCATCCTAAAGACATGCGCGTCACATTTAGCTAAATCTCTGCACAATCTCTTTGCCCGGAGTTTATCCTTCTTTTCCGGATATTATCCAGACTCATGGAAACTTTCTCTTGTTCAACCCATACCGAAAAAAGTGACTTAATCCCCAGAACACAATGAGGCCTACAACGACAACTTCTACGGGAAAATAACAACAATTTATATGAGAATTGTGGTTGTCGGCCTCATTGTGTCCCGGGGGTTAAGCAATGCCTCCACTACCGCTCAATAGCAATTACAACTATTCTCTCCACACCCACGGAGACGAATATCAGCAAAAGGCAAGAATCTACCCAAATCCTTGATGACAAACAGTACGGCTTCAGACGAAAAACCACCATCGGGAACCTTTAAGTGTGTTTGACAGAGCACCTCAACCAAAGTAGGCACCGATTTGGTGAGTCCGGTTTGGTTGATCTAGATATCTCTAACAAGCCTTTTGATCGAGTTTGGCACCTTGCTCTGTTAGCTAAACTCAAAGCTATTAGTAATCTTATAAAGCTATTGCTAATATTCATAAATTATCTGCTCTCTGTTCCTTTCAGCACTGATGACGGTACTCTACGTTACTCATACCGCCGATAATGCTAGACAAGCACACGCCAGATCTTGTTTTGTTGATCGCGGACTTATTTCTGCTTCAATCAACATTACACTCACTCCTCCGAAATAAACGCCCTCGAAAGTAGGCACAAGACTGCAGTCCTATACCCGCAACATTAGATTGCCCCACGCGGTTTATTCCCCCAATCTTCAGTCCAAACTAGGAATTCGTTCATAAATACTCGTAGAATAATCCGACTGTGGAACTACCTTACGCAATTTGTATTTCCGAACTCCTAGAACGCCCAAGAGTTTAAACACAGGGTTTATCGCCACCTCCCTCAACACTGTACTGACCACTGGACATATAGAATGGACTGGTCTTCAGAAAATTTCCATGGCACCAATTCGTTCCATAAGTGGCAAACCTTTTTTCACTGACATGTATACACGTCAGTGACTATTGTAAATTAATTAATTTTATATTCGTATTTGGAAGATTGAAACAAAGTAAATTTTTGTTAAAAAAAATAACAAATGCAATTTTGATGATTTTTCCCTTTTAAAATGCTTTCTTTTCATCAATTACAAATCATTATGTTAAAAAATGCGAGGTTCTCTACCTCTGTTTTGACAAATTCCGGGGCTCTTGGGGGAAGAGAAAGAGATAAAAAGTCACTACATATACCCATCTATTTTTTGTAAACATTCTGACATAAGTTCAAAGGAATAAAATGAAATCAGTTATGACAGCTTAAATACCGTGCAACCGTTGTGGCGGTTTTTTTAAATGTCGCTTAAAATTATTCCTGAACTGTATTTACCTTTCTTCTTTTACTGCAAAGATAGAAAAGTTGAAAGAAAATGGAAAAGTGTGCAGTTTTTGAATGTCAAATTTCATTTTTTCAAGTTTGGCACTACCTGATTTTATATCTGCACTGAACTCATAACAGGAAATTGAACAAAATTTAAGTTCGGTGACAAAAGGAGCTTATGGATAAGCGAGAGGATAATACTTTTTGGTGCCATGAGTTTGTATGGAAATAATGTCAGATGTGCAGTCCATTATTACATGTCAGTGGTTTTGACCCTCCATAACCCTAAACATATTCTACCCTTCGAACTAAGCTTACTTCTATACATTACACCATAACGTGCTCAACAACATGACGGACTCGTAGTACAAAGGGAGATTCCTGAGCTTATAACTGGGCATGTTGGGTCTTCTTCACGTGGATGTTACAGCAACGTAGCTGTTCCATTGGGTTATTCACTTTTTCACCTTTTCCTGGTCTTTCGTAGTATGCGAACAGTTTAGATTGGTCCCAACATTTCCATCTTCTTATGGAAACTTTTATCAAAATTTTTTAAACCATTTTAAATTGCCAACACTACTTTTACTACTTATTAAATCTTATTAAGATCGATCTAGATATCTAATATCTTAATTTTTAGACCACATAATGTAAAAGATCGACGTTTTAGTTGTTTATGAAACACGAACGAAACAGTTAAATATTGTTTATTAAATTTCTACTTTAATCAATAACATATAAGCACAAATGTATATACAAACTTTACCAGCTATTGTTATCTAAAATTGCCGCTTTTTTCAAGGTCTTAATAAACCTACAATCATTATTATCTGAAACTTGGAAACACATTTATAATTAGCTCGATTCAATTATCTCCAATACGTCAACAATGTAGCAATAACTTATTTATTGTATTAATTAGACTCAACCCAAGCAAAATGAGATTTTAATTATTTAGATTACTGTGCAGAAATCGACTAGTTTTATGAAGGATTGAATTTGAAGCGATCAGATTTGCTTTGGGCAGTAATAAAGCTAAATAAGAAAATGGGTTTTCCGTTTTTATAGAGAAGCAGTCAATAGAAGATCTATAGATTGTCTAAGTATTAACAGTTGGAACTGGGTATTAAAAATGAAAAAAAAATTAGTTATTAATAGGAAATGACCACCCAACGGTGAATGGTGAATATAGGTGCTTAGAGCCCCAATGATATGGTCTACTACTTTAAATTCTCGGTCTTCTACCTTGATTGTGGGACCAATGTTAAGTGTTCTAGCAGACGGGACCACCATTTACTTTGTTTTGCTTTCATTGATGTGCAGTCCCAGCTATCGTGCAGACCGCACAATGTGTACTGTTGTTGAGTGTTCTATCAATGATGTCAATATCGTCTGCATAGGCCAGTAATTGGGTGGACTTTTGGAGGACTGTGGCCTTTGCTGCACCTTCCAATCTCGGATCACCTTCCCCAACGCCAGGCTGAAAAGGAGGCAGACCAAACTGTCCCCTTGTCCAAATCCATTATAGATGCTGATTATGGTCTAGAGCAGGGGTGGCCAACAAGTCGATCGCCATCGACTGGTCGATCGCCATCGACTGGTCGATCGCAAAGCCAATTTTGGCCGATCGCTCGCTCGCTGGTCGTCTTTATTTCACGTGTTACAATTGTAACTGCACGCAACGCGCGTTAGGTTCGCAAATGCACAAAGTTGTGAGTCAAATCATAGAAAAACATAGCCAGTGATTTAACAAATTAAAAACAGTTTTGAAATTTTGTGCGTTGAAATTTTCCGTCGTGCTCGTATGCCTGGCTTAATTGCCGTTCGAAATTCTTAAGCTGGGGACAGATACATGTGTGCGTGCGACGATTAATATTATAGAAATGCCTGCATTCAAAAGCAGTCTGATCTACAGGTGCGTGAACGAAACGCACTCAACGCCAAATTTGGTCTACTTTCAACTTTTTCCGCATTGCCATATTCGATATAGTCTGAAATGGTAAAAAACAAGAACCACGCATAGATGAGACTGGACGCAAGCACGCAACAATATCGAAGCGAAAACTTGCCGCATACGATCGGCCGCACGTACCGCACGCCAGTATGTATCTATTTTCAGCTTAAAGTACTAAAGGCAAGACTGCGAATCAGTCTTTTGTTTGGTAGCACGTGGTCGCTGCCTTTAGAGCCCTGTGGACATTTTCAATCATTCAGTCGTTTACTAACCTCTGGTCGTTGTCTTTACCTCATCCGGAGGTGTGAGGGCAGACAGTGTGGTTTTTATGACTTAGATCGAATTTTGTCTTGACTAATGTCGCTGTAGACTTTCCACAGCAAACTTCTTGAGCAGCAAGAACGCGAGCTTCCTTTTTCGTCTGGTAACTAATCCCGTAATTCGTCGTAATTTGACTAGGCCTCTGCAAATTCGTTGGAATCTATTGTTCCCTGTTGTCACGGTATACAGAAATAAGGTAATGTAAAAGTTAAATGTCATTTGAGTGCTGACGTCACTCGGCACGCTCTTCCCATATAAAATCGGAGTCGTTGTTCTTGTTTCTGCATTAGTGCTGACGTCACTCGGCCCGCGATTTCTACGATATTCGAAGCTGCCAGTCTCTGTTACATTACCTTGTTTCTGTATACCGTGCCCTATTGTTACATTTATATTTCCTCAATTCTAGATAATAGAACTGCTATGTTGTTGAGCTTTCCTTAATTTATCGTATGCTCGTTGAGAACTGGCCGATGAAGTCTAGCTGTCGAAGTTGACGTGGTGATGCGGATTTTTCGGATTTTTGTTCAAAAGCAAAGCTAAGCGGTTTGCGGAATATACTAAATTTTCGTCCTTCCGAAAGATGACTTAAGTGTTCCATTCCCTGATGCATCGCCAGAAGTTCTCCGTCATACATGTTATAATATTTTTTGGTGGTTGTGAGTTCCGAGGAAAACATTTTAACGTGTTGCAAATCCATGCACAGCTTGATGTAGGTACTGTTGTGCACTCATGGTGTTATTTGATGCAAAGAACGTGAAGAGTTTGTGAGCGCCGTTTGGATTCTTTGTCTTTTAAGCTCCATTTACACGGACGTTAGCTGTTACAACATATGTATTTCACACCTCCTTCCCTAGTTAAACTACGGGTATGACAACAAGTCGATTGCGACACATCTTTGTGATAAAAAGTAGATCATATCGATACCCTCATTTTAATACCACGCACGAGAAAAATTCAAATTTTTTTAAGAGAAGCAAAAAACTGCTTTTTATTTCTTCTAGTTCTACTCGGACTATGCTATCACAGGCGGTCTTTGTTGCGGCTTTCGCTCTCTGTACTGTCCTAGTTCGCAAAAGAGATTCTTCTCCCAGGCTTTCTTTTTCTATATGTGAAGCCACTTTTCTTATCTACTATGCTCTTTGTATTTCATGTTCCCTGTTCCCTGAGACCGCTGCATTTCTCGGTAGCAGTCATCATCAGGAGCTGAGCTCCACAGCCTATTGTTGGCCTTGGCTTCCTCCACTGGCCCGACTTTTCCAGTTTCTTATTCCCAACTGTGTTAAGTCTTCCTCTACGTCATCTATATATGTTTTCTTAGGCCGACCTGGTCTCCGTTTTCCTCGCGGTACTTTCCGCGGCACTATCTTTGTCGGGTTCCGTTCCGCACCTAGTTGGACGTGACCAATCCATCGTAGTCTGTTTATTTTGATCACTTTAACAATGTTTGGAATCTTACTGATTTCATACAACTCTGAGCTGTATCTTCTCCTCCAAATGCCATCAACCTGTATTCCTTTGCAGATCGAACGAAGAATTCTCCTTTCAAATCTTCCTACCAATGCTTCGTCTGCGTTTTTCAATGTCCATACTTCCGAACCATATAGTAGGACAGGCCTTATTAGTGTTGTGTAAAGTGCCAGTTTTGTCTTCCTTGATATATTTCTAGGTGTCAGGTGCCTTCGTAGACCAAAGTAGCATTTATTAGCCAGTGCTATTCGTCTTCTGATTTCGGCCGATGTATCATTTTCTTTTGTTATAATCGTGCCGAAGTACACAAACTCATCTACTGCTTCTATATTGTAGGTGTCTATCGTTATGTTTTGTCTGCTACTTCTGGCGTTTTTTGTGCACATATACTTTGTATTGTGGTCGTTTATTTCCAACCCGATTTGAGGCTTGTTCAAGTGCTACAAGCACAAGTCTATCATGTTTCCGTGCCTCCGTGTGGTGTGCGCACACGATTAGCACACGATTCCATTGCCCGTGTATCCCTGTTTCCGTGCTTCCATGTGGTGTATCAGTGCTTCCCTGTGGTGTCCGCACCCGGTTAGCACCACGAATCGGATTTCCCGTGCATCCCTGTTTCCATGGTGCCGTGTGGTATGCACACTCGATTATCGCAATAAATCCCATGTCCCGTGCTTCCGTGTGTTGTCCGCACCCGGTTAGCACCACGAATCTCATTTCCCGTGCATCCCTGTTTCGCTGTGGTGAAAATACTCCATGTCGCGTGTATCCGTTTAGGTGAAAATACATTCCCTCTTTGTTGGTAAATTTCCCATTTTAACATTTCTGTGCTTCCGTGGCTCTCTTTTTTGGTAAATGTCCCATTTTGACATTTACGTGGTTCCGTGGCTCTCTGTGCGTGCTTCCCTGTGGTGCAAATAGACACTTCCTAGAATGATAGTTTACGAATACTAAATTCGAACTCGCCTTAAATTTAACCCGTTTCTCAAAACCGACTTGGCGTAGTTGGACACAGTGTAAAATCGTCCTTTCAAGCGCAAGTCATAGCGGTTATTGCTCATCGTAAGACTCATTGAAATAACGTACAAATAACGTAGATGCAAAACCTTTTTATCATACAAAATTTCACACAAATTACTTCTCAGAACAAGCACGGTTGTAGTATCAGAATTTTATATAACACGCCATCTCTGTGTTAAAGTATGAAACTTTCCAGGAAACCTCCGTATGTATGCCATTAAACTATCTACCGTCACTGCCTGTAAAACCATTTACTGGACACTATGATTATGAAATTCCAAATGGAATATTAAAATGTAATTTTACAGTCATCTTTAGTGAGTTGGGCCATAACGACAAATCTGTGGGTTCCGTTTCTCGTCCAAAAATAAAATGTCGTAATTGGTTTCCGATCGATCAAGCCCATTTCATTTCGAAATAATTTAATGGGCATCTTCCCTGATTGAGAAGTTATGCTGATGCACTTAAGAAACAATAAAGTGTAAAATTATACCGTTATTTTATTTTTTTCTCTCTCTCGAATATCTAATCTTAAAATATTATTTTCCCTTTATTTTATCATATTGAATGTTCTTCTCAAGTTCCATTTGCATTGATTATGTTGTGTCTACGGTCGTAGATAAAAATTTATTAATTGCACCTCCCGCAGATCAAATCCATAGTCAGCGTCTGTTGTTAACGTTGATGGTCTCCTCGTCTGTAAATTGGGAGCAATGGTCATTGAAGAATGAAGGCGAATCCCATTGATTAAATGGATGAGAACCGGAAGAGCTCTGGCTAAGGAGGAGGAGGAGTCCCATATTCCCATTTTCATCCTATAAACATTCACTCCAGACACATTTGGAGGCTTCTGTGATTTATTACATGATGTGGAATCTGCAGAAATTCACTGCTTGCTCTCACCAATGGATCCACAAATTTCGTGTTCCGCCATTACTACGGAAGCCACGGACCAAATATCCTATTAAAATGGACAACGTACAATATATATTTGGCATTTCGTATTTATCCATACTTAAATATTTACAATAGCCGTTAATTAAAAACCATCAAAATTCTGAAATGATTGATTTTAAGTCAAACAAAAATCTCCAATTCATAATCTCAGATAATTTCCGAGTGTTCCGAATTTAAAAAAAAATCGTTTTGGTGCGTAGATTGCAAAATTTTGATGTCCATTAAAAATATTTCTGTTTTGTTTATAATATGGCGGGCGAAAAATAAATTCAGTTGGAGGAAGGTTAATAAATTAAATGTAAACAAATTCAGACTTTTCTAAAAATGAGAATATTTAAAAAAAGAAGGCTTTCGTTGCTTGACCGTAAATAATGCTCAGCGTTTTATTTCAACGTTTTTACGATGTCGTATTAAATTTTTAGAACTATTTTCTTTCGAAGATTTCGTTTCCAGTAGTTCGTTGGAATTAACGATTTCTGTCAAATGATATAAAAAATGATTTTTTTCTATTTTTTATTAAAATTTAGGAAACGTGGTTTTTGTATAGTATTTATTTTATGCATTTTTAAATTTTATGATAAGAGCTGGATTTGATCAGATTTAATTATGATGGAATGTCCCCAAGTGTTTTCTACAATTTATGTTTGTGATATTCACGAAATCGGGGTTTAAAAAATCTTTTCTAGTAGAAACTTCTTCTTTTTAAGCAGAGTTACGGAAACGCACACTCGTGTGCGATAAAATTTGTGTGCGTCAAAACACACATACATGCTTTTCTTGTCCTTTTACGCACGTGAGCTGTGTGCGCTTGAATAATTTCGTGTACGCACATGAGTGGAAAAATGTGTTTTGAGTCGCTCTTGTGCGCACATGAGTATTTCCAATTACTCATGTGCGCACACGCACGACTGAAAACTCATTTTTCTACTCATGTGCGTACACGAAATAATTCAAGTGTACACAGCTCACGTGCGTGAGTAATTGACAATTGTCTTTATTACTCACGCACGTGAGTTGTGTGCACTTGATTTTTTTTGTGTGCACATGAGTCGAAAAATGAGTTTTGAGTCGTTCGTGTGCGCACGCGAGTATGCGCTTCCGAACTCTATTTTAAGCTTAAACTCAGTAATCAATTACTATTTAACACAAGATTGTGTAACCACCGATTATACTACCAATCCGTCATATCGTTCACGTCAGTTATAAGCTTAGTTTAAAGTATAGGAAAAGGTTAGGATAGGTTAGAAGGGGTCAGTCATTATTGGAATATGGGAAATAATAACATGTGGTATGTATATGAAATTTTGCACGTGCGGTATCTATTCCGGGCTGATGGAAGTGCGATCAAAACATCCTATAGGTGGCCACTGTAACTATCCTTTGAGAGAAGATAGGCTTATATAATCGGCCTAATCCTTTCCAAGTAAGGTTGGCGTAAGGCTATTAACCTCACCTAGAAACAAAACTCTTAAGGGAACTAGTAACATGCCTCGGATACTGAAAAAAATGGCGACGGCGACGAAAAAGGCAAAAGGATTGAAGAATTTTCTCATGAAACGTTCGAACTCCGTACAGAACTGAAGCTGCAAAACATCTAGCCCATACCCTGTTAAAGTAAAAAGCTGACATTACAACCATTCAAGAGATGACATGGACAGGGATGGCTTCTTGCAAAAAACCTGAGTAAGACTTGTATTACAGCAGTCACACAAGACACCATGTGCTCGATTTTATGGTCAACACAAGGATGAAGCCTACACTGCAAATATAGTGTTGAGCCGGACTTACACGAGGCAGTACATTTGTCCCTTACACGATGTAAATTGTACTGAGGCCTCAGTTTTTTAAATGTCCCGGTTCAAAAATAAAATCTCCCTGGCGAACTAAAAAAGATGTTTTAGGGAGTTCCCAGTATGAAACGCGGGGCAAGATCTCCTTAAGGGAGGTATATGGGAGATTTTAAACAAAATGCATTTAAGAGTTAGTGATTCTTGGCAAGTAAAGTCGCCATTTAAGTTTTGTGCGTTAGAGTGGAAAGTCCAAATTACTGCACTGCCGATTTTATCACTACTGAGTAAAACATGATCTGCCTCTTTTGAAAACCCAAACGAAGAGTAATAAATCCAAGAGTAGATAGAAAACTCCACTTAACTCTCCAGGAGAGTAAATAAAAATGTAGTACTCCCTTTTCTGGACATGCTTATGGGAAAAAGAACAATAAAAGGTACGTAGAGGGAGGCCCAAGGGAGGCCTCCTTTATTCATTTGAGATGCTCCCTTTTCCTACTGGGTTCTTACATTTTTCGAGGGAGTGAAGTTTTGTCCTGACGAGACAATTCTTACATTTTTCGAGGGAGTGAAATTTTGTACTGGAGAATTTCCAACTTGAAATTAGGCGAGGCGATTGCAAAATATAAATATATGGCCACGGACAACTGATTAGAAACAGTTTCATAAAAATTGCATTTATACAGTTTTTATGTAGGAATCAAATTAAGGAATTCCGCCTCCTCTTAATTTCGTTTAAAATATATAATGTAAATTTAACACACTTAATGCGCGTGTTTAAAACACACCAAATATGTATTGCTTTGAAGGATTTGAGTGAAGATTTTTGAACGGCTTTTTGCAGGGAATAAACCTAGAAAAATCGTTACCGAAAGCTTACAATTTTTGACGTAAACTGCAACGACTTGTCTCGATGCCGTTCTGTTACCGACTGACTGTAAAGAGAGGTCGTGAAGCTCTCTGGTCATTGAGTATTTAAATAAAGAATTACAACTAAAACAATAAAACGTTACAATTTCTTTAGCGTGTTAAAAATATTACACGCTGAACGTGTGTGATTTTTACACATATGAGCACACTTTATTTTAACACGATTAGCCGAGTTTACGCCCTTATGAAGTGTGTAGTGTGTTAAATTCACACGCAAAAAATATTCTGGGGTTTGCAATGTACCATTATCAATTTGAACGCTAAAGTAGAGCGGGACCCTGTATACAGGCAGTATGCCGGCATCCTTGCACGAGAGCACTTGTTGAGGCAAGCACTAGATTTGCGCGTAAAGATATTCATAAAACCATCTGGATATCTCCTGATGTAGCTACTCGCAAACAAATAAAACATATGTTGATAGACCGCCCCAAATTTCGGACCTGATGACGATACGAACACACGGAGGGGCCAACTACAACCCGGATCGCAATCTTGTTGGTATGGTGTTTCGAGAGGGCATTATAACGATGCCGATGATGAAAACCCTAGTAATCGCGAGTCAGCCAGACAGTCAGTTGAAATTTAAAAAAAAACTTTCGATTTTTACGGCAACAATTGGCACTTTTCGAAAAATTTTAAAATCGAAAGTTTTTTTTTAAATTTCAAGCACGTATTTATAGCATCAAAATTCATCTTTTCTCCAATTGTTATCAAAATCCAACTATTTTCCCGTTATTTATTGCATTTTTAGCAAAAAAAAACAAAATTTCATATATTTTGGTTTTTTGAGGTTATGATTCACTTTTAAAGTATTTATACCGAATCAGTTCGATAGTCTATTCATTCACGAGTATTTTCCAATTTTTTTTTATTTTTCTACGACCAACAGAACTGGAGAAATTAAAAGAATGGTGTAGCAATGCACTCAAAATGCATCAAAAATGGACATTTATGCAATTTTCTCGCGCAGCACAGGACCGATTTTGCAGAAATTCTTTTTTCGCTTTATCTTAACATATGTAAAGAAAAAAAAACAAAAAAATCCAACTTCCCAACTACGTCATAACTTCGCTTTTTTTGTTTAATTTCCCTCTACTATACGATTTCTATACGAAAATTTTACGTATCATTAAGGCTAGGTTCACACGGCACTGTACTGTAGGTTTTTAGCAGTATTAGATTTTTACCGTACAAACTGCGGGCTGTTCATACGATACATTTTTATTCGTGTAAAAAACGAATAGTCACAGTTAAATGTTATGATATGCGCTACTGTAGACCAAATACGTTAAAAGTTCGTTCGGTTTGCTTGACAAGTCCGGTGAGTATTCGATAAACGTATTGAGCTGTGTACGTTATTTTGCAGTACAAGCGACGTGTGAACGGTTCTATACTCAATGTATGCGCCACTATTTATTTGGTAAGATTTATCCCGCAAAAAAACGTGCAGTACGATGCCGTGTGAACCTAGCCTTATAGTTTTCAAGTTATTTTGAAGGAAAGGCAATACTTTGCAAAATTACAAAAATGTTCTCGTTACTTCAAGCTCAAATTTTTTCAAAACTAAGCTCTGTAAAACGGTCAAACTTCTAGAGCATATTACAAGTACATTAAAAAAGTGAATTGTGAAGTGGTACCGATTATTTTCAATGGGGGTAGTAATTAGGGGTGATTTTCACATTTTTTTGTCGCCGAAAAAATAGGGACCAACTATATTTTCGTCATATTATAAAAAACAAAAATAGTTTTATAAAAGTTTTATAAAAAAAACAAAAATAAAGGTTTTTTCAAGCACTTTAAAAAAGGTTTTATGAGTTTTTCCCGAAAAACGCATTGTGTTTTGTTTATTTCAAGTTGAAACTTTCAATTTTGGGGTTTGACAAATAAGAACCAACCTTCCACAAGCTATTACTATTTTTGTATTGGGTCTACAGACACCATAAACCCACAATTTTTTTTTGTTTTTTTTGTAAGCTACATTTTTAATAATAATATTTTTTTCGCTAAAATACTTACTTTTTGAGTTATTCTAGAAAAACCGCCTGAAAACGTGATTTTTTTGGTTGAAAAATTGACATTTTCACTCGCGAATAACTCGAAAAGTATTGACTTTCAGAAAAAACTTTATAGAACAAAAGTTGCTTAGAATTAGCCAATCTATCTATTCCCGGACTTATTTTCAATGAAAAAATTTTCACCCCCGAGAAGGGGTGGCATTCACCCCCAGGGTAAAAGCACAAAAAATTTTTGGTAAACTTTGCAATTTATAGTATAAAAAGCAAAATCCCACCTCGACCACGTAAATTCATTCACCGTAACAAAAGTCTGAGGCCAAAACCCCCAGGCACTCCACTATTTATAAGACGATAATTTTAGCGGTACTCACATATACATTCGAGACTTAAGGGCCTACGAGACGGTCAATTTGATCGTTTACTCGGTTGGTTTGACAAACATTTACGTGATTCAAGCCCGTTTGATGGAAATTTATATTTTGGGTTGTTTGAAGCGCCGTTTGATCATGTTCGCGACGTTTGATCAAACCTCATCAGTCTTGCGTTAAATTTTGAAGCGTTTTTCGAAGCGTCACAAACTGCGGCGGTGGCAAATAGATCCTTCTGGTTTGAAGCGACTTTTAAAACTACGCTTCAAGTTTGACACAATTCCAAAGCGATTTCAAACGGTTTGATCAAATACGTAAGGTTTGAGTCAAACCGTTTGACCGTCTCGGGTCCCTTTAATGACTTAGCGAAAAGCACTCTAATATCTTAGCTGTGTTCTAGAGGAAAGTCCTTCGGAGAATTGTTAGCCCTTCTGTAAAAGAAGAAGAAAATAGAGCTCGATAACTTCCAACGTGCAGGGCATATAGCTCCTGTGAGCGAAGAGGAACCTGCCCTGCAAGGGAGGCCCAGCCTAGAGCTTAGCGATGCCAATGACAAATTAAGACATCGGCTCAGAATGGAAACCGGGTGGAGAGAATAGTTGCGAGAGAGCAGGACCGGATCGCGGTTGTAGATCCGTTGAAGTAAGCTGAGGTGGTGGCGGGATGTATGAGAAGGAGGGTTAACCTTGCATTTGAGCTCTTGGATTTGCATGAGTTCCGGAATACTGAGTGTGTAAGGTTGTTCCACAGTCGTGTTGTTCTAATTATGAACGATTTATTAGACCGAAGTTTTTGCGAAAGATTGTGCACTTGCACTGGTGAGTCAACCGGGACAGTCATGTGTTGCGGGAAAAACATAGTCATGCATGCAAAAGTTTATTTATTTCAGTGAAACAGTCATTGTGATAAAAGGTATAAAATTTTGCCAGAGCTGCTGCATTAATGCGGTGTGCCAATGAATTAATTGGAGAGCAAATGACACCATCACAAATAAGTTTGAGAGTGTGGTTTTGCACCTTGTCCAGTCACGCGAAGCCTGTCCTCGCGGCCGCGGCTAAAGCTACAGGAATTATTATTATTATTATTTATTTAGCCAATATTGGAAGAAAGCTTTTCCTCGCGATAGTGTAACTTGCGCTAAAATTTCCACACTTTGGAAACATTAAACGTAAATTGATCTATTAGTGTAGAAGCATTACATAACTTTGATAACCTTGGAATATCATAAAGAGTGCAATAAGTGCAGAGAACATGAAAAAATTATATTTCGCTATGGTCTTTACATTCTCACTAAGCCACCAATTAGTCGCCTTCCACCGGCAGCTAACTTAGGAGTAGTATGTAATTAGCTCAACTATCGATCGACTGATATCTACAGGGGCTCCACCCAGTAGGACGTAGCAGAATCACTCCCATACTTGGAAGAGCTTGTACTTTGCAATTACGAAAAAAAGAAAAAAAAATATTTCTTTCGCTTTTGAATTTATTTTTAAAAGCAATAAATTTTGATAAAAACATGGCAATTTTGCCAGTGTCTGTCTTTAATTTACTTCTTAAAAGCAAAACGTTTAACGCCGCGCTTTCGTAAACATAAATTGTTTATAGCAATTACAAGACGCATTTTATGATCTTTGTAATACAGCATTCAAAGAAATTTTGATTATAATTAATTAAACCCCGAGTTGGATTGGAGTGTTTCATAGAAGCGATAAGATTTGAAAGAATGTTCTAAGAATTGATTTCATCAACTTAAAATTAATCAGGACTTTGCAATAATCTACCTTCAAAGATTCTTTAAACGATTAATTAAACGAATGAATTTAATATAAATAAAAATTATAAATAAAAATATAATTTTTAAGTACGCGTTTTTTCTTTATTTACGATAATTTTTTTCTTTAAATTTCAGATATGGAACTCAATTCGAATAGCAGAACTGGAGACTGAAGTCTCGTCACTTAAGAGAGTTGTTGATCATATACATAAACGACTCGGATTCGACTATTTTGATGACATCAATGAATTTGCAGATGCAGTAAGTAAGAAACAATTACAAATTTTAAGGACACTATGCAGTAATATCTCCTTTCTTCAGCTTTTTGCCAATGATGTAAAGTAAAGGATCTCCAAGTTTTTTTTTATGTGATAGCCTAAATCGAACGTAAACGGACCAAATTTAATAATAGGAAAGTTCTTGTATCACGACAACATCCAGCCACACCCTCAAAATTGGGAGAGTTTGCACTGCAAATCAGAGTTTTTAAAAGTGCTTTATTTCAAAGCCTGAAATACATTAAGAGGCAGTGCGTCGCGTCGCGTTGCAGTAAAATTTAGATTTATAGTTACAGAATGTGGCAACTCACATTAATCACACTGCTACGCACCGCGCCGCGACGCACTGCTTTGACTTAGGCTAATTTCTAAAACACTGCTTCTCTTGACAGTTGTGTGGGGTCTAACGGGCGATAAAATCGTTAAACGATTTTTCACCAAATCTCTTTTTCAGCCAAATTGCGTTATTACGCATAACACATGCCGCCAGCACAAGCAATCTCCTTTTAACCTAGTTTCGTCTCAACATATTTATTTGAATTAACTATTTGCCTTTTAATACATGAATAATCAAATTGTCAAAAAAACGTGCAGCGCTTTCAATGTGCGTTGACGTTCATACTTTAACCAACCACTGCGGCGCACAGCGACGCGACGCGACGCACTGCCTCTTAATGTATTTCAGGCTTAAAACGTTTTATTTTGACATCACCCATCCAACGTTTGTGGATGAAGGTAGAAGTGGGGATGATGAGAGAGACTTAAAAACTAGATACATACCTACTACATCAAGAACATTTATGATATCTTTTTCTACTAATCTTTTTCTCTTGTAGTTCCGATGGAAGAATATCCTTTTCTCTCTTCCTATACCAATAAAAGCTCGTTGTAGGGCTTAGCAAACTTTTTTCTTTTAATCTTGAACCGAGTAATTCCGCGGCATCTTTCGGAAGATTGAGATCTCTTACCAAATCATTTAATTCACATTGACAAAATAGTTGAGGTATTTCGTTGCGCTCATACTCATCGTCAGAATCTGAAGTGTCTTCTACAGTCTCTTGAGAGAGTGCTAATGATGAGCCGGCAGTACGGTCCCAGCGGGAAATGGAATCATACCAAGAAGCATGACGGTAGCCTTTTTTGGAAGGCGAGAATTCCTTCCTTTTCGCATTCCGTTCCATATCTTTTTTGTGCAGCCATGTCATTAGAAGGAATGAGTCGAAAAGCTCTAAAAGCTCATTCACCTTCCCCAGGCATTCCCGGTAAGGTGTTTGTGATACGTTCTCTTTTATTTCTTCCAAGGAAGTACAATTTCTTACACCTTCTTTTCCGGTGAGATCCTTGGAAGATATTGCTTTAATCCTTTTATAATAATCTTTTATATACACATTTTTATACGCAATTTAATGGTAAATTGTATTAACTGAATAAAAACTGTACATTAATTACATATCCATATTTGGCGCTTCCATCCGATTTTTGTGGAACTACGAATACGAACTCCTTCCTAAAAGCTTCTTGAGGAAGGCCTTCAAACTTTTCCCGCTGGGGTATAACTCTTGGTCATCGGGATCTTTGTACGTAGGTAAAGTCACAGAACCAAGATGGATTCGTTATTTTTTTTTAACTTTAACATTAAATTCTTTTATGTGTGAACAGCAAAAGTAACAATCGTCGATATAATTTTGTAGTTCACATCCAAATCATTGGAGTCTTCAAACTGAAAGAATGTGTTTCTCCGTTTGATGATTTACGAAGTTCACGTACAAAAGTTGAACACATTTTATGAGGCACCCATTTCTTGTCTTGGTTTTTTATCTTAATTTTAAAAAAGCTTTCATACAGTTGTTCGATAGATTTAGAAATATTTTGTTGTTGTTTTCGTATTACATAATTTCCACATATGTAGCAGAAGTTATCAGGAGAATTAACACATTTTCGAGGAGCCATTTGTAACGCTTTTTTACTTTAACCACAAAATAATCACAAAAATATATTAGCAAGAAACTCTAAATTATACTCGCAATCAAGATAAACAACGACTAGTGAGGGTAGATGAATATTTAAATGTCAACAATACTATTAAACCATACTGTTAACAAAGGAATTAGACGTTAACTCTAGTAATACTAAGATTTTGAAAAAATTCTTTTTCTCAGAAAATTTACGTGTGTGTATGTATGTATGTATGTATGGTCGCAATAGGCTCCTACACCGTGCAACCGATCTTAATGAAATTTTAACCATGTGCTATTTACATTAAAACTTAGAACATAGGCTATTTTATTACTTTCTAAAGCCACTCCTAGATGGCGCTGTCATGGAGAGCTTTGTTGAAAATCATCCCAGAGCTTTGAATTTTTGCATGAAGGTCCGTGGAGGTCTCCTATGATGCACCTATTTTCGAAATTCAAAATGGCCACCGAAATATGACCGAAATTCAAAATTGCCGCAGAAATATGGTTGAATTTGCCAAATTTTATTCCGATTCCAATGAAAGTGGGTATCTAGGAGTTTTTAAGGCGGCAAATAACGAGTTTGTGGGCAAAACTAATAAATTCAAAATGGCCGACGAATTTGCAAATCGTGTTCCGATTCCAATGAAAATCTGTATCTGAGGTTTTTTTAGGTATCAAATAACGACTTTATGATCAAAATTTAAATTCAAAATGGTCGCACCAATATGGCCGACGAGTTTGCGAATTGTATTCCGATTCCAATTAAAATCGGTATATAGGAGTTTTTAAGGTAGTAAATAACGAATTTATGATCAAAACTTATTCAAAATTGTGAGGCCAATATGGCGGAAGAATATTCCCAAATAAGTGTCATTTCCCGGTTAGCTGTATGTAGGGTAGTTGGAAAATCGGAAAATCTTGACATTCTAGCTACAAATGGAAAAACATTGAATATAGTGTATCCTGAAGCTCTCAAAGCAATCAGTTCAGAATTGATCAACAAGGTTTTTTTTGGAAAGGTGGTGAGGAGAAACGGAAATGTGGGATGATTTATGTATAATGGATAAGAAGGAACCAAAAAAATACCCACCACCTCTGAATTTTTAGGTATAAGTCTAGGATTCTTCAATACGGGAAGAGGGTGGCAGCTGGGTAAACAAATAAAACCTGGGTCAGTGACATTGCAGATAAGAACCTAGGGGCCAAGCAATTGCAGATTTATTTTAAATGTTTTAACGTTCGTGGTTTTAACAAAACACATATAGGAAATTTTGGTCACACTTCAAATAAATGCATTTTGAACCTAATGTCTCGAACGTTTATAGGAATACTTGGGTTTTCATTATTGGTTATGAAGAATTTAATTTTTAAGATCATATAATTAAACGACAAGCACTTATTTTGTGGCACCAGTGGAATTTAAACTCTCCAACTGTTCACCGTGTAGCCCTGAGCTCAAAGAAGTGCAGAATCGCAATTTTATTTATACACTGCACAAAAGAACGCTAAACATTAGAAAATAATTGCACAATTAATTCCCCTATGAAACGTATGTCATCTGTTACATTTAATTCGTAATCAAAAATACCAAAAAATTGCATTTTTCAAACTCTCCTACTGTATATTAAAATTCATATCACCTGATTACTACTATTGGCTTATGGGAGCAGGATAGGCGCACCCGGTCCCAGCTAGTTTTTAATATTTTTTTCATAGCTAGGGACCTATTAGCTACAGAAATTTTTACTCAATTTTTTTAGGGGAAAACCATCGTACCTTTTCGGTTAGCTGATTGGTATTCTAATTTCCGCTGCAAAACTTTTAAGCGTAAGTTGCCAAAGTAGTCAATACAGTTTTCGACGAGAAAGTTATCACATTTACATAAACTGCTTGAGTTCTTAACTTGAAACTTATTTAAAACTCAAGCTGCGTTTTTTGTAACATTTGATTTCACTTACTTGACTTCGTAATATAGCAAGGAGGGTTCTGCCCCCCCCCCCCTCCTCTTATTCCTTTCCGTCACACCATCTAAGAGTTCGGTTCGTGTCTTCGCTAGGATGAAAGCTTTCTTCAGCTAAATTTTAATAAGGTTCATGTGTTCGCTATGATAAAAGCTTTTTTGTAGGGGAAATTTTGATTCGGAAAACTTTGCTACGGTTTGCGATGGATCATGTGATTTGCTGTTGGAGCGTTTTTTGGTCAGATTTTATGTACGTTTATATAAACAAACAGTTTTGGTTGATAAGTTGACTCTCTATCGAACTTTCTTTCCCTCACCTGTTTGTTAAGCTTTTTCAGACTATTGCTTTATTTCGTCATTTGTATTTATTTTGATATATTTTTTGTTTAGTTAATTGGTACCTTCATGAGTCATTCTCTAATGACCAGCGAAATTGTTCATGTTAATCTCTATGTTTATCTTTATATAAGCAATTCAAGCACCGAAACACGTTTACACATGATCAGCAGATAGACAGTAATACATATGAGCCAGACCAGGGAGACCTCCTCCCCCTCCTCTTTAGTTATCTGCTTGGTTTGTGTGTCTCGTCTGAATGACTCATGAAGATATTAGTTAGGTAAATAAAAAATATATCAGAATAAATACAAAGGACGAAATAAAGCAAAATATGTGAGAAACATTAACCTAAGAGACGAGGGGAAGGAAGTTCGATAGAGAGTCAAATTTTCAACCAAATACGTTTGTTTATATAAAAAATCTCCAAAAGGAAATCAAATGAGCCTTCGTAAACGATATGTACCAAAGTTTTCCCAATCAAAATTTCTCCCCTACAAAAAGCTTTCAACTTAGCGAAGACATGAACCTTATACAAATTTCCTCTACAGAAAGTTTTCATGTTAGCGAGTTCTTAAAATCTGATGCTGTGAAATTTCAAAAGTGATAATAAGGACATTCGTACACGAAGGACTATGGTTCTGGGAGCGCGAGCTTTTTTTTAGGAAAGAGATGCGTTCACGCTTCCCTTGCCCAAAAAAGCTCCTGCTCCCAAAACCATGGTCCTTCATGTACGAATGGCCTATATGAGGGAGGAACGGGAAACGCAAAGATGAGGGAGAATAGAAACCTCCTTGCTATACTACTTGAGAAAACGGGCATAAAAAATTTACTTGAACTGTTATTTGCCATTGCTTTTTGCCATTTTAAATTATCTATATATATAAAAATGAATGCCGTGCGTTAGTCTCGCAAAAACTCGAAAATGGCTCGACCGATTTCAATAATTTTTGTTTTGTTTTGTTAGCCTCAATACAGGGGTGGTTTTAGAAAAAAACCATTAGAAAAAACCAAAAGGAACAGCTGAAAAATCAAAAAAACTGGTATTTTAGGGATTCTCACTTGATATTAGTTTCTATAGTTTCATGGCCTACCTATATATTGTTTGACAGCTGCGTAAATGTGAAATTGTCATTAAATTGAATCGGTCATTTCTCAAAAACCCCAATTTAATGACAATTTCACATTTGCGCAGCTGTCAAACAATAGGTAGGCCATGAAGCTATTGAAACTAATCTGCAGTGAAAATTCCCAAATGATTTTAGATTTTTCAGTCGTTCCTTTGAATGTTCTCATCTGGATTGGCTTCAACATTTGTAGTTGGGGGTTGGCCATAAATATGATGAGCTATGATTTTAACTTAAGTATGATAGCACCTTGACTGTGATAATACCTTTTTTATCTGTATCATAATAAAAACTCATATAATGTCGAATAGAAGGTGCAAATGATTACGCGGTATTATTTGACGAGGAAGAATGTGTTGACTTATGTGGTTATTACCCGGAATACGCATCTACCTTTAAGGAAGCGCTTGGAGGGAAAAAAATGTTTAAAAAAAAGTGATTTATGAGGTTTTTGAAAGGACTGATTCAATTATTATTAATTGTTATTGCATTAAACATCGTTTTTTTTAAAAAAAGGTAGTGGATTTTGGTAATAGATTTGGTTAAAGCGAATTTATTTGCATTTTGCGAACATTCACTTTGCTCATCCATTCTATTAAGGTAAATTGATTTTTCAGGCTGAGGCCGGCCGTATTCCAAAGCTGCCGCTTTGCAAAATAAATCTCCAAGCAATAAGTGACGGAAAACTGCATATGAAGCTTTGGAATACGGCCGGCCTTAGACATAGCCACAAAGGACTTAGTTAGAGGATTTCGATATTGGAAAGTTCGACAGATTTGATTGGCTGTGAAAACAATTCCGTGTCATTTTTACATTGTTCATTACAATGCCGAGAAGAACACGAGCTTGCATAGGTCGTCGAAGTCAGTCAAATGCGCGGCGAGCTACTTCACGTGCAAACCCCACTGATGACCAGCGAGCGACGGATAATGCAAATAGTCGTATTGGCATGTCCGAATTACGTTCGAGAGCTACTGAAAATGAACGACAAGCGAATAGCCAGCGAGCACGACAAAATGAACATGACCGATTGCGCCGACTCGGTGCTCCTGTGAACCTGGAACGAGCGGCATTCCATTACGATTCGGAAATCAATTACGGTGGGGACATAGCAGTAATGATTGGAGAAATGTCGGTCGTTTGTTTGCTTAGTAAGGCGTAAATATACAGCGGTGAATCTCCTGGATTGTGTTGTGCGGGTGGAAAAGTGAAATTGCCACAATTGGTCCAGCCACCAGAGCGGGATTAGTTTCTGGAACGGGAAGTGATTCTACACATTTCCTAGCCAACATCCAAAAATAAAACAGCTGTTTCCAAATGACGTCGTTTGGCGCGACGCAATTTCATGCCTACTTTGAAGGTAATTACAGCGCAATTGTCTTTCATTCTCTGTTGTATCAGAAACAATTTCATAATTTCACACACCCTTACAGATTTAACGGCAAATATATCATTTAGTAGGAGAATATTGAATCTAATGTCTCGAACTTCTATAGGAATAATTGGTTTTTCGTTAGTGGTTACGGAAAGTTGTTGCAAATGTTCCGTTCATCTATCTAAATTCTATCCACAGCCGGCCACTTTGTAACTTTAGTATACATCTATATCTATATATATAAAAATGGATGTGTGTATGTATG
Organism: Thereva nobilitata; assembly: GCA_963855945.1. Classification (NCBI taxonomy): domain Eukaryota; kingdom Metazoa; phylum Arthropoda; class Insecta; order Diptera; family Therevidae; genus Thereva; species Thereva nobilitata. The sequence continues at coordinate 40,394,125 of OY979694.1, read as the reverse complement.
TATGGGGCATGCGACACGTGTCGAGCTTACTGCAGTCGTTGAACGAGTTTTAGGACAAAGGGTGAAGTGGTGCTTAGAGGGGAAATCAAAGCTTTTGGATTCTATTTCTCGCGTTGATTTTACGAACACACTTGCATTGACGTTTGGTGGGGTGGGAAATTTTGTTTGGCGAAAATACACATACATAGATAATCATAGTGCGTACAATAATTTGGTGACTGCAGTAAGCTCGACAAGTGTCGCATCCACCCATGGATGTATGTATGTTCGAAATTTTAACCATGTGATATTTACATTAAAACTTAAAACATATGCTATTTTATTACTTTCTAAAGTCACTCCTAGATGGCGCTGTCATGGAGAGCTTCGTTGAAAATCATCGCAGAGCTTTGAATTTTTGCATTGAAATTAAAAATGGCCGCCGAAATATGACCGAAATTCAAAATTGCCGCAGAAATATGGCTGAATTTGCCAATTTTATTCCGATTCCAAAGAAAGTGGGTATGTAGGGTTTTTACAAATAACTAATTTGAGGTCAAAACTTATGAATTCAAAATGGCCGACGAATTTGCAAATTGTGTTCCGATTCCAATGAAATCTGAGGTTTTTTAAGGTAGCAAATAACGACTTTATGATCAAAATGGCCGCACCAATATGGCCGATGAGTTTGCGAATTGCAGTCCGATTCCAATTAAAATCGGTATATGGGAGTTTTTATGGTAGTAAATAACGAATTTATGATCAAATTTATTCGAAATTGTGGGGCCAATATAGCGGAAGAATTTTGCCAAATAAGTATCATTTCCGGGTTAGCTGTAGATATGTAGGTTGTTCAAGAGTTGAAAAATCGGAAAATCTTGACATTCTAGCGACAAAATGGAAAAACATTGAATATAGTGTATCCTGAAGCAATCGGTTCAAGAGAAACGGAAATGTAGGATGATTTATGTATAATCGGATGATTTATGTATCGGGAAGAGGCTGGCATCTGGGTACGCTCATGGTTTAACAGAATACACAGGCAATTTTGGTCGTACTTCAAATAAATGTATTTTAAATCCAGCTTTTCCATGAAATCCAGCTTTTATAGGAATAGTAGGTTTTTCGTTAATGGTTAAGAAGAGTTGAATTTTGAAGGTTTGGATTGATTTTAAATGTTTAAATGTTGGGTGCAGCGAGGCGCACCGGGTCCCAGCTATCCAAAATACAGAAAATAAACCGTTCTTTGAGACATTTCATCTGTGAATGAAAATTCATATCTCGAAAAATGACATGTCAATGGATGGTTTTTATTGTCTCGCTCAAAATGTCAGAACCCTAATAGTTTCACATTTTATTATTTGGAATCAAAAATACCAAAAAAATTGCCTTCTTGAAACTCTCCTACTGTATATTAAAATTCATATCACCTGATTACTATTATTGGTTTATAGGAGCAGCATAGGCGCGCCGGGTCCCAACTAGTTTTAAATAATATTGACAAATACTGAATTTTTTTTTCTTCTTGTTTAAAGCAAAATAAAAATTTTTTTTAAAGTTAAATACTCAAGATGAAGACATTTTCAAGTCAAAAACAAAGAAGTGTGTAGAAGTGCAATATCAAGTTTTTAATAAAGTTCTCCAGTTTTTCCCTAAATATTTTTCAACCATCTGACACTAACAGAAACTGTCTGCTCAGAGTAAATTTAAAGTCAAAGTTTGAATATGATATCGCATAGTTTCTCATTCATAGTTGAACCTTATCCACAACTTATCATGTGGTTTGTCTGCATGTGAAGTGTGAGGATTGAAATTTTTTTTTACAGAGAGAGAGCAAATGCTGATGTTCTATTTTAGATTAATGGTTACATGACAGAGCTTCCTTCGTAATTTTGTCTTGATATGATTGTATAAAATTATAAAAATCGATCAATGGTTGATGGTTAAGTAAATTGATTAACTAATATGTACATGCAATCTTCAAGTGCTCAGAAGTATTACTTAATGTCCGGAAATCCACTTGTTCATTATTGAAGTGCTTTTATCCTTCTTTAAGCGAGATTATGAATTTTTCCTTCTCTTGTTTTTTTGCTTGTTTATTGAGAATTTTTCGTATTATTAAAAGAAAATCATTCCACGTTAATAATACCCCAAAGACTTTTATTTATCGATCAAGAAAAGGAAATGGCCATTAAGTAACTGCATGATTAGAGCTTGAAGTATCGTAAATTAATAGGCTTTAAAAAGAGCCTTTAAATAAGAAAGAAAGAAAGAAGTGCACAGGAAATGAAACCCGTTCTATATGTAGTTGCATAATACTTTCGATGAATGAGCGTCACTTGGATATGATGTAAGTCATCTTATACCAACAAATGTCTTATTTTAAGAGCACAAAAATTTCAAATCGGCATCATTCCGAACTCGAAACTTTGCTTAATTAACACGACATCAATCACGAAATTAAATGAGACAAATGCGAAACGTTTTGGTGAAGTGCTGTTAAAGCGCAGAATCATCATACTCGAGGAGATAATCTTAGAATTAATTCTGCGGTGACTAAGCTAAATGACAACAAAAACAAATAAATATTATAAGTTATTATATATATATATATTTGTTTATACAAAATAAGCAAAGACAGCAGCTCTGTTAAGTCCTAATTTTTGGTGGTAAATCCTAAGATTTACGGACGTGGAACTCCTACGATTGGCGATTAATCACGAGCTGTTTTACGATTAAGGTCATTCATAAAACAAACAGTAGCCGCGCCACCTAATCTTGAAAACAATAAATCTCACACTTCGTGCAAAACTTGGATATTTTTAGAAGATCGCAATTAAAAATAGTTTCTTTAAATTTATATATTTTTTTTGGCATAGTGTCATCGAAGACTACTGCCAGATTTTTACGTCGTGTTTTCAGTTTGCTTACGCGCTGACATATGACTCTCCGTCACGATATCATCTGGTCTGTCCTGTCCTACGAGTTGTGTGCTGCTGAATGGAACTCCTTTAAATATTTATGATGAAAGTTTTCTGTCACTTTGGACACACGGACAAGGGGTAGAGGATGGGATGGGACACACGTACGTCTCTCAGGTGGGATAATACAGAAGACTTTTCGAAAAATTTATTATTCATCCAAAACTACGCTCGGTGTTTTCTTTTTTTTTCCTGGCCCGCTTGTTGTTGGTTGGTCGGCTTCCAAAAATAATATCCACTTCAAAACATACAAAATATAAAAAATTGCTGACCGTGAAAAATGTTCTATCGAAATCCCACGCATCCAAGTAGGACGCTGTGATCTTGTGTGTAGCAAGAAGAAAATTTTCTTGAAAATCGTAAACAGACAAGGGAAACTGGCTTTCTTCTTGGTTCTTGGGCACCAGGACTTTGAACTTTTTCTTGGGATTTAAGACGATGCCGGATTCAAGGTTACTGTCAAGTGTGCTTCACTCTTAATGAAAATCTTCAAATATTTTCTCCAAACGAAAAAAAAAACTAATTTACTTCTTAATAAATTACTTAAAAATTTTTGGGAGATTTTTTTATATGGAAAATTTTGTTTATGAACATTTTCTTGTTTTTGCACAGATTTCTCGTGTTCAAGATTAATTTATGAAATGTGCTTCAATTTAAAATTAAAGCAAAAATCATTCACTAAATTTAAAATATTAAAAAAAAACATATTTTTTTCATTAAGTGCTTTTTTTGTTCGATTTACCAGATGTTGAATTAATGATCTAGATAAAAAAATGTGCTATGACTTTGAGCGGAAGTAATGTCTAAAAGATTGATATTCGATGTTATCCAGGAAATTGGATACTCTTTACTTACTGATGGGCTTCTCCTCCCTAATCAGCTAAAATTTATCTGCGCACGCACATAAATCAATAAAAGCAATTTCAAGGCCAAAAAGGCTTCCGTCAGTCAATTAGTGTAATATGAAAAATGGGATTTTCAATTTAACTTTTAAATGATTTTCACTTTGTTGCACATTTTTTGTTATTGGCGCTGCTGCTGCTGCTGCCAGACAATTCCTTTTATGGTATATAAAAAAAATTTGTTCGCTTCTTCAATCGCTTACGTTATTCTATTTGTTGATTTATGGAAGGCTATTGATCATATTGCAGGCTTGAATTTTAAGTATTTGAGTGAAATTGATATCATGTGATGGTGGTTTGGAATAATGAATTGGTTTTGCGTGAAGGAAAGAGCTAGTTTTTAACATTAAGACGGTTTACGTGAAAGGTTACGTACTTACTTAGTCGGCTATAAGTCCGAGATCCGTTTCCAAACCTCTCGCAGAACAGCTGTCTTCAACGGTCTTAGTTTGGCAGCATCCGGGGCCCTCGGTAGTCTAGGTCTAGGGAGTAAGGCGCCTGGCTACCATCCCAGAGGTCCCGGGTTCGAATCCCGGCAGAGCCCCACGGTCTTTCGCCTTTACCACCTTCTTTCTTCTTCCCTCTTTACATTCCTCATTCCTCTTGTCAAAGCCTTCCGCTAGCACTGCCCCGTTCCACCAAGCTCATGTCAGTTGTTTCTCGTTGCCCCGATGCCAGAGTCGCGATAGAAATGGTTGGGGTTAGGTGATTGTGGCAGTTCCATCCTACTTCTCTCTTCCCCTTCACTATCTATCGATTAGAGCTTGCTGTTCGACGTTGCACTCTATACGAAGAAAATAGATTGTCGACAGTACAAAGGGCTTTCCCTGAGCTCTAGTATTCCACATAAAAAAAATCCTCGAAGCTCTAGGCGCCCTTGACCTATGCATATAACCCCTACCACGAAAGTAAGCCCCTGCCCACCACAGCGTACATAAATCTCCATATTAGAGTATTCGTAGATGTCGTAGAAAGTAGACATACAACCTTGGAGCAATTCGCATAGGCCATGTAGTTAAAAATTGGTACATATCGTAAAAAATTAAATAGGCTTGTCTTAAAAATTTCAAAGACAATAAATAAAAACGTTAATATACAACTAAAATCATTGAACCAACCGGCCTTGGTTGCCAAGCAGTTAAAACGTCAAATTACCATTCCAAAGGTCCGTGGTTCGAATGCCCCCATCGCACATTGGGGCCAAATCGAAAAACCCGGACAAAAGTGAAAAAAAAATGAAAGTGTCTGATGGGGATTTTTGTACTTAGAATTGACTAAAGCAGTCCCTAGTCAATTCAAATTTACTCATAATAAGGCCGCAACTATACTGCAGCCGAGTAGGTGTCAGTTGAAACATAGCGTTCGTGAGAGTAGTCAGTTGTACGTTTAAAACAGAGATAAGCAGACGCGTGATTGAATACACGAGAATCTTTGAGGATACCATCAATTCCACTGAAATAAAATAGAATCAACTGCTACAACTAAGTAAAATATTATAACCATTTATTGAATTATATTGTCTTAAGCAAAAAATTTGGTGAAGGAAAGTAGTGCGTGTGATTTTCAAACTAAAATATTAAAAAAAATGGGCTTTCGAAGTAAAAAAGTAAAATGTTCGACACTGTTTCGCGTTCAAACCTATTACAGGTTGTAGATTAACGTATTACAAATGAAATATCCAAAATTCAGCTGCCCATATTTGCCCGCCTAATTTTAATCGAGCTTTTTGTGAAAATATATGCGTCGTTGTGGTATACTAGACTGCACAAAAGACCATTAAACACAAACATCTGCTTCTCTCTCTCTTTCTCTCTGTCTTTCTTCCCCTCTCTTCCCACTTCCCTCTCTGTGTTTCTCTCTCTCTCTCTCTGCCCGTCTCTCTCTTCTTTTACCACACTTCACTCTCTCTTAAAATTGTCTTTTAGATTTCTATGAGCCAAATAGAAATGGGTTAACTAGAAAATAAATATTTGAAGAACTAAAAAATAATTTGAATCCGCTGCAATATATCATAATATCGAGAAAGTCATGTTAGTGAAAATTCATCCCGTACGTATATAAAAGAATTTTAAGGGCATTGCTTACTAAAATCAGAATTAAATGGAATGAGTGTCAACGTGCAGAAAGAAGATTTTATGAGACCGATGATGAACTGATGTTAACTATTTTTTGGTTTCAAATAAAAAATTAATTTCACATTCTTACCAATAAAGCTAAAAACCGCCATATACCAATCTTGGGCAGAATCTACATACATTTTAAAAACTTTGTGCGCCGTATTGGATCCGCCATCTTGAATTTTGTAATTCTGAGTTCAGATTCGTAATCAGCGACCCCAAAAATCCCCATATACCAATCTTGGACAGAATCTACATATGTATGTACATTTTAAAACCCTTGTCCGCCATATTGGATCCACCATCTTGAATTTTGCAATTCTGAGTTCAGATTCGTAATCAGCGACCCCGAAAACCCCCGAGTCATCAATTTGATAACGATTGAAAACGATTATTTACCTTTTTGGAATTTTGTCCGGGTTTTTTCGATTTGACCCCACTGTGCATCGTGGTCCTTCGTGTGGAGTGAAATCGCATGTTGGTGTTGTCTGGTCAATCTCTACTCTTCTCTCAATCTTTCTAAATAGATCTTGCTGTCCGACCTTGCACTCAATGAATAGAAAAGTCGTCACTACAATGTGGCTTTAACTTTGGGCGCTAGTCTCTTAAGGCCCAAACATATACCAGAAACGAAAACGAACCGAAACGAAAAGAATTAAATAAATTGTATGAAAATGTATGAACTCGGTTATATAAACGAACAGAACCGAAACGGAACGAAAGATATAAATTTATTTCATTTCGGTATTCGTTTCAGCTATTCAGCCCGTTACTTTGACAGTTCGACAGACAGTTTGTTTTCACATTTAAAGTAGTTGAAAGAACGAGAAAGAAGTTATTTCAAAAGAAATACAGTAAATAGAAGGTGAAAAAAATTGAAATTTTGATTTCTCTTGTGATTTCTCGACATCCGCCTTAAATTATATAAATTGTATAATATATGTATTTATCGAAAATAAAAAACTCTTCTACTCAATGCAAAACTTGTCAACAATGTCAAAAACCGATTCGCTCTGGCACCTTATATAATCGCTATCATTTTCAAGTTCATTTCGTTTCCTTTTCGTTTCTGCTATATGTTTGGGCCTTTACACAAAAAATACCAACTAAAGTTGACATCTGTCTGATGAAAACCACTGACATGTAGATAATGGACCGACCGCTCATCTGAAATATTTCCATACAAGTTCATGGATCCAAAAAGTACAGTCCTCTTGCTCATCCACAAGCCCCTTTTGTCACCGAATTCAAATTTTATTAAATTTCGTATTATGAGTTCAGAGTTCACTGGCAGAAAAAAAATCAGATAGTGCCAAAATTGAGAAAATGAAATTTGACAGTCAAAAACTGCACACTTTTATATTTTCCTAAATATTTTTACTCTTCACTTTCAATAAACTACGAAATACGACCTTTTTTATTTTTGCAGTAAAAGAAGAAAGGTAAATAAAATTCTAAACTGATTTTAAACGAAATTTAAAAAAAACCGCCGTAAAGGTTGCACAGTCTTACAGTTGCCATACCTGATTTAATTTTTTTCCTTTTGAAATAATGTCAGAATATTTACAAAAAATATATGGGTATGGCGACTTGTTATTTCTTTCCTCCATTAAGCCAGGGAATTTGTTGAAACAGGGGCAGAAAACCTTGCATTTTTTAAACGTAAACATTTGTAAATGATGAACAAAAGCATTTTAAAAGAGAAAAATCATCGAAATTTTACTTCTTATTTTTTTTAACAAACATTTTCTTTAGTTTTAATCTTCCAAATACGAATTTAAAAAAATTATTATTAACAAAAGTATACGTGTCAATGAAAAAATGTTTGCCACCTATGGAACGAATTGGCCTGTGGCGTTTGGACTTGGCCAGCAAAGACTGTGGGCATGTGATTCCGCAAGTCGTCTAAGTGCACAACAAATAATCATAAGAAAAAACAATTGAATAAACTCGATATCTCATCAATAAAAACAATGAATTCAAAATTTAAAAATCCATCTACCCTAAATGACAAATTCATGCTAATAATTAAAGCAGCAAATACAGAAGACCAGTATTCAATCCACGGCAGTGAAAACATGTTCATGTTCTGACAACTTTTTAATTGGAAGGACTGATGACGACAAGTAAATTCCTGCGTCACAGTCTTTATCGGCCGTTTGACGGGATTCACCTCGTTTAAGGAGGCGTAACTCTCCCCCTAGGATGCTTCCCATCAACTCATATGGTTGTGTCACCGACAGTCAGTTGTAATTGAGGTCATCAATCTTACATAAGTAAGGACTCGATATACCTACATTTTTGTTGTGATTTTAGTTACATTCGAATTTGAGAAATTCTTCTCTGTTACTTGCAATCTGCTCCACCCCCTATTCTGCATAATTTTTGAATCCATAAGGGAATGGCTATTATATGAAGAATGCATCTTATTAGGAATCATTTTTGGATTAAAATGATTCCTCATAACTACGTCTTATACTCTTAGTTAATATAAGTGACGGATCTTCCTCTTTAAAAGTTGATATTTTTTCGAAATATATCTCCAGATACTTAGACTTCTAAAAGAAACGTGAAATCATTGTTGCAGGTAACTTCCTTTTATCATGTAAATTGTCTAAATTAGCACCAGTGTCTCTGGTTTCAAATCCTACAGTAGTCCTACGAGAGTCCTTGACGTTGCAGGTCATGGAGCTCAACTCCATAAACTATTTCGTACACTGTAGTAGTAACTGTTGACTCAACTCTCGATAACTCGGATCAAGATAATTTCGCATATCTAACTTCTCGTCTAACAAACACAGTTTCTAAAACAATAGTCTAACATTACTGGAAACCAACTACCTGAAAGCTTATTCGCTTCTTTCAAGTCAATCTTTTCGAATCTATACGAAAACTTTGTATAACAAACTGGAGAAAATTAGCCAGACGCAGAGACAATTCGATTTCGTGGAGGCCCGAGTCCTACGAGAACTGTAGACGTAGAGTCATTTAAGAAGAAGAAGCCACTCTTTGGGATTTGTGTTTCCGCAGTGCTAAAGCCAACTTTGCCGCTCTCTGTGTCATCAAATTTATACATATAGGGGAAATGGATTTATTCATTCTTCATTCTAGTAAATCTAGTTTACGCCGCATAGACAGCTTAATGGGAAATGTATAAACACAATTAACGCTAAAGAAGTCGCATATGGAAAGTACACACGCCACCTTACATGGCTGACTACAGTTAAATCATTATTTTATGACAGATTGAGAAGAAGATTCTCAATACTACTGTAGGCAGTAGAAATTCCGGTTACTTGGTAACTTCCATCAAGTAGAATTTCACCTCTTCCACTCTATCATTATATGTATAATCTATCACTATTACTTCTATCATTATATGTATAAGGAAAAGATGATAACAGCAAAAAAATCCATGGCATTTTTGTACATCTCTGATCGCCTCTAATTCTTCTTTGTCCGACTCTGATATGTCAATTCCGGCTCCCGAATGTACCACCTCGTCAATGGACGAAGTATCCTTCAGAGCTCTTGAGGTATATAAAGTTTCTCAAAGAGCTTGTCGTCAATGGCCCGATCCCCACGATGATTCGTTACCTGTGGTAAAACCGAGTTTTTAGAAGAGAGGGGCAAGACGGAAAGAGGAGAGTGTTGTTACTTTTTCAAGAAAAATTTTCGGCGTGAAAACTAACACACATGCACAATGTGCTTTCTTACTTCTAATCTTCTTTTTTCTTCCCAGCGGGGAAGAGCGCTTCCATACGGCAGTTAATGCGCTTCTTTGGAACCATGGAGTGCTTGCCTGTTCCATTCCACTTCATTGCAATTTTACATATGGATGTCATCAGAAAGATGCGATGCCCCTTTCTTTCCTTAAACGCGCTTCTGAAGCGTGTTAAAGAGTCAAATTAGACGGCCTATCATTTTGCCAGACTCACTTTCCAATATTTCCAATAAACCGTTTTTTTAGACAAGGGGGCGCAGGGAAGGGGGTATGTGTTGAGCCTCACTTGTAAATCCAAAAATGTTTTCGGTCTCACAGCAAATTACACTAACACAAGCATAATTTTGTTCTCTAGGGCTGCGAAAAATATGAGAATTTTTGTTGCTTTGCATACAACCGCATAGACAATAGAATCGTTACACGGAAAAGCGGCTGAAAATTAGGTGCAACGTCCCACAAGGAAAATTGAGAATGCTTTCTCTTGGTACCCAGCGGGAAATGGAATCATACCAAGAAGCATGACGGTAGCCTTTTTTGGAAGGCGAGAATTCCTTCCTTTTCGCATTCCGCTCCATACCTTTTTTGTGTAGCCATGTCATTAGAAGGAATGAGTCGAAAAGCTCTAAAAGCTCATTCACCTTCCCCATGCATTCCCGGTAAGGTGTTTGTGATACGTTCTCTTATAAGTATAATTTCTTACACCTTCTAAATATATTGAGATCCTTGGAAGATATTGCTTTAATCCTTTTATAATAATCTTTTAGATACACATTTTTATACACAATTTAATGGTAAATTGTATTAACTGAATAAAAACTGTACATTAATTACATATCCATATTTGACCCTTCCATCCTACTTTTGTGGAACTACGAATACGAACTCCTTCCTAAAAGCTTCTTGAGAAAGGCCTTCAAACTTTTCCCGCTGGGTAGGAATAAGCAAGCCTTCCTGTCCGTCGCCATGAGAAGGTATAGAGAATTTTTTGAATTTTATTTCCACAAAAGATTCATTCTTAGAATTCGGGAGAAATAAATATTTCTTTTTTGGACTTGTTTAGTTTTCTGTTTTAAAGAATTCTTTTTTTGTTAGAGACGCGCACTTTTATATATTACATTCGAGAAAAGAACATTCCCTGCAAACAATTTCTCGGAGGCTCGCTTTCTCGGACCATTCTCGATTAGAAAAATGCTTGCGAAGGGTACGAGAAAAAGATTGAAAACGCAAAATGAAAGCTTTCCTGGTTGATTTGTTTCTCCCAAAGCCTTCATGCTGTAGAAAAATATTGAGAGCCGATTTCCCCTGAATGGGACTTCAAATCTCCAAATTACACTAACAACATAACGTCATTTCACCGATTTGAAGTCCTATTGAGCCAAATTACACGGCCTATCACTTTCCCAGACTCACTTTCCAATATTTCCAATAAACCGGTTTTTTAGACAGGGGGGCGCAGGGAACGGTATGCGTTGAGCCTCACTTGTAAATCCAAAAAAATTTTCGGTCTCACAGCAAATTACACTAACACAAGCATAATTTTTGCGGCTGAGCAAATTATGAGAATTTTTGTTGCTTAGTACACAACCACATAGACAATAGAATCGTTACACGAAAAAGAGGCAGAAAGTTAAGTGCATCGTGTAATACTCAAATCATACACAGACAGGTTTGACGTGAGTCCCAAGTGAATGGCCGTGTAATTTCACTCATTGAGAAGAAATTTTGAGAGCCTTTGGTTTCTCTTCAACGATTTGTTTGGAAAGGTTGAGCTTTTGACATGTTTTGCTCGGCGGAGTGATTTTCGGCGCAGAAGCGATTTGCTATCGATGCGAGCATGCGATTCGTTATCAGCACGAGAAAGCGATTCGATCTCTTGCTCCGCTTTTATTGCCTTCGAATTCGTTTACGAGTCGTTAACGAGTCCGAGATCGAAGCAAGCTTTCGCTTTTGGCAAATCGTTCTCGAATCGTTTCCGAATCGAAATGTTTGCAGGGTTTATGCGGCTATCGAACAAATCCACAAATATATAAACAAACATTTGTAATTAAAAATCATGTTTGCGATTTATTACTCTTCCGGAATGCAAAATGCAGGCTTCAAAATAGCTTCCAAGAAAAGCCAAATGAAGTTTTCTTATAAAATTCGAAATAATTTACAAAGAATGTTTTCATATTACTTCTGCAGAATAAAAATAGAAGACTTCGTAAAAACTTCCACAGAATATAAAAGGAAGTCTACCATCCAATTACACGGGCGTATAAAAAGAATATGAACTAGAGCACGGAAGCGAATGCTTCTAAACTTCTTCGGAATGTTTCCTGCATTCATGATTGTATGTTTCCTTTTCCTTGTGGGGTGTAATACTCAAATCATACACACACAGGTTTGACGTGAGTCCCAAGTGAATGGCCGTGTAATTTCACTCAAATGGATGCAGCGGGAAGCACCCGCGATTATTGTTCTGTCTGGATATGCGAAGCTTGTAAGCTTTTTTTTTAATTGAAGGTGAAGGAAAAGACATAAAGAGAGAGTTTCATACTTAAAAACAGAAAGTTCTCTAATCACAATACTCATCACTTGCGAAGACCGACGAAAACTGAAATCAAAGCAAATCCACAGCGAATGGTCATGTATCTAAAAAGAATAAAGAGAATTCGCAGCTAGCACCAAACCTACTTCCGATTCGTAATACTCTGGAAGCGCATCACTAAAGCTTCCAGTGGAAGCACTTGCTTTATTTCCCTCTGGGTTGGTTCTGAAATTTACATCCACTTTCGTATCTCCTTGTAAAGACAAGAAAGTTACGCATGGTAAACTCCCTGCCGTGTAGACCGAGAGTAAGGTGGAAAACTGGTTTTACCACATGTAACAAAACTACACGTGGATATACACGGAATAAATCTATTAACTATTGATATTGACTCAGTTCTCAGTATTAGATAGAGTCAAATCTAAATCGCACTCCTTCTCCCTTACTGTCTCCCAAGGCTCAAGACCTTGTCTACAAGACCGTAAACCAAAATCCAACTCTATTAAAGCGGGCTCCACACTTTGGCACCAAGGTTAGCCCCAATGCTACTTGTCCAAAATGTCCGTGTGGATCGAGAAATTTGCATTGGTGGAGGGTATTAGCCGTCGCGTGTCGGAATCTGCGCCAACATTCGCTGGTGCCCGCGTTGGGATCAACGTGTGGAGCTGGTGTAACAGAGTAATATTTTTCCGGTGATACAAAACTATCTCGGCTCAACAACATGTATTCATCCTTTTTGTGCACTCTACGGTGTACCAGTTCATTTATAAATAGGACAATTCAACTGTGGAACAATCTTCCACAGTCAGTGTTTTCGAACTTGTATATAAATTCGCCAAGTTCACTCGTACGATTCATTGCCATCTGCTTGAGCACCGACTAGATTTCTCCTAAGTTAGGCCAGGTTCACATGGGCTGCATGCCGCACGGCAAAAGCCCTTAATATTCTCTGATTGGCCAGGAAAAAATATCTGTCTCCGCACATGTTCTCTCTCTTGCACAGCATTGCTGCAAAAATCATGCAAAGAGGAAATCTCTTATCCATGCGGCAAAATCACGGAAATGTGAAGTTCGAGCTTTTGCCGTGCTGCATGCAGCCCATGTGAACATGCTGCAAAATCACAGAACTTTCAAGTTGACAATTCTAGCGACATCTTTTTCTTAATTTTCTTTTTTTGTCAGTTTGTCTTTCTTTATATTTAGTTATTAGTACTATTGCACTCGTTAACATAATTTTTTTTTATTTGTAAAGTAATCCATTTCACTTTTTCAAAACCGCAAAACAGCTGATTTTTGACAACCAGCAGATGCACCCATGTGAACGAAGAGATGCAGGCATGCGGCAAGCTTTTGCAGCCTCTCACGAAAATTTCCGAATACTACACGAAGGCAAGCCGAAGTCGAGCTTTTGCCGTGCGGCATGCAGCCCATGGGAACGCGGCCTTATTCTATTGTTTTTTATCCTTCAGGCTAGGCATTGCACCAGGAACCATATAACGGACTGGCAGTTCAAAGGGTAATTCCTAAGCTTAGTTGTTTCACATAAAGAGGGTTTCCGTGTCAACTTGAAACTAAAACCATTAGTCAAGCTTTGATGAAAATTACATGCTCTTTTGCTTACATTCGGAAACGATTCGAGAACGACACGCAAAAGCGAGAGCGTGCTTCGAACTCGGGCTCGTAAACGACTCGTAAACGAATTCGAAGGCAATAAAAGCGGAGCAAGATATCGAAACCAATGTACTAGGAAAGCTTTTATGGTGGGTTTTGAAGCTTTTCTCGTACCTTTCGCAAGCAGTTTTCGAATCGAGAATGGTTCGAGAAAGCGAGCCTCCGAGAAAAGCGGAGAAATTGTTTGCAGGGCATAATTCTATAAAGGGATTTGCTTAACGGAAGCTCGAATCCTGCATGCCAGACTAATTAACACATATCTGAGATTGAATGTGAGTTGTTCATTCTGTAAATACCCATTTTCGAACTAAACAGGTTTAATTGCAGAATGCGGATTTCTTGAAATTGCCCACTTTGTCATTCCCCGCAACCACTCCGCTTGGTCCCTCCTATGTCATCAATATTTTATGAAAAGATAAAATTTATGATTCTTAATTGAATTCATACAAAAGACCGCAGACCACCATTGATCCGTCGCAAATTTAATAAACATATTTCGGATGCAAGATGACTTATCACAGATTCTAAGATGGTGCCACCGAGTCGTTTTGTGTTCGTTTTGTTGACTTCAAATGGAGGTGGCCACATCTCAGGAGGGTGAATGATTTGGAAGTGATGGCTGGCCACAAGCGGCTAGGGGAAGACCACCATCTCTCCCGTACCGTTACAAGAGGAAATCATCCGGTGATTCATGACGGTCCGTCGACGCCGACACTGCCCCCAAAATTGAATTAAGCGAATCTGTCCCGTAGCCGCGCTCCGGCCAAAATTGCTTTCTTGATTAACTCTCGTGTCGTGTATGTTGACAGACCGGCCTGGAATCTGGGCCCCTGCTCAGCGCGGCCAAGTACGTGGCTCGTGTTCTAGAGAAGAAGTTCCTTTTAATTATCTTGGATGGGGAAATATTTATGGCAGCTTTTGATATATTAGTCCAAGTAATTGGTGAAATATGTATGAAAGGTGATTCTTGGATGTAGGTTACTAGGTGAGAGTCGTTGGTAGTTTCGGGAAGAAACATAACGTTCACTAGGACTGCTGATGATGAATTTATGATGTGTTTGCTTTTTACAAAGTAGAAAATAAAATTAATTTTTCTTGCTAAAAATTCAAATCATTCTGCAAAGACGTTTTCATCATATGCCAGATGTTTGCCATCCCTACTAAAAAATTACCTTGAAAAATGGATTTTAGATTAGAAAATAGATGGGTTGTTTGCTTCTATAAACAATATAAACATTTCTGTCCTTCAAAAATAAAAGTTTTTGTAAAAAATAATGACAACAGGCCTTAAAAGGTACTTTTAGAAAATATCAAAACTTGATGTGATGAAAAAATACAGGGACTCGCCTATTTCCAGAAAACCCCATGTTAACAAAGCATTTGGAAACAGCTTTAAAAAGATAATAATCTAGTTCAAGACTATAGGCCCATTCAGATCCAGCAGCAGCGCAGCAAGCTTAGTTTTACTACCCAGTGGGAAATGGGGGGCTCCAATAGCGCTGTTTGAGCACTCCTTAAAAAGCTTACAGCGCTCCCGTTCCGCTCCAGTTCCATATACTTTTTAACATTGCATGTCATTGCAGGGGAGCATACGTTTTTATGCTCCTTCAAAAGCGTTCTAGGAGCATTATAAAAAAGCTTTTTAATAAAGAATTTTCATGGACGCCTGTGGATATGTGATCCTGGTATCGAAAAGCTCTTATTTTATTTATCTTTTGCAATTGCCTTTTCCTTTCCAAGCGCGAGTGTGCTTTTATCAAAGCAGTCCCCCAACTAAATTCTAATCACTTTAAAAGCTGCTTGTCCTTCGTATCGAACGAGAGCCGGTCCATTGAGTAAGCCAGTGCCACCCTTTATGGTCATCAAGATAATCGCTCATTTTCTTCGTTCTTTAAAATTTATGAAAGCTCCGGTAATGCTCCTTCAGGAGCATAATTAACAGCGCTCAAAGTAAGCTCCCCTGAACAGCGCTCCCAATTTTTCCCACTGGGTAGCAATTGCTGCTGCTTTTGTTGTCATGTGACCACCATTAGCCAATAGGAACTGTTTGCTGCCGCTGCTGCTACTAGATCTGGATCTGAATGGGCCTAATGTTCTGACCACATTAGCACCGAGACTATACAGTTGGCCCTGGCGGAATTCGGGACTCACAATGGCATTAGTGTTCCGTCTTCCGCAGTCTGAAAACTAGACCACAGCAGCTTAAGTAACACTGTGATTGTGAAGTGGTAAAGGCAATATTCTACCACCAGCCTCTGCTATATGGTATAGCTATGGACAAGATTCTAAGGGCCTGTTTCACCACTTGCTGATTAAGCTCCAGATAGCCTATTCAGAACTTATCTGCAAGATAAACTACAAATTTTGGTTTTACAGGTCTTGGATAGAAATATCTGGCAGATAAAGTTGCTGGTAACTTATCAGCCGATACTTGTGGCTGTTAAAAGTTTTATCTGGAAGATAATAAAAAATGTTGCAAGTAGCGAGAATAGAGAAAGTTTTAGAGCATTTTTTGGTATAATAATACTCCTCTTTAAGCATTTAACAATCGTAGACTGCGGTCACAAAAGGGTTCCAGATGGATTTATTTGAATTCTTAGAAGACGAATTTGAAGAATATTACGAACATATTACACGACCTCTAGGAACCGAGTAATTTGCCCAAATTATTTTGAATTTGCGGGGGGTGGGATTTCGAAATGGCAACTTCAGCTATGGTTAGCTTGGGGAGGGTGCAAATGTTCAAAAATTTTTGCCATTAGTATTTAACGGTTATGAGATTATTAGTAGAACCTATATACGCAGCGACAAATTTTTTTTTCATTTTTAACCCCTTTTTTACCCCCAACCCCTCTATCTACAAAAGAGTCCATTCTCCGGGCTAACGAGTGCGCATATATTCTTAACTGCGTATCACACTATGTATATACGAAATATCAGTTTTAAGAAAATGACGTAGGTCTGGCGGCCCTGGGCTCTCGACTATAGTGGAAATATTTGTTACTCCTACAATTTTTTCTGGTCATGTGTAGCGTATTGTATGCGTATTACGTATTGTAATAATTAAGAATTTTCAACCAATAAACTTAAAATACCTTTTTTGTTGAGTAAAATAATAATTTTTTCAACAAAATGAGAATGAAAGCAATATTTGTATAAAACGGATAAAAATTGAAAAAAAAGCTATGTTCGAGTGGCCATATTTCGGTCAATTTTTAACCAAAATTTTTTTTCAAACTAGCATCTTAAAGCAAATTTTGTCTACTTTTTTTTCTATAAATGCCTATACCTATCGTGGCCCAAAAAAAGTTATAGGCTAAAAAGCAAAAAACTAAAAAAAATCAAAATTTTGGCTTTTTTTTATTTTTGTTTCAACATTTTTGACAAAAAAAAATTTTTCAAAATTTTTTAAATTAGCCATTTCGATGGGAAATTTAATTCTCTACAAAAAGTTTTATATAAAGTATATCGAAATTTTTCTTCGTTTGCGAGGTATATTGAAAACACTGAAAAAGGTCCATTTTCACCCCTATCTCCAATTTCCGCCCCCTAATTTAATAGCACTCCGCGGCTTGTTCTTCTTAAATGACCCATTGACCGATTCCTGCAATACAAACCCGTGAAAATCTTAAGCCTGAACCAGATATGACGTGCCGGACCGTAACCGTACGTACCGTAACGTACGAACATGAGTGTTTATATGGCACCGACCTAAATTGACTTAATGAACTTGCCGAATGTTCGTTAAATTCTCGAATGGTACGTACGGGTGCCGTAAGAATGGCACAAAACCTTAGCATCCGTTAGCTATTGAAAAAATCTGTTCACATTTTAACAATTTTTTAATAACTTTGGAGCAGTAAAGGTCGATTCGCACTATACGGAACGTCAACGTCACGTCAAGGAACGGCAACGGCACGTCAAAATATTCTTCAATGAGTTTTACACTACGCGTGCACATATATAGGCAACGTCACGGACCGTCAACGTCACGGCACGTTAATATTAGTTTGAAACTATATTTTGACGTGACGTGCCTTGACGTGTCTGATCTATTCTATTGAATTTGCACGTAGTTACGGCAGTATTTCGAATTTTTCAAGTACTTATCTGTTTTTGTTCAAACTAATTTTAGTCGAGTCAATGAAGGTTTTTACTTCTTAGTCCTCAGGGTCAACTCCAACTTTGATGATTTTTATTTTAAATGTTTGTTTTTATATATTATTTGAAATCAGAAACATTTCAATGTGCGCAATTAAATATTTATATTGTTTAAACAATATAAACACAATTTATACAAAAATTAATTTTTTTACGATATTTATTAGCTTTTAAAGTAAAGGGTTAAAAAATGTAGACCGATTTTGGAGTAATAGCGTCTCGAAAAGTTATGTTTTTTTTTGAATTTTATGTTCAATTTTTTTTAAAAGGATATGAAACTGATATTTCGACATTCTCAAATATTTATAAAAATTTATTTCATCGTCATCCAATTCCTTATACAGGGTGTGGTATTCTCCTTCTTGTTTTCTTTTTGTAAATATCTTTTTTACCCATTTTTTCTTTTTTGTTGCTAAATTTAAATTTTCTTCTTCCTCATCCAAAATTAATGCAATCATTGCTAAATTTTTATTATTAAATTTTGGAATTCCAAATAACAATTTAAATTAGCAATACGGAATACGACAATACTCTATCTAATTTTTTTAGACTGAACAGCGAAATTCCCGTAACGTTGACGGTTAAGTGCGAATCGACACCTAAATTAACGTGCCGTTGCCGTTCCTTGACGTGACGTTAACGTTCCGTATAGTGCGAATCGACCTTAAATGACATAAAACAGATAAAGGAGATATTGAAGGCCTTCTAGATTGTTTAACCAAGAAACTATGACATATGGACAATAAAAATTTAAAGTTTTTTTATTCATTCTTGTGTGAATAAAAAATTGTGCTGAATCCAATTTCTTTATTTTTAAAAATGTAATATCCGTGGCTGTTCCTCATTTTGTTGATTTCGCGATTCTTTTTTTTGCCGAGCACTTCTAAGTTTTTTATACTCTGCCCACAACTTAAATAAATCAATCAAATCACTTAAATCTTTGTTAATTCTCTGCGTTTTCACTATTCACGGTGGTGTCACTGGTCACTTTATACTTTCATTTAGGGCTATCTGTCAAAGTGCCGTAACTGAGCTCAAATTCGTTCAGTTTTCTTACGGTCCGGCACGTCATATCTGGTTTAGGCTTTAGTTCCTTATTGCCCCGTTTTTTAGGACATAATTAATAGCCTATTAAGGCAGAGCTAAATTCAAAAGAAGCTGATTGAAGCGCTAGAAATTTGTTTAGTAGGGATGCAACTAGCGGACGCATATGTTGTATCTGTTGCACAATACATCCCAAGCTTATGTGCAGTTTAGCCTGACACTACTATTCCAAATAGTGTGCGCGCATTTCCTGTGAGATTGGTGATTACCCCCCCATTCTAAATTGTAATGTGACCAGTCATAAGTCACAAGCTTTTGAGACTCGTACTTGTTACTGAGAGTTTGAGACTATTCTTGTGACTATCAGTTGCTTTGAAATTATAAGCACTCAGTCACAAGAAAAATCTTAAATAATTCACCTCTAATGGTGAATTGGTATTTCCGTAATGAGATGGGCGAAAACATTAGTACAGTCAATCTGTAAGTGAGTCTCCGAAAAATGACAAACCGAAATTTGACTTGATGAATCGTTAGGGGGCATATAATGAAGTTAATGTCACATTTCCGAAGTCCCCTTCCCCCTATTTTTGAGAAAATCCAAAAAAATTTTGAAATGCGTTTTTCTCGGAATCTATGGGTTTTGGTGAAAATTTTATTTAACAAAAAATGTAGAGGACGTTGTTAACTACATTTTATGTCATTGAAGCGACGTCATCCGACTTGAAATACAAAAAATAGGTGGCGCTAAAGCATAAAAAAAGTGTTTGTTTGCTATTTTCGTTAAAAAAAAATAGTTTTTTTGCAATGATGTAAATGAGAAAGTTGTTCGTCACAAAATCAGCTACAACTTTTATTTAAACTATTTTTTTATAAAACTTACCGTTTTCGAGCTGTAGGCTGTGGAAAAACCAAAAGTTAATTTAAGTTCTCTACCACCTTCGGTTGATGCAGCAAACTTTCATAGCCGACGAGCTTACCTTCAAGTGCAATCGTGGCGGGGAAATGATTATGAGCAAACAGACTGGGGATATAAGGAAACTTCTCTTAATGCAATAAGAGCACCTCTCAACGAAAATGGCTATGTGTAGAGTTTGTGAGATATTATGAAAACTATGCTAGAAGAAAACCTGCTCTTTATACTCATGTGACCTACTATTTATACAGTCACAATATTGATAGCCGTTGTAATTGTTTGCGAATTATCAAAATTGTGACTGCAAAATTAGAACGCCAATTTTGCTCAAGTTGAGACTAGCTACATACTTGTGATTGCGCTGTGACTTGTGACTGCTTTTAGAATATAAGTGTATAAATAAAACATTTCCTGTGCCTCCATTGAGTGGCTGTTGATGAATTAATTGCATGTAGAGTGGCGTAGATAGGGGGGGGGGGATCAAGGGGATCAATCCCCCCCATGATCCAACGAAAATTATAATAGAATTGAATAAAAGTCTTCGTATCTACGTATTTAAGTATATATGAAATTTGTTAAGCACAGCACCTCTTTTAGCATTATGTAATGTGCAATTTTGTTTTTGCGCTATTATATAAAAATTATCTAGATATGTTTTTGTGACGGCTGTGCATTTAAGTATTGTCTAATTTCCGCGCTTCGAGCAGGCCGACCAATTAGTCCATGGAAATGGTACTTTAACATTGCAAAAATGCAGGACAAGATTTTTTTCTTGGGTTGTGTAGGGGGGGTCGGTGTTAGCTTAAATTTGAGTTTTCGAGTTCCCCACCCCCCCATTTGGCCGCCATCTTGGAAAAGGTGTGCAAATGGTTTTTCCACTATATCTCCGTAACAGTACATCTTACAGAAAATTTATAAACAAACTTTTTGTTTAGAATTAAATTATCTATAATTTATTCTTTAAGCGTTTTGTCGTAAATTGAAGAATTCAGAAGTTATAAGCCTTAGAACACAAAAATTAGTCACAATATTTTCTTTTAAAGGCTATAACTTTTTTTCCTTCAATTTTAACAAAAAAAATAATAACAAGTTTTTTGTAGAGGGTTTCATAACGAATAATTTCCATTCATTCTTTTTTTAATTTTGTTCACTACGAAGGGTTCACAGCGCCCCGAAGGTATCAAAGTGACAGATTTTCTGAATATTTTTTTACGATTTTACCTCCTCCTCTCCCTAGAATTTCTCAAAAACAGGTAGCAAGTAATAATAATGTATGAATGACTTTCCGTTTGAAGAAATGCCGATGTTTGAGTAATGCAATAAAATTATTTATTACGGTTTTTTAATTTAATTAATATTTTCAATTTTGGTAGATAGCACAACTGAATAACACGTACACTTTTATAAAATTGAAAATTTTACTAAGATCAAACTGAAATAACAATTTTGAAATTACACTAAAATAATTCATAATTTTCCCACAAAATGAATACGTCCGTATTTTGCTAGATAATTAGCATAACTGAATGACGCACTATTTTTTGCAGCCCTAACACAAATTATTTTCAAAAATTGGAGAAACTAATACATGTTATTATTCAAAGAATTTCATTTTAAATCATCTCGTACCTTGTAAAACATACCATAACAATAATAAAAAACCGTAATAAATAATTTTATTGCATTATTCAAACATCGGCATTTCTTCAAACGGAAAGTCATTCATACATTATTATTACTTGCTACCTGTTTTTGAGAAATTCTAGGGAGAGGAGGAGGTAAAATCGTAAAAAAATATTCAGAAAATCTGTCACTTTGATACCTTCGAGGCGCTGTGAACCCTTCGTAGTGAACAAAATTAAAAAAAGAATGAATGGAAATTATTCGTTATGAAACCCTCTACAAAAAACTTGTTATTATTTTTTTTGTTAAAATTGAAGGAAAAAAAGTTATAGCCTTTAAAAGAAAATATTGTGACTAATTTTTGTGTTCTAAGGCTTATAACTTCTTAATTCTTCAATTTACGTCAAAACGCTTAAAGAATAAATTATAGATAATTTAATTCTAAACAAAAAGTTTGTTTATAAATTTTCTGTAAGATGTACTGTTACGGAGATATAGTGGAAAAACCATTTGCACACCTTTTCCAAGATGGCGGCCAAATGGGGGGGTTGGGGAACTCGAAAACTCAAATTTAAGCTAACACCGACCCCCCCTACACAACCCAAGAAAAAAATCTTGTCCTGCATTTTTGCAATGTTAAAGTACCATTTCCATGGACTAAATCAAGAGCCACGAAAAGGACGCTCACTATAATTGTGGACACATCGAGCACATGTAAAGTAAATACAATGAGCCACTTCGGTTCCTAAATACTCAAAATTTTAACGTTATAATAAATCAAGTTTAACCGTTTTTCCAATTTTGGGTGAAATAACTAGTAGCTATGAGCATATTTTATTCAATATTTAATATTTCGAATATTTTTTAACGTAGTAGAGTATCAAAATATGAGCTTCCTAAAAAATAGGACTAACTTTTGGCTTTGATTGTCAATTTAATTCCTCCTTAATATTTTGAAGTTTATAAAAATTGCCGAGTCAGTAAAAATATTAAAGTTCAAGAAAAAATTCTACGGGAAAAATTATGATAAACTTTAAGTTATAAGGTCGGGGAAGCTTTGCACTTCATAGATTGTTCTAACTCGATACAATTTTATCGATCACAATACACAGTACACTCATTCATCCAAGTTACACTATCCATCATTTCGTTAATTACCCCCATACACAAACCGATTGTAATAAACGAAATGATGGAAAGTGTAACTTGCATCATTGTCTCTGGCGAATCAACAATTTGAAGGCGTTCCTTGGAGCGTTAACATTAATTTACTCTAGTTTATAATTGAGGAGTGTCTGTTCAAAAGGGCGTATTTCCGTTTTCAACTTTTTTTTATTTTAAAATTTTTTTGATAATATGGCATAAAAGTCCATCGAATGAGCCTAAAAACTTATTCAAATGGAGCATACTTTCCATATAAAAAATTCCAAAAAATTAGGAGTCCAATCAAAAGGGCGCATTTCTGCATCTTGTGAAGGAAACGGTAATTAATCCGCCCTTTTTTTGGTGGCCATATTGGATCTATTGAGTATACTATATTATATTGTCATCGAAACTGAAGCTGTGTGCAAAATTTCAGTATGATCGAATAAGCGGAAACCCCTCAGCAAAAGAAGGTTTACTTCAAAATACCATCTGAATTTCCGTTTAATATATTATAATTGTGACTGTAAGCGAAAGGAAGGCCCAATTATATCTAACACTGCTCAACAGCATGACTGTTGCATGGAATATTTTACATCATTCTAAACTAATTTTTGACGCTGATTTCAAATATATTATCAGTTTTTTTAAATCAGCTTTAGTTAATGAATTATAAGGGAGTGTGTTTTTTTAGAAAAAATACTCTCACCGTACTAAAATATTTTATTTAAAAAACTACACTCCCACCTATCTAAAAATGTAAAAGTGAAGGTTGTACCCTACCACCTTCCAGAGTAATGAGTCATCAAAGTCAAAATTTTGTTTTTTTTAACAAAACTATCAACTTCAACTACCTTTTTCCCCAAAAATACGTAGTTAGTCAATATTTTTTTTTCCAAAATTGGAAAGCACGGACAATTTCCTATAAATAATGTGCAACAATTTTTGTGTTACGGCCTTTATTTTTTAAGATATTAGCAAATTTTGATGTTAAAGTTGGCTTTATTTTGTAATTTGGTACTTTGGCACTTTGGTACTTTGGTATTAGAGCCCTAACACAATAGAAAATTTAATTTTAGCTCAAAGTTATACTAGGAGTGGATAGGTGGACATAAAAATCTTGCTAAAAGGATGTTTGCTTTTGACAGAGCCGCAAAAAACTTCACTGCAAGTATTTCCAAAAGTTCTATTCAAAAAGGCTTATTTCTAAGACTAATCAAAAGGTCGTATTTCTCAAAATCCCGATCGAAAGGGCATATTTCTAAACAAATAAATACAAAAAATATAGTGCACTAGCTGGGACCCGGTGCGCCTATGCTGCTCCCAAAAGCCAATAGTAGTAATCAGGTGATTTGGCAAAATTCTTCGGCCATATTGGCACCATAATTTTTAGTAAGTTTTGATCCTAAATTCATTATTTACTACCTTAAAAACTCCCATATACCGATTTTAATTGGAATCGGAATACAATTCGCAAACTCGCCGGCCATATTGGTGCGGCCCTTTTGAATTTAAATTTTGATCATAAAGTCGTTATTTGCTACCTTAAAAAACCTCAGATACAGATTTTCAATGGAATCGGAACACAATTAGCAAATTTGTCGGCCATTTTGAATTTATAAGTTTTGACCACAAATTCGTTATTTGCGACCTTAAAAACCCCTAGATACCCACTTTCATTGGAATCGGTATAAAATTGGCAAATTCAGCCATATTTCTGCGGCAATTTTGAATTTCGGTCATATTTCGGCGGCCATTGTATCATAGGAGACCTCCATGGAACTTCATGGAAAAATGCAAAGCTCTGCGATGATTTTCAACGAAGCTCTCCATGACAGCGCCATCTAGGAGTGGCTTTAGAAAGTAATAAAATAGCCTATGTTCTAAGTTTGAATGTAAATAGCACATGGTTAAAATTTCATTAAGATCGGTTGCACGGTGTAGGAGCCTATAGCGATCATGCATACACTCATTCATTTTTATATACAAGATGAATGTGCATTTAAATATATTTTAGCATTTTATTTATAGGAACAGGCAGTTTTTTCGATTTCTGTAAAGTTTGTTTATGATGGAAATACGCCCTTTTGAACAGACACTCCTCAATTGTCAAATTTATTCTAGTTTATAATTCCAAAAGTGTGTTAAAATTGTTTTGTTTATTATCTCGGAATGTAGAAATTTTTACTGCCAATAAAACCATTCGGCAAGTCTGGGATTCCTCAAGAGATGCAAGTTCCTCCTTCAGCCATCTGCTCTGGCTACAATCTACAAGTCCTACATTCGCCCCCGCCTTGAGTACAACTCGTACATTTGGGCGGGCGCCCCAAAAACCATCTTGGCTTGGCTGGACAAGGTGCAAAACCGCGCCATTAAACTCATTGGCGATAGGACCATTTGCTCCTCCATCGACTCTTTAAGCCACCGTAGGAATGTAGCAGCCCTTAGCAAGTTTTACCGCTACTACTATAGCGACTGCTCCACTGAAATTAGAAACCTCATGCCTACACGGCAACTTTTTCCCGCAACACAAGACTAGCCAACTCGGCTCACCCCCACACCCTTCAGCCCCCCTCTTCGCGCACATTACGTTTTAGAAGGTCGTTTATAAATAGAACAACTCGATTGTGGAATTGTCTTCCGCAGTCGATATTTCCGAACTCATATAACACCTCAGAGTTCAAACGCAAGGTCCACCGACATCTACTCACGCACCCTCCAGACCTCTAACCTATCCTTTCCTTCTCTATCCTTCACATCAAGCTTACTACTAGACATTGCACCATGATTTGAACGACATGACGGACTAGTAGTACAAAGGGTGATTCCTGAGCTTGACGTTTTCACATAAAAAAAAAAAAGTCTTGAGACAGTGAAAACCATAGAAATGCAGAATTATCGTCAGAAACAACCGCTAAAAGACCCCGTTCTGATGCATTAAGTTGTGAAAATCCGATCAATCAAATTATACTGTCAAATCCCCTCCCATCGCAAAAAGCTACCTACGCCACTGAGAGCTCTCGAAACTGGATCCATTTTGAATAACTTCGGTCAAAGGTTGGTAAAACTATTTTAGACAATTCAAAGTGTTCTTGGCGGAAGTCTGGTTTGGAGGGGGCTCGGTTCTTGGCTCTTCCACTCCTTCTTGTAACATCCTTATTGTATCCAGCATAGTCAAAGCAATAACTCAGCTCATACCCATGTGCACTGTCATCGTCTGCAACTTCCCATATGAGTTGGTTATTCTGCCTGAATTATAGGATGTAGGTGAGAGTCT
Organism: Thereva nobilitata; assembly: GCA_963855945.1. NCBI lineage: Eukaryota > Metazoa > Arthropoda > Insecta > Diptera > Therevidae > Thereva > Thereva nobilitata. Next base: position 40,368,060 of record OY979694.1, on the reverse strand, counting down.
AAAATAAAGCCCTTTGTCGTTTGACGAGTTTCAGCACAGGGCCGTCTTCTTCTTTGGACGGAAGCTTGCAGTTATGGGCTTGTGGCGGCCCTGTTTTAATTGGTTCACCTATTGGTTGAGGTGTGCTGGGGACTGGCTGTACATCTATCGTGCTTGTTTAAGTTGAATGGTATAACGGAAATTCTACGACCTTGAGTTTCTGGTAAACCTAGACAGTCTCTGTTCTATGTAATGATCTTAGGCGAAGTTAGGGCCACCAAAATGTTTGCACACTTTTATTCTACGATTGATTTTTTTTCTCCTTTTCGGCGTGGGAATGCCACACCCTTTTCACGTTACTACAGTAGTATGTCGCATCATGAATTCTCCGTTGCCTAGACACCTAATTGTATTAAGCCCAATTAGATTCAGCCTGTGTAAGTCTTCATTTCCTGGTATAGCTACTTGAACAAATAGGGGGATGTTCTAAGGCTTCTATAGATATATAAAAAAAACATTTTTAATGATAAAAATTATTGAAAATTCTTTCCTTTCTTAATTTTTTATTTGAAAATCGATTTAATCTCCAAGTTTTCAAAGGTATCCTCTATCGATGCTTGGAGCTACTTTACAAATTATCTTCACAGTAAAATTTTCTCTTGAAATAGATTTTTTCTCTGTAAAAAAATCATATCTCCTTCAAGTGTCATAGAGGCCGACTGAAGGAATAAACATGCTTAACAATTCATGAAGATGAATGAAAGCCTGGATTCAAATTACTGCTCGCACTTACACTTCATTTAAATATTGTCTAAAAAATTGTATTTATTTCATTTCAGTACTCGAATAACTTATTGGATGACGTAGAAAACAAGGATGTCCTAGATGGCCTCGAAGATGATTTGGACGGAGATATGGATCCGGATGATCTTGGTAGCGGTGAATACGAATATGATGATGATCTGTATGATGATGAAGACGATGAAGATAAAATAAATGATGATTTTGGACGATTTTTGGATGAGAAACAAAGGTAAGGGTTTTCTTTATTGAAGTGAATAATAAAATACAACATTAGCCGTGTTCCTTTTCTACTTTTAAGTACTCCGGAGTAAAAAATTAAAGGAACGCAAAATTTTTCGATTTGAGTAAAACCTATGAATTCTCTGTTAGAGCAGGAGTAGTTCCAAGTAAATACGAGTAAAAAAGAGCAGAAAAGGAACACGGCTATTGTTGTAATAAAACTGCTTTAATATCAATTTCATAGACCTTGAATCAACGAGTTTTTTGCTTTAGTTTTTGAATTATACAAAATTTGGTCCATGGAATTACGGACATCATTCCACCGTTGCGAAACACAAAATTAGTCAACCTTAGGCAGCTCCTGACTGGGTTTTAATATCTAAACACAAATATTGAAAGCCCCACAAGAACTGCTTAATATTATATTAGAAAGCTATAAGGACATCAAAGAAAGCACCCAATTTTCAGGCTGCAAAGAAATCGGCTGTAAATTTGTTCCTCCCAGCATGCATATTGTAAGGGAGCTTATGGCTATGGATATGAAGGGAACGACAACATAAAGACAGTCGCCTATGCAGACGACAATAGACCAGCATCTTACGATTTCAGTCTACCTACAATTAATGGTCGAGCACTAAGCTTATACCGATCAGCTTAGCTCTTTGGTCTAGTGAGGGCTCTATACCGGAGTTATTAGACCAGTGCTGACATACTACTCTGCCGTGTAGTGGTTGCAAAATAATAAAACAAGTTCAGAATGATCCAAGTCCTAAGAACGACCTATGTCAGAGTAATGGGGCCTTTATGTACAACACCCATTGATGTAATGAAGGTAAATCTCGATCTGGTGCTATTTGGTACATCAAGGCCCAAAGGTTACTGGAAGCTGCTGGGTGGAGAAGAAGTATATGGGGCATTCTTTTACAAATCGAACACTTTTATTAATCAACATTTTTGATTTGCTTCAAATTTTTTTTACGAAGTTCCTATATAAAATAAGCGGACCCATATTTTTTCTTTTATTTTTCCGGGCAATATTTTCGAAAATAAGGTGGGGTAAAGTTTACGTCACTCGCCGATTATACACTTTTTCAAATCGCTATAACTCCGGTTCTATTCATCGTATCGAGTTGAATGAGGTATCATTTTAAAGGTAATGAAGAGATCTTTATTAATGTATTAAAAGTTGTAAAAAGTTTTTTAAATTAGTATTTGTTATTAACAATTTAATATTTAAAACTCAGTTTACTATTAGATAGCCATTTTTTAAAATTTTTTAAAAAATTCTATCGTATTCCCCGGAAAATTTCCTATAAAACACATATTTTTTACACGACTGCCCCAAAAAAGGAGTGTAATGTGTTTAGGTTTGTTGTGTGTATGTACGTTGTTTTCTACCACCATAACTTCTAAACCCCTGAAGGGATTTAGATGACTGGGGTACCGTTAGAATCGTTTAATGAGTCTGAGTAACATAGGCTAGGTTAATTTTTAAAAAAACAATATGGCGGCCGTCAGACGCAATTTACATAACGCCCAATTTAATTTTTTTTTCTGATTGGGTCAATATGGGTATCAAACGAAAGGTAAAATTGAGACGATTTCAAATATATATAACACTTAATAGATGTGTGTTAAATGATCGCGAATTTTAAGCTTAAATAAAATTAAATTACTCAAAACGTCTTTTATTAACCCATCACCATTAATGAACACTTAATAGTTAAGCCTAGTATGCTGTTGAGGCGAAATTAAAATTCTCTAAGCAAACGCTATGTAACACGACCGCCCCAAAAAGGAGTGTAATGTTTTCAGGATTCATGTATGTATGTTTGTATGTTTCTTTGTTCCACCATAACTTCTAAACGCCTGAACGGATTTAGATCGCTGGAGTACCGTTAGAATTGTTTAGTGAGCCCGAGTAACATAGGCTTTAATTTTTAAAAAAAACAGTATGGCGGCCGTCAGACCCAATTTACGTCACACCCGATTTATTTTTTTCTTCTTCTGATCGGGTCAATATGGGTATCAAATGAAAGGTCTCATTGAGACGATTTCTGCCTAATCTATCAGCGTGTCTAAATTTAGATAGAATAAATCAAACTTCGATAACTTTACTTTTGCATTAAAACTGTATCTCAATAGTTGTAAGTGCTATAATAATAAGAAGTAAAATAAAATCACTTAATAAAAACTACATTGGTTTACGAATTATAATCACTAAAATATCATAAAATAAAAAACAAAATAATTAAAAAATTAAAAAACACGACGCCGAATTAAAAAATGAACTAAAAAGTCAAAAACAAGTTTTAAGTACTAATGTAAGACAGACAAAAGGTAGAAGATATTTTATTTATTTTGTTAAGTATCACACAACTATCGTATATGTATAATCTGTATTTTTTCAGTCGGGGTACAAAATGTTACGAGAATAAGTCCAATTAAAACTGTACCCGACTGAAAAAATACAGATTATACATATACGATAGTTGTGTGATACTTAACAAAATAAATAAAATATCTTCTACCTTTTGTCTGTCTTACATTAGTACTTAAAACTTGTTTTTGACTTTTTAGTTCATTTTTTAATTCGGCGTCGTGTTTTTTAATTTTTTAATTTTCCAGAGTGGTATCAAAATAGGGTCTATATGAAATAACATTAAAAACCACTGAAAAATGCCCTTCGGGACAGTAAATTTATGCAATATTACTTGAGGTAAATTATATTGCATATTTACTGGAGCGTATATTACAAAACGTAATTTACTGACTTAAAATTGCATAAATTTACTATCTCGAAGGGCATTTTTCAGTGGTTTTTAATGTATTTCATATAGACCCTATTTTGATACCACTCTGGAAAAATATGTGTTTTATAGGAAATTTTCCGGGAAATACGATAGCATTTTTTAAAAAATTTTAAAAAATGGCCATCTAATAGTAAACTGATTTTTAAATATTAAATTGTTAATAACAAATACTTATTTAAAAAACTTTTTACAACTTTTAATACATAAATAAAGATCTCTTCATTACCTTTAAAATGATACCTCATTCAACTCGATACGATGAATAAAACCGGAGTTATAGCGATTTGAAAACGTGTATAATCGGCGAGTGACGTAAACTTTAACCCCCCCTTATTTTCAAAAATATTGCCCGGAAAAATAAAAGAAAAAATATGGGTCCGCTTATTTTGTATAGGAACTTCGTAAAAAAAATTTGAAGAAAATCAAATATGTTGATTAATAAGATGAGCCATCTGACTACATAACATCGAAGCTCGACTTCAATCTAGTCTTTGATACCCCGAGCCCAGCAAAGAGCGATGGGGCAACTTCCAGGCTTGCATAGTTTCATATACAGTTGTTTTTCCAAATCAGAGTCGATATGAGTTCACCATGCAGTTTCTTAGGGAAACCAACGAAATTAGGTTTAAACTTTGAAGTATTCACTAATATGGAATATCTTCCATAATACTCATAATTGTACAATGTACTTGAACATCATCGCCCTTTGACTATTGGTTATCAGCCTCAGGACAGCGCTTAGGTTGAATTCTCTACTTAAAGATGGAATGTTAGCAAGTTGAGCAGACCCGAGTAAAAATAAAACAAGGCCTTCCAACGGGCGAACACCGGCCGCTGGCTTTTTAAGGGGCATATGATGGCCGTAGAGTTTTTAACCATTTTTAATGGGAGAACAGCACATACGGCCTCGGCCAAACTTAACCAAAAGGTTTAAATGACCAAGTACTGAGCTGTAAACATGGGCATACAACGGCAAATTTGACCCAAAAAAAGCATCTGCACCAAATGTATTGTTGAATGTGTTTTATGGGAACTTGATCATTTTCGTTATGTACAATGGTCCTTTCGATTTATCCTACTTAAAGATTCGATGCACAAGAGAAACGAGCTCGCCAAGCGTTGGTGTGTGTGATGTACGGCCGCGCAGTCCTGCAAACAACCTTCTGGTGCCCAAGGTGGCCGAGGACTATGTTTTAATCACGGTCGGTGCTCCCCCGTTGTAAGGCCATATTTTATATTTACTCGGGTAGTCTCTAGCGATGAACTGTGAATAACTCTGATGATGGTAAGGCCAGTCGTTTATTGAATCTTAGTAGCTTTGGTTGTGAAGCTAGTTAGTTCTAGAAGTTCTATTATCTTACGAAACCTTCATGATGATGGTGAATATCTAATAAATGCTTTTATGGTTGTAGATCTAGTATTGATGCATCAGCTGAAGTAAGTGCTGTATGTATCGCGATGTACCCTACATAGGCATAAACCTATGCAAACTTTAAAACGGCCTATACTAACAAACAGATCTTTATCCTATCTGACAGCCAAGCGAAGAGCGATAAAGTTTCGAAGGAACAAGGATTAGTTTGGGACTGCCAACGCGCCCGGTACTCTCAATTGGTTCACCCTTTGGTGAATATCGTGCCATCAGGGCTTCATGGGCACTGAAAAGGCTGTTAACGCTTTGGTCTGGAACCGGTTATTGGTGTTTTGTGAAAGGCACGATCGGACTTTGATGTAATACACGGAACACTGGAGGTTTACACCCAGCCTGGTGAACTCTGAGCGGTTTGCCAGAGAATTAATCAGGCGCAGAAGAAAGGATCTCACAACACTAGTTGGCTTGGACTATTGGGCATTGCAACCTAAATTGCCTTGATCGCCAAGTATAAATTTAGTGACCACTTCAAGTCAATAACTTTTGCTATATTTTAAGTAATTTCATGATTCTGAGTAAAAGAAATTATATTGCTGCCTTTTCGGTGCAGGTTTAAGCTAAGTAAGGCGGTGAAGAATCTACCCTGAACAGTGTAGAGCCTTGTACTACAATAGTAGCAGATCTACTACATTTCGGGTTTTCAAAATTCTACTACTTTCGTTTTCTTATTTGCTACATATTTCACGTCATCAGAAAAACTATTTTCATTCAAATTCGAATTCAATTTTTCACTTATCAGTCGTCGTCGAATACACCCTCTGCTATATGTGTCATAGAATCTTTCCGCCTGTAAATGAAGAAAAAGACATACATCAAAATCTGTAAGTTCTGTAATACCCTAGACACACTAGCACCCTTAATCCGGATTGACGTCAGAATGACGTAGACTCCATTATATTTTCATATCTTTTATATGGGCCCACGTCATTCTGAGGTCATAGTCCGGAATAAGTTTCTAGTCGCCGGTATAAGCCTGTCACTGCCGGTCAGCTGTAACTTGTTATTTTGTAGATCGGCCTTTTCAGCTTTTGTGTAAAACTGTGCTGGCTCCTAGTTGTTTTCTTGCTACTACATTTTTTTCAATTCTACTACCATTTTTTTACATATTTACCACATTTTTAAAATCGCCAAGACCCAACACTGATCCTGAAGTCCTTTTCAAAAATTATTCTAGCTCTAGCTCAAGTTCTATTTGACCGAATTCAGTCAACATTGCAGCCTACATTGTGAGATGGACAAGTTGGTTGACAGCTGAGTTGCGTAGACCTCGTAGAAAATACATTCCGCACAATCAGAGCAATCAATCGAATGGAATACGTAGCTATATGTATATATCCTTTGTGGACTTTGAGAGAGGCTTTAAGACAAGATTAGATGATTGGGAAACAAAAAAATGGAAGACGTTCCCTACGCCAATGATGTCTGAATCTTTCGCTCGCACACAGGCAGTAAAAATCTAGAAACCGATCGCGGTCGTTGGCTTTTCTTAAGAGATACAAATTATCCCTTTAGCCAGCAGTTCAGGCTGTAATATAGAAATCCTGCATTTAACAACTCCTTTGCTTGGACGGACCTTCGAGAATCACTTGAGAAAAAGGCCCTTAAACACATCGATGCTGACGCCATGCTCCATCGACTCTTTGAATCACCTAAGGAATATAACAGCCCTGACAAAACATTATATTTTAGCACCTAGTTTAGTCTTAAGAGTAGGTATACACTAGTTGACGTGGACGTGGTAGCAGACACCATAACGAAATTGATCATAACGTAGATAAAATTAGGTATGGTTTAATGCAGGGCTGGCCAACAAGTCGATCGCGATCGACCGGTCGATCGCAAAGCCAATTTTAGTTTATCGCTCGCGATCTTTGGTTTAACGTGTTAAAATTGTAACAGCACGCAATGCGTGAACGTGACGCGCAAATGCAACAGTATATATACATGCAGTTATGAGTAGAATCATAGAAAAACACGGCCAGTGTTATAACAAATTAAAAAAACAGTTTTGAATATATATTTTACTAATCTATCCATAGTAACTCGTATTTAAACACAGCGTATCTTATGGTCATATGACATCGATAAGTGGTCGTGACATCAAGTTATTTCGCCTTGTAACCTCCATTTACACTGGTGCGCTGGCTGACAATAATACTTCCCCTCTAGCGGCAGCAATATCGCATTGGAATGGTGATTTCTCTTCAGCTCTTCGTCTTCTAACCTAGTCTAGAGAGCTACAGGAAGGCCCTTGCGTGTAATATCCGTGTACTTGAGGGTAGTGAAATCTGGCGTCAGATGACTGCCAAATTGGGTCAGTCGACTGCCAACTGACATAAACTGACCCAAAGTGAAATGCAATGTGATCAGCTGATTATAACTCGGAGTGACGACGTGTAAAAGGTTCATTTGTAGGCACAAGATTTAATTTTTAATTTTAACTCCCTCTTGCGCCTCCTCTACTCCACTCGCTTTTTGCGCCTGCAGTGGGCAAACAATTACCAAAACGTGAGTATTCACACAACAAGAATTTCACTACTTTAAAATTCGGCGAGGACCCTTCCTGTAGCTCTATATTCTAAGCTTTGGTGCTGCATGCACTGTGACGCAACTTGTTGGTACTGGTTTCTTGCAAAGGTCGGGGTGTTGTTTAACGTCTGGCAACTAACCTTTCTTCTTGGTTTACTTATTTGTTTTTACTGCTTTGAACGGTTTTTGTAATACGGAATACTTCGAATTTATCTCCAACACCTCGAACGGACCTGCGTATGGTGGGTTCAAAGATATTCTGACTTTATCGTCTCTTTTGAGCACGAACTGGCAGTTTTTTAGATCTTCCTGGGTGAAAACGCTTTGTGTTGCATGTTATAAAGTTGATCTAAGCTTGATCTCGTTAATTTTATTTTTGTATTCCTTTACAAATTCACATGCTTTGACATTTTCCGGCGTGCTCCTATGTTTGGCTTAATTGCTGTTCACAATCCTAAAGCTGGAGAGAGATACATGAGTGTCTGTGGTGCGTGCGGTGCGTGCGACCATAGATATTATAGAAATGCCTACATTTTAACTTTAGGCTGAAATGCCAAAACCCAAGCATCACACACACAACAAACACATGCACGTTTCGCTTAAGTTTTTTTGTTATAGGGGAAAGATGAGGCAGAACGCAAGCACGCAACTATCTGTCAGCGAAAACTTGCCGCATACTACGGATCGGCCGCACGCAAACAAAATTGTATTTCACACATATAGGCCAGTCAAATTAGATTTTTTCGTTCCACCCGAACCCGAGCCATCTGAAAAGTAAAATATAGGTAGCATAGGAAAACTTCCGTAGAATTTGATGAACTACTTTTGGCACTCCTAGGCCTTTGGGAAAGTTTCCAAAATGGCGTCAAAAGAGGGCCAAAAACAGATTTTCGCGTTTAAAAAAAAAACTACACATTGTACAAAAAAAGGTATAAATAAAGTTTGTAGATATTTTTCATACTAATAAAATGACACCAGTTTGATGTCAATACATAAACAAATAAAGGAGTTATTGCAAAAAAACCGCTAAAAAACACGTTTTTTTTAAATGCTCATATCTTTTACCAAAAAAACGATTTTGTAATGAAACTCGTGGAAAGTGTAGCCCTTGGGGAGTGCAATAAAACGTTTTTGTAAATTTGCAAAATAATAAATAATTTTTGCAAAATACGGGTTTTTCGAAAAAAAGACCTTTGTTGTCGAATTCGATTAGCTCATAGCCATCAACACCTACAGAAATGTTTTTGCGCTCAAAATGTTCTGGAAGAGTTGTGCTAATAGTTGTGTTTTGTGCGCACATTGCTACTTCTTTGGAAACATGCGAAAAGATGGCCGGAAAAACGAGAAAAACAATCTTGCCCACAAAATTCGATTGTTTGCTCACGAAATTCGATTAATTGCCTATCGATAGGCAAAACAAAAATATATATTTTACGACCAACATAGAAAACTAACCCCTATAGATAGGCAATTAATAGAATTTCGTGAGCAAATAATCGAATTTTGTGGGCAAGATTGCTTTTATCGTTTTTCCGGCCATCTTTTCGCATGTTTCCAATGAAGTAGCAATGTGCGCACTTAAAAAAAACGTGTTTTTTAGCGGTTTTTTTGCAATAACTCCTTTATTTGTTTATGTATTGACATCAAACTGGTGTCATTTTATTAGTATGAAAAATATCTACAAACTTTATTTAAATCTTTTTTTTGTACAATGTGTAGTTTTTTTTTTAAACGCGAAAATCTGTTTTTGGCTCTCTTTTGACGCCATTTTGGAAACTTTCCCAAAGGCCTAGGAGTGCCAAAAGTAGTTCATCAAATTTTACGGAATTTTTCCTATTTTACCTCTATTTTACTTTTCAGATGGCTCGGGTGGCAAAAAATCGAGGTTTTTTCGATAATTTGACTGGCCTAATATTCCCCTAGATAAACTACGGGTATGACAAGAAGTCGATCACGACACATTTTTGTGATAAAAAGTAGATGTTATGTACACAAAAGTTGGCCACCCCTGGTTTAATGGATGTAAGGAGCTACCGGTGGGCGAATGTAAACACTCATCACTATCTAGTTGTTGGGAAGATGAGGACGAAAAATCCATGCGAAAGGACATAGAAGAAATAGTAGAGGGAAATTAAACAAAAAAGCGAAGTTATGATGTAGTTGGGAAGTTGGATTACTTTGTTTTTTTTCTGTACATATGTTAAGATAAAGCGAAAAAAAAATTTCTGCAAAATCGGTCCTGTGATGCACGAGAAAATTGCATAAATGACCATTTTTGATGCATTTTGAGTGCATTGCTACACCATTCTTTTAATTTCTCCAGTTCTGTTGGTCGTAGAAAAATAAAAAAAAATGGAAAATACTCGTGAATGAATAGACTATCGAACTGATTCGATATAAACACTTTAAAAATGAATCCTAACCTTAAAAAACCAAAATGTATGAAATTTTGTTTTATTTTACTAAAAATGAAATAAATAACGAGAAAATAGTCGGATTTTGATAAAAATTGGAGAAAATATGTATTTTGATGCTAAAAATACGTGGTTGAAATTTCAAAAAAAATTTGGTTTTTATGGCAACAATTGGCAGTTTTCGAAAAATTTTAAAATTGCCGCCATTTTATGCCAAATCATCGTACGGTAAAATATTTTTTTTTAAATTGTAGTTTTTTTTATATACTTTCTTGTGAGCATACGCAGTACGTCGTTACTTTATTTAAAATGCCCATTTTAGGACTTTGAAAAACCTAAAAAATTTCAATTTTTAAGAAATGGCAGAGATTGTTGGAAAAAGTCGAACAACTGTCCAATATATTATTAAAAGGTGTGAAGAAAGTGGTAGAATAGCAAGCAAGCCAAAAAACAGTACCAGAAAAGTATTTCCCAACAATCTGCAATTTCTCTTTGACTTTTGCCCGCCTTATAATGAGAGACTACTAAAGAACGAATTGCAATACTCGGTTGTTTAGTATGGTATGGAGGTGTATGGCGGCAAATGGCACTGGCAACCTTGAGTTCATCCGAGGAACAGTGGATACAATGGTTTAGCTTGATATTCTAAAAAAATATCTGCAGTAGAGTGCGCAACTTCTAAGTATTACTGCTGGGTTTGTATTCTGTCAGTATAATGGCCCTAAGCATACCTCAGACGTTGAAGGCTATTGGCTGATATACAATTGTAAAACAGTTTCCCCGTTCCTCCTCAATCCCCTGACTGGAATGTTATAAAGAATTTATGGGATACACCTGACAGGAGCATTCGTAAGACAATATTACCTCGCAGAAAGGCCTTGAAAATGTACTCAAGCAGGAATGGGCTAGAATTAATCCTAAGTATACTACTAAAAATTAGTAAATTCAATGCCGAACAGGCCTAATTACAGGCGTAATTACAGCATAAGGAGGACCAACTTTCTTAGTATTGAGTGTTATGGACGACATTTCTTAGTATTGAGTGTTATGGACGATTTTCACTGTGAGATAGAAATATGACCTTTTAGGAAATTTTCATTTTTCTCGTTTTGTTATTGATTAATTTCATAATTTTTCGTTATTATTTTGAAGAAAATAAATGAAAAACTTAGTTATGTAAATTCTTATTTGAATTTGTTGAGAACTAGATGAAAAAACTACTCAGTTCCTCTTATTCGTAAGGTGGACGATTTTCACTGGGAGCCACTGTATATCGAATCAGTTCTATACTCTATTCATTCACGAGTATTTTCCAATTTTTTTTATTTTTTTACGACCAACAGAACTGGAGAAATTAAAAAAATAGAGTAGCAATGCACTCAAAATGCATCAAAAATGGACATTTATGCCATTTTCTCGTGCAACACAGGACCGATTTTGCTGAAATTTTTTTTTACATATGTAAAGAAAAAAACAAAAAAAATCCAACTTCCCAACTACATCACTATCATATGACAATTTCCCTCTACTAAAACAACAACAATAAAACAATTTAGCTTTAGAAAAAATGAGAAATAAAGAAACAAAAAGAATGAAAGAATATGAAGAAGAAAGTAAATAAGGGGTCGGGAAATGGAAACAGATTTGAATCTTATGTGGATCTCGATAAAAGGAGGTAACCCCTATGTGTTTCGCTTACTGCGTTAACAATGTTACGCATCACCATGGGTGAAATTTTTTTCACTATAAAGAGCTTTAGAAGTTAATCTACAACAAGAACCCACAGGAGCGGTGATATGACTCCTATCTGCGGATATTTTCTTCCCATTATGATCTCCAGAGATTGCTTCTCAAAGTAATTAAGCATGCATGTTATCGGCCCATAGAGTCTGTTCAGTCGCAAAAAGTAGTATTTACTTAGACCTGGTCTTCATAGAGTCTGGAGTATAGTGTCGATGGATGAATTGTGCAAGGATATTGTAGAAGGTCGCCAAAGCAATTTCTTTATTTAAGGACCTTCTTTATTTAAGGCACTTTCTAGTTTAAGGACCTCCTCGTCCTTGACGTTTCTACATTATTTTTTAATTTACCTCAAATTAAATTTCTTAAGTCCCAAATCCAACCATAAAATAAATAATCTTTTCTTTCTCCAAATTTTAGTCTCAGACGGCAACGTTCAATATCAACAAATGATTTACGCGCTGAGAAATCCTCAGAGGATAAGGATAACAAATTATCATATAAACACCACATAAACCACGATAGTAATGGAAGGTATGTTTTCATTTTTACAAAACGAATATTAATCAATCATGTTTTTCTTAACTTTAATAAAAGGCCACCAATTGTCAGCCATTCATCTGTGTCCGAAAAGAAATATTTCGATTCTCCAGATACAACAAAGGAAACGACCATGGGGCATCATAAAATCATTCCTCAAGAGGTAAAAATATGAGTAAAATTTGTTTTTAATTAATTTATTATTTTATTTATTAATTACAGGCAGCAAAGCTTAATCGACACGGAAAATACCGTCGGGCGTTCAGAAAAGCCGATGGTCAAGGTAATAAATTTAATACAAAAAACACGTGTTCTTGCAAGGATAATACATATAATAAATGTATATATTTTTTTAAGGACATATTGAACGTCAGCGTAGAGCACGCCAACGCCCTGTTGCGGTTCAATTTACCTTGAAGAATGACGCTGAAAATGCCAGTTTAATTGCTATTGGTGAGCCTGCATCGTGGGCGAAGCCTGTTGGTATGGATAAGTTCTTCAAGAGTAACCAACACCAAATCAAAATCTCTCATAGTGGACTTTACTACGTATATGCGCAGGTTTTTATTTGTATGCTTTTATATAGTTCGGCACAAGTTCAATATTTTTTCATCTATAGCTAAGCTTTAAAACGTCTCTCTTTGGTGGATTTAAAGTTTATCACAATTCCATTCCCTTCCTGAAATGCATAAATTCAATGGGTGTCGCACCAACAGACCTTACCTGCTACACCAGCGGAATTACTTACCTGGAGAAGGACGACAATATCCATCTGAGAAATGCTGTAGGCGTAAGCATTGAGGATCAATCAAGCTTCATTGGACTGGTTAAATTGGGGAATGAAAGGGTCACAATCGATAACAGCTTATGCTAACTTTCAAGGACCCTTATCCAACTCCCACTCATAATCCAAAAAAAAAAATATATTTATTAATTAGTCTAAGAATATCCGATATTTTATCCAAAACTCACCTTTAGTATTAGTGTTAACTGTAACGTGACTAGTGTGGCTTATGACAATGTTGATTATGTCGAATTATTCCCATACCTGTGTACTATTGATAATCTTAATTAGGATTTCGTTGCGTAAGATAAAAACTATACCATGTCTCCATTTTGATTAAAACCAGAAAAATATACTATAGCTCAATTTTTGTGTGTGCATCCACTGCAAATTACTTTAGTATGAGTAAGAAATCTACTTTTTGCCTCCGTGTTTACATCAAGGATATTTTTTCCTTGTTTTATTACGTAAATTATTATCTATGTAATGTAAATATATTCTTAAATATTATTTGTAAAGGATTTTAATGTAAATATAAATATATAAAAAATTTATTTAGCTATCGAGATACAAAAAAAAAGTTTCACTTGTTTATATTTAATTTTCCGTATAGCAATTACATGCATGATTTATAAGGCCGCCAATGAAACAGTTTGGCATTTCTATCGTGGTTGATATATGACAGGATGAACAGGACGTAGGCTTTAATATGTTTATTCTCTTTTCTTGTTGGGATAAGATGATTTACCTTTACATATATGTATGTATTATACTGTCAGTCAAGGATGTCTGATATGATGGACTATCTGCCAACAAGTCTTGTTTATAAAAGAATGTAAAACGAATAATAACCCATGGAAAGAGTCCTTACAGAATAACGATATACTTTACCTTTTTAAGTTCTCAGGTGTTGAATAATTAATAAAAAAATTTCGCAGAATTTTTTCCATAAAAGTAAAAATCATAAATTTTAAAGCCCCTTTTTCCTAGGACAATTTTCGTTGCGAAAAAAAAATCGTTGCGAAAAAAATCAAAAATTTCGCACCTTCAGTGCGAGAAATCATTCTTTTTCGTTGCGAAAAAAAGAATGGATTCAACCATTCTTTTTCGCAACGAGATATTTTTCGTTGCGAAATATTGTAAAGTTGGCTGTAAAATTTCTATATATGTGTTTTACTTTTTATTGTTTGAGTTTTCGTCATGGTTACGTTTTGTTTACTTGACTAAATCTCGTTGCGAGAATTGAATTCGTAGGAACATAACTCAAAAAAATCGCACAACAGACTGCGAAATTTTTTTCGCAACGATTTTTTTTTCGCAACGAAAATTGTCCTAGGAAAAAGGGGCTTTATAATTTTGAATAAAAAATTTCGTTTAAGATAATAAGGAGAGCATAACGAGAGAATTAAATTTTAAAAAGAATTTCTTCCGTATGAAGTAAAGTCAGAGCAAGTTGAATACGTTAAATTAAGTCAGGGGATTTTTTTAGGTTGGTTTATAAAAGTTCTTTAAGCCCCTTTTTCCTAGGACAATTTTCGTTGCGAAAAAAAAATCGTTGCGAAAAAAATTTCGCAGTCTGTTGTGCGATTTTTTTGAGTTATGTTCCTACGAATTCAATTCTCGCAACGAGATTTAGTCAAGTAAACAAAACGTAACCATGACGAAAACTCAAACAATAAAAAGTAAAACACATAAGCCCCTTTTTCCTAGGACAATTTTCGTTGCGAAAAAAAAATCGTTGCGAAAAAAATCGAAAATTTCGCACCTTCAGTGCGAGAAATCATTCTTTTTCGTTGCGAAAAAAAGAATGGATTCAACCATTCTTTTTCGCAACGAGATACTTTTCGTTGCGAAATATTGTAAAGTTGGCTGTAAAATTTCTATATATGTGTTTTACTTTTTATTGTTTGAGTTTTCGTCATGGTTACGTTTTGTTTACTTGACTAAATCTCGTTGCGAGAATTGAATTCGTAGGAACATAACTCAAAAAAATCGCACGACAGACTGCGAAATTTTTTTCGCAACGATTTTTTTTTCGCAACGAAAATTGTCCTAGGAAAAAGGGGCTATATATAGAAATTTTACAGCCAACTTTACAATATTTCGCAACGAAAAGTATCTCGTTGCGAAAAAGAATGGTTGAATCCATTCTTTTTTTCGCAACGAAAAAGAATGATTTCTTGCACTGAAGGTGCGAAATTTTCGATTTTTTTCGCAACGATTTTTTTTTCGCAACGAAAATTGTCCTAGGAAAAAGGGGCTTTAGAAAATTCACTGACGATCTTGGCTTGTTCATCGAACAAAATGCGTTTTAAAGCAACAATTCTTTTCAGATTGAAGAATCAAACTCATTTGCCAATCTACATAGTATGTGTGGTTTGAGCAAATTTGAGACAAGATGGTGAAAGAATGGAACAATAGACTGAAAAAATATCTGCGCCAGAAACAAGTTTTATGCTGGAAAAGTAAAGAAGGAAGGTTTCAATAAACATCTAGAATCAAACAGAAATCCTGGAAGTGTCAATAGAAACTCCAGCGACACTTCATTATCTGGAAAGGGTGTTCCAAGATATTTTCTGATAGGCGCACCAACACATTCTGATTCCTTTTGGGTGAAGAATTTATTCTAATCAGATTTCTCCGTGACGCTACACTTAATTGTGAAGTAGTAACACCGCGTAAAAAGATGATAAAAAAGTAAGTGTGTGTACCTATGTACGCACATTAGAAGTTATACTTCTTTGGCGTGATTTAAGACTAATTTTTAATTTGCATGCAAATAATTTATTGGATTTTCATTACTGTACTGTAATGAAGAAAGCCAGCAGAGAATCAAGAGGAATTCGTTGGGGATTGGCGGAACTGCTAGAAGACCTCGAATATGCAGATGATATCGCACTTCTAGCTCATACAAGAGAAGACATGCAAAGAAAGATAGACAACTTAGAAATATGTGCATTGGAAGCAGGTCTTAGAATCAATGTACAAAAAACAAAATCAATGAGAATTAATACTGCAAATAGTATCCCATTAACAATAAAAGACAGTATAATAGAAGACGTGAAGGAGTTCAATTATCTCGGTAGTATAATTACTACGGAAGGCGGTGCAAGGAAGGATATTTTGAATAGGATTAAAAAACCTAGAGGTGCATTCAACAGATTATGGAAAGTGTGGAGATCGCCACAACTATCTAGAAATCTAAAATTAAGTATATTCAACTACTGCGTGAAATCCATATTACTCTATGGTAGTGAAACCTGGCTCATAAACCAAACGGATTTAAACAAAATACAAGTTTTCGTCAACAAATCTCTACGCATTATATGTCAAATTTTCTGGCCCAGACAAATATCAAACTTAGAATTATGAATTTGACAAAACAAGAACTAATTATCAAACAGATAAAGAAAAGAAAATGGACGTGGATAGGGCACACGCTACGAAAAGAAAATAATGCGTTAACGAAAAAAGCACTTGAATGGAATCCGCAAGGAAGTAGAGGTGTCGGTAGACCTAAAAACACATGGAGAAGGACAGTAATGAAAGAAATCAAAAATGTTGACTTAACCTGGATTGAAACCAAGAGGATAGCTCAAAACAGAGTCCGATGGAGAAGCTTTGTGGAAGCCCTATTCTCCCGAGAGGGGCAAAACAGGATAATAATAACCGATTTTCAATGGATTCAGAAAACATTTCCAAAATTCATCGGCCATATTGGCGCCGCCATTTTGAATTTTCAAATTTTGACCACATAATCGTCATTTGTGGCCCTAAAAACCTCCCGATACCGATTTTCCTCCGCCATCTTGGAACCGCCATCATGATTTTTTTTACAAAATTGTCAGATTGCATTGTCACGGGAACTCAATGTGTGTGCAAAGTTTCATAAGAATCGGTTTAGTAGAAGTAGTTGAAAAAGCTGTCGCAAGATTTGAACCAAACAAATACGAGGTTAAGCTAAATAAAACCATTGATTAATGTCTTGTTCATTGTTTTAATTTCCCAAATAATAACAGTAAATATTTTGTATTATATATTCAAACTAATTTCTGACTGGGTAATTATATTAAGTTTTAACAATTCAAAATCATTAGTAAAACAGTAAATAATTATCGCTTGTTATTGTACAGTTTCCATACAGGTTTACTATTATCTTGGCCAGTTCTACACGGGCCGACAAACAACCAAGAAAAATCTTCTGAAAAAGTCGGCTCGTGTAAAACTGGCCCTTAGAAACTCGCGCATAGGTGATGAATAGAACACGGACCGGATTTCCCTCCATAGCCTCGTGACAGAACCCCTCACCCATCAACGTCGTGCACAGTGAATCTTCCTATGCCAACAAAAAACCCAAACTTACGCTTAGCTGATGAATCGAACATGAAATTTATTTCCCTCCATAACCTCAGGATAAAAACCCCTCACCAATCGACATCGTGAAGAGACATCGGCTACGAATTTTCATATCCCCTCAATTAACCCAACCTGTTGCGTATAGCTCACTGACATATAGAATGGACTGCTCATCAGGAAATTTTCGTGGCACCTATTCGTTCCATAGGTGGCAAACCTATTTTCACTGACATGTAAACACGTTACTTTTGTAAATTAAAATCTTTTATATTCGTTTTTGGACGAAGGGAACAACATAAATTTTTGTTAAAAAAAAATAATAAATGCAATTTTGATGTTATTTCCCTTTTAAAATGCCTTTTTTCATTAATTACAAATATTTATGTTAAACCATGCGAGGTTCTCTACCTTTCTCTCTTTTTTTACCACAATTGCAGTGGAATAAGAGGTAGGATCTCTATATCGACTCAACACAGGCGCGGATGTAAGAGGGGGTCACGGGGGTCATGACCCCCCCAAAAGCACTCGCTGTTTAAAAAACAAAATTGACCCAACTAAAAAAAAACAAAAAATAACCAAACGACCAAAACCGACCGAACTTTTTTGTAAATTAAAAAAACGACCCTTTTTTATCTGATAGTCTAACCTCAGGTGTCACCCTTTTGGCCTTATCTTGGTTGGCGAGTTGAAAAAATGACAGCGCCGTTTATCGTTCTCATTTTTCGTACCATAATTGGCGAATGCAGCGACATGACAGTTTTCGACAAAACCTTATCATTGTTGTCGCTTGAAAGTTTTGAGACATTTCTGATAATTAAAAAATTTATAAAATTACATTAAAATATTTATTCAATCTAGTCACTTGACAGTCGTAAAAAACGCAGCTTTGTCTCTTCAAACGCCAACTGTGATACGCCTGAAGGCGTTTTTCCCGACAAATAACAGTTTTTTCGAAAGCTATGATTCCGTTTTACAGTCGCCGCGCCATTTCTCACCTCAAGCGCCAACTATTATTAGACCCTTTGTACTACTAGTCCGTCATGTCATGTCGCACACGTCATAGTGCAATGTCTAGTACTAAGCTTAGCTCGAAGGATAGAGAGAGAGATAGGATAGATTAGGGGGAGTCGGGGGCAGTGTCTCCATATGTAAATCGAGCGTTACCGTGTTGCAAGGGCAAAAATACGGTGTTTCTAGACACCGTGCCGTGTAATTTTTCGTCAATTTTCTTCAAAAATTTCACTTTTTTTGATAAAACTAATTTTTTTTTGTCAATACGAACAAAAAGAGTTTTATCAAAAAAAAGTGGAAGTTTTGAAGAAAATTGACGAAAAAATACAAAAATTCATGATTTTCGATTCGACTTTTTCCACTTTTTTCAAGTTTAAACATTTTTTCTTGTTCACCATCATAAAGTGCATAAAAAACCTACACTTAAATTAAAAAGGAATCTCATACGATGCAATGCACAAAAGTTATTGGCCAATCAATTTTCAGATTTGAGGTTAATTTTTGAGACTTGCGGTGGATATTTTGACTTCAAATTTTTACGAGTTATTGTCCACATTATAAAGTAAAATTTCTGAAAATTTCATCAATTTTTACTTAAAACATCCAAAGTTATAACCAAAAAACCAAAATTTAGCAGTTTCTTTAGATTTTAATTTTCTTTGAGGTTATGTGTGCAGATTAAAATTTCATTTTGTAACCGCTGAGAGGTAATATCATAATGAACAGCCTCAATTGTTTACGCTTTCTTTGGACCTACACATACCGAGAAATTCTCATCTATATTTAGAAAGAACGACCAAAATGGTAGATTTTTTACAAAACGGCCCATAATTTACGTAGCGGTTGTAGGAGAAAAAGTCCATTTCGTATAGTATTCGATGTAACTAACATATTGAAAAAAAAATTTGAGACTGGAAACAATTCCCTTTTCACTAACATTTGATGCTTCGACTCCACTATTAGTAAAATCCGTAAAAAATTTTTTTTTCGATTTTTTGAAATTTTGTAACCGAGAAGACCCCTTAATCCACCAGAAAATTCGGTTAGTTTTGTTCGTTTTGTTAATTTTGTTTTTGTTTTTTAGGACTAGAAATTTTTTCCGCCACTTTTAATTCCGTGATCCCCGCACCAAAACAAAAATCTAGATCCGCGCCTGACTCAACATCATGTCTTTTCAATATGGTCGTGATAACTGAAACTTGATTATATACTATATATTAACTGTTGCCGGTTTCTGGTAGGAGAAAATTCCTTACCTTACCCTAGAAGTCCTTAACGGCAAACTTAAAGTTCAGTTTTTGTCGGATATGATTAAGTTCAACGAAGATATTCGACCACATTACTTAAGCCCCTTTTTCCTAGGACAATTCTCGTTGCGAAAAAAGAAATCGTTGCGAGAAAAATTTCGCAGTCTGTTGTGCGATTTTTTAGAGTTATGTTCCTACGAATTCAATTCTCGCAACGAGATTTAGTCAAGAAAACAAAACGTAACCATAACGAAAACTCAAACAATAAAAAGTAAAATACATATACAATACAAATATTACAGCCAACTTTACAATATTTCGCAACGAAAAATATCTCGTTGCGAAAAAGAATGGTTGAATTCATTCTTTTTTTCGCAACGAGAAAGAATGGCTTCTCGCACTAAAGGTGCGAGATTTTTGATTTTTTTCGCAACGATTTTTTTTCGCAACGAGAATTGTCCTAGGAAAAGGGGCTTTAAGGAATGCCCTCGTCGGACGAATTATGCAAGGCACGAGCTTCCCATAAAAAAACTTATATCCCTTCTGACATTCTAATATTAGTCTTTTAAATATAAATTAAAACATACCAGTACTGTTCCATGTTACTTTATAGTACACCTTAATGATTTGTTTTATTGTTTTGTTATATAAAGCTTAAGCCCTATAGCTTTATTTGGCGAATAAATAAATAAAGTTCACCCAAGAATCCCGGTTTACTTTAATTATCCTTTAATTATTTATGGATCGAAAGCAACAGCAACCACCATATAAACCAAAAAAGAGGTTCCTTGCCAGGCCCAGTCATGACCGGCATCCGTCCACATCTTGCATTATGTTCTCTCCAGAGGATTGTTTCTCGTTGAACCTAAAACTCAGGTTACTTCCGCATTGTTCGGTAGTTCAAAACTCCGGTAGTTCAAAACTCCGGTAGTTCTAAACTCCCCAGTAATTTCGCTATATTAATATTTGTATGACTCTCATTCTCCAAGGTCTTCACAGGTTAGCCAGAGGAGTCCCTTTATTCACGAACGTCTGTGTTTCAATGCTTTTTATTATCCCCAAAGGCACTACAACTTTAAATTGAATTCATATCGCCAGAAATAACGCAGTGAGTCCTTAAAAATGATTTCAACTTTTTTTTCAACAATTTTTTTTTTGTTAGGTTTTTTCCTTTCGTTCTTCCACATTGTTTCGCCGTATCTTTTAATCCATAAAAACTTTCTTTTTTTCTAAATTTTTCGAACCATTTTCTAAGCGACTCCCTCCAAATAGAAAAACTCAATTCAACTCAAACCACAATTTTCTGTCGGTTTCAATCCTTTCTTGTCCAAAATTTTTATGAATTTCAAATTATTTACAGTGTAGGTCGATATAATAGATAAGACCTTGTAAGCCGGATAGATTGGTCTAGGGAGGCCGTTCCAAAACCTTCGAAAGGAAAATACTAAGAAGACTATTTCGGCCTGTTAAGGCTGAATCACATAGGCCGGTTTTACACGACCGGACACCGAACAGACAAAACGAACGAACAAACTGGGGTTTATGGGGAAGAGGGTGACAGAGGACGATGGAAAACCGGCCCCTCTCTCACCCTCTTTCCAATAAACCCTAGTTTGTTCGTTCGTTTTG
This sequence comes from Thereva nobilitata, assembly GCA_963855945.1. Lineage (NCBI taxonomy): Eukaryota > Metazoa > Arthropoda > Insecta > Diptera > Therevidae > Thereva > Thereva nobilitata. Next base: position 40,346,563 of record OY979694.1, on the reverse strand, counting down.
TCTGTTCGGTGTCCGGTCGTGTAAAAGGGCCCATAGCTTCGTTCTCTTTCGTTAGTTCTTTTCGTTCTTTCAGTCTGCGAGTTCAATGCTGTAGTACACTCTGTATGCTGTATTTGTATATTCTTTGCGCCCGGTGCATTATGCTATATTGCGCTCCATCAGCTGATCATATGAAAAAAGCTTTTTTCGTCTGGATCGCAAGGACGAAGAAGCGGAAAATACACAAGGCCCTTCTAACTTGGTAGCAATTAACTTGGCTTTTTCAATAACTGCTTGAAATTTTGCTCTGATCGTAAATCTTTCAAAAAACCTTTTGTAGAAATTAAAAATATCAACTGCAGCAGACATTTGGGCTTTGTAAGTATATATTGGTTGTATTTATTTTTCTAAAATATCACACTAGATTACTATGAAGTAAATTAAATTTTACTCGGTAATTTTATTTCCTAATTATGCTGTATGTTTCGATACGGGCTCCCTACCTGAACGAGTTCTACTAACGCCTCGTAGACATCATCTAATTCACGAACTAATCGTTTTAACGCGTCTATGCTACTTTCACTACTAGTCTTACTACGCTTTTTAGTGTCTTCTTTTTCAAAATAATAATCTTTTAACCGAACTGGAGAAATAAGCATATAAATTTTGAGTAGTATCAAAAAAAGAAATTGCCTTTAGAAACATACGTTTTTTCGAAATTTACACCTATTATCAAAAGATGCTTCAATGAAGTCTGAGTTGAAGTGGTAGTTAATGGAAAATTGTATGTACTATTTATGTTTGCCCGGTACTCAAAATTTGAAATCTAATAAAAATATTTCACTCAATTTACTCTTCATAAATTCTTCCAGAGGAAGTAGGCACAAAACTTAAAACTGCACCAACTCGTATAACATAAAAAAAACTACATTTAGACAGCAAGCGAACAAAACAAAAAATCGCAAGATATTTTGTTCTCATTTCGTTTATTTACCTCTTTTAACAAATCTTGGAACAAAATTTAAAAGTGCACCAACAGCGCCCTAAGTTTATATCAATCCCAGAGTAAACAGCAATACACAATACAGAGCCATCGGAACATTTTGTTTCGTTGTGTGAGTTCATATGTTGCATTTTACAAAATGTTCAAAAAGTGCTCCAGCATAGTGGAAATGAAATTATTTTGTGTTTCGTCTCGCTCATTCCACTGCTTAATTCTGTATTTACATCTCATGTTCAAATTTGAGAACATTAGTTGAATGAGGGATTTTTCTCTCACTTGGTGGATTTTTCTCCTAAATTTTTACTTCTGCTGATTCTCTTCCTTCACTTTTTGAGTAAAATCTCTTCCGGTTAATACTGGACAGAAATTATATGAAAATCTCGAAGCAAAAGTCTCGAGAGGAAGTAGAAAAAGTCTCGAGAGTACGAGAGGAAGTAAATTTTTTTGCATGGAATTTGTGTTCTGTTGTTACATGAGTTGAAATATAGAATATTTTATTGGGAAAATAAACTGGAAAACTAAATCGTGGTAATAAAAATGAAATCCTTTAATATATGAAAAGGATGTCACAAAAACAATTTTTAAATTTGGTTTTATCAAAGTTTAAAATTTTTTTTTTAAAATCTGAATATCTGAAATAGCGCCCCCGTTCAATGGCGCCCGGTGGAAGTGCACCATTCGCACCTATGAAAGCGCCGCCTCTGTGTACACTTTATATGGAAGTGGGATGGAGACGAACGGAAACAAGAACTTTGGGGAAATTTTAAAAAAGACGAACGAATGGAAAGGAAAGAACAGTATAACCACACTTTTGGAGTGTTTATTTGGAGTAATTCGTGTATAGTGAGTACTACAATAAAATAACAAACAAAAAACGTATACCAGCAATTGAATCGTTGACGTCAAATCCGAGAGAGGAAAGCTCTTGTGTGGACAGGGCTTTCATTCTTTCTTTTCCGTTGTTTTAACGAAGGAACGAACGAATGAAGCAGAACGAAGCTATCTGTTTCAGCCTTTAGGATTAACCAAAACGAAAGGCGCAGTGGAACGAACGAAGAGGTTGAAGAAATGTATGAGGAAATGGTATACCCAGCGGGAAAAGGAATCATACCAAGAAGCATGACGGTACCCTTTTTTGGAAGGCGAGAATTCCTTCCTTTTAGCATTCCGCTCCATATCTTTTTTGTGCAGGCATGTCATTAGAAGGAATGAGTCGAAAAGCTCTAAAAGCTCATTCACCTTCCCCACGCATTCCCGGTAAGGTGTTTGTGATACGTTCTCTTTTATTTCTTCCAAGGAAGTGCAATTTCTTACACCTTCTAAATATATTGAGATCCTTGGAACATATTGCTTTAATCATTTTATAATAATCTTTTAGATACACATTTTTATAGACAATGTAATGGTAAATTGTATTAACTGAATAAAAACTGTTCATTAACTACATATCCATATTTGGCCCTTCCATCCTACTTTTGTGGAACTACGAATACGAACTCCTTCCTAAAAGCTTCTTGAAGAAGGCCTTCAAACTTTTCCCGCTGGGTACCAACTGGAAAGAGAACCGTAAAACGACAAAGAAATATGTAGATAGATCTCGGGCTGAAAGTTATACAAAAAATACGCTTAGCCAGGTGGAGAAAACTAGAACTACTGAACAAAGAGACTAAAGAAGCCGGAAACCTACAAGGACTGTACCGCCGTTTAAGAAGAAGAAGAATAAAAAATAATGCAGAAAGCACAATTTAAAAAATATGATATGTCAGTTCGCTGGGATGGATCACATCGCATCTGCATCTCGCATCTGCTCCTCCAACAGTTCCAATTCAGAGCTAATAGCCACAACACATATATGTACATATTATGATGATTATTGCGCCATCTACTATTAAGGTTTGAACAAACTGTATATGCAGACTTTAAGCTTCTCGAAGCGCGAAACGATGTCTCAAAATTGCGAGAAATAAAGAGTTTTCCAGATTGAAGGGGAAAGATCTAGAAATTGGATAAGGAAGGGGCTTATGAAATCAGGCTATAATATTTAGAGTCAGTTTTTGATTAGAAAAGCGACGAAAGTGTTCTAATTGACCGAAGTGACGTAAAGCGAAAAAGTGGAATTTAGAATGAATTAAATTGTGTTTGTTGTGATTGAATTGTTAATAGAAAATTTTTGTGAAAACATTTAAAAAATGTATTAATTAATTAATCCTAAGAAGTCGTTACGCCGTAAAAACATAAGAATTAGTGTCAGAAGTGGGATTAATTAAGAAGAGTTAACTAAGTAGACGTTGAAAACAATTGTTACTGAAATCGATTTTTTTTGCGTACGTAGTAAGGACAAAAGGACAACAATAGCCTACTACACAGAGCACTATCAAATTTGGAGAGGAATTACTGTGCGCCGAGGAGAGAACTATTACCAATCAAAGTCCTACGACTTCAATGTAGGACACAGAAAAGGAAAAAGTCATGGAAATACAGATGCACTCTTCCGGCGACCATGCGAATCAAAATTGGAACTATTGTTGTATAAGGACGAATGTAAAGCCAGGAAAGGATGGGATGATCAGGAACTCCGAGATGCTCGGGGCGACTAGAAAGATATTTTTCTACGCCTTTGTTAGAATACAGTCATTCTTATATAACTTTTGGTTAAGGAATTAACAGCATTCCATACCCGTGTGGAATATTCATTCCATCACTTGTTATGGAATGACTGCTAGTGGCGACATCTGTTCCTCATAATCCAAGAATATGATTTATTAATTAAAAAAAAAAGATTTATTAATTAAAGAAAAAAAGGATTGTTTCAATAAATAAACAATTAATGATGTTCCGGTAGAGTATTTTTGCTTTAAATAAACTATTCAATTATTAAATTGCAGAAAATAATAACATTTTTTTAATAAATTTTGCGGCGGCCATCTATTAACAAATTATTAAATTACAAAATTGTTAAGAATGAACACTCCCTATTAATATGCTATTTAGCGTTAAAATATCTTGCTGTGCCTTATACATTTTATATTTTTGACATTAGCTTTACATTAGTACGTTTTTCTTTACAAAATATTCATAAAAACTAATTAGAGGCGTAGAAAAATTATAGTCTGCAACACGTTTTGAATGGCATATTCCGCACTCGTGGACCGCCTACAACTTCCACTTGTGCGGAATATGCATCATTCCAAACTTGTTACAGAATATACTATTCCCTGAGTAGTAGAGCTATGGGGGTACGAAGCCACCTGACAGGTGGCTTCGTACCCTCATAGGATTTGGGGGGGGTCTGAAAGCTCTTCGTCTACGTGTACGAGGTGTTTTAGGTTTGTGTCTTGGATAAGGTGGCCCCGGAGTGAAAGGTGGTGATGGGCGAAAGCTCGTCTTCCACGTGTACGAGGTGTTTTAGGTTTTTGTCTTGGATAAGGCGTTCCCAGACCTAGCATAGGACTTGGTGGTGGTGGATTGAAAGCTCTTCGTCTGCATGTGGTGCAGGGTCCCCATGGGATTTGGGTGTGGTGATGGGTGAAACTCTTCGTGTTTGTCTTGGATGGAGATGGTGCAGGAGTGCCGGTGGTTGCGAAAGATTTTCGTCTACGTGTGGGGCTGTTTTATGTCTTTGCTAAAAAGTGATACTAGGTGTGAGCGCCACCTGTGTGAAGCTAGTTGAACTTCAGTATCGCGAAGGCGCTTACCCAGATAAAAGCCCGGACTTATGACGCATCCACCATGAATTGTTCGTATGTTTTGCACGCTAAAAAGTTATCGCGATAATGCGGTGGTCGTATTAGCGGCTTCGTCATTTTACACGAATTAGCGCGCATATTATCGCCACTCGCGCGATAACTCATACGCAGCCCGAATGTTTGCGACGATAGCCGATAATGGCCGGTTACATCTGCGTGTATCGTGTCATAGCGCGAAGCTTCGGGACGATACACGCAGATGCGGCCCTAGCATCTGGGTGATCGGCAGCTTAAGAGACCTGCGGGTGTTGTTATTTAATTTGTGTGTGTATACAAGCGATGAGCCAAAACTGACCTTCGGTCGGCCATTAGTGTTAAGACGTCACCTGTCGCGAGAATTTGTCAATGCTGCAAGTGTTGCGAAATTAAAAAAGTCAAAGTTGCGCTTCTCAGGCTTTGAACCCGGGATCGGTAGCTTAAGAGGCCTGCATCGAGGCTCCTGGGTGTTGTTGTTTAATTTGTGTATGCATGCGCTGAGCCAGCGATCGAGCGATCTAAAAATAGAATTTTCTTATTTTTCTTTCGATCATGCTGCGTGTGTGAATGGAAATAGCGACATGTTTTATGCTGCGATCGATTTTATGTCGGAACAACGGCGAAATATTTCTTTAGATTGAAAATAAATACCTTTAATTCAGACTTTTCTGTGATTTTTCGCAGCAACAGCAACATCAGCAAAAACAAGTAAAAACAAAAAACTTTTTAGGCCAAAACAACAGATCTTCGCAAATGGTCGAGCGCTGGTTTGAATGAACGGTGATTAATTTGAGCTGCTGATAAGAACAACGCTTGAAAATAATACCTCACTAGCACCGCTAGTACCATTTGGTTTTGTTTTTTTTGTACGATAAATTTATACCCAAGGTTTATGATCACCTGGTAAGGAGCGTGGAGGGCATTTTTAGTAAAAGAAAAGTTGTGTGTGTGTATGTGAATGGAAATAGCGATATGTTTTATGTTGCGATCGGTTTTATGTCGGAATCATGGCGAAATATTTTTGAGATTGAGGAATAATCTATTTATAATTATAATAGTTTTCTATGGTATTTATCATTTATATCTATCGATTATTCATTGACACAGCCAAACAGACAGACAGACAAACAGACCTGTCTATCTCTGTCTGTCTGGTCTGTCAACAGACCTGTCTGTCTGTTTGTCTGTCTGCCTGTCTGTTTGCCTGGGTGCCTGTCTGTCTGTCTGGTTTGTATTTCCTGCCTGGCCTGCAGCTCGGAGTTTTTCACCCTTTTAACCGCAAAATCATATAAATACTCGAAATAGTGAAACATGCATGATCAGGTCTGAGGATGATCGCCTTAAAAGAACGAGCAAATCCTTATTTATCACAATTCGTAGCTATAAGCCTGTGAGTAAACAGCAGCAAAGAAAAAGTGAAAAGTGAAAATTACAAGTGAATAATGTGGATGTGCTACGCAGCTGAATCTTGACCAAAAGCTGGGGATTTGGAAAGTGCCATTAGGCGAATTGAACATCAGCTGAATGATTTTCAACATGATGCACTTCTTTGTCAAAATAGCGGATATGAATGCGAGGATGAACAATATTTTAAAGACAAAGAGGAGGTATATCGACGAGGACTTATTTTATGCGACCAGTATATCAAGAATAATATAAACTTAGAAGAGTTTTGCGACTTACTGACATGCATAAAATTAGCGGAGTTTCTTTTGGATTTGAAAGATTTTCTCCCCAACAATCTGAAATTAAAATACCAAGTGCGGCATACAGAAAATAATTCTGATTTGCATGACTTCATTAAATGTATCGGTTGCAGTTTAGGCGATGAACTTCGCGACTACGTATATTTCGATATTCCTATTACTAAAGAAAAAGATCTAGAATATGAAAAGCTTCTTTAAAATTACATGAAAGCACGTGGATGAAGATAGCATTCCATTGCAAACTTAGATTTCATCGATGTGGATATAGATTAAGATTTGTATACTGTACCCGGTTAAGGTAGCGCGTGGGAAGAATATCATAAATAGTATTATAAGAAATAAAAGAATATTTATAACGTTTAAAAATCTGTTTTATTTAAAAAATCTCGTATTACAAATACATTTTTCAGAGCACATCGGCCTTGGTGTATTATACAAGCTAATCCATTATGCTGTTGTTGTTGTTCCTCTTCCACATCTTTATTAATACTTTTCCACCAGGTATGTTCACTGAGCTGTCTGATTACTGGGGCTGGTTGATTTTGTTTGTTTATTCAATAATATTAAGACTTCTCAATCGATTTACAATTTCAATTACTCTTTTCCCAATATTCATTTTTATTAGCAATCTCAATTCGTCCACTAGCACATCGGGATCATTTTCATCCCCATCGCGGCTATTGGAACCCTCATCATTATTACAGTTTTGGGAATCCGAGCTCATATAAGTTCCTAGAATTGAACTTTTCCAGGAATTACAGCTTTTAGAGTCAACGGAATCTTCATTCTCCATAGGGTTATAGATATTTGTTTCAACATGCATTGGAGCACGATCACTATTTTCATCTGTTTTATTTATGGTTACTTTGGGAATTGTCATTACTCCTGTTCCTACAGGAGGAGTGCGAATAAGCTTTCTTATAATGTCTCTATATTTTACACTATTTGTTCCTTTTATTTGCTGGGTTTCCTTAAAATCACGTCTGTAGGTGCATGTATAATTCACAATTGCTTGATAATTGGCCATGTCATCTATTGAGTAACCTTGGGGCTTTTTCATAAAAAGTAGTTCAGCTAAACCTTCAGTTATCTTATACCCCTTGTCGCCAATAAGAAAGTTTTCTTTATCAACTTTTAAGCTCGAATTACCAATATTTAACATATCATTATGATAGTACACCCCATAAGTTTTATCAATTTTCGTGCTACCATTTTCAAGTAGTTGTTTATATTTGTTTACTATCTGGTCTGGGGATTCCAATTTTTGTTCTTTTATAGGCGTTACAAACTCTTCATCCTCATCATCATCAGAATAATCCTTGAGGGGGGTACTAGTTGTCCGCAACTTCTCTTCATCCTCACCATCACCATCATCATCATTAGAATAATCCCTAAGAGGGGTACCAGCTGGCTCCACTTTTAAATATTTATGCGGTGCAAACGTTTCATCATTTCTCTGCCTTTTCTCTGGTTTAATTTTTCCTACATCCGTTGGCTCACGTTTTACTGATGCTATGAGCCCTTTTAGCGTGCTGGTTATTGGCTTAAAGGTTTCCTCAAACCGGGCCTCTGCTTCAATTTTACCAGCCTTGAGAGCTTTGTATTTCTTTCGTATTGCATCGCGTGTTTTTATAATATCCCCTAAGAGTTTTACATCCATGTTGCTACACTGACGATTACAGCTACACTGCAAACCAGATATATAGGTAGACAGTTATATAGGCCAGGCAGGAAATACAAACCAGACAGACAGACAGGCACCCAGGCAAACAGACAGGCAGACAGACAAACAGACAGACAGGTCTGTTGACAGACCAGACAGACAGAGATAGACAGGTCTGTTTGTCTGTCTGTCTGTCTGTTTGGCTGTGTCAATGAATAATCGATAGATATAAATGATAAATACCATAGAAAACTATTATAATTATAAATAGATTATTCCTCAATCTCAAAAATATTTCGCCATGATTCCGACATAAAACCGATCGCAACATAAAACATATCGCTATTTCCATTCACATACACACACACACAACTTTTCTTTTACTAAAAATGCCCTCCACGCTCCTTACCAGGTGATCATAAACCTTGGGTATAAATTTATCGTACAAAAAAAACAAAACCAAATGGTACTAGCGGTGCTAGTGAGGTATTATTTTCAAGCGTTGTTCTTATCAGCAGCTCAAATTAATCACCGTTCATTCAAACCAGCGCTCGACCATTTGCGAAGATCTGTTGTTTTGGCCTAAAAAGTTTTTTGTTTTTACTTGTTTTTGCTGATGTTGCTGTTGCTGCGAAAAATCACAGAAAAGTCTGAATTAAAGGTATTTATTTTCAATCTAAAGAAATATTTCGCCGTTGTTCCGACATAAAATCGATCGCAGCATAAAACATGTCGCTATTTCCATTCACACACGCAGCATGATCGAAAGAAAAATAAGAAAATTCTATTTTTAGATCGCTCGATCGCTGGCTCAGCGCATGCATACACAAATTAAACAACAACACCCAGGAGCCTCGATGCAGGCCTCTTAAGCTACCGATCCCGGGTTCAAAGCCTGAGAAGCGCAACTTTGACTTTTTTAATTTCGCAACACTTGCAGCATTGACAAATTCTCGCGACAGGTGACGTCTTAACACTAATGGCCGACCGAAGGTCAGTTTTGGCTCATCGCTTGTATTAAATTAAATAACAACACCCGCAGGTGCCGTCTTATCATTAATGGTCGGCCGAAGTAGTATACATAATAATGAAAATTCTTCACTGTTATTTTGTTTTATAGTCATACTGCTGAAAATGATTGCAGTATGCACCGCCTTCAGCCCACAGCCCTGCTGGAAGATTATGTTCATGTGTTTTTCCACTCAACACTTCACTTGGGAATAAGTCTGGTTTGCAGTAACAATTCATGGTGGGTGCGTCATAAGTCCGGGCTTTTATCTGGGTAAGCGCCTTCGCGACACTGAAGTTCAACTAGCTTCACACAGGTGGCGCTCACACCTAGTATCACTTTTTAGCAAAGACATAAAACAGCCCCACACGTAGACGAAAATCTTTCGCAACCACCGGCACTCCTGCACCATCTCCATCCAAGACAAACACGAAGAGTTTCACCCATCACCACACCCAAATCCCATGGGGACCCACATGGAGACGAAGAGCTTTCAAGCCACCACCACCAAGTCCTATGCCAGGTCTGGGCACCCTTATCCAAGACACAAACCTAAAACACCTCGTACACGTGGACGAAGAGCTTTCCCGCCACCACCACCACCACAACCACCAAGTCCTATGTCAATTCTGGGTCACCTTATCCAAGACACAAACCTAAAACACCTCGTACACGTAGACGGCGAGCTTTCAGACCCCCCCAATTCCTATGAGGGTACGAAGCCACCTGTCAGGTGGCTTCGTACCCCCATAGCTCTACTACTTCCCTGATTCTGGCATGGAAGGAATATTAAAGTACAAATAGGAAACCGCTTACGGTGCCGTTCATCGAATGTAGGTACTAGTCCCTCGCGCTAGAATAAGAAATATTATAGAGGAGTGCCAAAATGGTGTATCAGCCCGAGTAAAAATAAAAACCGGCCTTATAAATGGCGAACACCGGCTGCTTGGCTTTTTAAGGGGCATATAATGTACGTAGAGCTTTTAACTATTTTTAATGGGAGCACATACGGCCTTACGACGACCAAAGATTTAAAAGGCCTAGTACTGAGCTGTAGAAACGGGCATTCGACGGGAAATTTGAGCCAAAAAAGAATCTGCACCAAATGTATTGTTGAATGTGTTTTATGGGAACTTCATCATTTTCGTTATGTACCATGGTTCTTTCGATTTATCCTACTTAAAGATATCGATGCACAAGAGAAACGAGCTCGCCAGTCGTCGGTTTGTTGTACGTGAAGTGTGTGGTGCGTGTTGATTTATGTTTTAGTGGGAAATTTTTGTTATTTAACGGCTTGAAAAAAAACACAACCGAAAAAACATCAAACATTTAATTGCAGTGAAATATATTTTCTTATAGGACGGCGAATATCCACGTTGCTGCCACTGTACCACCGTCGTATAGCCGTAATAGAAACCATACGGTCGCCGTATCACCGTCGTATGGCCGTTATTGGAATTGTAAGGCCGTTGTATCACCATCAGTCGTCCCCTGTACGGCCGTACTGTCCTGCAACGAGCCTTCTGTTAACCGCCAGATGGCCGAGGACTATGTTTCAATCACAGTCGGTATTTGCCCGTTCTAAGGCCATCATTTATTTTTACTCGGGAGGTCGACATTTGGGAGTCAACAAAACTCTGACAAAAATAAGACAAAGGTTCTAATGACTTCAAAAGCGGGAGGATGTTGCGAACTAGTGTCGTAAATGCTTAGTTTGTGCCAGCAACAAGGGTCCTCAAGTAAAATCAAAAGGAGGAAATGCAACAATATAACTTGAGAGCTCCACTTGAAAAAATCTCAATCGATGTGGCAGGACCTTTTCTAGAATCAGATCGAGGAAATTGACACTTTTTGGTGGTCATGGGCTATTTCAGTGAGCTACTGTTGCAGAGGAGTTAGCGATCACTTGGATTTGCAGATTTGGTGTTCCTTACGAACTTCATTCTGAGAAACTTTGAATCTCAAGTTTTTCAAGAAGTATGTAAGTTACTCGAAATGAAGAAGAACAGTATGACGCCACTACACCCACAGTACGATGGAATGGTTGAATGATTTAACAGGACAATGCTAGAGCACCTGAGGAAAGCTGTTAACTAGCTCCACACTAGTCCACACGACACAAGCAGTTTTGCGCAAAACTTGATTTTTTATGGGTTTTTTTATGAAAAAAATCAATTTTACGACTGCTTTTGATGACGTGATTATGTTTGCGCTCCTGAAAAATTAGAAAAAAATCATATAGGAACAAGTTTTGCGCAAAACTGCTTTTGTCGTGTGGACGGGCCATTCTTGGACAGTTACATCCTAAATTTTCTTATGGCATATCGGACAGCAGTTCCTAGCTCGACAGGACAAACCACTTCGAATGTGATTTTTGGAAAACAAATCCGACTGCCTTAGGCGCCCATTACACGATAGGTTTTGCTGACAGTTTTGCCACAGTTTTGCCTACGACTGACGGAAAACCTAACGTCTAAGGTGATGACTGACGAAATCCTCCGTATATTTTGATTTCCATTAATCATGACTGGTGGAATTGATTGCCGCTTGCATGAATGTGTAATGGCCGCCTTAAGTTAGGGACAGAAGCGGATACCAGGAAGGGGGCCTCGGCTGGTTATTGAACCCTTGGCGACGGAAATGGAAATATCGGAAACTTCTAATAAAACCGCCACTATCCTTCCTCCCCAGTCCGGTCCAGAATTTCTCTAAATGTCCTAAGCATAACATTGACTGATGGTCTGCGCTGAAATAATCACATATTCCAAATTGCACAATGGTTCCAGTGCCTGCGATTTCTTAGAAAATACAAATTCCTTCTTCAACAGTTGGCCCGGGCCAAAAACTACTGGTCGTACATTGGTCCCGCCTTGAATAAACCTCGAAAACCGCCTTAGCACACACTGTCGTCTAGAAGTTCGCTTATAACGAGGAGAACAGTCAATATTCCGGAAATAATACACCATCCGCATGCGAGAGTATAGTCCTTGTGTATACGAAGCCACGATACAATAATTTTTGTATAGATTTTACTAACATCCGTGGGCTTCTAACAAATTTCTACTCCGTGTTGTGCCACCTCAACACATTTTCTCCACCAATCTTCGCACTAAGTGAAACCCAAATTTTACCCAACGACGACTTAGATCGTTATCAGGTTTCCGGGTACACTTTGGTGCACAATCTCTCCCCACATAGGGGGATCGCCATTTATATTAGGAGAAACCAAAGAAGCCGCCTACAGAGAGTACAGACATTCACCGAGCGAATCATCTCGTCGTGAGTACATCAGGTTGAGAAACTCCTGTAAATCCACCATCAGGAAAGTCAAAGAATCTTTCGATGACAGACTGAGAGGTAAACTCATTAACTCCACTGCCGGCAGTAAAAACTTCTGGTCCTTGGTAACTTCCATCAGGAAGAATTTCACTTCACAAACAACGCCTCCATTCATTTGCAATGAGCAGGTGCTAACAGAAAGCAAACCCAAGGCCGACCTACTTGCATCCCTGTTCGCCGCAAATTCTTCCTTACCCGATGCCGACATGCAACCCCCCACCATCGAGTATTCCACCCACTCAATGGATCGAGTTTTCTTCAGGACGCGTGAAGTGTATAGGTGTCTCAAAGAGCTGGACTCCAACAAATCCACTGGCCCCGACAATATTCCCCCTATGGTTCTTAAAAAATGTGCCTCACCTTTGGCTAAACCTCTGCGCAAACTTTTCGCCCTTTCATACTTCTCCGGAGTTTATCCTGACTCTTGGAAACTGGCTCATGTTCAGCCTATACCGAAAAAAGGTGACGCTAGTGACCCCTCTAACTACCGCCCAATAGCAATTACTTCTATTCTCTCCAAAGTCATGGAGACAATAATAAACAGAAACCTTGTTGAATATCTCGAATGCAACCAAATATTGGACGACAAACAGTACGGCTTTAGATCTAAAAGATCTACTGGCGACCTCCTTGTTTGCCTAACGGAACACCTTAACCAAAGTATTCACCGATTTGGTGAATACTCCAAGGCTTTTGACAGAGTATGACATCCCGCTCTGCTGTCCAAACTCCAAGCTATTGGTATTGACTTTGTTCTAAAGAACTGGATTAAGAGCTTTATTTCTGGCCGCTCAATCAAGGTAGTATTGGATGGCGTCGAATCCAATCCCCACACCATCTCCGCAGGTGTTCCCCAGGGCTCAATCCTATCACCAGCTCTCTTCTTAGTTTTCATCAACGACCTGCTCTCAATCCCCACCAACTCACTTCACAGTTTTGCAGACGACGGTACTCTACGTTACTCCTATGGCTTTGATAATGTAAGACAAGCACGCGCCAGACCTTGTCTGCATCATCGTGAGCTCATGTCCAATTCAATCAACAGAGACATTAAACTAATTCTTGATTGGGGCCGCAAAAACCGTGTTGAATTTAATGCATCAAAAACGAAGTACTGTCTCATCTCCAATAAAACTTGTACTGACCCTCCTTCTATTTCAGTGGGCAATAAGAACCTGACGGCTGAACCGTCTCTAAATATCCTAGGCATAACATTAGCCGAAGATCTGCGTTGGAATAACCACATATTCCAAATTGCTAAACAAGCATCGCGGTGCCTGGGATTCCTCAAAAGGTGCAAATTCCTCCTTCAGTCGTCCGCCAGGGCTATAATCTACAAGTCCTACATTCGTCCTCGCCTCGAATACAACTCGTATATCTGGGCCGGGGCGCCGAGAACCACCTTAGTTTGGCTGGACAAGGTGAAAAACCGCGCTCTCAAACTTATTGATGATAGCGCCATTTGCTCCTCAATTGACTCATTAAGCCACCGTAGGAATGTAGCAGCTCTTGCAAAATATTACCGCTTGTACCACAATGACTGCTCCACTGAAATAAGTAACCTCATGCCTCCACGGCAACATTTCCCCCGCAACACAAGACTGGCCCGCTCGGCTCACCCCCACAACACGACTGTGGAACAGCCTTCCAAAGTCAGTATTTCCGAACTCATACAACACCCAAGAGTTTAAACGCAAGGTTCATCGCCATCTCCTCCAACACCCCCTTGACTCCCCCTAACCTATCTTATCCTTCTCTCTCTTCTTCGTGCTAAGCTTACTACCAGACATTGCACCATGACTTGTACGACATGACGAACTGGTAGTACAAAGGTTGACACCTGAGCTTAGACTATCACATAAAAAAAAAAAAAAAAAAATAGTCACATTCAGCCCCATCGTTCCCAAGACTCCCCTTAACCTCTCCTATGCTTCCAGCTAAGCTTCTTTTGCACATTGCACCACGACGTGAAAAACATGACGAATAACATGAGGTAATATCAATGGATGACTCTTGAGCTTATACGTTTACATAGAAATGCAAAATACATGTTGGTGACCTCTTTCTAAACACTTGAAGGGACATGAAGATTCGATCTCATTATGGGTCTATTGTCAAAGGTTCAATGTGAACTGAAGGTCTTGGGCCACGCAATTAACCATATTGATTCGCGCAACTCTGCGATCCTATCGAACTCTAATCATAACCACCAATTGTTACCGAATGTAACACTCAAGGATGTATTTCGTGCTTCAAAACTTTACTAAATAAAGATTAGTGACGTAACTGAAAAGCAATCAAATATATTATAATCAGTTTTAAAGGATATTACGAATTGTTTGCCCTTTACCCATTTTAATCCAAAATAAATTCAGACATGTGTTCAGTAGGCTAGACACAATGCAAGAACTCTTAATATCGCCAGAAGCACGTAAAGTTCTTAACTATAGATGAAAGGTAGCCCCTAGAGGGCATACTAAATTCTGTATAACCTTAACGCAACCTTTATCATGAAACCACCGAATTATGTATATTTATTTTCAATAATATCGTTGTGTGCGGTATACTACAAAACAGCTTGATGGTATCAATATAAATATTGCGCATTCCAGATAAATGAAATTCAAGTAAAACCAAAAAAAAAAGAAATAATAATAATTTTTATCCCTTAAGGACGTGGTCGTGGTGTTATCTTTTAATCCAAAATGCTTTCACGAAATTTTATTCTCTGCTCTTTAATAAATTGAAACCATGATTTGTATTTCATATTTTTCGTGTATAAATTATCTGTAGATTAATATCGAAACCTTAATTTGTTCCCACACCACACTTCACCAACCCCTATTAGTTCCGCCAGCCACCTACAACCATCCTCGGGCACTTAAAGCTCGGAAGCCCATTTCCAATTGGCTCAATATACATTATTGTTACAATTTCGGGGGTGTTGGATAGCTTCCAATGAAACAGATTCATGCCGGGAGAGCATTGTTAAAGGACCCCAAGAGTGTAGGGACTGAAATGTCTAAAAGGCCATAAATCGAAGGGAAACATCCAATGAATATTTATGAGCTATGAAAGGTAGGGCCATCTGCGCTTCAAGTACGAAAACATGCATTGGAGATAGCTGTCTGTATTAGATTTTCAAATGAGGTCAAAGGACTGTTTCTGTCAGTTTAACGATAGAATTATATATGCGGGGAGATGGGCCGGAAAAGTAAACAGATTGAAAAATATTTAACCTTCACGCTAGGATGTCCTTAAGAGAAACTCGGAACTTTGTTTTTCTCGTGTTTAAGATTTTATATTACTTTGTTGAAGGGCATTGAGATAGGGATTTTTCAAGTTCAAAAAATCTCCGATTCATATGAATTGTGGTAAGAAGTACTCTAAAACGTTTGTTGTCAGCCCAAAAAGTTAACTTGATCAACAGGTAAGTGCACAGACCTTTTGATTAAAACACACAAATACACAAGAGACAACCACAAGCCATTTAGCCCCAAACTCTTCCAGCACCCAACCACACATTATTAACTGATTTACAGTAAAGAGCACACCCTAAAAATTTCGCAAATATATTTATTATAATGCTTTTAAATAAACAAGGTGTCGAGGATTTCATTACACTCGCATAAAAGCCGAACAAGTCCTTTTTAGCTTCACTAATTGGAATTCGGAAGCGGCGCATTCCATCACGCGCCAGGACGTGATATCGCCCTAGAACGGCTGATTATTCATCATATTACATTCTTGAGCCATATTCAACGACCCTATCGGATCTCACTGGGGGTACGGAATGGGGTCTTCGCTCCGATTATTATTTCCTGACAAAGCAGCACCCGCCCCCACCCACGCTGAAGTTATGGAAAAGTAGTAGAAAAATGTTTTTTAAGGACACCTATAGCAGTCCTTTTTTGCTCAATATTGTTTATTCGAGAATTTAATTGCGATGGGGATGATTGCTGACGTGCCTAAGCTGAGGTTAGTCCTGGCGCAAAAATATGAGAAAAGGGTTTGTAGGTGGGAAAAGTTTGTTTTATTAATTTCTGGTCTTCAGGAATATTTTCCACGAATGTCATTGTGGATTAATAGTGAACTAGTTTCATGCACATTCAAGGATTATTTATTAATTGCGGTTGGACGATATTCTATTTATTCGTGGTTTGATGAACAATATTGAACTTTAATTATAAAGACAACATGCAAAGAACACGAACATATGTTTCTGAAACATCCTTGATTCAGATGTGAAATTGTTAATCGATAAATGTGAACTCCGGCCTTAAATGCAATTTCGTTGTGTATTTCATAAAATATCCGCTGGCGTTAAGATTGACCTTTATCCATGAGTCAATTGGTGTTATGTATCGTAGATGTTAGTCTCATGTTTATTTCAAAGTGACGTTCTGAACTATTTCTGACATCTAATAAAACACGAATCGCCTTTAGCATCTGAATCAGCATCACTCTTTGATTCATTTTATGAACCGAAACGTTTGGAATGATATTGGTAATCAGGTTGGGGCTTTTCTGGCACCAAGACTGGCTCATACTATCGCCTTAAGACGATCAAAAATTGTTGCTTCTATTCTTAGGCTCCTAATGTTCTGTACCATATATACAATTATCCCTCTTGGGAGCATACAGCTTCCGCAAAGGTAATCCATCGGATTACATTTTGAGCTATTCTCTTGGTTTCAATCCAGGTTTGGTCAAAATTTTCGATTTCTTTCATTACTGTTCTTCTCTCAATCTAATCAAAACCCTTTAGTATTATTTACAGTAAACATGGCTGTAAATGTTAATTTAATCTAAACAAAAAAAAGCGAAGTTATGTTGTAGTTGGGAAGTTGGATTTTTTTGTTTTTTTTCTTTACATATGTTAAGATAGAGCGAAAAAAAAAATTCTGCAAAATCGGTCCTGTGCTGCACGAGAAAATTGCATAAATGTCCATTTTTGATGCATTTTGAGTGCATCGCTACACTATTTTTTTAATTTCTCCAGTTCTGTTGGTCGTAGAAAAATAAAAAAAAATTTAACAATACTCGTGAATGAATAGATTATCGAACTGATTCGGTATATATAACTACTTTAAAAATGAATCCTAACCTCAAAAAACCAAAATGTATGAAATTTTGTTTTATTTTACTAAAAATGCAATAAATAACGAGAAAATAGTCGGATTTTAATAAAAATTGGAGAAAATATGTATTTTGATGCTGTAAATACGTGGTTGAAATTTCAAAAAAAACTTTCGATTTTTACGGCAATAATTGGCACTTTTCGAAAAAATTTAAAATTGCCGCCATTTTATGCCAAATCATCGTACGGTAAAAAAGTGGGTGTGTGTACTTATGTACGCGCATCAGAAGTTATACTTCTTTGGCGTGATTTAAGACTAATGTTTAATTTGCATGCAAATAATTTATTGGATTTTTTTATTATTTGCGTGCGTTGGCAGGTGGAAGCATCATGATGCCGACACGCTCCAGCCTGTCAGTTATTTTCAGCAATGCTTCGCCAGCTGGATCAGCGTTTATCTACCTGCTAATACTACCGATATTTCTAAGCCTTACTCTCTTCCTTTTGGTTTCTTTGCGCCTTACCTTCTGATGGAGCATATTTAGCGTCTCCTCCACTTTATTCTTTACAACACCCGATGTCACCATGTAGTCTATGATGTTTTCTACTCTGAGTCGTGCCTGAGCTGTCGCTTGCAGAGCAGCAGTTTGCTCGGCTAATATCGGGCATTCCAATAGGACATGCTCTGTGTCTTCTATCACATTTCTGTCAGAACCGATGGAGGTAGGCTCTGGAACACACATGTCCACTCAAGAACTGTGCGAGGTCGTAACTGATCTCTCCATGCTCTCCCGTGACCCTTCCCTCCACATTCGTTATGAGCCTGTGGGTCCATCGACCTTGAGTAGATTTACTCCACCTCCTTTCCACTACTGAAATAAACGTCACTTCTAAAATATGTTCAATTCCCTAGATTCTTCTTCTAATAGTTACTCAATTAAATTGAGCAGCTTTAGGTAACTGAAATAAGATACGAAGTGCCTTTGAACCTTTTTGTTTTGGTGGACTTGGAAACACACTTTTCTAGACAAGTTGTTCTTATTTCCAGAGGTTATACAGGTTTTTATGCCCCCCATGTTTTTATTTTAGTCTGTTAAAAGTCCCAGAATATTACTTAATTCGTTGACGCAGCGACACAAAATGCCCCTTGGCAAACGACATGAGAAGACAGCACTGCTACTATTCCAGAAGGTCCATGATCGTGTTCTACTTATTTTCTAGTTTTTGGTACAGCAGATTTAAAATAAAACCATTTAACTAAAAAGTTTTTTTACCCATTTTTATTATATTCTTTTTAGTCTTAATTCTGTCATTTTTGGATTATACTTTTTACAAAATTCTGGTGAAGTGATTTGTTATGCATACCATATTTCCAGCGCCATTTTGAATTTTATAATTTTGACAACAAATTTATTATTTCCGACGTTAAAACACCCCCAAATAGCAATTTTCAGTGAAATCGAATCGTAATTGCCAAAATCGTACCGCCATAGTGGCGCCGCCATTTTGATTTTTTTTAAATTTTGCCCACATATTCGTCATTTGTGACCTTAAAAACTCCCCGATTCCTATTTTCAATGGATTCGGAACACATTTGCAAAATTCATCCGCCATTTTGAATTTTCAAATTTGACTACAGAATCGTCATTTGTGGCCCTAAAAATATCCCGATACCGATTTTCAATGGATTCAGAAGACATTTGCAGAATTCATCCGCCATTTTGAATTTTCAAATTTTGACCACAGAATCGTCATTTGTGGCCCTAAAAACCTCCCGATACCGATTTTCAATGGATTCAGAACACATTTGCAAAATTCACCCACCATATTGGCGCCGCCATTTTGAATTTTCAAAATTTGACCACAGAATCGTCATTTTTGGCCCTAAAAACCCCCCGATACCGATTTTAAATGGATTCAGAACACATTTCCAAAACTCATCCGCCATATTGGCGCCGCCTTTTTGAATTTTTAAAATTTGACCACAGAATCGTCATTTGTGGCCCTAAAAACCCCCGATACCGATTTTTAATGGATTCAGAACACATTTCCAAAATTCATCCGCCATATTGGCGCCGTCATTTTTAATTTTCTAATTTTGACCACAGAATCGTCATTTGTGGCCCTTAAACCCCCCGACACCGATTTTCAATGGAATCGGAACACAATTGAAAAATTCGTCCGCCATCTTGGAACCGCAATCTTGATTTTTTTTCAAAATTGTCAGATTGCACTGACACGTTAGCTCAATGTGTGTGCAAAGTTTCATAAGAATCGGTTCAGTAGAAGTAGTTGAAAAAGCTGTCGCAAGATTTGAACCAAACAAATACGAGGTCAAGCTAAATAAAAGCATTAATGTCTTGTTCATTGTTTTATTTTCCCAAATAATAACAGTAAATATTTTGTATTATATATTCAAACTAATTTTTGATTGAGTAATTATATTAAGTTTTAACCATTCAAAATCATTAGTAAAACAGTAAATAATTATCGCTTAGCCCCCTTTTACACGACCGGACACCGAACAGACAAAACGAACGAACAGACTGGGGTTTATGGGGAAGAGGGTGAGAGAGGACGATGGAAAACCGGCCCCTCTCTCACCCTCTTTCCTATAAATCCCAGTTTGTTCGTTCGTTTTGTCTGTTCGGTGTCCGGGCGTGTAAAAGGGGGCTTATTGTACAGTTGTCATATAGCTTTATTATTATCTTGGCCAGTTTCACACGGGCCGACAAACAACCAAGAAAAATCTTCTGAAAAAGTCGGCTGGTGTAAAACTAGCCCTTAGAAACTCGCGCTAAGGTGAAGAATAGAACACGGATCGGATTTCCCTCCATAGCCCCGCGACAGAACCCCTCACCCAGCAACGTCGTGCACAGTAAAATCGTCTACGAATCTTCATGCCTACAAAAACCCAAACCTTCGCTTAGCTGATGAATCGTACAAGAAATTTATTTCCCTCCATAGCCTCAGGATAAAAACCCCTCACCCATCGACATCGTGAACAGACATCAGCTAAAGAATGGGAGTTGAAATGCTTGCCCTACATACCCCTTCGCCTATCGTTGCGTCTCGCGTTGCGTCTCGCATATTCCTAAAAATTCACTCTCATAAGATTTTTAAAAACGCGCCTAAATAAGTATAACGTAAAAAAAATTTGACCCAAAAATGGACCGGCAACATCCGAATTATTCATCTTTGAGCTATTCTCAACTGAAATCTGTTGACAGAATGCGGTCCTCATATTTTGCACACTCAATTCCGCCCAGCGCCTGCACTAGTTAGCAAAAGGCAAAAAATTTAAAATTGATTTTTTTTTAGTTTTTTCAAAGTCCTAAAATGGGCATTTTAACTAAATTAACGGAGTATTGCGTATGCTCACAAGAAACTACATAAAAAAAACCTACAATTTAATTAGGACATAGGCTACTTTTTGTCGTGAAAAAAGGCTGGACAAGGGCGGATCCACCGTTGTGGGCACGATGGGCATGCCCACAACCCTGGTGACGTCACACTTTCACGGTGTATTGAGATTGATAGGCCGATGATATTATATCCTTTGCCTTAATAAAATAAAAAAAATATGAGTGAGAGATATGAGACCACACTTCAGAAGTAAAACTTTCTTACCCAATAACTTCCACAATTATTAAAACATTAACCAGCTAACAATATGCTTTACTTGATATAGTGGAGGTCTGTCGGATATACCTATAGTACGCTTTCAGAAAAGCAAGGCCAACGACAGATGCAGGAAGTATAGTGACGAGCCTACCGAGGGACTTGATACAAGTACAATTTGAAAATATCGATATTTATGAATGCCTATAAAACAAAAAAAGGTTTTATGATAACTGAAATATTTTCGATTGAAACTGGTCTAAAAATCGTGTAAAAACTGCATCAAGTGAGGTTCCATATGTCGATGTACTTTTGTCAATATTGGGTCTGCTTAGACGCTTCACTCCAAGAACTTTGTGGATGAAAGGAGAAATGGGGTGGTACCTCTCATCATCCCCACTTTCCCCTTCATCCACAAAGTTTGGACCTAGTATCTAATGAAAAAATAATATTGAAATCGCAACTCAAAATCATGGGGATTTCGTTGAAGTTTTGACCTAGTAAAATTGAACCTTCAGAAGTGGAGATTGTCATGTATGAATTGGATTATTTCGCGAAAGTTTTATGCCGCGATACATAAATAACTACCATCAAATTCATCTGTCCTTTTTCTGCCAACTAAGCACTAACGACATCCAATGCTGCTTGACCTACGCAATCGATTTACCTACTAGTGTTTGCCCCACGGCTTTGCCCACGTGGAACTATACACTGTACAAAATCTTGGTCAGGGCGTCATATATTTTGTAAACATCTCCTTTGTAGGATTGCACTATATCGATCATGAGCGAGTTCATCCTCCGACTCGCACTTGGCCGATTTTCGGGTGGCTGTGACCACAACCTTTTTCGAGGGCTGGATCCGCCCCTGAGGCTGGAAGGGGTTGAAATAGGGGATGAAAGTTTGTATGGGGGTCCGTCGTTATTGCATAGAAAATTTTTAATGCCATCCACCATTTGAAACCGATCAACTCCAAATTTAGATATATGCGTAGTTTCCTTGACAATGAGTGAGTTTACACCCTTAATCAAATAATTTAATTGATGCACACTGCATTGAGCCGTGTTGTTTACACCGTATGTAATTAGCTGTCACTTTTAGTTTGAAGATTAAAAATTGAATCAAATTTCATGCAAATCTTCGAAATTTTCAGCTCTTTCTCCATTGGCTCCGACTTTTTTTGATTCTAGAAGCTCTTTTAAATATTTCTGCTTCATATTCCTATATTTCATTTCCATTTCATTTGGGGATAATAAATCACAAATGCATCAAATAAATAAATAAGTTCTGCATCAAATAGTGAACTACATAAATTAATGCAGGCGAGTGAGGTTACACCACTACATCATATAATTAAATTTAATTTGATGCAGTCGTGTAAACTCACTCAATGCAATGTTACCATTTCGTACCAAAATAAAGAAGGCGGCTCCAAGATAGCCTCCGATTTTTGCCTTTGTCTTCCTCGACCCCCGATATGGCTATGAAATGAAAGGGTATGACAGGTAGAATACAATTAGCGATGTGCAAATTCTAAATGGCGGCAAACACAAAATGGCGGAAGACACAATCGACTAAAAAATTGAAAATATTACCGATCAACTTCAAGTTTTGGACTTATTCGTAGTTTGCTTGAGACTGCAATGTGAACATTTTGTAAAAAAAACAAAGACGCTCGCACAGTGGTTCCAAATGCCAAAAAGGTGGCCAAAATATGTAGACGTTATTAGCATTGTATGAAATTACGTACAAATAGTATTTTGAGGTCGCTGATTACGAATCTTGAATCAAAATAAAAAAAACAAAATGGCGGATCCAATATGTCGGACAAAATTTTTATAAAGTGGTCAGATTTTTATGATATTTAGTATGTCGAGTATTTCGAGTCTGCTGATTACGAATTGCTACTCAAAATTTAAAAAACAAAATGGCGTATCCAATACGGCAGATAAAGTTCTTATAAAATGGCCAGAATTTTATGAAATTTTATTTAAATTAAACAAATCGGGGCAAACTGGGGCAACTTTTGAAACTTTCAAATTATAGAGAAAGGTCTCAAGAATGCGGCAAAACTTGTTAGAGAGTGGAATGTCGTGAGACTTTTGAGTAATGTAATTTTAAACATTGACGTTTACAACGCGAAGTTATAAAAAAACTTGTTTTGAATGGTACATTACTAAAATAATTAAGAAAATTTATTGTCAATATGGAATAACGTTTAAAGGTACTTACTTTCGTTAGCAGA
This sequence comes from Thereva nobilitata, assembly GCA_963855945.1. Lineage (NCBI taxonomy): Eukaryota > Metazoa > Arthropoda > Insecta > Diptera > Therevidae > Thereva > Thereva nobilitata. Next base: position 40,323,196 of record OY979694.1, on the reverse strand, counting down.
AGACATTTCAAACGATTCCAGGTCACTGTTACCACAAAAAAACCCGTTTCACTATGTACCGCGCCGAGGCCCTCGTGTGCCAGACGCTCACGTAACAATGGCTCCCGAGAGCCCTCACGCAAGTTTGAGCGTTATAAAACGCTGTTTCTAATACCTTAGGTACCAACCTACATAACTAGACCCAAAGAGTCCCCAAATAAAAGATCGATTTTAGGGACTTTTGGCCAACTTTTAGGCATTTGGAACCACTGTTCCAAGATGGCGGACGATTTTTGCATTTGTCTCAATTATTTATTTGATAATTTTCTGATAAGTTCGCGTATCTGATGAATATTGCTATTGTTTGCTGCTACTTGTGCTCCAAAAGCCATATTTTCATAAAATTTCCTTTTATCTCTTCTGGCAGCAAGTTTGACTTCTTTTGCTTTGCTTCGATATAATGTTTTCGCATGTTGTAGGGTAACACGTCCTTAACAGGTTCCTTTCTTTGATCTTTTTCTATGATTCGTCTGAGATTCATTCTGTTCATTGCACTCGAGCATACCCTGGTACTTCTTCACCTGCTTCTCTAAATATTTCCTGTATATTTTCAGGGGTTGGAGTCACATTTGTGATCTTTTTTGTATTATTGATACAAATTCACTTTTTGTTTTTTTTTTAGGCCATTTTAATTAATTCTTTTTTCTTCTCGCAGCCTGTCTCTGCTATTTGCAAAAGGTCTCAGCCTTATATCTCCTGTAAGAATTGTACGATCGCTCCTCCAAGAAATGACTGCTTCCACTTTCGACTAAAGCAGTTATGGTCTATTTGATTTCGGTACCTTCCGTTTGGAAAGGTCCATTTATATTTATGTATATCTTTACAGGAGAATAGTGTTCCACCAAAGACCAAGTTATATTCTTCACCCAGTTCTATCAGTCTGCGCAGTTCAACTAGTTTCACATAGGTTCACCACCAAAAGTTCATCACACAGGTTCTTGTCTCGAATAAAGCACACACCCGAACCTACCAACATACCACAAAAAACCTTTAGGCAAGACTAAAACCCAAACTTGGTCCAGTAGTAGCCTAGCTATTCTACTGAGGTCAACTGAGTGAGATGCAAATAAATCGGCTTTGAATTTTCTTTCTGTTATCACCTCCCTCTCATAAATGAAAGAAGATGTGATGGAAGATGTAAAATTCATCTTAAGAATCGTTTTGAGTTTAACGCTTCGTCCACGTCCCTGAGGTGTGTGGATACTCCTTTAGACTTGATTCTGTTACATAAAAGTATAATTGCTCAAAAAAGGTCATATCTAATTTGAGACATGATTTCTGCTGAAAGTCACACATCGAATTTTTAATTGTCTAAACGTTCGACTGCCGAACCCTTTTCAACACGAATTGAAGCAAGACCGTCTGCAAACTTCAAGAATAATAACGCAATCAAATAAAAAAAGCGAAATCGTTAACAGGCAGACACATGACCTTTTCGCAGACATATTTCAACAATAAAATAAAAAATTTATGAAGTTCCGGAACATGCCATCAATTCTGTTTTTAAATAAAAGATGAAGTATAACCGCATTAGGTAGGATGAGATCGGGCAAATGTGGATGGTTACTTTGCACGTGAATATTATAGATTTTTCTGGCATCATCGTTCCATGTGATTTAACATTTATTTTCATATTCGCCTGAAGTATGTAAAACAAGGCTTCATTTTAGTTTTCACGTTTCACCAAAAGATGTATTGAAGTTGAAGTAGCAAAAATCCAAGAATGACTTTAAGATTTAATCCAATTCCGAAAGAGCTGTGTATATGTGCGAGTACTTGTGCCTTTTTAAACTTACTTCCTATGCTTGACAACCCATCCAGATCCTTTGCGCCTTATCAAATTGATTGTGACAATATTTCCTGAATCGTTCTATTTGCGCCTTAAATCCAACAGTAATGAAATCAGAATTTTAAAGTTCATCCCAGCTCCAGAACCTAGTACACCATCTCCTATGTTACACCACTGGGTAAGGACTGTAGATGGTGCGCATGTCTCAGTCCTCTGTATATCGGTGTTTATCCAATATCAATGAGTCGGACTGAATATGTATAAAACCACATACATATTTATGCATAACTACGTAGAAGCATCCCCGCTGAAGGAGTTTATTCCAGGAATTCGTTAAGCAACCCCAGAGAAGGTCTATTAGTTTTAGCTATATCCTTTTTATGTATATATAGTTATATCGGTAGGGATGTTACTACCACTACTCTATCCTGTTATGTACATATTATGTGAAGATTTTAATGGGAAATGCCAGTGACTTGCATTTACGTTGTTTTTATTCTATTCTGTTCCTTTCCCTCTTACATATATTTTTTTCGTTCTCCTTAAAACCATTCCACTCGTGAAATTTTTAAGAAGTTGAGCCTTTCACAGACGTTCAACCCATCAAATTGTTAATGCACTAATACAAGCAAATCATTACTTTTTCACGCCGCCTATACAAACGATTCCCTGTTGAGGCATTCCAATAAGGAAAGATACACCTGTTACACACCTTCCCATGGATGGCGAGTCCAGAGCGTTTGCCACCTTCGATAGTATAATTAAAATTCTCTGGCACTTTGTCTAATCCAAGTTTGTTCGTTTATTGTCATGATGTAAAATTCAGGGCGTAAATACGTCTTTGTTTGAATGAAAATTTCTCAGCTTTAAGAGTTTAGCTTTAAAAATACCTTCGATAAAATTTTTTTTAATCGCAGGTATTCCGGCTTTAAACGACTTTAAAATGAACAAAAGGAACAGCATGTGTTTGCGCCTGAGTTACGATTAATCCAATTGACGTGATACCTTGGCATTTAATTAGTGGAGGCGACCTTTAATTGATCTCAGAAAAATTTCATGGTGATTTTTTTGTGTTAGTGTTTTGGATAGATTGGAAAAAGAGTTTGAGAGTCGGTATTTGTTTTTTTAGAACAGTTAAGTTCGAGCTTGTTCCATAGGGCTCTTTTACACGACCGGACACCGAACAGACAAAACGAACGAACAAACTTAGGTTTATGGGAAAGAGGGTGAGAGAGGGGCCGGTTTTCTATCGTCCTCTCTCACCCTCTTCCCCATAAACCCCAGTTTGTTCGTTCGTTTTGTCTGTTCGGTGTCCGGTCGTGTATAACCGGCCATAGCGGCCTCGGTAGGCAAGCGGGTTAAAGCGTCCAACTACCATCCTAGAGGTCCGGGATCCGAATCGAACCCGCATTTTTATCTAAAATTGGAAAACATCTAAATCTTCACTGTTTGGTATCTAAAATAAAAAATTCTTGATGGATTTTTGCCACAAACACTGTAGGTTTTTTAAATAACTAGTTTTCTTCTTCTTTTTCTTGTGGCTTGGGGTGCACTTTCGTCTGATTCGTTATATTCCGGCTTTCAGTCCTCTTCTTATTTCTTACACGTCATATCCCAAATGTTTTCTTCGTAGTAAAACCATTTCGGTTTTGATCTGCCCCTTTATCTTTGTAAAACGGGATCGTAGCTACCGATGGATATCATGTCGTTCTTCTTTTTTTAACGGCTCTAAAACCGGTGTTAGGAAACGAGATTAAAACAGAACGGACGAAAACTGTAAAACATAACCGACGAATCCAAAACTAAACGAAAGCAACAGATGAACCCAAACTTGACGAAACTGACATGACGCTTGAAAACCGCAGAAAAAGGTAAAGGCTCAACTATAATGCACGCAAGAAACGCACATCAGCCGACGTACGTAAATATTAAACTTTCGTCAAACGTATAATGGTTTGTGTATACGGAAAGTTTTCAAAAGTCTAAAATTATTAAAATGCATAAATACCTACACAATGTTTTCAATAATCTTTCTTCTTTAAAACCCACAAAACAACAATAAAAATCAACTGTCGTCATTCTAACTTCAAATCATTTCACAAAACGTACGTTGAGCGCGGTTCTTTTCGCATTCTTACGTTCAACGAAACTTAACGAAACAAACCACGGACGACGTACGTCCAATATAGCCGAGAACATTAATTTCCACAAGACCGCCCAGGTAGCGTGCGTTTCTTACGTGCATTATAGTTAGGCCTTAAGCCGTTGTTGCTGAATTGACTAAAAAAGGAAATCGAGCCGACGCAGAAAAGAAAACGGAAGGAGAAAAAACACCAACAAGACTATATAGGACACGAGAATAAATATATTTTAATTGCCTTCCCAGTAGGGAATAGAAGTACTTCTAAAAGTACTTCCAGAAGTCATTCTGCAGAAGCAGTCAAGTACTTCCACCCAGTACAAAAAAACATTATATTAACACGGCGATGGCCTAGGGGGGAAGTACTTCCTTTTTTATTTCCTTAGAATGGGTAAGTACTTCCCGTTTCCCTTAAATAGAATGGATTGTATAAGTACTTCGCGTTTCCCTTGCATAGAATGTGTTGTAGAAGTACTTACACCACATTCATTTAGAAGTAATTCCATCCAGTACAAAAAATACATTACATTAACATGGCGATGGCCTAGGCGGGAATGACTTCCTTTTTTCCTTCCATAGTATGAGAGCTGGAAGTACTTACACCACATTGAACTCATATATAAAGCGATTATATTGTAAATTTTTGTAATGTCCCAGCGGGAAAAGTTTGAAGGCCTTCTTCAAGAAGCTTTTAGGAAGGAGTTCGTATTCGTAGTTCCACAAAAGTAGGATGGAAGGGTCAAATATCGATATGTAATTAATGTAAAGTCTTTATTCAGTTAATACAATTTACCATTAAATTGTGTATGAAAATATGTATCTAAAAGATTATTATAAAAGGATTAAAGCAATATCTTCCAAGGATCTCAATATATTTAGAAGGTGTAAGAAATTGTACTGCCTCGGAAGAAATAAGAGAGAACGTATCACAAACACCTTACCGGGAATGCATGGGGAAGGTGAATGAGCTTTTAGAGCTTTTCGACTCATTCCTTCTAATGACATGGCTGCACAAAAAAGATATGGAGCGGAATGCGAAAAGGAAGGAATTCTCGCCTTCCAAAAGAGGCTACCGTCATGCTTCTTGGTATGATTCCATTTCCTGCTGGGTGGAGACAAGAAGGTGCATTATAGAGCTTTTTTAAATATCTACAGTATAGTATGTGCCGAAAAGCTTTTATTTTTGTTCATATTTAGGAATGGCATTATCTCTCCCAAGCACGAGTGTGGTTTTACCAAAGCGGTCCTCCAACTAAGTATACTAACCACGTCCAATGCTGCTTGTCCTCCGTATCGAACGAGAACCGGTCTATTGAGTATGCCAATTTCTCCCTTTATGGCCAACAAAATAATCGAGAAGAAGAGTGAGAAGCCACATGGGTTCCTCCATAGATGGCAATGCCCTCAAGTTGTGCACTAAAATGTATCCCGATACGTGGTCAGCACTCTGCACACTCACGCCCCACCGTTTTTTACTTTTAAGTGAGTTATATTTATAATTTTTACCAATAACTTCATTAATTTCATTCTTAGCTTGACTTCGAAATGTAGGGTGTTCCCATATACTGACTGTAGCCATAAAAACTTTACATTCGAAATTATTTTTACTTTTTAGTTCATTTTGAAATAAAAGCGTATTTTAATTTTTTTTAAACTATACATTTTTCTCATTGTAGGCTAACAGCTGATAACTTCCCAAGTAACAAATTTCGCCTCATAAGACTCTAGTAGTGGCTTATGAGAGGATATTCGACTTTTTTTAAAAGAGTATCACTCTCAGAATTTACACTAGTAGAACACTACAAATGCTTTATAAATGCGTTGTCAGAATTAAATGGCACAATTATGAGAGTTATTTTGGTCTTATAAAAATACGTTAGCTCTCTTTGTAAGGGTACGAAGCTCTCATAAGAAAACTCTTTGAATTTTTATGAGAGTATAGAAGTTCTCTCGTAAGGCTATCATAATAAATAACATAATCTTGCTATAAGAGCTATAATTTCCTTAACAGAACTGTTAGAAAGGGAGCAATATATGGAAAAGAGTTCGGCGATGTTATTTAGAAGAAAAATAATATCTTATGAGAGTTATTTGATCTAAATAACCCTCATATGAAATTATTCGACAAATATAAACACTTTCAAAGATATGACTAGAATTTAATATTTATTATGTATGATTATAGACTTTAGAATAAGATTTTTAGCGAAAATATAAGCTAAAATTTTATTGCGATTAAAATTTTGTTGATAATAATACCCATTTTAGTTCGATAGAAATCAAAGGCCAATAAAAATAATCAAAATTTAATATATTTTATTAAATTTTATTTCTTGTGGAAAAAATAAAAACTTGAGTATTGCTCAATAATTTATTTCAAACTCGTATATTATCTGAAAAACATAAATTTTTATACTTTCCACATATTCAATTGAGTAAATTAGCTTTACTATAAAATTCTATATTAAGCGAAAGTATGGTGTTTTACTATATAAGTTTTTTTACAAGAATAAAATTCTGGCTATGAGACTGTTAACTTTCCTTATAAGCCTTATACAATTGAAATTTGGCCATATGAGAGTTTTATTCTTTTTATGAGAATAGAAGTCTTCGTATAAGAGCTTCAACTTCTATATGAGGCATTTAACTCTTGTTATAAAGTCATTACTCTTACAAAGACTTTGTTATCAGAGTTCCTCACTTGATTTTTATTTACATTTCTTAACTGCTTTTTTTGTCTAATCTTTTAATTCATAATATCTTTTAATTTAAAATAAAATTTTCCTAATTTTCCTTCAAAAATGAGTAGACCTTTTAACTATTTTCCAGTCAAATTTTTCTTGATCCATTTTGAAGAAGTCTGACATTTTTGATTGACAGAATTTGTTCTTTATGGTAGTTTTATGAGAGTAATAATCTTTTTGCACTAGTAAAAGTCTTCTTACAAATATTTTATCATTTTTCGTCTCATAAGAGCATTTTTGTAAGTAGGTGTATACTTGAAGTGATGTAAGAACTTTCTTATAAGTATCATAACACTATAATACTCATAAGGACATTTCTTTGAGAGTTAAAACCTTTAAGAGTAAATGTTTCATAAAAAAGACTCAATAAGAATAGAGGTTTTCTTGCACTCAAAATAAGAGTATAAAGATTATCTTATTATGAGAATGAAAGGCTTAGTAACTCTGGTAGTCTTATTATCTCAAAATAAGAATACTATGAGACCTAATTTAAATCTTATTACGAGAATTATGTTCTGAGACTATCGAGTGTTAAGAGAGTCCTTGCTATGAGATAATTTCTCAATTTGTAAGAGTTTTGCTCTGGAGAGTTTGTTAGTTGGGTTTAACCGGAGATCTCAGATGGAATGTCCACATGTTTTAAATCGCTAAATAAATATCCAAAAACCGGATATTTCTTAGAAGGTACGAATTTCTCCTTCAGCCAGCTGCTTTGGTTGCTATCTACAAGTCCTACATTCGGCCTCGCTTCGAATACAACTCTTTTATCATATGGGTCCTCGAATCCGGTTTAACGTGGCTGAATAATACCAAAAAGCGCGCTATCAAACTCATGGGTGATGGAAACTATTGCTCCTCCATCGGCCCGTTGTACAGTGGGGTCAGAAAAAAAATTACCGTTCAAAAATCGGTGGAGCCGTCAATTTTCATCGAAACAACTTCGCTTTTTTTTAAAATGTTCATTGTGTAATTCTCTATCGATCTGTCGAGCCGGATTTTTCATATATTTTCATACCGTATTCCTATTTTCCCTATGAGGGGTAGTTTCTAGAAAACGGTTATGTAAGTGTCTGGAGATAAATTTAATAAATCTTTCTAAACTATATTAGGCTCAAATATACCTTTTTGGCACGTTTCTTTGCATTTTTGCTAATGCAGAATATATTTTTGTCAAAAAAACTCAATTTCTACTGCAAATTGTAAATAATTGAAAATATACATATATGAAAAATCCGGCTCGACAGATCGATAGAGAATTGCACAACGAACATTTTAAAAAAAGCGAAGTTGATTCGATGAAAATTGACGGCACCACCGATTTTTGAACGGTAATTTTGTTTCTGACCCCACTGTGCGTTGGTGTACTGCATCAATGTGGTAACCCTGAAAAAATTCAATTGCACTGTTAATTTCGCAGCACAATACGGTGTATAAATCGTTTAAAATCGGAGCCACTCGACTGTGGAACAATCTAAAGATGGAGCACCTACTTTATAGAACAACATGGAATTTCAGATTCAACTTTTGTGTCATATTCCCTTAATCCAAAAATCTCTTTCCATTTCCTGTTCATATCTTCCCATCTCCTTATTGTAATTAGCTTTCATTATTTATCAAGCATAACTTTCTTTTTATATAAAATGATTTAAAATAATAAAACTCAGACTTTTTTAAGGTACTCAATCCCTGCTAATATTGAAAAGAAAATCTTATGCACAAAAAAAATAAAGTTAGAAGTTAACGTAAGTATATTAATGGCTTTTCGTATCAACTTTAAACATTTATACTTTAACTTTTAGTATAAAAAGAAAAATTTATTGCCTTAACTTTTGCTTTATACAATTAAGAAACTTTCCTCATAAAGAACTTGGCCATTGCCTACATGCTAAATTCAACAAAAAATACCCCAAAGTCACCAATATATTGCCCTCTTCGAATGACCTTGAAATGGGTACTTAAAGCAATACTTACTTATTCTTTTTCCGATGTTTACAGTTTTGTTGTTCTTCGTGTTGTATATGAATATTTTCTAAAAGGTTTGGAGTTTTTAACTATTAAACTATTGATGTTATAGAAAGGAACATTTTCCGTGATAAAAGTTATATGTTATATGTTTCAAATCCAATCCAAATATGATTTTGCGCAGTTCTTATTTCTGCAGGCGAAATGGTCAATCAATAACATCTTTGCCAATATGGTGATACTAAGTTTGTACCATATGCGAAAGACGTTATCGCGGTGGAACACTACTCCCCTACTGGCTACTGCTGGAAAACATTTACCCCGTTTATGATTAGGTTGAAAAGTTGAGTCGAGGTTGAGTTGAAATTTCGACCATCGTATATGATGTCGGGTTGAGTTCACTTTGCGTTAAAATAGAGTTGAACTGACATCAAAACATAACCTCTTTTTGTTAATTCTTTTTCTATATTTTTAAATATTTCTGACTTCCTATACAGTTTTCCATCAAAATGATGAAAGGAATTTTGGTCCTGCATTATTTTTACCATAGTTTTTGTTTCCTGATGCTCCCAACTTTCCACTGTTATTACATATATAGTTTAAAAAAATAAACGCGCTACAAAAACACCGAACACAAAACTAACGCCGAAAGCAGACTTCCCGCATGGTAAACAAACAAAACAAATGTCACTTCAACCCAATTTCAACTCAACATGCGTTTATGAGGCGAAATATCAACTCGACCCAGGTAGGAGAGATGAGTTGGGTTGAGTGAACCCAGTTTCAACTCGATCGTCGTTTATGATTGGGCAGGCCCCGATTTCAGTTTGCAGGCGCTCTGGGCAGACCATATTTTTCCGCCCTCCCCACTTCGCCCCTTTATCTCTCCTTCCCACCACTTTCACTCGATTCTGCTCCAATTATTATATCTTGGCTTTACAAATTCAAGATTCTTAGTCGGTTCAAATCAAAACCTATTTATACAGGGTGTTCCCGACTAAGACGCTAATCTATTAAGGGGTGATTCCTGGATGTATTTGGAGAAAAAAATGGTTCTAGAGAAAGGGTCTATCGCCCCTACCCACTGAGACACAGGGTGTTAAAGAAAAGACGTTTGAATAATTTTTTAATTTACTTAAACTTTAATTACTCCGCAACTATTTATCGCAGAGCAACGTAATTAGGCTCATTTTTTGGAGAAATTTACATTCTTCACTTTGATATAAATAGCATCAACCTCAGTAACTCCGTTTAGAAAATGTGTAAGTTCAACGTCAAAATTTTATTTTTTTAACTAAAATTTCAACCAAAACCACCGTTTTCTCCAAATAATACGTGAACCCATATTGTTTTTCCAAAATTGGAAAGCTTGGACAATTTTCTATGAATAATGTCCTAAAAGTTTTTTACGCTACGGCTTTTACTTTTGAAGTTAAAATATTAAACTCTTACTCAACCACAAGAATTTCCCTCGTCAAAAGTTAAATTTCCCGTTGCACTTCTCATGCACCAAAATCAATTTTCGCCGATTTTTTTTTATTTTTCCGCTCCGCCGCCGCCCTGAAAATTTAGCGCCCTGGGCATATGCCCAGTCAGTCCGTTTGTAAATCTGGGCCTGTGACTAGGTTCAACCTGGGTTGAACCTAGTCATAAACGGAGTATTTTATAGTTTTTTCACCTTAAATTCACCCCTTCGCAAATCAAATATACCTGTTTGAAAATTAAGTATTTCTACATTATATATTATATCTGCTGCATACTGTTTTCATACATACCTGCATCTTCATAATTATGTATTTAAATGAATTATAATATTTCTTTTTGTTTGTTTTGCACAATCTTTCATAAACTACAACTTCTTTTACCGAAAATCCTACCTCAGCATTTGTAGCATATCCACCTTGTCGCTAGACTGTGAAACGAACTTTATCAATAGCAATATTGATGCGAACTAATATCTTCTTTCGTGTCCAAAAGTACCGCGGCCATCATTTGAACAAATTTGAACAAATTTTTATTCCCATAGCTAGGTGGCTTAAACGGGCTCAGCAGCAGTGGCGGACTAAGCCCGTCAGAGGCCCGGGGCGGCAAAGCTGAATGAGGCCCTCAGTCTAAGAAGTCGATGTAATTTTAGAAGCCTTTTATTCAGTTGCCATTTGTATGGACAAGTGTGTGTATATGTTTATTTCCCAGTAGGAAAAGCATTTAATTACCCATCGATTCCGAAAGTCGTACTAAAGGCAAGTGTCCACTATAGAGTTTTTTTCGGTAGAATGTAGAGCGTAGAGTGTAGAGCTCTACTTGTAGTAAGTACTCTACAGCGCTTCTCTACCACTCCACCGCCCGTAGAGTTGATCTAGAAAAATTTTGAGTAGAGATCTACCACGAGCTCTACAGACTGAGTACACTGCAGATGCGTTTTTCTCTACTGTAGAGTCGTATGGTAGAGCGCGCAACTGCGGCCATCAACTTTTGCATCTCATTTCATTTCTCAGTTATTCAGAGATGCGTACGTACATATATTGTGTAAAAAATTTAAAGGAAATTAATAGAAATCAAAAAAATAATAAAATGAGTTTTCCCCAAAAGAAGGGAAAAGAAGGAAAGGAAATGTTGAGAGCGAGATTGGATTGCGAAAAGAAAACAAAACGCTGGAATGTACCGAGAATTATGGAATGAGCGGAAGAAGATACATCTTCATACCAAAATATTCTGCGTATGTCGTATTCGAATTTCGTTGTTATTTAACACGCCGATGCAGTTCCGCGGCTGGCATATGTGCTGGGTGTGCAACTGCACAGGTCCCGCGTGTTTGGGGCACCGCGAGCGAAGCGAGCAAAACATTTTTTTGGCAATAAAAATCGTTTGAATTCTTTATTTGCATTTTTACTTCAATGAATGGGTCATACAAATCAGCATATGGATCATACGAACTCGCATCACACTAAATATTACATGGGGCCCATTTTCCATAATTCTGTCGCGGGGACGGGTCTTTATGACAGAAATTTTTTTTGGAGACTCTGGGGCCCCTCGCTGAATTTTTGCACAGGGCCCCCAATTGTCTGGCCGCGGCACTGCGCCTATGTACAACAATTCGAAGCGCAGTCGAAACGCAAATAAGAATGAATACTGTAGAGAGAAAAAATCTATCAAACATGCTTGTTAGAGCGTAGAGCAGATGTAGAGCTCTACCAAACACAAAAAAATTGCGTATACACTTTATAGTGTAGAGTGCAGAGCGCCTAGAGTGGGTGTAGAGAGCATGTGTAGAGCTCTAGACGGTGTATACACTTCTCTACGCATCTCTACGCGAGAGTTTTCTCTAGCTCTACGCAAAAAACTCTATAGTGGACACTAGGCTTAAGTTTACAAAAACTCCTCTTGCATGATGCAACCGAGATGAAAATGGTCAAGAAGTATTGAAGTATATGTAAGCGATGTAGAGGGTAACGATTCAGTAAAGACCCATTTTAATAATTACATGCTGTACTTATTTGTGTCTACGGGAACATTGTACGCGACCTCCGACTCCAAAGTACCACTTAGGTAGGCACTGCCCTTATTTTAAAAGCCTTGTTTAGGATTTGATCAAGGGAACTTGTAGAAATTTGGAGGCCCCAGGAACCAGAGGCCCGGGGCGGACCGCCCCTTCCGCCCCCCCCCCTTAGTCCGCCACTGCTCAGCAGTTTGCCTAGTTATTTGTCACACTTAAATATGATGCAGCAGCGAGACCTGTTCCTCTACTATTGCGGTAAATGAAAGAGAGCATAAAGGGGCCCATACACGAGCGAACAATTTGCGCAAATTTGTGTTTGCCAAAAAATATGTGATTGGCCATACACTACGCAACGAGTTGCGCAAACTTCAGTTGCGTTTATGTTTTCGTAGAGAAAACATGTTTGAAGCTGCGTGTTTGGCAATTATAATTGCAAGTTTTGCAGAAAAATAACTTTAGAATGCACCAACATCACCATACACGAGGAAAAAACTTGCGCAACACTGCCGTTGCACAAAAATTTTCAAACGCGTTTGATTTTCATCAAACAGCTGCGCAACACCTCAAACTGCCCCATACACGGGGAAAATGTTCGCACAACGGGCTGCTTTGCGCAAATTGTTCGACCGTGTATGGGCCCCTTAAAGGGCGACTCATCCGCTCATTGATGGTAATTTGGGGCCCAACTTTTGGTATTTAACTAGTGTTGAGCCGGACTTACACGAGGCAGTACATTTGTAGATACCTTACATGACGTAAATTATACTGAGACTCAATTTTTTTAAATGTCCCGGTTCAAAAATAATGTCCTACTGGTATATGCGCATTTATCGAGATAAATAAAGCGTTGTCTGATTGTAAATTACGTAGTGGAGAGACATTTCCCACTTCTTTTGCGGCAATAATATATCCAATTTGAACTGCGGCAAGGTGAGATTGTAAACACGAACTGGAGAGACATTTCTCACTTTTTTTGCGCAGTAAAATATCCAATTAAACTGAGCCGTGGTGAGATTGTAAATACCTTACATTTTTCGAGGCAGTGAAGTTTTGTACTGGACTAGAGACAATTCTTACATTTTTCGAGGGAGTGAAATTTTGTACTGGACGAGAGTCACTTCTTACATTTTTCGAGGGAGTGAAGTTTTGTACTGAAGAGACAATTCTTACATTTTTCGAGGGAGTGAAATTTTGTGCTGGACGAGAGATAATTGTTACACTTTTCGAGGGAGTGAAGTTTTGTACTGAAGAGACAATTCTTACATTACTCGAGGGAGTGAAGTTTTGTACTGAAGAAACAATTCTTACATTTTTCGAGGGAGTGAAATTTTGTACTGGACGAGAGTCAATTCTTACATTTTTCGAGGGAGTGAAGTTTTGTACTGAAGAGACAATTCTTACATTTTTCGAGGGAGTGAAATTTTGTACTGGACGAGAGACAATTCTTACATTTTTCGAGGGAGTGAAGTTTTGTACTGAAAAGACAATTCTTACATTTTTCGAGGGAGTGAAATTTTGTACTGGACGAGAGAAAATTCTTACATTTTTCGAGGGAGTGAAGTTTTGTACTGAAGAGACAATTCTTACATTTTTCGAGGAAGTGAAGTTTTGTACTGAAGAGACAATTCTTACAATTTTCGAGGGAGTGAAATTTTGTACTGGACGAGAGACAATTCTTACATTTTTCGAGGAGTGAAGTTTTGTCCTGAAGAGACAATTCTTACATTTTTCGAGGGAGTGAAATTTTGTACTGTACGAGAGACAATTCTTACATTTTTCGAGGGAGTGAAGTTTTGTACTGAAGAGACAATTCTTACATTTTTCGAGCGAGTGGAATTTTGTACCGGAGAGACATTTCTTACTTCTTTTGCGGTAGCAAAATTTCCAATTTGAAATTAGGCGAGGTGTGATTGCAAAATATAAATATACGGCCACTGACAACTAATTAGAAACAGTTTCATAAAACTTGCATTTATACAGTTTTTATGTTTTTATGTAGGAATCAAATTAAACAATTCCCACCACCTCCTCTTAAATTTTTTTTAAATATATAATGGTGGATGTTTTGGCCTGAAAAATGCAAGACATTAAAAAACAAAACAATACTCCAAAACAAACAAACCTGACAGACGCCGACCAGAATCAGGGTTATTACAGGCTAAAAATAAAATATTAGATATACAAATTAAACACAAAAATTACCTAACATTGTCTCCTTCCAGATACTTCCTAAAAATAAATTAAAAGAAAAAAATTTAAGTAAAATAATTCCACTAATAAATAAACATAAATAGTAAACACTTACCAAACGTCACCCAGTAAAACTTACACAAAAGCTTACACAAAAGCTTTATTCATAAACTGGAGCCACTGGAAAATTATCGTGCCGTGGTGAAAAAGCTCTACCGAACGCCATCTTGCACTTGGAGAGAGGACAAGAAATAAAAGTTCCTGCGATCAAGGAAGCAAGTTCAGTCGATCAGACGTCTCTCGTCAGAAAGGCTGCATTCAGAGCGTATTACAAAGCGTATTATTAGATAGGGACTTTAGATATTGTCAGGGTTCTTACCGGCAATCTTTAGCAGGTTAGCGAGGAGTAGAAAATTCATAAAAATTTTGCAAATTTATAATTGTCGGTGGTGGATGTATGTTTGTTTTAGTCGCATCTCGACATAAACAAACCATTAACCAACGTTTAGGGCGTAGATAATTGTCGGGTTTTTACCGACAATTCTGTCTTAGTCTAACAAACACTTAGTAGAATTGTTGTACCATAAATGTTGGTGAAGGGAATTTTATAGAGATTTTACATTGAACATAAAAAATAATATCAGAGATTTCTGTTTTAGGAATCTCTGTTAAAAATTAAATTAAATTCAATTATTTGGTCACAGTTAGCGACCGTTAAACTTAATTCGTGAGGTCGGGTTTTATTCGGTGTCTGATAATCACGATTCATGATTTACAGAAATCATAAAAGTACGCTCACCGAATTAAGTTAATAACCGACAGAAAGTAAACAAAAAATTAAAAATAGGGTTTCAAAGTCGAAATTCGATTTTAACCATCAAATCTTCAGCGAAATTCGCTACAGCTGCGTATATGAAACCTAGCTCATAGCAAGCAATAAGCAATAAGCAATAAATTCAAGGAGATTTAAAGACTCTAAATCTGGTTAAGAAGTTTAACCAGCGTATAAAGATTTAAAGATTGTATTGCATTGATTCCTGCGTATAGCGAAGTTGTTATTGCAAGGTCGTACTCGATCAAGTAGATCACGACAAGTAGAAAGCGGGCATACAAATATTGGTCAGCTGCAGCAGCCGGGAGATACCGTCGCTGCAGTGATACAATAAAAAACAAGGGAAACTGCGCCAGTAAACAGGCGAGAAAAAAAAAACCCAAACAAAATATTGTTTTTACCTTTGATTGTTTGAATGATTTGCTTTTATTAATGAGTCTATTTTCAGATCGAGAAAGAAAAGCGGAAATATTAGAATAAGTAGACATAAGAAAAATTGAAATTTAAAAAGAAATTAATTAATTGAAATATTTTGAACTAAAGTTTTTAATAAAGTAACGTAGAATTTAGCGTAAGTTAGAAATAATTAGAATTGTAATTTGTAGGAGATAATACATATATCTATTTTAAACCACTTTCGTCTTTGAACTTAAAAACCTATTTGGTAAATTTCAGACTATTGAATAGAAGGTAAATATTGTGGATTCTTCGATTTGGAAGAATTTGGAATGTTTAAATTAAATTAATATAATATTTTTATTATTACGGCGTGCGCTGTAACATGGTCCTTCGAGCCGGATGAAAGTGGTCAAATAGTTATATCTTATAAATTACAATTAGTTGAAAATTAGTAAATCATTCAAACTATCAAATATTTGTGGGATTATTTCGGTTTAGTAGTTGTGGTAAACCAACGACAAAATGAAGACTACATTGAAAATGCAAGGTACGTTGGAGACAGAGTTAAGGCAGGCAATCTCCAACTACAATAAGACTCCCAAACCTAGACGAACGTCTGGTTATATACAAGGGAAGATCGATACCATTAAAAAGATATGGGACAAGTTTGAGGATAATTACCTCGAATTACATGCAACTGACCCTAGTAGCATCAAAGACGAAAAGGTCCGGGCCAATGTGCTAAGTTATGTACAAGGCAATAATTTTCAGGAATTTGAGGAAACATTCTCAGTATTCATGGGTGACTTGCAAGATGCGCTAGAAGCAATCAAAGAACAGAAAGCTGAAGCAGCGAGCCAAAGGGTTCGTGAGCTTGCAAGTGCATCCAAGGCCATTGTAAAACTTCCAACCATTGAGATTCCGAAGTTCGATGGCCAATATACTTCATGGAGGACATTCCATGATCGATTTGTATCATTGATACACGGTGAAGAACGACTGACACCAGTCGATAAACTTCATTATTTAAAAAACAGTCTCACCGGGGAAGCTCGAAGAGATTTAGATGCATTTGACATGACGTCAGAAAATTACGCGCCAGCATGGGAATTATTATGCAAACGCTACAATAAGCGAAGGTTGCTAATACACGCCCAATTTAAATTGTTATTTAATCAACCAAAGATTAAAAATGAGTCTTATAAAGAAATAAGAGCAGTTCTAGATGAGCTGCATCGCATTAAGCATAGTCTACAGGTCCTTGAGGTCGATATTACTAATTGGGATCCTATATTTGTGTATACAACAGCACAAAGGTTTCCAGATAAAACACGAAACCTCTGGGAACAGTTGATTGCTAAGTCTGACGATTTGCCGTCATTAGCAGATTTAAACAAATTCATGGAAGAAAGGTATCGCAGTTTAGAAGCTACCAAAGAGATTAATCAAAGTATGACAAATCGGGAAGTCAGAAAGGGTGGAAAGGATCGAAATCGGACTGCGAGTTATCATATAGGCCAACACAATACTGGCAAACAAGCCAGTGATAACAGTTGGCGAGAAAATAAAGAAAAGTATCCACAAAAAGGATTTGTTAATAACTACAATAAGGGACATTACAAGAAGACCACAGCTAGGATCATTCACTGTCCGATGTGCAGACAACAACACTTCCTATCTCAATGCCAAACGTTCAAGGGTTTGGACATAAACACGAAAAGAAGATGGTTGACAGAGAATAGGATGTGTGACAACTGCCTGAGGTCACATCCAAACGCAACATGCACCAGCAGCAATAAGTGCCCCCAATGTGGAAAAAGGCATCATGTGCTATTGCATGAGGAATCCACACCAGAAGGACGTTGTGGAAAAATGGATGATAAGAAGGAGAATCCCAAGGATCAAGCGGTCACCAACTGCAATTATAGCAGGAATAACAAACAGTCAATGCTAGCGACAGCATTGGTACGAATTAAGGATGGGAAAGGAACCTATCTGACTCTGCGAGCACTAATCGATCCAGGATCGCAGAGCTCGTTCATAACCGAAACTGCCTATCAATCGTTACAAGCAGATACCATACCAACTGCATTAGAGGTGACAGGTTTAACGTCCGCTCTAGTGGCAACATCAAATAAGGTAGCATGTGTTTCACTGCTGTCTACCACAGATCCCAATTATGAGCGCACATTGCAGGCCTATGTCATCAAAAGCATTACCGGTATATTTCCACCAGAAAAAATTGAGTGGCAAAAGTGGTCACACATTGACGGTCTAGAGTTGGCCGACCCAAATTACGCCGAACCAGGTCGAATCGATGTACTATTAGGTGTCGACATTTATGCAGACATCATACAAAATGATCTACGCAAGGGAGTCAACCAATCGCCCGTAGCTTTAAAGACCACCTTAGGATGGATATTATTTGGCGAAACAGCTACTGGCACAAAGTATCCAACTCAAGCGAACTTCTCCGCATTCACCCTACAGCAAACGGATACTTTACAGGAATTGAACCAACAAATGAAGAAGTTTTGGGAATGGGAAGAGTTGGACACCGGGCGACGCCTAACACCTGAGGAAGAACAATGTGAGAAACACTACCAGGACCACACAAAACGCCATCCAAATGGTCACTATGAAGTCAGTATACCGTTCGTAGGCGGTAATCCACCAGATCTAGGTGATTCTAGAGGACAAGCCATGTCCAGGCTAATCCAAATGGAAAGAAAATTGGCCCAGAATGTAGAGCTAAAAGAAGCCTACACACAATGTTTGAGGGAATACATCGATTTAGGGCATATGAAAGCAACCACCGGGCAAACACCTCACAGGTACTATATGCCGCATCATGCCGTAGTTAAGGAGAGCACCACGACAAAGGTGAGGGTGGTATTTGATGCTTCAGCCAAAACCTCAAATAGGAAAAGCTTAAATGAGCAGATGTTAAATGGGCCAACATTACAACCTAAATTATTTGCTACTTTATTGAATTGGAGACAGTACAAATATGCGGTAACCGCTGACATAGAAAAAATGTACAGAATGATATCTGTAAGTCCATCAGACAGAAAATATCAAACGATCCTATGGAGAGAAAGCCCTAAAGAACCAGTTCAAGAATATGAGCTACAAACAGTCACCTTTGGGACCACGGCGGCACCATACCTAGCCATCAAAACCCTACAAAGGCTAGCCACCGATGAAACGAAAAAATGGCCCAAAGCAGCCAGAAAAGCATTCACGGACTTTTATGTGGATGACGTTCTTACTGGGGCAGATACATTGACAGAGGCGTTAGAACTCCAAAGGGAATTAATCGATCTGTTGAGATGTGGGGGATTCCATCTGAGAGAATGGGCTGCTAACCACCAGTCTCTACTAGAGGCAATCCCAGCCGAAGACCGCGAGATGAAACTACCACTACAAGTCAAGGAAGATAACCAAATCAAAGCACTGGGTATTTACTGGCACCCGGTCAAAGATTATTTCTCATACGCGATAAAGGAATCAGAATTCGAGCAACCAGCAAAGACCAAAAGAAGAATTTTGTCTGAAGTGGCTAAATTATACGATCCGCTAGGCTGGATAGCCCCATGTATAGTCATTGCTAAACTAATCATGCAGAAATTATGGATGAACGGATACGAATGGGATGACCCAGTGGATCAAGAAATCCAGCAGGACTGGGCCCAGTTCAAAGAACAACTTCCTTTCATTCAAAACCTCAGAGTACCAAGATGGCTGAAAACAAGTACAGGAAATAAGAGGTGTCAACTGATGGGATTTTGTGACGCATCCGTACGAGCCTACGCAGCCGTGGTGTACATCAGAACCGTCTTGGAGGATGAAAGCATTGAAACAACATTGCTGATGGCAAGAACGCGAGTTGCTCCTATCAAGCCAATGTCTTTACCGCGATTAGAACTATGTGGAGCAGTGCTTCTCAGTAAATTAATCCGGCAAATCAAGTTAGACATGCATCTCCAAGAAGTCCAAAGCAAATGTTGGACTGATTCCAAGGTTGTTCTGGCTTGGCTGAAGGGCATACCTAATAAGTGGAAGACATTCGTAGCCAATAGAACGGTGGAGATCAGCGAAAATGCTGAAAGAACATCCTGGCATTATGTCTCCACCAAGGAGAATCCAGCTGACTTGGCGTCAAGAGGAGTAATGCCAGCGAAATTGCAAGCAGCATCAATCTGGTGGCAGGGTCCTGACTGGTTGCGGCAACCAGAGGACAGATGGCCAAAGGAATCTCTGGAAAATGTGAAAACAGAACTTGAAGCCAAATCAACCACCAAAACTCTTATCACAAATCAACCAATCATTACTGATTGGTGGATGAAATTCTCATCGCTAACAAAAACACTGCGAGTCATGGCGTACTGCTATCGGTTTATATATAATACTCAAAGAAAAATAGACCGACGCAACTCGCAGCTATTAGCCGAAGAAATTGAAGGAGCAAGGACGAAACTCGTCCAATTAGCCCAGAAGCAGATGTTTCCCAAAGAGTACGAGCAACTAACTAGCACAAAAGTGATCAACAAGCATAGCCAATTAGCGAAATTATATCCATTTATGGCCGGAGATGGTACAATAAGAATCGGAGGCAGATTACAAAAAGCAAATCTAAGCTACGACGTTAAGCACCCTATGATCATACAACGGCGGCATCATCTCACCAATCTGATTATTGATCATTTCCATAAAACAACGCTCCACGGAGGAGCACAATTAGTGTTAAACACGATAAGGAACCAATATTGGATTACGAACGGGATGTTAGCCATAAAGGAGAGAATCTCTAAATGTGTGAAATGCATTCGATATAGAACTACAGCACCGTCACAACTAATGGGAAGTTTACCAAGTGCAAGGATCACGCCAGCGAACCCATTCGAAAATGTTAGGGGTAGATTACGCAGGGCCCATAGAAGTAAAAATGTCCAAACACAAGGGCTCGAAGGTATATAAAGGATACTTCTGTATTTTTATATGCATGTGCACGAAAGCAATTCATATAGAGGTAGCATCAGACATGACTACCGAAGCTTTCATAGCAGTACTAAGAAGGTTTATCGGAAGGCGAGGATTATGTAGGAACATTTATTCAGACAACGGAACAAACTTCGTAGGAGCTAATAAACAAATACAGTCTCAGATGGAGCAGGTCCTAAAAGATGCTACCACGCAGGCTGCTGATGAACTTGCCAACCAAAACATACAATGGCATTTTAACCCACCAATAACTCCACACTTCGGAGGCTTATGGGAGGCTGGTGTAAAAAGCATTAAACATCACCTGAGACGCATTAACAATGACAGAATACTTACCTTCGAAGAACTAACCACATTACTAGTTCAAATAGAAGCCTGCCTGAATTCCCGGCCGATATGCCAGCTGTCTGCCGATCCATCAAACCTAGAGATACTCACCCCTGGGCACTTCCTAATAGGAAGAAATCTCAAGGCAGTACCAGAACCAACATACAAGGACAACGTGCCATACTTAGATCGTTGGAAGCATATACAGCAGCTCTTACAACGATTTTGGAGTCAATGGTCACAGGAATACTTATTAGAGCTCCAAAAACGAAACAAATGGTTGTTACAACAACCAAACCTCAAAATAGGCCAGGTAGTTATCATCATGGACCACAATCGGCCACCATCACAGTGGCCACTAGGGGTGATACACGAAATACACCCAGGATCCGATAACCAGGTGAGGGTGGTCACAGTAAAGACACCCAACACAACCATAAAAAGGCCGATACATAAATTGTGTCCATTGTCCGCATGATGGTGCAGTATTTATGTTCTGATAATGTTCGTGTAGTCCATCTATATATATCAATAATAATAAGCATAATTTATTTTTTTTACAGACATATTTTAAATAAAAAAAAAACATGGATTTTAATAAGGAGTTAATAGACCAAATATTAGGCACCTGTCCATTGAGTGATGAGGAGTTAATAAGGTTGATTGACGAGGTGTCACCTGATCTAATGGATTTAAAATCACCACCAGGCTCACCATCTAGAGATCAAGAGATCCCCATCACTCCTGGAAAAAACATCCTGATAGAGGACGATATTGCCGAGCAATATGAAGAATTCAGCGACATGTGGGAAATAGGGTCACCAGGTCCATCTGCTGAAACACCTGACATACCTACCACGCCAGGGAAAAACCTCCCTGAAACAAAGGAAGCTGATGAAGAGACGGTAGTGGTCAGCAACATGGTAAAAATGGGACCATCAGATCCACCCTCACCACCACAACCACAAATCCCTCTAGTAGTGGAAAGGGAAGTACAAATAGTTAAAGACCAAGGTCCCGCACTACCGGAACCAGTTCCAGCGATCTTGGAACATCCATATAGATCACCACCGCGCAGCCTAGAAGATAAGCTTTATTATATGACCACCACGGACGGAGTCGTATTTTCATTAACCTATCAGCAGGTCAAATCGATACCGTTCAAGAAAATTAGGGACAAGCCCCGTAGACGATATACTGTCTACATAGGGGACACGCATCAGGTGAGGCTGAGGATAGCAGAAAATGGTCGAGAGATCTGGTCGGCTTATAAGGCCAGAAATCCTGGCATGAAAAATAATAACCGGCAGGACCGGAACAATGTCGCCAAACCTTGTACAAAATAAACAAAAAAAAAAAAAAAAAAAAGAATAATAATTTGACTAAATTATATATATAATATACATACATAATGTATATAACAAATTGAAGTACAATTAGGCTAAGTATACATTGAATTTATGTCATAGAAATGAATTATTCAGTAAAATTAGGTTAAGTGTACATATTGAATTTTTAAAAAATTTTGAACGAAGAAATACATGCATAAATAGACACACATTAATTTGCTGTTTTGATGAGACGCATCAACGGGGGGGAGAATGTTTTGGCCTGAAAAATGCAAGACATTAAAAAACAAAACAATACTCCAAAACAAACAAACCTGACAGACGCCGACCAGAATCAGGGTTATTACAGGCTAAAAATAAAATATTAGATATACAAATTAAACACAAAAATTACCTAACATTGTCTCCTTCCAGATACTTCCTAAAAATAAATTAAAAGAAAAAAATTTAAGTAAAATAATTCCACTAATAAATAAACATAAATAGTAAACACTTACCAAACGTCACCCAGTAAAACTTACACAAAAGCTTACACAAAAGCTTTATTCATAAACTGGAGCCACTGGAAAATTATCGTGCCGTGGTGAAAAAGCTCTACCGAACGCCATCTTGCACTTGGAGAGAGGACAAGAAATAAAAGTTCCTGCGATCAAGGAAGCAAGTTCAGTCGATCAGACGTCTCTCGTCAGAAAGGCTGCATTCAGAGCGTATTACAAAGCGTATTATTAGATAGGGACTTTAGATATTGTCAGGGTTCTTACCGGCAATCTTTAGCAGGTTAGCGAGGAGTAGAAAATTCATAAAAATTTTGCAAATTTATAATTGTCGGTGGTGGATGTATGTTTGTTTTAGTCGCATCTCGACATAAACAAACCATTAACCAACGTTTAGGGCGTAGATAATTGTCGGGTTTTTACCGACAATTCTGTCTTAGTCTAACAAACACTTAGTAGAATTGTTGTACCATAAATGTTGGTGAAGGGAATTTTATAGAGATTTTACATTGAACATAAAAAATAATATCAGAGATTTCTGTTTTAGGAATCTCTGTTAAAAATTAAATTAAATTCAATTATTTGGTCACAGTTAGCGACCGTTAAACTTAATTCGTGAGGTCGGGTTTTATTCGGTGTCTGATAATCACGATTCAT
Source organism: Thereva nobilitata (assembly GCA_963855945.1). Taxonomy (NCBI): domain Eukaryota; kingdom Metazoa; phylum Arthropoda; class Insecta; order Diptera; family Therevidae; genus Thereva; species Thereva nobilitata. Next base: position 40,299,771 of record OY979694.1, on the reverse strand, counting down.
GATTTACAGAAATCATAAAAGTACGCTCACCGAATTAAGTTAATAACCGACAGAAAGTAAACAAAAAATTAAAAATAGGGTTTCAAAGTCGAAATTCGATTTTAACCATCAAATCTTCAGCGAAATTCGCTACAGCTGCGTATATGAAACCTAGCTCATAGCAAGCAATAAGCAATAAGCAATAAATTCAAGGAGATTTAAAGACTCTAAATCTGGTTAAGAAGTTTAACCAGCGTATAAAGATTTAAAGATTGTATTGCATTGATTCCTGCGTATAGCGAAGTTGTTATTGCAAGGTCGTACTCGATCAAGTAGATCACGACAAGTAGAAAGCGGGCATACAAATATTGGTCAGCTGCAGCAGCCGGGAGATACCGTCGCTGCAGTGATACAATAAAAAACAAGGGAAACTGCGCCAGTAAACAGGCGAGAAAAAAAAAACCCAAACAAAATATTGTTTTTACCTTTGATTGTTTGAATGATTTGCTTTTATTAATGAGTCTATTTTCAGATCGAGAAAGAAAAGCGGAAATATTAGAATAAGTAGACATAAGAAAAATTGAAATTTAAAAAGAAATTAATTAATTGAAATATTTTGAACTAAAGTTTTTAATAAAGTAACGTAGAATTTAGCGTAAGTTAGAAGTAATTAGAATTGTAATTTGTAGGAGATAATATATCTATTTTAAACCACTTTCGTCTTTGAACTTAAAAACCTATTTGGTAAATTTCAGACTATTGAATAGAAGGTAAATATTGTGGATTCTTCGATTTGGAAGAATTTGGAATGTTTAAATTAAATTAATATAATATTTTTATTATTACGGCGTGCGCTGTAACAGTGGACCTATTGAAGGAAATCAATAACAATATCATGATGATTTCCTAACAGGATTGCTACATAAAAACATGAGAAATGTATAAATGCAATTTTTCCGAAACTGTTTCTAATTATGTAGTTGTCCGGTGCTGTATATTGTGGAGGCATAAATTTCTTACTTACTCTAAGGCAGTTTAATGCATATATGTAAGAGGTATCAATTGCGGCGTCTTTTTAAAAAGAACCTTAATATTTTGGTAAAGGAAAAAAAATTATAAAAATAGTGGTTTAATTTACAACAGGCACTGCAAACTTAACGAGGTACTTTTAATATAGTATTGAGATATTAATAAAGGATTTTTTTTGTAAGCAATGATGTATTTTATTTATGTACTTTTCATTGATATTATTTTTCCAATTTGTTATAAACCCTTCTCGACGAACAAATAAAAATATTTAACTAAAAATATATAATATTAATGTATATTCGAAAGAAAACCGATGAGAGACAAGAGGGAAGGGCGCGCAGTGGGACCCGCGCGCCGATGCGACGTAGCGCGCTAAGTTAATTAATTTTTTTCCGATAGTAGTAATAATTTGTCCATCGATTAAAAAAGTGTTTTTGAAAGGAAATTTGACGTAGAATACGATGGTAATACTTAAAACTCGCTACGAGGTGGGTGCAATTGTTAAAAACCAATTTAAACATTTTAATTGTTAATAACAATCTTAAATTGTTTATAATTTTAAGTAGTATTTTTTTCTAAAAGCTTGTTCTTTTATCTTTAAAATGAAAAAAAAAATCAGTTGATAGCACTAACAGAACAGGAGTTGTGAATTTTTGAAAATTACCCCTCAAGCCCAAAATCACCAAAATCGCGAAATTTCAATAATTTCTAGCGGCCAAAATATTGTGAAAAAAAACAAACAAAAAAATACGGGTCTCTTTTTTTTCAATATAGAACCCGTAAAAAAAGTTTCAGCCAAATCAAAAATGTGTCGGTCAGAAAGGTGTTCGGTTTGTAAAAGAATGCCCCATATTAGAATTAAACTTGGTATTTATTTTCTTTGTTTTTTTTAATTTGCTTGGTTTTGTCATTTTGGCATTACAATAGCACTTCGCCTCATTTGAAGTGTGACATTGTACTGGTTCAAAAGAAAAAAGCGGCACCTCTTACAAACTCATTTTATAATCGTGTCCTACCCAACACTATATTTAACGAGGCCGGGGTACTGCCATCCTTCGTAACGCATCCTCATAGTTCCTTAGCTGCATTAAGGCCCAAACAGATTGGCCCGTCGCGTCGGAGGGAGCGGCGTCCGCCCGCCAGAGAGTTTCCCATACATTTAATTTCTCCGCGCCGCCTGCGGGCCAATCTGTTTGGGCCTTTACTAGACGGCACAAGATGAAACTGCTTGGAGTTGACTATGTGTGCGCCTCCAGTGTTCGGTATATTTCAAAAGCGAAGAAAGGCGCGAGTATTTGGCAGAGCTGTATCATATAAATGCCGTCTGATCTAATGGACTTGTATGATTTTAACGACCGAGGCCTTCCAAATTTCTTCATGAGTTAGTAGAAGAGGCCCCTATTGACATGCCACTTCATAGGACTTAGCTGTTTGTATACATGGTTATATAATACATGATAAAAATACCCAAGTTGATCCTTATTGCTAAATCTTCTACTAGAAATTGCACCATGATAACCACTGACAAGGCGAACAGATAGTGCAAAACTTGTCCTCTAACATACGGCTCCCACATAAAAGAAAAAATAAACAACACTGTAGTAAAAAACGAAGTTTAATCAGCTAAAAACGAAATAAATTAATAAACCTTCAACTAATTAATTCCATAATACGAATAAGTGAAAAATGCTCCCTCCTCAACAAGAAGCAATTGAAAGTTTAAACTGACCTTTGCCTCTTCTATAGCATAAACACTTTCCTATCTAATCTTAAGGTCTCTAAGCATGACCTAATACCTTTCAGTTCACAACACAGTTCATGTCAAGCAACAGTATCATGAGAGTCAACCTCTTGCCTCCAATAAGTTTCAATTTCCTAACAGTCTCAATCTATATCCAATTCAATTCTTATAAAGATGGACGTCCGTTTTGTAAACCTTCCTCCTTTAAAGAAATATAAACCATATTATTTATATCTGCAATTTTGCCCCAATCCAGCTTATTTCGAGCAATTTCATTTCCGTGCAAGCAGTTAGTGCATACCTTGAACTATTTTCAAAATAGATCTGAGACATGTGTCTAAAGGTCCGGTTACACGCAACGATCTGCTTGTGCAAATTGACTGGCGCAAGTCAATTGGTGCATATAAAATGAGTGAAAATGACAATAAATGACGCTAATTTGATACGATTATTATATTATATTGATTATGATAAGGTCGGAGGAGCGTCATAAAATTTCACCATTCACTCAAGGGCATGCTGAGGGTTGTAGCTGCGGCTTGAACATCGTTTAAACGCTCATGCCAAAACACCAAGCTCAAGCCGATTTTCTAGGAACACATATTTTGCACAAGGCAACCTTTTTGGCTTGCGCCAGCCAAAAATTTGCGTTTACACGCAACGATTCACTTGCGCAAATTGACTTGCGCAAGGCAATTGGCACAAGCAGATCGTTGCGTGTAATCGGACCTTAAAGTCAATTTCAAGGCCGACCAACGTTTTCTCTATAAATATTTCTTACTGATAAGGTGCAGCCATAAAAAAAAATGTTTCACTCCCACATCTAGGAATTTTTCAACTAGTTTGACATTGTCAACCTTAAATCAAACTATTGTGAGAAGTCTTGATCCATTTTCGAAGGGTCATCCTTAATCTTAAATTTCTGTAGAAGTAAGAGAATAATTTTTTACCGCCGATTAGCAACTTCTCCTTCTTGAGGCAGATTTCCTTAAAACGTCTTGTCCTCGACTGTATTAAATATATTTGCGGCTCCGTGCGGACTTACTTCTTTATCCGAAAGTCAACAACAGGAGCTGCTTTATGAGATCTTACAACATTTCCGCTTTTCAGGAGGATTAAGCAACCATTACAGGGAGCAAGATCCATCTTAAGCTTTATGGCATGGTTTTCTTCTAGGTTGTGGCTGGGGTTTTTTTCTTTTGCAATGTTCAAAGCATAAATTAATTGACCTATACTTTGTAGTTGGGAAAAAAAGACTTTCGAATTTTATTATAAAAGTAATTTTAGTTTCATAGAAAATTAAATAAGTAATTGAAAGCCAAAATAGAAGCCGTAAGCGGAAGATGTTACTTCACCTGTAAAAAAAACTTTTTTCTACGCCTGTGTTAGAATACAGGCATTCTGATATTACTTTTAGTTACGGAATTAGCAGCATTCCACACCCGTGTGGAATATTCATTCCATCACTTGTTATGGAATGACTACTATTGGCGACATCTGTTCGTCGTAATCCAAGAATATGATTTATTAATTAAAGAAAAATAAAATTTATTAATTAAAGAAAGAAAAGGATTCTTTCAATAATAAACAATCAATGATGTTCCCCTCGAAAATTTTTGCTTTAAATAAACTATTCAATTATTAAATTGCAGAAAATAATAGCATTTTTTTAATAAATTTTGCGGCGGCCATCTATTAACAAATTATTAAATTACAAAATTGTTATGAATGAACACTCCCTACTAATATGTTATTTAGCGTTAAAATATCTTGCTGTGCCTTGTACATTATATTTTTGACATTAGCTTTACAAAAGGTACGTTTTTCTTTACAAAATATTAATTAAAACTAATTAGAGGCGTAGAAAAAGTATAGTCTGCAACACGTTTTGAATGGCATATTCCGCACTCGTGGACCGCCAAACTTCCACTTGTGCGGAATATGCATCATTCCAAACTTGTTACAGAATATACTATTCCGTTATCCCTCCTGGTCTGTATGGTTCGGTAACCGTTGAAAGAATACCAGTGTAGATACCCCCTAACATGCGTTGAGAGATACAGATTAACCCAACTGTTTTATTACGTATTTCATCAGAAAATAATTTGAATATTATAGATGAAAAATTCTATGATTTCAAAGAAAATTCCCTCACTTTTCCCGGACTACTTAAATTCCCTGACTTTTCCTGGTACCCACCCTGAAGAAGACGTGACCAATAACTATTAGGGATCTGACATTTTGATCGTGACAATAAAAACCATACTTTCTATATTTTTTTATGTGGCAGTTCTAAGCTCAGGAATAATCCTTTGTACTACTGGTCCGTCAGGTTTGGGGTTATTTGGAGTCAGGAGAGTGTTGAAGGAGGTGGCGATGAGTTTTAAACACAAAGGTATTTGAAAATACAGACTGTGTAATGTGTATACAGTGGCGTGGCCTCTTTGGAAGCAAGGGATTTTTTTTTTATTTTATCCTTCTCAGATTAACATTTATATCTTTACTTGTCATTTTTTCCAGCTTAGACTGTTATCGTCTCGAAACGAAAAATTAAATGGTAGCTATATTTAATATTACCATCCATCAGCAAAAACTCTCTTCTTTATACGCATACAAAAACTACTCGTTACGTTATACGCAGAGGTACATGCCAACAAACTTCGAGAAGCAGGATTTGAGCTACTTTGCTTGATTAGTAGAGTAATCTCCAAATCAAAAAAAAATCACAATCGCTGTTTCCATGGGCAGTGAGAGACTCTAGTGGCGCAGTAAGACTCTCAAGTCCTCACTACGTAAAGCCTAAACTACATTGAAAAGCAGTGCAGTGCAGCGCTGCGCAGTATGTTGCAGTGGTTTATTAGAGAACGCGTGTCAAAACACATTGAATAAGCAGTGTTTTGACATTGACGGTTCATATATAAATAAATAAATAGTCCCTGTGACTTTTATTGTATAAAAAGTCCTTATTTCTAACTAATTCGATTAATTTTTCGACATTCATTTTGACAACAATGGCAATGGCAACTTCATATGAAGTTTTTAAGAAATTGGCAAGCAGTGTGAAGCAGTTTTTTAGAAATTAGCCTAAGACAAGGCAGTGCAGTGCAGTGCAGTGCAAGGCAGTGAAATTAATGTGAGTTGCCACATTCAGTTACAAGAAATCTAAATATCACTGCGCAGTGCTGCACTGCACTGCTTTTCAATGTAGTTCAGGCTAGATAGATAATAAACTATACACTGTAAATATTCTTACCCAATAATTATACTGAAAAAATTGAAAACTTGATTGGAAAAATTAAGGAACAAAAATGGAATTAATATTTATATCGAAAATACTTATAAAAAAAATTAAACTTAATGAAAAAAAAATTATTTCGGTTTTTGTGCATATTTACTCCCTTTTTTTCGTGGAACTTAATGTTAACTTCAACAAAAAATTCTCGAATGACAAAGATTTTTAGCAGTGTACGATAAAAGCGGATAACTTCACTATGTTCGTTTAATAACGCAAACTGTCATTTCCTTACATGCACGCTCATTTTCCTTTTGATTTGGCGATTACTATATCACGCTGGAAACAGATTGAATGTTCATAAGCGTTCATCAGCGCTGTGAAATATCAAAAGACGTTCATAACGTCGGGTGGCAAACACATTGAACGGTCATCAGAGTTCGCCAAACGTCAAAATAACAAAATATTGTAAACATCAAATGTTTATTTTTTTGAAATTTTTCGTTACTTACTGCATTGAAGTTTCGTGAAATTAATTCTCGGCGAAATTAATTTCATTAAAAGAAGCCATTATTCTAAACAACCCAAACTGACAATCACAACAATGTCACAACCAGGCCCACCCTAACCACAGGCCTAAATGGGCTATAGCTCCGGGGCGCAAGTCTTTTCGGGGGGGGCAATTTTTATTTGTTTTTATATTTTTTTAACTTCCCAGTAGGAAGTTATTGTAATCGGTCCGAAAATCGGATTCGAAATTTTCAATGTATTTACACGTTTCAAGGTCCCAATAGCATTTTAATATGTGTATGTGGTCATTTTTTCCTGCACGATTTCGCGCGAACCGAAAAAGATATCGACTTCGTTCAGGTGCCGTTCGAAGCGTGTTCAAGGAAATATGATCTGAAAAGATTTTCATAAAAATTGGTCGAGCCGTTTTTTTGTTTGAACGACTTAAGTGATTTTTGTACCAGCACGATTTCGCGCGAACCAAAAAAAATATCGACTTCGTTAAGGTGCCGTTCGAAGCGTATTAAAGGACATATGAATTGAAAAGATTTTCATAAAAATCGGTCGAGCCGTTTTTTTGTTTGAACGACTTAAGTGATTTTTGTACCGGCATGATTTCGCGAGAACCAAAAAAGATTTCGACTTCGTTAAGGTGCCGTTCGAAGCATGTTAAAGGAAATATGATCTGAAAAGATTTTCATAAAAATCGGTCGACCGTTTTTTTGTTTGTACGACGTAAGTGATTTTTGTACCAGCACGATTTCGCGCGAACCAAAAAAGATACCGACTTCGTTAAGATGCCGTTCAAAGCGTTTTAAAGGAAGTATGATCTGAAAAGATTTTCATAAAAATCGTTCGAGTCGTTTTTTTGTTTGAACGAATACTGGGAAGTTAATCTTGTGGACCGACAGGGTCAAAAGCCACATCCCAACTAGTTATTATTTTTAGTTATGAGTTATTTTTATTTAAAAATTTTTTATAACAAAAATAACCAAATAACCAATTTTATTCATTAAATGTGCTGTGGTAAAGTGCTTTTGCGAAATTACTGATTGCTTCAGAATTTTGGTCTTGCCCAATACTTTTTTGATGAGTCGCTTAACAAGATAGCCGAAAAAGGACAAATGGACGTTTTAGTACGTTTCTGGAATTCTAAAAAAAAATTAAGTCTGTACTTGATATCATTTCTGGGCAGCTAACTTAATGAGATCTTTGTTTGAAGCATAATTTTTAGGTGTTTTAAACCCCAATCTGTGGAAAAATTCCTAGTGAGCTGAATTTTTGTATACACCTTTATTACGACATTTTGATCAATATGTGAAAAATCGACATTGATATCGTGCCGGTAAAGGTCAAAAGGTCCTCCTTATGCCTGACAATACGCATACAATCGAATTTGAAGCATAAACTTTAAAAAAATGTTTAGAGGGCCGGTTTTTTCGTGCCAAAATGGAACTCAAGCAATTAGGTTAGCTGCGACATTCGTTAAGGTTAAAACCGAGACGGTTGCAGAGCAAACCGGACACAAACAAAACCAAAGACGGTTAGCCGCGCCGGAGAAACCTAATCGGGCCTATGTCGCTAGCCTTAACCCTTTCATTCAAGATGGCGCCGAAGTTAAGGGGGTGAGAACAGTTCAAATTCAAAGTTAAGCTTTCCTGGTGGTACCAAAAACCCATGCAAAATTGCAGCTTGCCCGCTTTTAATTCCCAGGAATGCATTGTAAGAAATACAGTTTTCCTGGACTACGTGTATTTTCTTAGAGGGGCGCTTAATTGTTAGTAGCCCATGGGCGCCGAGTTGTCTTAGGACGGCCCTGGTCACAACTGTCAGAAACGTCAAATAACGCAGAACTACGTTCATCAAGAATAGAAATAGAGTCTATTCCAGCGCTGATGAACGCTGATAACCGTGCAATCTGTTCACTACAATTAGGTTGTGTGTATTCATTTTCATTTAGACATTTCTCAGCGCTGATGAACGCTTATGAACGTTCAATCTGTTTCCAGCTTTACACTGGTCGTAGGAACGCAGTTCTTACGATCTTATGGATGAAGAGGGAAGTGGAGATGGCGAGTCACATCGTGGATTTATTTTTCATTGGATGAGATTAGAGAGAAGTTTTCCTATTGGAAAACTATCATATTCGATTGGATGTGAATTCATTTCTACCTCCAGCTATGGATGGGAATATGTCCAATTTTTTGAAATGAAATTTTGGGGATGGGGGGATGAGGCGCAGCGAATGACGGATGACAGCGTTTATTTCGATAAAGCAATCACTATTATAGTAGCGATCGAATTTTGTCAGGCGCGCCCCAAAGGTCGATCGTGGAGTAAACAGCGTTTTCTGCGATAATAAAAAGGTCATGCCCATTGCCCATTGAACATTGTCTTGGAAAAACTGGAGTTTGGTTTAGATTGCAGCCGCCATAATAACACTATTTCGAAGGATTAAACCTACCATCATCGACTTTAATTATGTACGTTTACATCTTCAACAATATTAATCTCGAAACATTCACCGACCAACAGAAAACTCCCCGGAATAAGAAAAATCAGGATTCTTTTAAGTTGCGGAAAGGAAACCTGCCTGCCCCACGTATGACGTAAAAATCATCTTGGGAAATTCGAACAACAAAATATTCTAGAAGGCCGTATATAAGCAAAACGTCGTCGTCCATGTTCTGCATGACAACGTTAATGACACTAGACAAGGAATCATTTAGAGATGAGACCAAGTATGGACGTGACTATTACGAGTACCAACTTTCCGCAAAACCTCTAATAGAATCACTCGCCAACTAATAGACCATGTATCGATAGACCGGCGCCCATCTTCTAATGAGGAGGATGCATAGATTTCTGTGGGTCTGCAGTAGAATTTAAGCATCTACAATGGATCTACAACCTTATGACGGTACGGACGAAACAATATGTCAAGAACTGTGCTGGAAACGGCACCCGAGGCTCAGCTAAAGCCGGCTCTATACGATGGGGTGAACGTTTTATTCGAATGTTGGCTTCCAACGTTGTTGGAGTCAATACCGACATCAGCCACAACGTGTCCAAATACCAACGTTGGACACTTGACATTGGACACTAAAAGTTCGAGCATCGGCCACACTATGTGTCCTAGCATCAAGCGTCCAACGTTGGAGGGAGTTCACAGCGTTCAAGAAGTATAGAAAGGCAAAGGTCATGTCGAACCAGGTGCGGAACAAAACCGGCAAAGAGAGTGAACCGAAAGGAAACGACGACGGCGCGGCGGAGGACATAAGACAATTAATGCTGTAAACATGCTAAGGGCGACCAACGAATCGCTTTACACATCGACTGTCTAAAACGAAAAGAATACACGGCTTTATTTGAAGGTGCACATTCTGCAGTCAATGCGATGGGGAGTCGGCGAGCGCGCGACTGAATCTTCTAATTTCTATTTCGTAGCCGTCGGTTGTCAAAGTTGCATGGGTGCTATGCAGTGTTGCGCCTTTTACTACAATAGTAGCAGATCTACTACATTTCGCGTTTTCAAAATTTTACTATATTTGGCTTCTTATTTGCTACATATTTCGCGTCATCAGGGCTAGCTGTCAAACTGTAGATAAATTCCGACTCAAAAAGTTTCAGACCAGTTCAACTAGATCTGTATTACTATCATGTAAATATAAATTCTTCCACATAGTGTATATAATAAACACTAGCCTTTGAAGATTTTGTTCTCAAAAATTCTTTAAATGAGTGCTTCGTTTTGGAAATGCGGCAAAATATGTGCAATTCTTATATCGAATTCTGCAAGCAACTTAGAAGATTCGGTGTAGATTATAAAAAATTAAATTTACTGAGCTATATAGATCCCAAAAAAATTGCTTAGGGACAAGTACCCGCCATTTGTAGATTATTTCTTGAATTTCCTCATGGCGAAGCAAAATTAGAAATTCTAAATAATCAATGGAAAGGTTTGATAAGAGAAACAGATATTATTGAAAAATGCCAGGACGATGACGTTGTTAAGTTTTGGATTAATTTAAAGAAAATTAAAAATGGACTGAATGAAGAAATTTATGCTGATTTGGCTGATTATATGTTAAACCTTTGTACATTACCGCACAGCAGTGCATCTGCTGAACGGAAATTTTCAACTTTAAAATTACTAAAAGACCCGAAAAGAAACTTGTTCCAAACTGAAACAATAAATAATATATTGCTTTCTAGAGAATTAATTGAAGAAGAAAATGATATTTTCGAACCCTCATTGGATTTACTTAATTACTCTAATAAATTTGTATACAAAGATGGAAGTTATGTATAAATATGTGATCTATATTTGCCAAAATAAAAATAATATTTTTAATTATAAAAAGTACAAATGTATATGGTTATTTATGTTGAAATAAAAGTTGTTTTGTTGCTACTATATTTTTTTCCATTCTGCTACTATTTTTTTTACATATTTACTACATTTTTAAAATCACCAAGGCCCAACACTGGTGCTATGGCATGGGTTTGTGTTGCAATAACCGTGTGTTCCTGTGTGCGTGTTTAGCATACTTCCAAATATACTTCCAGAGTAAGTAGGTTCTTGCCATTTTCCCTACTGGGTTCGGATGTCGAGGTTGTTATCTTTGTCGCCGTCGCCCTTAAAGTGTCCACACAACGAATTTCGTCCAAACTTTCGGTTAGGCTGTAAACTCACAGTACCGATAGGCTGGAGCATCTCGTTTAAATGCTGTCCACCTTTTGATGCACCTAAGGGCACATATGTAGTGAATTAGGTAGCGAGTTTCGTCGAAGTCACCTATCCCGCAAAGATACATAGATCGTAGGTTGCTGATCCGTAAGCCCCACTGTTCCGGCTCTGGTGAGCGCCTTCGATGGACCCTATTAAGTTCTTTACGGCTCGTACCGGTCTAGACTCAAACGTCCCTGCTGCTAGACCGATGTAACATTCTCACCACTTCCTCGTTAAAAAAAACATCTACCGAATACCATCGATTGCACTGGATACAGAATTACTTAAATAACAAAAACGATGCACGAAATATGTATAAGATGTCTTCGTTCTTTGAATCCAAAACGTTCTGATTTTTTGGTTAAGTTCTAGAATAGCTTGAAGATCGATGCAATAAAGTTAAAGTAAATAATCAAGACCTTAATTTCCGATAAAAACTAGAAACAATTCCCATTCGTTTTCTTTCAAAAAACGCCACTTGTTTACGTGCTCAATGTAGAGAGATCTGCCTCAGGTTTGAATTTTTTAAAGAAATCCTCGAATTTAGCTTATTTTCCATAATGAAAACGTTTTGTAAAATAATATAAAATCACAAAAAAATCTTAAATAGACGAATTGAATGCAAGATGAGCTGAAACTACGTGAACATTTACCATGCAATAACAAAAACTGGTTTTACGGAAGCATCAGTGTTTCTGCTTGTATATAACTCACAAAAACTTTCCATTCAAAAACTCATCCTTTCCTGCACTATATATAACCGCATAAACTCCACAAATGAACCACTTCATGCAGCTGCAGGACTTTTCCAGTTAGTACAAGAAACAACAATTTCTTTGCTGGCTTCAAGCCTTTTCAGTCTAAAATATTTTCTCTTCTTTTTTTAAAAATAATTTATTTCCCAGAAAATGTTGGAAATTTACCCACTCACGTCCTTTTCACGGATGTATTATAATTCAAGCCGTTGTGCAAACATCACAGCCATGTTCTGTCCTTAAGCAACAACGTTTCGGTTTCTACTCAGCTTTAATTTTATTTAAAATTTCAGTATTTACATTACCGGCGACGCGACGACGTGCTGATAAGCAGATAAGCCAAGCCCGGAAGGTTGATGGGATTTCGCTGAAGTACTGTCGTCGTCGCAGGACAACTTTTTGAATGTTAAATGCTAAATGGAAAAACGTCAGTTGCAAATCGTAGGCGGAGATAACCAACCAAATGTCCTTAGTAAAGAGAGCTCAAATGCAGCAAAGATGGACCTCGACCTGCTGTCCAAAAACGTGCGCATTGTTTTAATTTTCCCTTTGTTATCTGAACTGTATGTGGGCTAAACTGCCAGTAATTGGCAGAACTGGGCAGTTATTGATTTTTGCATATTTAGAATGTTTTCTGTGCTGTTGTTGCGCAACAAACTTCAAAGAGGCAAATATAATGGGAATTGTTAACGAAATGCTACTCCTACAGACGTCACTCATGTTCAACAGAGGACCTCATAGCCCATGCGGATGAACTTCAACTTCAAACCTAATTCGTTTCACTCAAAACCATGTTTCCTAGAATAGTGTTGACCATGGTAAACTACCGTATGACGTGAACTAGTATCAAATAAAACATCACAGTGAAATTATATTTACATCCCTCAAATGGATTCCTTCCTGTTTGATTGGGTTTGTTTCGCTTAATCCAAACGGTTCTGTTGCAGTGTTGTACTCAGTGGCGTAACTATAGGGTGGCAGGGCTGGAAAAATGCCACGGGCCCCGATCCGACGGGGGCCCCGGTTTAACAAAATTTAGTAAAAATTGTAAATTTTATATTATGTAAGTACTTAAAATCAATTAAGGGGTTACATACATCTGTAAATTTCTAGAATTCGTTTTTTTTCTTTTATGTAATTGCCTACAAAACTTGAATAATTCGGAAAGGACAAGGTTTTCGAAAAAATGATAAGAGGATTTCTGATTCCGAAATTGTTTGTTTTGGAATTTTGTCTCCTTTCGTGCGTTTTATTTTCTGCTAATTTCCCTGGGCTATTATAGCATTAAGGGGTAACACCACTGTAGGATTTTGAAAAAATGGAATTTTTGTTTTTTGGCTTGAAATATACTTCAGGATAACAAAAACAATGTGCAGTTGGTCCTATAACAGAAAAATAATTTTGAAGGATTTAATTTTCGATTTTCCCCCGGCGCCTCGGAGCACGCGTTGGTCCGACTTATTGTTTGTATATTGCTTTTACCTGTCGAAATAATAAGTGCTGCTATAGCAAAAAGGTTATTTGGGTTCCCCAGGTGTCCACCAGGGTGCGCTACAAAATAATAAACGTGTTTTACATTACATCGCACAGTGAAGGTAAAATAAAATTTTCAAAGATTAGAGTACTTTCAAAACTTTAAGCTCGATTATCTGGAAACCATGTTTTTCGAACTGGGTGGACGGATTACTCGGAGAATATTGCATGGATCGGTTTGAAATTTTGACATTAGCTTCACAATTGCATTCTTTACAAAAGTACGTAGCCGTTTTTTGATTCGTTGTAAAAAAAATTTTTTATAAACAATTTACTGCTCATTTTTTTGCCGAAAATCAATTTTTTTTTTCATAAGTGCGCCATTTTTACAAAAATCAGTTTAAAAAAAAAATCCTACGTACTTTTATGGGCAAGGTCAAATAGATTAGGAAACTATTTGGATTTTGTTCCAGGTCTTCAACTTTCGGAGAAATCCGTCCACCCGTGGAAGCCCTTAACAAAAAGGCGATTTCGAAAAACGACTGTGGCGCCACCATTTTGTAACAAAAAGTCAATAAAAAAATTTTTTTTTACACTTGAATACATGTTTGATCAATCGCCTGAAAAGAATTTCGATCCCTTTTTCCATACCTTTTAAATTAATTCCCAAAATTTGGCCTTTTTTCGCACCTCTACAGTGGTGTTACCCCTTAAGTGCGGCTGACCGTCGATGAATTAATGCATCAATGAATATTCACCCACCCGAAACTTGAAACGCGTTTTCCTAGAAACTATGTTTTTAGCCACTGTCTGCACGATTACCTAGTCAATTTTCAATATTTTTAAATGATTGTTTTTTAAATGGTATATAATAAATATCTTGTTAATATTAAATTGTTATTTCATTAAAATTATGTAATATGCTTTTGAAAATAAAATTTATTAGATATTTAACTAAAATACACACAATATTAGTAAAGGGGCCTATCCACTGTCAAGCTTGCATGACATTCACGGCTGACAGACATGCATGCCGGACAGTGGATGCATGCATGACGAAAATCAAAAGTGTTTGAAATTCTGTGGGCGGAGCTAAGTGAATGAGAGCATGAAGGACAGTGGATGCTGTTGCTGCCAATCATTTCGACATTCTGACTGTGAATTTCGGAGTGAGTAGGTCAAATCATACGTATTTACCATGTATAACTCATATCTGTAGCACTCATACTACAGCAACTTTTCATTACCACTTTTTCCTTAAAGCTCGGTATGCAAGGCTCAAGAAATTTTTTGCCTATCTTAAACCTATGTAAAAAATGGTCAAGAAATGGTTCAGAAATATTTTCTGCTAGAGGCAAGAAATGCACACCAGAAATATCGTGTTATTTAGTGACACGCAGATATCGCTTATGATAAAATTTTAGTTTTTCCTCCAGAAATAAGTGTCGATTCATTTATTTCTTGAAGGAATTTTAACGGTTCATGAGTACATGACAGGTCAGCTGTTTTTTGAAATTAAAAGGAACTTTCCGCAATATTAAAAATAACATTTTATCCATTTTTATTATTATTTTTTTAATTCTTTTTTAATTCCTTATTAATTAAAACAATTTCATTATTTCCAAACAATCATAAAACAATTTATGTAATGTTCGCAATGAAAAAAAGGAACTGTCAAAGTTTCTGAACTGCTGTCAATTTTTCTTAAGGAAATAAATGCAAGGGTTTTCTTGAGCAAATTCCTTGAGCCTTGAATACCGGGCTTAAAAGTGAGGATTGACTGCATTCATGATAATGGATGGGAAAATAACCTTCTTGCATGACATTCTTGCATGTCACGCAAAACTGATAGTGGATATAGTCGAGGCAATGAAGCACTAAAACGGCCAAAAGTTCCTAATTGGTTGGGCGCGGACGGATCGGAATGCGGTTTCTTGCATTCGCTTCCAAAAATTATTTGTAAAAAATGGCCCATTTTTTTTCTGAACAAACCGGAAATTGCACCTGTTCACCTGTATGTATGTTTGTATGTATGTAGACAAATCTTGCAACTTGATTTTGACCCACTTCCATATAACGGATCAACTAGAAATTTTGCATATATGTATAGTTCGCGTGACAATGCAATCAGACCATTTTGTAAAAAAATCAAGATGGCGGTTCCAAGATGGCGGCCGAATTTTGCAATTTTGCTCCTCGACCCCCGACATGGGTATCAAATGAAAGGGTATGACAAGTACAATACAATTACCAATGTGGCGTCATTCCAAATTCAAAATGGCGCCCAACTCAAAATGGCGGATTACCTTTTTCTTTACAACGCGCTCGATATGGATATCAAATGAAAGGAAATGACAAGTAGAATACTATTACCTCTGTGGCGTCATTCCAAATTCAAAATGGCGGCCAACACAAAATGGCGGACTACCTCACCCTCGATATGGGTATCAAATGAAAGGAAATGATGATGATTTAAATCTAATATGGCGGTCACTACAAAATGGCGGAAGACATATAATAGACTAAAAAGTAGAAAATAAAAAATATAGTTTAAAAAAACTAAAAAATACGCGCTTTTATTTTAAAATGAACTAAAAAGTAAAAGATAATTTCGAATGCTTTTGGAATGTTTTTGTAATATTAAAGAACTTTGTAAATAAGAGTCAGAACTGGCCCAAATCGGGTTCCGGGGGGTTTTCGAGGTCGCTGACCACGATTATGATGTTCAAATTTACCCACAGCCGACCTGAAGCTCAGGAACGCCGACGAACGTCATCTCCGCGGGACTCTCCAGAAAATCACGCGCGGAACGAGAGAAACTCGACATTCGGGGGTTTTGTGGGACGTCCGCCATTTTGTGTTGGCCGCCATTTTGAATTTCGAATGACGCCACACAGCTAATAGTATTCTACTTGTCACACCCTTTCATTTGATACCCATACCGAGGGTGTTGTAAAGAAAAAGGTAATCCGCCATTTTGTGTTGGCCGCCATTCTGAATTTGGAATGACGCCACAGAGGTAATAGTATTCTACTTGTCATACCCTTTCATTTGATACCCATGTCGGGGGTCGAGGAGCAAAATTGCAAAATTCGGCCGCCTTCTCGGAACCGCTATCTTGATTTTTTTACAAAATGGTCAGATTGCATTATCACGCGAACTATACATATATGCAAAATTTCAAGTTGATCGGTTATATCGAAGTGGGTCAAAATCAAGTTGCAAGATTTTTCTACATACATACATACATACAAACATACATACAGGTGAACAGGTGCAATTTCCGGTTTGTTCAGAAAAAAAATGGGCCATTTTTTACAAATAATTTTTCAAAGCGAATGCAAAAAACCGCATTCCGATCCGTCCGCGCCCAACCAATTAGGACCTTTTTTGCTTCATTGCCTCGACTAATAGGCCCCTTAATACTGTTGAGTAACTACTTAAGTGATTTATTAAAATTAAATTACAACGTGACGATTTGCACTGGGAGGGCCCCATTCAATGAATTTGCCACTTGGCCTCAGATGGTATAGTTAGGCCACTGGTTGGACTCCCACAATGACGTTTCCGCACATACCTATTTACTCGTATTTCAGTTAGGCAATAAGTTTGGGGTTAAAATATTATAAAACAAATTTTTGCTTGGAAGTTTGTGTGATATTTGCATGATTTCACAAGCTCTTTACTAAGAATCGGACTTGGATGGGAGATAACTTTAAATGAATTTTTAATATCTATAAAAGCTATTCAGGAAATTGCTATTTTGGAAATGTTTATTTATTTATTTACTAGC
This sequence comes from Thereva nobilitata, assembly GCA_963855945.1. Lineage (NCBI taxonomy): Eukaryota > Metazoa > Arthropoda > Insecta > Diptera > Therevidae > Thereva > Thereva nobilitata. The sequence continues at coordinate 40,282,527 of OY979694.1, read as the reverse complement.
ATAAAACCCGTTTATGTGTGCACAGTGCACTGTCCGCGGTAGGAAAAAAGTATAATGAAAACAATAAAAAATCTGGAAAAAATGATTTTGGATACCATATAAAAATTTAGAGCTATCTACAAAAAATATTGTAATATTTCTTCTCAGGGATTAATTGGAACAATTTGTTTCTTTTTAACAGGTTTAATTTCAAAGCAAAACTTCTTGCACATATGTGCTCCTCTTTCCTCTTCTTGGCGGTTCAGTTCAGTTTTGGCGATTTACCTTTTATTCGAAGAGGATTTTATAGCTAAACTCGATCGCCTTCCTTAAATCTAGATCCGTTCGCCCTTAGGTCGTAGTGGGTCTTCTTCTTGTTGGGCGAAACCCAAATTTAAATCACTTGGCAGCGTAACTGTTTCCCGAAAATCATCTATACAGCGTTTTTTTATTGAATTATATAGAGATGTTCTTCATATTAATTTGAAAACGTATTTCTACGGTTCCTACCATTTTTACTGTTTCTATTCTGGTATTTAAGAAATTTCCTACATTTAAGAATGTGGCAAACTACACGACAATGGTGGAAATGACCAGGATACACTATGGTCAATGTTCTTCCATTTGGAGCTAGGATGTGAAGATTTTTCAATTTCTCAACTCTTGAACAACTTACATACAGCTGACCGGGAAATGACACTTATTTGGCAAAATTCGTCCCCAGATTGGCCCCGAAATTTAAAATTTATAAGTTTTGATCATAAATTCTTTATTTGTTACCTTAAAATCCCCCAGATACCGATTTTCATTGCGGCCATTTTGAATTTATAAATTTTGATCATAAATTCGTTATTTGCAACCTTAAAAAACCCTAGATATCCACTTTCATTGGAATCGGAATACTATTGGAAAAATTTGTCCGCCATATTGGCGCGGCCTTTTTCAATTCATAAGTTCTGATCATAAATTCGTTTTTTGTTACCTTAAAAACCCCCAGATACCGATTTTCATTGGAATCGGAACACAATTGGCAAATTCGTTAGCCATATTGGCGCGGCCATTATGAATTTAAAAATTCTGATCATAAATTCGTCTTCATGGAAAACGGAACACAATTGGCAAATTTGGGTGGCCTTTTGAATTTGGCTCATTTTGTGCCGGCCATTTTGAATTTCGAAAATCGGGCTTCGAGGTCCATCATGGGAGACCTCCACGGACCTTCGTGCAAAATTTCGAAGCTCTGCGATCACATTCACGCATTCAGAAACTTTCTTTTATTAATATAGATTTGCCAAACAAAGCATTCTTACACTTAGTTACAAAAATAAGGGCGCTTTCAAAAATTCAGCCGACTGCAGCAGTCGGAGCAGTCGACTGTTCAAATATTTAACTGAAGTTAAAATTTGTAAGCAATCAGAGCAGGCATTTGGATTCGTTTGCATTTGACTGCTCCGACTGCTGCAATCGGCTGAATTTTTGAAAACGCCCTAATTCAACGTTCATGCATACCTTGTTCAGTAGTAATCTGAAGTGGTACGCCGAATCGTCGAACATATTCTGTGCTGCAACATTTTTCTATGCAAACCAGAGAGGTTCATGCGGAACTTGGAAGCTGTGTAAAATTACCAGGAGGGTTAGTAGGAGCAGACCAGAGGAAGGAGTGTTGTCTCCGCTGAGATGGCTTCTGGTAATGGAAAAAAATCTCAGAGAACTACAGGAACAAAGAACTAACGACGACCTAGTAATTCTAGTTTCTGGTAAATACCTTCTTCTTCTTCGATGGCTCTACAACCCAATTCGAGCCTTGGCTGCCATCAGCTTCTTCGTCCAGACCTCTCCCTGTTGCGCAGCGTGCCTCCAGTTTCTGATGTTGAGGAGTTTCGCTGCATCAGCCTTAACACTGTTTTCCCACCTTGACCGTGGTTTGCCAACTGGTCTTTTGTCATCTGGTAGTAAATACAGGGCTTTCTTTGGTATCCTTGAGTCTTCCATTCTTTGGACATGGCCGACCCAACGTAAGGCCAGTAGCTTGGCATGTGTTGAAAGTTTACACTCTTTGTATAGATCGTACAATTCGTGATTGTAGCGTATTCTCCATGCGTTATCTTCTTTGGTTGGGCCGTATATCTTTCGGAGAACCTTCCACTCAAATATATCCATCTTATCTGGTGATATATACATCATTTTGAAGAAAACCCCTCAAGCTATTAAATAACTCCCCAAAACGGCCAAAAACCACCCCCAAGAAGGTTTAAACGCGCTTTACACGGTTCCCTGTAAAAAAAATACTTTCTCCTCGTTTTCGAGGGTACTGAGCATGATGGTGGTGCGGCCGGCGCACAGTGGTCCCAAATGCCGAAAAGGTGGCCAAAAGTCCCTAAAATTGATCTTTGATTTGGGGACTTTTTGGGCCTAGTTATGTAGGTTGGTACCTAAGGTATTAGAAACAGCGTTTTATAACGGTGAAACTTGCATTGGGGCTCTCTGGATCCATTGTTGCGTGAGCGTCTGGCACACGAGGGCCTCGGCGCGGTATATAGTTAAACGGGTTGTTTGTGTTAACAGTGACCTGGAATCGTTTGAAATGGCTTCTGCTAACGAAAGTAAGTACTTTTAAACGTTTTTTCATATTGAAAATCAATTTTCTTAATTATTTTAGTAATGTACCATTCAAAACAAGGTTTTTATAACTTCCCGTTGTGAACGTCAATGTTTAAAATTACATTACTCAAAAGTCCCACGACATCCCACTCTCTAACAAGTTTTGTCGCATTCTTGAGATCTTTCTCTATAATTTGGAAGTTTCAAAAGTTGCCCCAGTTTGCCCCGATTTGTTTAATTTAAATAAAATTTCATAAAATTCTGGCCATTTTATAAGAACCTTGTCCGCCATATTAGATCCGCCATTTTGTTTTTAAAATTTTGAGTAGCAATTCGTAATAAGCAGAATCGAAATACTCTTCATACCAAATTTCATAAAAATCTGACCACTTTATAAAAATTTTGTCCGCCATATTGGATCCGCCATTTTGTTTTTTTATTTTGAGTGATTATTCGTAAGCAGCGACCTCAAAATACTATTTGTACGTAATTTCATACAATTTGAATAACGTCTACATATTTTGGCCACCTTTTCGGGATTTGGAACCACTGTGCGGGCGTTCCGAATGAGCAATTGTTATATATGAGCCTCTTAAGGCCACCATTCACAAGAGGCAGCCGGCAGGCCATAGCCTTTTAGGCCAGGTCAGCGGGTACCGCCCGATGAAGGCCATACATTACTCAGTCTGACTGAGGGATGAGGACTTGAGACATACGTCTGACAGGCCGTGGACTGCAGGCGATCTCATGATTCCCTGCACGCATACAGACGAAGACGACAGTTTAGCATAGCAGGTTAATTCAAAAATGTTCATCGCCTCAACGAGAATTTCAGATAGAAGTTCAGATTTTCAGGCACGGACTGACGATGAATACCCACACACATAAAGATTTTTGTCAGCTCTGCAAGGAGCCAGTTGACGGTGTGGGTGAGTACACACTCACTCGGTTATACTTAGCCTCAAGGTGAGAAAACTTCAGGCCATGGCCTGCCGGCGGACTGTATATGAATGGGGGTCTTTAGAAATCGTCTCATGAAATATAATATTCCTCTCTTGAACTTTGTTTATTAAATACGAGAAGAAGGAACGCCATTGCTGTATTAACACTGGTCTATTGTTCTAATATTTTTTCATATCCTATTGTATGTAATAAAAAAATGAGGACTTAAGGCGTGGATACACAATACGAGTTGCTGACCTGACAGTGGACAGCTGATGCACCTCTGTACTCGCATGACAGTAGCTCGACTCGCCTCGCCCGATCACACAAGTACGAGTTGCAAGCCTGACAGTGGATGCACTTGTGTACTCGCAAAAACCTGGTCAAAAGTCTTTTTAGCATCTAAAAGTTGGTTTTTTTATATGAAATTTCGTACTTGGGGTTTTTAAGGGTGGTGATTAAAGATCCGCTATGAATTTTCCAAAAAAACAAAATGGCGGATACAAAATGGCTGACGATTTTGCTTAATAATCAGCCAAATTTCATGAAACTCGTGGCTTTTGGGGGGCTGTTCCTCAATAATACTAAAGGAGATCACCCAGATTGGGCTAATTCTGAAAGTGCCGGCCAACAAAAATAAACTTATTATTTCAATAGAGCTTAACAATATGAACACTTTTTATTAGTACACCAAAGTTCTAAGTGAATTCTCTGAGATTATATTTAACCTAAAATTATTATTCAGCTTAGTATTGTAAAGTGTTATTATAAGAGTAAAAGTGGTTTATTGGGAGTAAACATCGCGATGGTAGTGAGCAATACACCGCCGTGACAATGCAGCTCGTTCCACCGCACAGTTTTGGTTTTTTATCATATGACATAACAATAGGTATAATAGGAGTTTCCTGATCTTACAAAAATATCCTCTAAATAAACCTTCCGCAGGAATATGTACGACAGGCAGGTGCCTTGCATTCGCCATGTACTACACAATACACATCACATGGGAGAGGCAGCCGAAAGTTCTTCTGCCAGTATTACCTCGGATGCTTTACTTAAAACTTTGGTGTGTTAATAAAAAATGTTTATTTTGTTGTAATCTATTAAAATAATTAGTTTATTTTTGTTGGCCGGCAGTTTCAAAATTAGCCCACAAATGTATGGCGGCTGGGTGATCTCCTTTATCTTTTAAATGGTTCTTTACGAGAAAGAAAATATCTTTTCTTTGTAAAAAGATGTCTGGCTTCAGAGTTCCTGAAAAATAAAATTACTTATTATGATTTATGAATACGAAGAAAAATACGTATTATAAATTTTTCAGCTAGGTGCAGCACCTTTTTTTTGTTTTAAGTAGAAATGTATACTGGACAATTTGCGACCAGTTTCAAGGCGGTACCTTGGGGAACTTTCGACTTATCACATATTTTATCAGAGTTATCTGGAGCGCGCCCACATAAATTTATTGCAACTTACCTTGTTAACAGCTAACGTCATTTGCAATAAAGGTTTCGTTTAGTGATGTTATAAAATTATACTCACTTTCAGGAAAATAATCCATGTCTCATTGTTACAAAGCAACTAAAAAACCATAATTCCACAGTGCTTTGAATGCGTAGTACTTTTTCTTACTTAGCGGAGACGAAATTTCGGTCGGGAGACGCCCAATTTCAGAATGAAATATAACGGATTCCTGGAAAATCTACTTACTTTTATTAGTTCCAAATGATGCTAAGGGCTTCACTACAAATATTTGTGGGTTCAAAAGTCCCTAAAAACATACTTTATATTGGGGACTTTTATCCAGGTTTTCGGGATTCTGAACCACTGTGCGGCAGGATTAAAAGATATATCGCACCCCCGCGAGAAAAGTGACCTAAGTCCAAAAAGCGGCATTTTGAGTTAGTAACATCACTGATCGTGAGAGTTTGCTTGCTTTCGCCAGAAAAAATTTCACAAATAAATTTCCAATATTTGACAAATGGCGGCGTTTGTGTCGGTTTGTTGTCGACTAGAATCAATAACTTCTTATTCTTGAATAGTGACACTTCTGACTTGAGTGCGTGCAGTTCGATTTGTTTGTTCCTGAAAAACGACACATCTCCAAAAGTGACACTTTTCTTGGTAGAGGTAAGTTCATTTTATTTACTTTTTTATCTTCCATATTGTCACAACTGAAGTTGTGTCATTCTTCTAATTTGTCAACTGTATTTTGTCTTGATAAAACAAAACCATTTTGAATTGTAACAGTTTCCCTGAAAAAATCTTGTAAAGCCGAAGCCTGAGCGTTTATTTCATTTTAATTTTCGGGTTGACTTTTTTTTCAGAAAAAAATTTAGGGCCATGGGTTCAAGAGCAAAGCGTATGGTACTTGCAGCGTTGGAGAATTCGCGTGAAAAGGCAGGGGAACAAATAACAGCGAAATCTTTAGAAAACACTCAGTACCAAGACCATTTTGAAGAAGCAGAGAAGCACAATACTAAGGAGAGTGTGCCGGACGAAACAACGAATAAACAAATTCACTACGTGTGGAAATCTGAATCGTCCACAGCAGGGACAAGAGTCAAATTAATACGTGTGCAAAAGGTAACTGATTCTGAGTCAGAATCATTTGAAGAAGACAGAGATGATAGTTTCGAAGATCCCTTTTTTGAAGCCGAAGGGTGTTCCGCATCGTCTTGGACTGATACAGACGTTGGTAGGATTTTGCAAAATTAAATCAATCAAATCAAACCTCCCTATAAAATACACTTACAACGTTTTTCGCAAATAAACTGTGTATTTTATAGTGAGGTGTTCTTTATTTCATTTATTTATACAATATTTTTGTGGGCAATGTTTATTGCTCGTAGAAGACGCCGAGAATGTTGCTGACAACACCCCAATGGTATTGAAAGGAAGAAAACGTATTACTAAACCACAGGAGTGGTTAAAACAGAAGAAGAAGCTTCTGCGCAATTCCGGAGAGGCCTACACATCAACGTCTAAAACTGGTAAGAATATGGAAGCAAGAAAATTACGTTATCCTTGTGGTGAAAACTGCCGATTAAAATTCTCAACAAAAGTAGGAGAAGATGTTCGACAGCTGATTTTTAAGAAATATTGGGAGCTAAAAGACATTTGCAGACAACGCGACTTTATTTCCAGGAATATAGACACAATAACTCCTCGTTATCGATACACCAAAACACAGACCGGAAGACACAACAATCACGCATTCTATTTTGAAGTTAATGAGGAACGCATCAGTGTGTGCAAATACTTCTTTAGAGCAACACTTGACATTAACGATCGTGTTATCCGTACAGTAATCGCAAAAAAAAATTCTGGTTTTGTGTCTGAAGATCTTAGAGGCAAGCATGGGCACCATAAAAAGTTGAAACCTGGTATTAAATATGGCGTTCGAAGGCACATTGAATCAATTCCCCGCATCGAAAGTCACTATTTGCGGTCACAAACGAGTCGGGAATATATTGATGGTGGCAAAACAATTAGTGATCTTTTTCGGGACTACAAAGCTGAATGATAATGGCCGGCCACATGCCAATCTAGTAATGTACTCTCGGATTTTTAATTCCAAATTTAATCTTTCTTTCTTTGTACCTAAAAAGGACAGTTGTGAGTTATGCGTTGCCTACGAAAACATGGAAAGTGAAAATAAGGTCACCTTACAAGAAAAGCACGATCGACACCAGCAGGAAAAACTTATATCGCGCCAGGAAAAAGAGAACGATAAAAAGAAGGCCAACAGTAACTTCATAGTACATATTTGTTATGACTTACAAGCAGTCTTGCCCGCTCCGCGAGGAGAAGTTTCAGTCTTTTATTATGAGTCAAAATGAAATTCATACAATTTTACTATTTGTGAATTAAAATCCGATCGAGTAGCATGCTACTTCTGGCATGAAGGATTGGCAAAGCGTGGGGCTAATGAAATTGGCACATGCGTTTTCCTTGAAAAAAACTATGTATTTATTTTTTAAGAATATTTGAATTGTTATGTATTTATTTTTTATGAATATTTGAATTGTTATGTATTTATTTTTTAAACACTGAATTATTAAGTATTTTTTTATAAAATGTGATTTAATAAAATGAATATTTCAACTATTATTGTATTATTCAGTATGACATAACTCTGAAAACGGTTTAGCATAAAACAATTTCAAAGTGACACAACTCAAAAAAAAGGGTGAAAATATAACCCTGGTGAGGTTAAGGTATAGTGCAGTTTGTAGAGCACAAGTTTTAACGCCATGTATAAAAAAATTATGAAAATCAATACCTAGTTAATTAATATTGTTTCATGGCAATTGACTACGCAAAACTTTAACATCCATTTTCTGACAATGCCATTTTTTGAGTTGGGTCTTTTTTCTCGCGGGGGTGCGATATGTATACCTTGACATTAGCTTGATCGGGCTTGTGGCCAGAGGAGATCGTTCGCAACTACTTCTCTCTGTCATGCAGCTCACTGCTGGTAGTTCACCTAGTATACGCTCGTTCTCCTGCATGAACCTAAATTACAAGTTAACATTGATTTATCTAAAATTGAGCATATACAATTTGTTTAAGCTAATTTATCAACTTTACAAAAAATTGGAAGCAGATTAAAAATTGAGTTGCGATTAAAAATTGAGTAATCAATTTTGAAAAAGCTTTTACTCACCACTGAACTTCATAGTCAAATTAAAAATTAATTTAAAGTTTAAACATTTTATTGTTTATTTTCACCTACCCTAATTGCTTGTAATCAAAAACCTGTCGATCCAATCTAACAAAAACAAACTAGCCCAGCGCTATGGCTTTGAAAGTCATGTACGCACACATTCAAATATAAGCCAGTATCTATAGATAAACTCTGGCAGTCGGGAAAGCTCGCTTTAATGATATTAATAATCGGTCAGACCCAAACACCAGTATTATTACACACAGGCCCGAAACTGAATAAGATAATAGCAATGTTTTTCCATTTTCATACGAAAATAACTCTCCACCACTCTCCAGCAGTGCTACCGAAACAAGTGGCAGCATTGATTTCGGCAAGGAGAATTCTGCCGACTTCACTCTGGTAAAATCGAGTAGCCTTTTCTTTGGCTCGGCAGGTGAAGGAGGTGCTTTTGCTAAAGGAGCATTTTTCGCACTTTTTCGCAATAATGACGGAAGTAGAGATAATTAATTAAAATATATGTACCAATTTAATGAATATGTTCTGTAGGTAGGATTTTTACCTTATTGTTGCTGGAGGCGCCGCCGAGGGGAGGGTTGGTTTGTTGGTTTGCTCCTACATGATTTCACATGCCATTCATAAAGTTGCTCCTTCTACGACCTTGTCCTCGAACTACGTGCGCACGCATATTGATTCCGGCCTCAAGGAGCTTTCGAGTCGACAGCTTTTTCCTCTCTCTCTCTGGACCTTTATATTGTCCTGGCACAAAAAAGAAAAACCCATATTATTTTCTACCATATATAAGCCGGCGGATGGATTCTGTTATCGTCATTTTCTATCTAGTTCCCGGTGAGTGTGATAAAAGGATACGGGGTGCAGTGTATCCTGGACAGGAAAAAAACAACCGTGGTTTTTTAACAAGTAATTAATAATTAAAAAAAAATAGAGTATTAAAAATAAAACTTTCGACTACTTTAATTTGGGTGAATTATTTATAAAAATAAAATAAAATTCTTTTTAGCCAAAACGTGAAAAAAAGGTGACGAAAAACAACGGAGAAGGAAATTTTCAAGTGTTGTGGTGGCTATCGTGGCGAAAAAACGTAAATTGGTGCAGTGTTTTTAGTGAATAAATAACTTTCTTTTGGTTGTGCAAACAAGAAGCTGAACGGTAGGTTCATACATAGTAATAATTTTGTTATTTTTAGATATTTAATTTCCTCTGCTCGTTTTTTTTACACAATACCAAAAATTACGTTATCTTATCCAGTTTCGCCAAACAAAATATTTATACGGATCGATACGTGAAGTACTGAATAAAAAATAAGTCATCACGAATTTCGGTGGGCGTCGGATATGGAGATGGCACTTGATGTCCTTTTTTTTTGGGACATGATAAACTTTAAGTTCTTATTTATTGCCACGCAAAAAAAATAAATAAATGGGAAACGTACAAAGCTTATTATTCTTTTCTCTGTTGAAAAAAAAAACATTGGTTGTGGACTTAGTTTTTTTTTTCTTCTTCAATCCATTAATACTTTTCCTTTTTATTATTTCTTTATTCTTTCTCCATGCACAAACACCTTTCTAGATTTATGGCCTTCCTGTACTTTAGGAAAACCATTTCCTCTACCGTAGCTCAAGATAATGGACGGCCACTCAAAACTTATGAGTTTTAGTATATAGACCACCTACGCACGAATGGCCTCTAGCTTATATAATGGGTTCATAACTTTCATTTCATTTTTTTTTCGTATCCTTATTCTGTAAAGTGGTTTCAATAGAATTTTATTACAAGTTATAAATGATGTGAAAACATTCGTTGAATTTTATGAATAAGCTTAACATAAAATTCTTGAAAGGCTTTTAACGTTTCAAGTTCTTTTGTTCGTGTATACATTTATTTTTTTAAAGAATCACGCTTGAATTATTATCTTGAAATCACAACTGATTTGTAAAATATCCTCTAAAACGAAAATATATCAAATTATATGAAACCTACATTGTTCAAATGTGACGAACCATTCTTGTTATTTCAAAAAAATATAAAATTCTTGATCCAACTTCTTTGAAAAAGGATAAAGTTACACAAGTACTCCTTATACATTTTCATTTTATTTATTTATTCAGGCATAAATTCGGATTTACCAAATCAATAAATATTAAACCTGTTGCATATCCTTTAGAGGCACTACAGAAGCATACAGGCATAAACCCCCTTTGTAGTTCTCTGGTTTACTGGTAATGGCTTCCGAAACACTTATTTGCTAGAATGTAGCTCTTGAGTGAGGGTATGGATAAAGATAAGAACTTTTGAATATTTTCACTGAAAATTAAAAAAAAACATATACGAGCGAAACTGTTTCATAGATGTAAAAGTGGATCTGAAATTGCACTCGATGTAATATTGCGGAAAATATTTCAATTCAATGTCGATGCACACTATTAATTATATTGATGCTTACGAAAATGTTCCTCTCTAAAATATCGTTCTACTGAACTGAAATAAATTGTCATCAGATCACACGGTATACCGTGATCAGATCAGTTGCTCATTGCCACCGGACAAGCATCACAATGTCTAGGATTTCTTGGGATAATGCCAGTTCTTCCTTCATCCAGCAGCTCGGGCTGCAAGTGGTGCATTCGCTCCCACCTCGAATACAACCGTAGCTCTCCTGCCTACACGGGAACGTATTTCCAGCAATACTAGATTAACCCGCCGTTTCACACGAACCTGTCCTTCCGTGTCCTTCTTTTCGCGCAACTTGCCAAGTAGCCCTAATAAGGCATCTCGCCGGCTTAACCGGTTAATAATAGAGTGCCAAAGTTACGCTTAGGTCGGGTCCTTCACCTAGCGGATTGTACACCTCCGTGTTCATCTGGTCGTCTGGAATTGCTGGTATCACAGGCTTTGCCGGATGATTAACGGGGTTCACTTGTTTCATGAGGCTATCTCGCGCTTACACCGACGGTCGCGTCTCTGGCTCAGCGGGCTGCCATTGAGGACATCGACTCTGCGAAATCGAAGCCCTGTTACCAAAAATATTTGTTTTGATTTTTTTTTACAACAGTAGGTTTGTGCAAATTTCTTCTCTTTGGTGTGAACTCCTACAGCAGCCAATAGTTAAAACGCAAGGTGCATCAGCGCTCCTTCACTCTCCAGAGTCATTAATCTATCCTGCCCTCTATTCCTTCCTTCGAACCAAGCTTACTAGTTACTACTAGACATTGCCCAATGGCGAGTACGATATGACGGGCTTGTAGTACAAGGAGTGACACCTAAGCTTGGACTTTCACATGAAAAAGATCTACGGTCAAGAAGTCTGTTTACAAAAAGAACAACTCTACTGTGGAATAATCTTCCGTAAACAATATTACCTCACTGGTTCAAGGTCCTAGAATTCAAACGCAAGGTTCATCCCGTTCGGCTTTAACAGTTCGAAATCCTTAACCTATCGAATCTGGTTATTATAGCAATTCAATCGAAAATTCGGTGACAATATTTGGTTAGGAACGCGATGACAATCTAATTGGAACTTCACATTTTTCTAGAGAGTAACGTTGCAGAGCCGAGTAGAAATAGCGTTGTGCAGTCTGTTTTCAAGGATCATCACCCTCCTGCGCGCAAAAAGGAAAGTAAATAGGAAATATCAACTTATTACTAAAGCAGCTGGGCAGGCCTTCGTAATATAGTTTCATTGGAGAATTGACTTCTCAGGCTCGTACCTTGCCATCTCTTTCTGAGAATATCATAGTTACAACTGCCTACTTTCCAAAATGGGATGGTGAAGACTGAAGAAGCATCGTAGGCTTGGTCGACATCGCCGGCTTTTATGCTTGAAGAAAACGTAACTTTATTATAGTGCAAGGTCCATAGTAGCTTTAACTTATCTATCCACCATTATTTCCAAATAAAGTTCGGAAATCTGCATCGAGCAACCCAAAATTGACAAAATCCAACAGTCCTAAAATTGAATGTCATGACCTTAGAGATTTTAAGTGAAATTACCATAATCCACTTGAGACTTTCATCTCACTAATGTTATACACTTGATACACGGGCTTCATCGAATAATCATTCTTCCAGTTTCATTGGCCTTGAATGAACATTCGAATTCGAGGTGATACACGGCAATTCATTCATTCAATGTCTAAATATTTGCAAAATCGATTCAAAAGCGTTTTGGATGAATATTATTTTATTAAAACGAAAATGTAAAAAATTAAAGCGATTGACATACAAAAAATAATCCGATTCTATTTATAATTTTTTGACAGTTTTTTTAGACATTTCGATTTTTTAAATTTCCCCACTTCCAGTTTAATTTCTCATAGATGCAGCAGATTTCACTTCATTGTTTCGAATGATGAATAAAGCTATGAATGATCATTCAAGCTTAATTTTAGGTGATACACGGGCCGAAACTCATGCATTGAATCTCTACACGACAGTAGTTAAGCCTATGGTCGCCTCAGGCTCAGTGTGCTAGAACAAAACAAAAAGGAGCAGAAGCAAACTTGCAGAACTGAAACCCATTATCTGCCTAAATATTTCAGATATAGCAAGTACCTGTACCATTGAAGCCATAGAAGCCTTCCCTTTGCACATCATAGTCAAAAGAGAGCCTCTCTGCGATGCATTGCGACTGCAGAGGAGAAGTCATATAAGCCAGGCAACCTAGTTGGCCATCTAAGCATCCTAAGGAAAGCAAACTTTAATCTGCTCTAACATATTAGAGGCCGAGCTAGACACAATAGCTGCGTTTTTTTCTGCTCATTTTTACTATTTTTAACACGTCAGTACCAGGGTTGCCACTAAACAAAAACTTTTGGAGCCAAATTTTCCGAGAAAAAGAGCCAAAGCTGATAAAAAAGAGCCAAATCAAACACGATTATATAAACATATATTTATTTACATATGTAGACAAAACATAAATATATTCTTCTAAAAACATCTTAATATATTATATAAAAGTTAATTCAAAGGTAAATTCAGACTTCTTATACAAAACATAAATATATTCCTCTAAAAACAATATATTATATAAAAATTAATTCAAAGATAAATTCAGACTTTTTTAAATTAAGGTATATAAAAATAAAGTTTAAGTTCACCATTTAAATGGCGATAACAACAAATTATTACAAACAAATTATTTTATTTTAAAATATCAATTGAAAAAGACTTTAATTCCTTTGCGCACATTATTGAATCAATTTTTGTTATTGCTAATTTATTTCTAGTTTTAGTTTTAATCAAAGAGTATTCTGAAAATTTTCTTTCTGCGGCAGCAGAGCTATGTGGTAAACTAAGTAAATCGAAGACAAATTCACATAAATTTTTGAACATTGGTTCATTCATCGCATTTTTAAGGGTATTTATTTTGCACCAAAACTCTTCTACATTATCATCAGAAGTAGTTATACTGTTTTGTAGTTTCAGAGATCTAAACTCAGAATTAAGTACTTCTACATCTACATCACAATTTGTAATATGCGCAAAGTTAACTAACAAAGGTAGAGTAGGTTCATTACCATCTAGAGCTTTTCGGGGTTGAAGTGCTGACTAATGGTAAATTCTTTGCGAGTATGTAATTAGGAAAAACCAAATCAGTTAAAATTCAAGATCAAGTTGAAAGAAAAAGGCAAAAGAGCCATTTAAGTTGAAAAAGAGCCAAAGAGCCAATTTTAAAAGTTTTTTTGATAAAGAGCCACAAATGGCTCTATAGAGCCAAAGTGGCAACCCTGGTCAGTACCTACTCGCAACTAATCTTGCATACTCTTAAGGTACCTTTACATTATATGATTTCTCATATGACCTTACTGTCAATGAAGTCAAACCTAAACATAAAATGTCAAATGATATTTGTTTTTGACATGCCTTAAATTTGCATTGAAAATTTCTGTTTTGGCTTGTTAAAATTAAATGTAAACACAATACGAAGTCAGATGGACTATCAAATCGGAATTTTGAAAGTAAAGTCATATGACAAATCAAATAATGTAAAGGTACCTTTACCCCGGGTCTCCACGGGCATTTTTTTCCGGCAATGATAACTAACAATATTGCTTGTCAACGTTTCTAATCCGGAATTTCATTGCTCGGCAATTTCATTTTTAAAAGATGCGATTAACGCGAGATTTAAAATAAAAGTATCAAAAGTAAAAGAACAAATACTAATTTTAATTGTTTTGGGAATGGACAAATATATTAAAATTATCATCAATTTTATATATCGGCTTTAGCCCAGAATAACAAAAGTTCTTTTTGTTTATTTTCATTTTCCGCCATCTTGATTTCAGAAATTCCTGAATTATTTCATAGGCAATTATTTATTGCTTTGGTAATATTTTAGAGGAATATATTGCCAATGCCAAAAATTGCTCGTGGAGACCCTGGGTTAGGCTGGTCGCACACTGCAGCCGATTCGGGCGAATTTTTTACGGCCGTAATCGGCCGAATTTTTCAAACAATTATTTTCGTATTCTCATTCGCACATTACACCCTTTTTTCGGCCGTTGACGTCCGTAGGTTTTATCCGATCAGATTTGAAGTTTATAATGGAAGTGCGCTCCCATAGAAATGTTTATTAATCTTCCTTTTATTTTATTTACGATATTTTTATATGTGTGACCATTTAAAATGAAACAATTAGCATTTAAGATAGGAACTAACCCAAAGTTCGGCCGAATTTAAAGTTGAAATCCGGTTCAATACGGCCGTAAAAAATTCGGCCAAATACGGCCGTAAAAAATTCGGCCAAATACGGCCGTAAAAAATTGGGCCGAATCGGCTGCAGTGTGCGACCAGCCTTACATACGAGTAAATAACACTAAGGGTGTGTGCCAAGTTACATTTCCGAATTTGCTTCTTTCACCCCGGACACTTCGAAATTACAAAGTGTGCCAAAATACATTTCACGCATTTCATTTGAAAATGGATGGCAACAAAATTTTGTAATTTATAAATTGTTTAATAACTTTTTTAAAGAAGCCCAGTGCTATGTTTATGTCTTTAAAATAGTTTAAATGGAATCCAACATCCAATGGGCGTGGAATGCAAGTAACATAAACGTATTTGAAAGAGTTTTAAAAAATGGTTCTTTTATGCGGAATTTATGCTGCTCATGTTTTTATTTTGGGTTACGTCTGCAACGTGTGGCCTTTAATATGCGTCATATTATATGGTGAAGACAACCATGCACTGAAAATTGAAAGAATTCGCGATATTGTTCTCCAATAATTGAAAATATGTAGATTCAACCACAACTCAGAGCCAAAAAGTAAATCCAACAAACTGTCAAATGAATGTTTGGCTAATATTTCCCTACAATTCAAAAATTTCCTTACAATTCCAAAGACACAAACCTCGGAAAATTGAATTGTAAAATCGAAATGCGTTTTTCATACAAATTGACATTTGAATTGTAACTTGGCACAGGCCCTTAAACACGGAATTGAAATCCGCTAGAGGGAAAGTCGCCATTTGGAGCCTATTGTGAATTATTATTCACTTACTAGGTAAGTCCAGTAAGATTCCAATAATTTAACGTCATATAAAAAAGTCTATAAATAAAATTTCAGTCGTATGTTATCTAAATCTATTATTTTCGGATTTACTTTAAAAACTTACAGCATTAATTTCTTATAACTTTTTAACAAATGAAGTAACTTCAAAAATTTTAAATTTAACAAATGAAGTAACTTTTAAATTTAAATTTTAGATCGATTCTTTACAATTGGTAGAAAGAACTAGTGTCTTAATATAGGAATAACCAACAGGAACAGATTCATCGAGACCAAAAATATGTAAATGTTAATGATTATTATGCTCATAATAAATTATTATCTTAATATTTTATTTATGGACATAATTTTAGGGTTAATACACGGCAAACTTCATTTGTTATTTTTGATCATAATTTTTGACAGTTTTCAGTTTAACGATTGGGGCGACAAACGTTTTTAGGAAAATGGATCTGCCACTATTATTATTATGTGTTGAAAAGAATATTGAAAATAGAAGAAAAATAAAACGTTTTCTTAAAAACAAACGGAAAATAATTTTTTTAAATGTCAAGTCCCACCAATGACAGTCGAAGTGACATCAATAATTGGAAAGTTATTTCCAGTTTCCAGTCACCAGTCACATTTTAAGAGAAATGAGCTTAAAACAACGCAGTGGCATAGGTAGCTTTTTGCGTTTGGGGGGGGGGGGGGGGATATGACTTGTATATTTTGATTGATCGGATTTTCACAACTTAATGCATCAGCACGGGGTCTTTTCGCGGTTGTTTCTGCAGATAATTCTGAATTTCTATGGTTTTCATCGTCTCAAGACTTGCCGAATGGTTTTATTGGCAGTAAAAATAATAATAAATAATAAACAAAACAATTTTAACACACTTTTGCAATTATAAACTAGAGTAAATTTGACAATTGAGTGTCGGTTCAAAATGGCTTTACAGAAATTGTAAAAACTGCCTGTTCCTTTTTTTTTGTTTTTTTTTGTGTTTATTGCAGCTTAATAAAATAAATTACAATTTTTTTTAATATCTTAAAATAATCTAAGCTAAGCCCATCACATAAACAGATGTTTGTGCGTGAGGGCTGTGACTGCCTAAGGTTGTAGATAAATTAATATTTTTAAATATAATAGTTAAGCAACAAACTTATATTAACATAAATTACTTATTTACTATACATAAAAAATTAAATCTATGCTCTAGAAACTAATATTTAAAAATAAATAAATAAAAAATTCAAGTAAAATTCATAATTCATTAATTAATTCATTGAATAAATGTTTCGTATGTATTACATAATTCTTGAATACTACTTTAAAATTAAGTTCATTTACAATATTTTTTATATTAATTGGTAGATTATTGAATAGTTTTGGACCTAGTGTACTTGCATGACGTTGGGCTAGTGTTTTTTTGCATCTTGGAATGTTGAGCGGTGTATTTCTTTGCGCACGGGTATCATGATTCGAGATTCTGGTGGAAAATTTTGATGGATTTTGTTTTATAAATTTTAAAAGTGTTACCAAGTATAGTTGTCGAATGTCCATTACTTCAAATTCGGCAAATGCTTGAGTTGTTGAGTAGAATTTCGATTTGCCAAGGCATATTTTAATTAGTTTACTTTGGACATTATGTAAAGCACTTACAGTACTGCTGTGGGTAGCACCCCATGCTATTATTCCATATTGAAGGATTGATTGTGCAATCGCAAAGTAAACATTTTTCAAGATTTGGAGATCGAGATAGTTCCTTAATATTCTAAATTTATATATAACTTGTCTCATTCTGCTAACAGTGTTTGATATATGATTTTTCCATTTCAGTTCATTATCTATGGTAACCCCTAGATATTTCACTTCCTTTGTGTGATTTAGCCAGTATCCTTTAGTTTTATGTAGGTTCCATTATGATCAAAATTCTTTTTGTTTCCAAAAGTGATAAATTGGGTTTTTTTTAAATTAAGGGCCAATTTGTTCAGACAGAGCCAGTCATATACTTTATTTAAGCCATCATTAGCCAGTGTAGTAACAGTAACCCAGCTTTTTGCTTTAAATAAAAGGACGGTATCATCCGCATAAGCAACTATATGCCCAGATATTCCGTTTTGTTCCATGTTACTTAAATCATTGACATATATCAGATAAATTAAGGGGCCCAGTACAGTGCCCTGGGGTACACCACATTTTACCACTAGAGAACCGCTAATTGTATCCATTATTCTTACACACTGTGTCCTTTCGTTTAAATAGGACATTAAAAGTTGAAGTACTTTTCCTCGAAAACCAAAGTTTTTAAGTTTATGTACCAGCTTTTCGTGGTTAATAGTATCAAATGCCTTTTTCAAATCCAGGAAAACACCAATTACGTTTTCCTTATTATCGACTGCATGATATATGAACTCAGTCAAATCGTATAATGCATCCGTTGTACTATTTTTAGGTTTGAAACCGTATTGGTTAGGTGCAAGGATCTCGTTTTCAGTGAGATATTTCATTAACCTAGCTTTTATGCATTTCTCTAATATTTTGCTTAAAATTGGGGTTAAAGATATCGGCCTGTAATTATTTGTGTCAAGCTTATCACCGTCTTTAGGTATTGGTGTTATTACAGATACTTTTAGTTTTTTAGGAAAAACACCTTCAGAAAGCGATTTGTTGAATATAAAAAGCAAAGGTTTCAAGATGTGGCAGGATATGGCTTGGACGATTTTAGGTGTGTAATTATCTACCCCTGCAGCTTTACCAACTTTTAGCTTTGCAATATAGCATTTTAATTCATCCATAGTTATAGGTGGTAAAACAATAATTTGGTTAGTAATTCGTGACATATGATAGTCCGGCTCCTGTGATTGATTACCACAATCTACGCTTCTGGATATCTTTTCTCCTACATCTGTGAAAAATTTATTAAACTCTTCTGCAATTTCTGTTGTCTCGCTCATGACTTGGCCATCTTTATTTCTAATTTGAGTTACTGTTGTATTCGTACTTTTGGATTTAAAAGTTATTTCATTTATTTTACTCTAGAGCTTTTTGGGATTATTCCTAACTCTGGTAATTTCGTTTTGGTAATAAATCCTTTTAGCAGTTTTTATCAACTGGTTCAATTTGTTTCGATAACGCTTATAAGTAGTTTTAAGCGACTCACAGAAAGGCTGTATTCTGAGTTCTCTACCAAGTCTATTTCTGTGTCTAATCGAGTTTATAATACCAGGTGTGACCCATGGTTTTAAGGGTTTAAATTTTGGTTTCCTCACAGCTTTTTTGGTGGTACTCTGCTATTTCCTTATCCAATATATTACAAAACCTATCCATACAAGTATCTATATCTTGTTCCCAGTATATCTGATCCCAATTGCAATTTTGTAAATTATTATTTAATTTATTTAAATCAACATGATTAATAAATATGTTATTTTTATAATCACAGATTGATTGATTTTCGATCGGTTTTAGTTCTGCTATAACACTGAAATGGTCTGTTACGTAAGTTTCAAAAATTGCGGAATCAAAAAGAAGTTCTGCAGTATTCCTCAGGAATATATGATCTATACATGTGCCATTTCTATTCCCCATTCTAGTTTTTCCTAATAAGTACTTATTAAAACCATTTTTTGACATAACATCTAAATATTCATTTGTTGTAGTTGATCCAGAATCCAAAATATTTATATTCATATATCCGACAACCATATGATTTTTGACATTTTTCCTATCTTCAAAGTACTTGTCCATAGAAATATATATTATATATTCCTTTAAATAAAATGCTAAAATATATTTAAATGCACATTCATGTGAAGTTTATAGTCCAGGAGAGATAGCGGAAAAGTATTCAAAAGTTGAAATAAATCTACCCTGCGATTTTTGGACGCTATAATTAAGAGAAAAATCGTAGGAATTCAATGAATGTGTTTTGGAAAAAATCGGTCCAGGAGAACAGGTGGAAAAAAGCTAATAATGGTAGCGAAAACACGTTTTTCAACGTTTTAGGTGCGAAAAAATTTTATTTTTGGAAAACAAAAAATAGTACGTAATAGCGCTTAAAAAGACGAAAATTATGAGTTTTGGACAATTGAAATCGGTCAACAGGTTTTTGCGCAAAAAAATAAAAACCGCGAAATATGGCCATTTTTTGACATTTCATTACAGCGACTGTAATTATCGTAGAACCTTGTTTCAGGGCTGAAATTGTGGCTTCTGTTAGTGCCTACCTACAATAAAAATGTCATGCAAAAATAATTATAACTTTTCGCGTAAATCTCAAAAATGTAAAAACAGCCGTTTCAGGAAAAAAGTTTGAACAACGCCCACGGTGGTGCTAGAGTTCTTTTGAAAAGCCCTATTTATTCTCGAAAAGTTACTCTACCAACCCATTTTCATGAAAAGTTGGTGAGGTTCGATTTAATACCTCATAAACGCGTCTGAAAACAGGCACTTTTCTTGATTTTCAGAAAAAACACCTTTGGGCGAAGGGGAAGTGGAATATGGTGTGGATTTCTATTCAGTAGATTTCGAGAAATCAAAATTTTTTCCTGTCAGGCATATATGAAAACGCTCGAAAATTTCCATCGCAGGAAGCTCGGCCGGCAAAAAGCTTGCCCACACCATTATTAGCTTTTTTCCACCTGTTCTCCTGGACCGATTTTTTCCAAAATACATTCATTAAATTCCTACGATTTTTCTCCTAATTATAGCGTCCAAAAATCGCAGGGTAGATTTATTTCAACTTTTTTTCTATCCCTCCTGGACTATTAAGACTACAATATGATATGGCTTTTTTATTTAAAAAAATACACATTAAAACTATATTTTTTTAATTATTTGTTTAGAAATAGGCCTTTTTGATCGGGATTGTGAGAAATACGACCTTTTGATTAGTCACTTCAAGAAATAAGCCTTTTTGAATGGAATTTTTGGAAATACTTGCAGTGAAGTTTTTTTGGGTTCTGTCAAAAGCAAAAATCCTTTTAGCAAGATTTTTATGTCCACCTATCCACTCCTGGTATAACTTTGAGCTAAAATTAAATTTCTATGGTGTTAGGGCTCTAATACCAAAGTACCAAACTACCAAATAAAGCTAACTTTAACATCGAAATTTGCTAATACCTTCAAAAATAAAGGCCGTAACACAAAAATTGTTGGACATTATTTATAGTTTATTGTCCGTGCTTTCCAATTTTGGAAAAAAAATATTGACTAACTACTTATTTTTGGGGAAAAAGGTAGTTGAAGTTGATAGTTTTGTTAAAAAAACAAACTTTTGATGACTCATTATTCTGGAAGGTGGTATGGTAGAACCTTACTTTTACATTTTTAGATAGGTGGGAGTATTCTGCGTGCAGTGCAGTTTGTAGTTTTTTTAAATAAAATATTTTAGTACGGTGAGAGTATTTTTTCTACAAAAAAACACACTTCCTTATAATTCATTAACTAAAGCTGATATAAAAAAACTGATAATATATTTGAAATCAGCGTCAAAAATTAGTTTAGAATGATGTAAAATATTCCATGCAACAGTCATGCTGTTGAGCAGTGTTATAATTGGGCCTTCCTTTCGCTTACAGTCACAATTATATGAAACGAAAATTCAGATCATATTTTGAAGTAAACCTTCTTTTTCTGAGGGGGTTCCGGTTATCCGATCATACTGAAATTTTGCACACAGCTTCAGTTTCGATGACAATATAATATAGTCTACCAAAAATATGGCGGATTACCGTTTCCTTCACAAGATGCAGAAATACGCCCCTTTGATTGGTATCCTAATTTTTTGGAATAATTGAATAAGTTTTTAGGCTCATTTGATGGACTTTTATGCTATATTTTCAAAATAATTTTAAAATAAAAAAAAATTGAAGACACTCCTCAATAATTATAAACTAGAGTAAATTAATGTTAACGCTCCAAGGAACGCCTTCGAATTGTTGTTTCGCCAGAGACAATGAGTGTACTGTGTATTGTGCTCGATAAAATTGCATCGAGTTAGAACAATCTATGAAGTGCAAAGCTTCCCCGAACTTATAACTTAAAGTTTATCATAATTTTGCCCGTAGAATCTTTTCTTGAATTTTAATATTTTTACTGACTCGGCAATTAAACTTCAAAATATTAAGGAGGAATTAAATTGACAATCAAAGCCAAAAGTCAGTCCTATTTTTTAGGAAGCTCATATTTTGATACTCTACTACATTAAAAAATATTCGAAATATTAAATATTGAATAGAATATGCTCATAGTTACTATAATTATTTCACCCAAAATTGGAAAAACGATTAAATTTCTTGATTTATTATAACGTTAAAATTTTGAGTATTTAGGAACCGAGGTGCCACTATTGGCTCATTGTATTCACTTTACATGTTCTCGATGTGTCCACAATATGAGCGTCCTTTTCGTGGCTCTTGATTGGTCGGCCTGCTCGAAGCGCGAAAATTAGAAAATACTAAAATGCACAGCCGTTACAAAAACATATCTAGATGATTTTTATATAATTGCGCAAAAACAAAATTGCACATTACATGATGCCAAAAGAGGTGCTGGTAGATACGACGACTCTTATTCAATTCTATTATAATTTTTGTAGGCTGATGGGGGGGGATTGATCCCCTTGATCCCCCCCTATCTTCGCCACAAAAACGTCATAATCAAATTTATAAATGAAGAAACATTTTGTTCTAAAATGACCATTAATGGATGATACACGGGATTTATAAACATATCTTATTTATTATAATAAGTGCTGCCCGTCGATCGCCGGTATAAGTCTAAAACCAAAACGGATATGGAAATCATATTACCTAACTCTTTCGAAGTTATTCAAGATCAAAGTTTCCAAAAATCACTTTTCGGCCAAAAAATACCTTGAATAATTCGGAAAGGTCAAGGTTTTTGAAAAAATTACAAGAGGGCTTTTTTGTAGGCCATAACGTTTCGTATTGACTGATCAAAAAAAAAATTGCGAAAAAACCAGTTTTTGAGTTGGAGTTTTTTTTGTGATTCCGAAATTGTTTTCTGAAAAGTCCCAAGGAAGTTGTGGACCAATTTTCAGCCATTTTGGAATTTTGTCTCTTTTCGTGGTTTTTTTTGCTAATTTGTAATTTCCTCGGACTATAACTGATAAAGCTACTATTTTTTAAATTTTTGGGATGACTGTAGCGGCGGCAGTGAACCAAGAAAGTGGGCATTCCAAAAACAGCCCACTACTACTACTACGCCTTCAGGAGTGAAAAATTAGCGCCATGTTTATATTATAGCTGAACACCCTGATTTCTTCTGAATTTCCGCTGTGCATGACTTTATTTCTCTAATGTTGCCTTTCAAGCACCCAATTGCGGTGTTACTGGAACAAGTGAAGACTGCAGCCAGCCCGGGAAGCCCTGTTTCCATTTTGCAATAATTTATTCATCATTTATTTTGAAATTTTATTAACTTAAGAATTTAAAAGAACAAATAAATAATTAAATGACATGGTGACTTTTGGTCCACCTCGAATCATTCTCGAGTAAAGTAATGTAAGCTTAAATACGACGATACGTGAATAGAAATCCTTTTATTTCAGCTTTCCTTTAATACCACGAGTAATTTGAATACAATTTTAGTTATTTAATTATAATTTACTTAACCCGACCTCCTTTCATTATAACAGTCTATCCGACAGTCAATTAATAATTTGCCTAACTCTTTCGCAGCCTGTCACTGCCCTAATCCCAATTACCTATTATTTCGTATACCTTACCATCCCAGCATAATTGTCTCCCCCTGGTTAAGGTAGAACAATAGCAGCAACGCTTAGTTACCTATCAATAATAATTACAGTTGAAAATTTCTGGTATTAGGGACGAAATGAAAAATTAGCGATCTTAACGCTTGACGAATGTCTCAACGTTTACCAAACTTTTGCGTTCAGCTGCCTAATGAGGATAATTATGTGCACGGCATCGGCGTCATTACTAGAGAAAGACATCAATCAAAAATAACATCCTTGAATAAAATTGTGTGGTTATTTTTATATATGTATAAAAAAAATACTCGCTTATTATCTAATCAAAAGAGGGCATTGAGTTACCCTGGAAACCGTACTCGCACTTGATTAAGAAATTTCAGAAATAAAAGATCACATTTCATCAGCAGACTTCAAATCCTTAATTATATTTAAGAAGCATAAAATACGATTAGATTCAACATAATTTATTTCTATTATTAGTCCCAGTAACCGAAAACTTTTCTGCCAAAAACGTGTCCTTTTTCTCCTCCCCCTTTTTTGGGTTGAAACATGAAATTAATAAGTTCTCGTCTTCGGAGTCTGCAAATATATCTGAAGGAAATTCGGAAACATCCTTCAGCGCTTCCAACATTACACGATATATGAGTGTAGTTTCCCAAATAGCAGAAATCTTGTTACGAAAATATTTTCGCACTTTCATTGAGTGTACGTAAAACCGTTGACAATTTATCACCTGAAGATATTTTCGGAGTTATTTCGGAAAAACACGTGACGCCATTAATCACGTGGAGGCTTTTTTCTTATTTCATCTTTCTTTTTTTTTGTGTATGTTTAAAAGTATCTTGGGGATGCTGAATGGCAGATAGAGTCTATGGGGTGTCTTTTATCATGTTGAGGTGACATTGAGAGCATTAATTTTTTTTTCTTCAATAATGTTTTGTATGCATCAATAGAGTCGAGGGAAATTGGAACCGTATTGTAACATTGACGGGGATGATTCACTGATGTTAATAGAAAAGAGGTGGGGGCGTAAATGAAGGAGAAAGTTTGAATATGACAAAATTCAAATGGAATTATTATTATACAACTAGGGGGTGCTTCACAACAGCACAGTAATAAAGAGAAAGGTGATAGTAAGCCAAACAATTCAGCAGTTGAGGAGTTTGAGTAACAGAAATAGAAGACAATTTTCAACCTTTTGTTACACAAACCCCATTATGATATTTAAATGTACGTAAGTAAAATGGATTTTCTTGTTTCTGTTACTACCACCAAAGGAATAATTGAGTTTGAAGATTAATTCAGTTGAGAAAGTTTATATGTTTAGGTAAAACATAATCTATAGAAAAACTTATAAAATAGAAATATGAGAGATAAAACATGAAGAATAAAGTAAAACAAATAGAGCAAGGTCGACATGTTGAGCAAGGTCGACATGTTGACCTCTAAGTTGTAAATTTAGCCTCTGATACCATAAGCCACAAGGCAGAGAACGCACAACAGACTCCCGCGACGGACTCAAGCTCACAGGTGTTGCAGCCAATATCTGTCATGAAATTTGTCCCGTTTCAACAGGCATAATATTCTGGCGTGGACAAATTTTATTGACCCTGATGGTTGCGGAGATTATTTTGCCAGAACAATCAAATGTGCGGATTAAACCCGCGCAACTAAAGTCGCGTTATAAAAAAATTTTGTTTGGATTTTTGTAACATTCGTGTGTTTCATGTCAGGATACCCCTTAGTGCACAAAATATCCGCCATCATTGTTTGGAAAGACATGACAAAATCAATTTTCTAGCGTATTTTCGTAAACACCCTGAATCTCAGTGGATTATCGGCACCCTCCCTGCAACAATTTTTTCTCCAAATATACGGATTAGCATTTAAGTCTGAAACACCCTGTATATTTTTTTAATTTTTCTATACTGTTACGATAAGCCTTGCAACCGATCTCGCAAGAACAAGACCAAGCTCAAGACTAAGCTATGCTTGCAACACCAAGACCCCAAGGCTAACTGAGACTTGCTGACCTGACAGTAGACAGCTAGTGCACCTGTGTACTCGCATGACAGTAGCTCGACTCGCCTCGCCTGGTCACACAAGTGCGAGTTGCTGGTCTGTCAGTGGACAGCTTCTGCACTTGTGTACTCGCAAAAGTTGGTTTGGTGGTTGTATAACTCCATAAACTTTATATTTTGTTCGGGAGCAGGGCCCGCTCTAGCGATTTCGCCGCCCCGGGCAAAACGACAAATTGGCGCCCCTTAAGAATAGATATATTCACTGCGCGACAATAGCATAGGTTCAGGTATAAATATGGCGTTTCGGGGTATTTTTTAACATAAACTTACTAAGTTTAGGACTCCATCTACTCAGGCAAAATGAATATCTTTCAAGACTTGCCGATTTCCTGTGTTCTTTTTATGGGATTTCCAGGATCTTTAAAAAAATTTGTTCCATGTAAAAAAGTAATGAAACTAGTAATAGCCCAGTCGTCAGAGCCAAATTTAGACCGAAAGCTCGCACAAAATGTGATCTCGCTGAAAATTGGGACTTGGCTTTGGGTGTAGAAAACGATAAAAAATCTTTGATGCTCTAAAGTGTATGCTAAGTTCACATTTTCGAAAACAAATTTGAAAATTTGGTTTTTGTATTATATATCAAAAAATAAAAAAAATTTCGAAAAACTAATAGCGCCACGAGAAAAATTTATATTATAACTTATTTTAAAAAAAATTGTTTTATTATTATAAAAAATTATGAAAAATAAGAAGCAAATTCGATAAATCTAAATAAAAAAATAAAAAAAGCATTTTAAAGAGGAGACTCTAAGCTGTAATCAGGAAACAGTAGGAAACAAGTATCATGCCACATGTCGTTCAGTGTTGCTTCAATGGGATCGCGCCTTAACAGTTTCATCGAAGGACGATTGTGATCGAAGATTCTTGAAAAGTATTGTGCAGTTTCTTAAAAGATCAAGTGCAGAGACTAGATCAACAATTTTTGTTTGCATCAATTTGCTTATTCGATTAATGCAATTTAGTATTTTATACCAAATAACTAACCAACACAAAAACTGAAATTGTTTAATACAATTTAATAAACCCGAGGCCTCGCATCTTATTAAATTATCAATTTCTTGGTTTTCGTATATGCTTAGCAAGGCGTCGTATACATCTCCCTAAAGGAATCAAAAGGCCTTCAGGCTTCTAGCCTACTCTCCCATCTGGAGCGCGTTCAAAAACCTTACTATGGTTAACCATGGTTAACTATGGTAAACTTTTGTCGTTCAAAAACTCCGTGGTTAACTACAGCATAACCATGAGCATAACTTTTTGGCGTTCAACAACTTCCGTGGATAGTTAAGAAGAAGAAGAATAAAAACAACTCTCTGACAGTTGTTTTAATTGTAAACACATGAACAAATGAAAGGGGAATTTGTTAGATTATTGCAAATAAATACTTAATGGACACATGCGAAATAAACGAAGCAAAGAGCGGAGGCTACTTTATGGAAAAAACAATTTCATTTTCTTTAACTCATAGTTAACCATGGTGCGTTCAAAAACCTACATGGTTAAACATAAACTTTCGTGGTTAAGTGAAGTGATGCAGCATAACCACAGCTTAACTCGTGGTTTACCACAGTAAGGTTTTTGAACGCGTTCCTGGTGCCACTCAATGGTAAATATAACTCTGAAATATCCGTACAGTTACCCCACTCGACTCTATATGCATGTTCAAACAAGTTCAAACAGCGCCGACTTTTGTATCATGTTTCTTTTACGAAATTATAAATGTAAATTTTAAGAGAATGAAAAAATTGATATGTGAAATTTTCTATTACATCAATATTTTATCACACTTACAGTCAAAATGCCGCCCAAAATTTTGGCGCCCCGGGCGAATATCCGGGTTGCCGCGCGGGCCCTGTCGGGAGTCCATCCACTGGAAATCTCAGTTTTTGAAAGTGTTTTATTTCAAAACGCTAAAAACGCATTATTTTGACGTCACCCATTTGGTTAACATTGTAGACATTTTTTAAACGCTTTTAAGTGTTTTAAAAGTTTCGACAATGTTAATCAAATGGGTGACGTCAAAATGAAAAGTTTTTAGCGTTTTGAAATAAAACACTTTTTAAGCTCAGATTTGCAGTGTCTACCTGCCACTTTTTGTTTTTATAACCACTTCTCGAAACACAAAAACACATGTAGTAACGAAGAAAGCCATGCAAAATGGCATAGTCCCTGGTTTTCCCAATACCGTGCCAGTTGACGTCCGAATCGCATGCGAGCTACTACTTGTGGCGTGTTGGGAAGGCGAGAGGCGAGTAAAAATAAAAAATGTTGTAGTAACTCGCATGCGAGGTACTGACCCACTCGCACCTGACAGTAACTCATATGATGCGGTCACACGGTGCGAGTAGCTGCACTGCAGTAACTGAGTAGGCCAACTCGCACTATGTAACCCCGGTATTAGGCCAGGCGCCCACTAAAATGGTGTGGTAGTGACGTGGCAGTCTAATGGGAAGTGGAAAAATTTATTCCCGACGATAATGTGACATCTGCAAGTGGCGTGGCATCACTTGATTGTCACTAGTCTTCGACAAGTTTAATTGTTGAGTGGTAAGTGGCGGTTGGTAATATTGAATCACTTAAGGGATTCGCTGCTTGCCATTTCGATGCGCGCTTAATAATTTTAATACCACTCCGACACCATTCAACTGCCGCACCACTTTGTTTCCACATGCCAGGCCAAAACCACGCCACTGCCACGTCACTGCCACAACTTTAGTGGGCGCCCGGCCTAAGACATTGCTCACGCTGGGTTACTAAAATATCGGATACTCGGCGACTGGGATACAGAAACTTGGAGATTCGAGATTGTAGTTGCTCGTTATCTTCACACGGTCGCGACTGAAGTTTCAAGTTTCACCCTACCTCCAGCATTTTCTTTGGACTACATATCTAGATATCTCCATGGCTTTTGATAGAGTATGGCACCCGGTTATGTTAGTTAAACTCCAAGCTATTATGGCATTGACCCAGCTCTAAAGAACTGGATCGAAACCTTTCTCTCTGGCCGTTCAATTAAGGTATAATTAGACGGCGTTAAATCTAAACCTCGCCCATCCTTGCCGGTGTCCCCAGGTATTCATTTTATCTTCTTCTTCTTCTTCTTAAATAGCGCTACAGTCCATGTACGACTCGGACCTCTTCAAGTCTCTTCTTCCAGTCGTCTTTACGTCTTGCTAGCTCTCTCCAATTTGTTATACGAAGTTTCCGTATATCTTCTACCACGTCATCCATCCACCTATTTCGTGCTTGTCCTGCTCTTCTTTTTCTTGATGGTCTACCATTGAAAATCCTGGGTAGCATTCTTTCTTCCGAAGCTTGTATAACGTGCCCGAGCCATCGTAGTCTATTCAATTTTATGGTAGGAACTCCATTTATTTCGTCATATCTCTCTTCAATCTCTTCGTTTGTTCCAATCCGTCCAATTCGTTGTGCTGAAGTACTTTTACTCATATCATTACTTATAGGGTGGAATCGAGTACTGAGTACAATTTGCATTCAAGGCCGAATTTAAGCTAACTGTAGGTTTATCTCAGCGATAATAATTTCCATATAAACGCTGTGCACGTATTTAAAAGTCTTAAACGTTCCTAAACTCTCTTCAATTGAGGCAGAAAAATACATCCCCAACCCAAATTGTAGCTCTTTTATAGCACAGAAATTTGTATGCTTTTCTCTCTGTTTCACAAACGTGGATTCCAGGCAGAGAGAAATACATACAAATTTCTGTGCGATAAAAGAGCTCAAATTTGCGTTTTGGGATGTAAACGGGCTTTTACAGGTTTGAATTTATATCCCATCGCCAGTAAAAATCAGATTCGCCCGTTCTTAGCCTGAAACAGGCACACACAACATCAAAACGCCTGCATGGTACTCGAAACAGGCTCGGTAGGTCTGAATAAAAATAGGACTCGCCGCACTTAGCATGAAACAGGCCCAGTACGCCTGAGTAAAAGTAAGACTCCCCGCACTTAGTCTGCAACAGGCACGAACAGCATCAAAACGCCTGCATGGCATCCACAACATTTTTTTTTTATGTGGAAGACTAGAGCTCAGGGAAAGCCTTAGTAAAAATTCTACTTTTCCAAATACAGCCTGCTACAGGCACGAATGGAATAGTCCAAACGAAGTACGGTACGCTCATACTTTTTTATAGGTACTAAAGGGAGCCAAATTGAAGCTTTAAAATTTGTATAGGACAAAGAAAACGGGCTATTATCTTGGTGACCATAAGCATACTCAGTAGACCAGTTCTCGATGGATTGCGCAGGTCAAGCAGCATTGGACGTGTTTAGTACTTAGTTGGGGGACCGCTTGCGAAAACGACACTCGCGTTTGGATTGGTCGATTACGACTACATTCATATCTGTAACAGAGGCGTGCATACCTCTGGTAGGGGCATTTTTAGATTTTTAATCCTATAGCGGAAGCGTGCATACCCGTGTGACAGGCGCATTTGTAGCAGCCGAAAATCCAGTAATGCATAAGCTAAAGCAGTTCGCAGACATGTCAAAAAAGTACTCACCGATTCTTAAGGAATCGAGTACTTTTGAACGAGTAAAAAGTACTCATTGAGTAATTTTCTTTCGATTCTACTCATGAGTATTTAAACGAGTACTCTCCACCGATTCCGTATTCCTACCCCTGACAAAATAAAAATTCATAATGAAACTCGCCGCAGGATCCACTCCAGTACAACACACTCCAGTAAATTCCTGCTCTTGATGTTTTCGTCAACAGGCAATTTAATTAATGTGTGATTACTCCTTTGAGTATAGCTCTATAAAAAATAAACAGAATATGGATGTAATATTAATAAACATGCCCATCGAATACAACTGCCATAATCACGAAAACAACATCGATCCTTATCGATTGGAATTTATTAAAAAAAACATCAACTTTTTTCTGGCTTCAGGACACAATTCACCCACGCCAATTTTTTTTAAATAAAATCTGAAAATTAATTTGAATTTTTATGGTAGACTTATTTATTTTTTCTTCTGGAAAATATTCAATCAAAATTACAGGACCTCTACATCATTTACGCACATAATAATATCATGATGAAATAAAGGCAGCTTCGTCCTTAAAGGAGCTTTCATGGATACTGGAAAAGATCTTATTAAATCAAATATGATATATATTCTGGGAATGCTCACTCTGTGTAGGTGTTTAACAAATATCTTATTGGAGAATTTAAAAAGGACGGATTTGTTTCATGCTTGCGTTTTCGATGGGTTGTAATAATATAGCCTAGGAATCACGAATTCTTTTAGAAGCCCCGTCGGGAAGTAAGTACCTTGTAACTACGCAATTATTATCTGTAGTATTTCCGAGTACTGTGCTAGATAGCATACAGAAATCTTTCAGATTAATGAAAATTTATATGTAGAAAGACATTAACCCCAGGAATTTTGCAAGAAATTTTTTTGAGTTTATAATTTTGCACCAAAACACTTACAAAGAGACTTTTTTAAGTGAAACTTTTTTTGTCGCGGTAGAGTAACTTTCTGTGTAGAGATATTAGTCCGGGGAAATTATCATTTTAAGGAGACAAAATCACTCAAAAACTGATTTTTTCAAAAAAAAAATTTTGATCAGTCAATACGAAACGTAATCGCCTACAAAAACCCCTCTTGTCATTTTTTCGAAAACCTAAAGCCTGAAACAGAATCAATGCAGTGTGCAGTATGCAGTGTTTTTTACTGCTTGCCAAAAATTACAGCATTGCGTCTTATAACGAAATCAACCCAGTGCAGTGTTGTCAAAGCTTAAACGTCAAAAAAATTTTAAATTGGAAAACTAATTTTTATGAAAAAAGAGACAGTTTTATATACTTTTTATATTTTCTATATTAAAATTATCTTTATTATAAAAATAGTGTAAAAAAATAACTTCACTATTAAAATAAATAAAAAAACAGAACTATTCCAATTAACAAACATGTAAAACTATAAACTATTGTTAACTAAAACAATATATAAATCATTTCAGTCATGTGCCCTTTTAATTTATGTCTTTAAAAATTACTGCCACTTAATCACTTTTATAAAAATTTGTGAGGTTAGAAAATTAAACTTCAAATCACACACTGCAGAGTAAATTTAGAAATTAGCCTAAACCTGCAGTGCAGTATTCTGCTGCCTACTGCCCTGCAAACCAAACTTTGACAGGCGGTGCAGTACACTGCACTGCATTGATTCTGTTTCAGGCTTTAACCCTTTCGAAGTTATTCAAGGTCAAAGTTTCCAAAAATAACTTTTCGGCCAAAAAAGTACATTTTCGAAAAAATCAGTTTTTGAGTGATTTTTTTTGCCAAAAAGGTGATTCCGAAATTGTTTTCTTAAAAAGTCCCAAGGAAGCTGCGAACCAATTTTCAGCCATTTTGGAATTTTGTCTCCTTTCGTGCGTTTTTTTTGCTAATTTCCCGGACTTTATGGGATCTTCACGAAAAATGAAAAAATTGAGGGGAATTGACAAAGTAGACGGGCTGACGGAAAGTACGCCAAATTCACTTTGGAGTTTTAGTTAGGGCAAAAGCTAGTTAGTTCGAGTTTGAGGTTTTGTGGCCGAATCTACTTTTGGCGGATTAGTTTGAGCAAAAGGTGGTTCTGTAGAAAGGAAAACTAGTCTTTGGGGATTTTAGTATGAGCAAAAGGTGGTTTTGTTGCCGAATACACATTTGGGGTTTTATTAAGGACCAAAGCTCGTTCTGTAGGAACAGCTTGCCTTTGGTGGTTTTAGTTTGAGCAAAGATGGTTTTGTTGCCGAACCCTTTTTTAGGGTTTTAGTTATGACAAAAGTTGTTCTGTGGGACAAAATTGCCTTTGCGGGTTTTAGATTGCGCAAAAAGTTGTTCAAATCGACTTTGGGGTTTTAATTAGAGCAAAAGCCCCTTTGGGGGTAAATATCACCAAATAAAACAATTATTGAAATAGTAGATTTCATACACGAAATACTACTGCGAAACACAACAGAAGGTTCATGCCCATATTCCCAAATTCACTCACCCGTCGAAATCCAGCGAGTGACTGAAATTGATATTCCCGATATTCATCCGCATTCACCCACATTCACTTTTCCATACGTTCATTTCACTCGCAATTCACCCATAAATTTTGGGCGAATTTTTGGGCGGATGGAGGAGAAATATGAAAATATGGTAGGCTTTGGAACAAACAACTACTGAAAAATCTCGTCAAATTTTGTATACAGAAACACGAAATTCTGACAGCTATTAGAGTAACGCATTGCATCGCATCACCTGAAAATAGGTGAA
Organism: Thereva nobilitata; assembly: GCA_963855945.1. NCBI lineage: Eukaryota > Metazoa > Arthropoda > Insecta > Diptera > Therevidae > Thereva > Thereva nobilitata. Next base: position 40,249,729 of record OY979694.1, on the reverse strand, counting down.
AACGGGAATACCGATTACAAAGTGAACGACTTTTGAGTGAGTGAAAAGAATTCAGGTGAGTGAAATCGGGAATATGGGCATCAATTTTAATAAACAAAAATTGCAATGAAATTTCAATGATATTGAGCGGTAATTTTAGTGTAAAATTCGCCAAACCAGAAGCACAACCACTGATGGACTCCTTAGATAATAAATTCAAATTGAAGCTGAATAATGATAAAATAATAGCAGCCAAATCTGGAACAACGATTGACGTTGTATTTTGTAGTTATTTTAATGAACTTAAGGGGCTATACCAGTGTGATACTTTGAAAAAATTGTTTTTTTTGGTTTTGCTTATTCGACAGTTTATACCTTCAAGAATATCCTGTAAAAATTTCAAGGCCGTATCTCAGGGGCGGTTTCAGAGGGGGGTAATTGAGTAATTACTAGAGATGCCACGAATATTCGGCTGCTATTCGGTATTCGGCCTATTCGGCCACTTTTTTATATTCGGTATTCGGCCGAATAATCCACATTATTCGGCCGAATACCGAATACCAAATCATAAAAGAAACGCACACATCACTCAAAATTATATGTATTTTAATTACAAATTATAAAACTTTAATACAGAAAATTTATCAACGGTAAGTTGTGATGAATAAAAACAAGTTTTTCAGCATTTGTTGATAGCTTTAGTTACACAATAATGAGCGTATCGTGACGTGATCTAGTCGCAAATGAAACAAATATGCTCGCTTCGTCGCTGCCGTAATGAGACAGATCGTATCCTGCCACGCTCGAGAAAAGTAGAACGAGGTTATATGAACTAAATCAGACGATTTAAATCCATGAATTGAGTGAATGTGTTAGTGAAAGAAATACAAATTGTCATAGATTTTAATGTCTCTTTCCTCAAAAATTGGGTCACTTAGCGAGACAGGCAATAAAACACCGAAAGGGGGCCAAATTTCCTCTGAAAAGCAACAGCAAAAACAATAAAATCATGATTTTCTTGCCGAACATTCGGCCGCCGAATATTCGGCGCTTCGGCCGAGAGCCTGGCCGAATATTCGGTATTCGGTATTCGGCCAAATCACTATTCGTTGCATCTCTAGTAATTACCCCCCTAAGAATTTTCGTTCGCTTATTTATTTTTATTCTTAAAAAATACCAATATTTCAAACAAACAAGTTAAGTTATGGTGAATCTAGTCGGCGATCTATGACGGTGAATTTTTCCAAAACTGCTGGAGAATCGTGGAAGAGACCGATACCCGAGACTCCCGTTAATATGGCACGCTATGGCTGATTTCACACGAGCGTACACACGACACGACAAGAGTCCGCTGCAAAGTGGTTTATGAAGAAGAGGGTGAGAGAAGACGAAGGGGAGGGCACACAAATTTGAACGATATTTTCAGCAAATTTTTGATTGAACACTTTGACAGCTCCTGCATTGTTGTTGTTTTTTCTGAAATTCAGTGAATTCGGAAACTCAGTTCGAGTCATGTAAGTGCAGCGTCAAATGCTTGTTTCACACGGGACGACGGCCAACCAACAGAAATCGTACGGAAACATTATTTTTAGAGAAGAGGGTGAGAGAGGACTACGGGGAGGGAAGGTTTTCCCATCCAACTTTCTACACGATTTTCGATACGACTTTTTGAGAGCGGTGTGGTTGTTGTTTTTTCTTTCTGGGAGAAAAGAGAGAGAAATAGCAGAAGGGAGAATTAAGATTAAAAACAACAACAATAAACCAAAGCATTCTGACGTACAGTTGGTTGGAAAAATTGGCCCGTGTGAAAGCCCGTACGATTTTTCGTCAAATTTCAAAAGGGAATGGACGATGACAGCAGATTTTGTTGGACTCGCGTGGTATACGGAAAGCAGTAGTCAATATTTTAAAAGAAATAATGGAGAGAGTTTTTCAGTCATTAATTATGAATTTACAAGTGAAATGAGTAACTCTTATTTCTATTTAAAAGAATACGTTAAATCTTAAATAAATGAAACGAAGCTAGAAGAACATTATTATATCCCTTAAAACAACTTCCCATAACGCGCGGGCTAGAATTAAAAAAAGATCTGCCGCTACGTATGTAGGTTCTATTAGGACTAAATAACCGTTAAAAACTAGTGGCAGAAATGATTATTGACTATTTGCTGGGGTGTGGGGGTGGAATGGCAACTTCAGCTAGATGTGGCTTGGGGAAGGTGCAAATGATATTTATGGAATCAAAAAAATATTTAAGTTTTTTCTTGTTTTTAAATTACCCCCCCAAGGCCAATTGGCTGGAAACGCCCCTGCCGTATCTATAATTCTTTTCGAATGGCAGTCTTCGAAAGAGCAACCGTAACTTAATTTTACCTTGCAAAAAGCGATTGTTTAATCTTTAAACGTGTTTTCCTTGAAATGAGATTTTTCCAATTTGCTGCCATTCTAACTCAAAGTCTACTTATCCGATTGACTTGAAATTTTAACTGAGTACTCTTGACTACATTTGCCATACAGCCAACTAGGATATTTTTGATTGGATGAAAATTGACAATCATTTTATAGGCAAAAAAACAGAATATTTATTCATACTACGCCATTTTGTTAGATTTCGATATTTTTCAAAAATCCTAGTTCACTGTTTAGGAAATACTGTAATATTGGTCAAGTATACCTAAGTACATTCTTAATTTTCCAAAACATTTAGGGGCTTATCGCGAGAGTCGATTCCCTATAGACTTACAGTCGAATAGACTTCAAGTCTATAGTTGGTATCATGAATGTCGACTACAACAGAAATTTTTCTACAATTTAGAACTGTCAAATCTATGACAAATATTTACACGACTTAAAGCTTGCGTAAATTTTGTGTGTTTATTTTTGCTTTATGTTTATTATAATATATAATATTTTGAAAGATATTCAATAGAAAATTTTTGTTTTAAATGGCAACCCAATTTTTAAAAGTCGACTGATTTACGCGATACCATTTCTTTCTGCAGTAGACTAGAAAAAGTCGAGTCTATTCTATTCGGATCGACTCTCGCGTCTATTCGGATCGACTCTCGCGATAAGCCCCTTAGTTAAGTAGTTTTCTTTAAACAAATTCCCGAAAATCACCTAAATTTTAAGCCCTCACACTGGTATAGCCCCTTAAATCACGTACTTTTATATTCTACTTTAGTTATCACAAATATATCATTTCATTTTTTGATTTTGGTGAAGAATTTGAATAAAAACGAATAAATATAAATTTTATCAATGAATATAGTTTAATTGTTCGTTATCCCTACAAATTTCCCATTCGTCTGACTTTGATGTTGCAAGTTCAATTCAATCCGCATAAGAGCCGTGTTCCTTTCTGCTATTTTTTTCTCGTATTTACTTGGAACTACACCTGCTCTCACAGACGAGTATATAACCAGAGTAGTTACGCAACTAACATCAACTAGGCGAAGGTCAACTATTTTTCACTTACTGAGAAGCCCACAGATGGTTTTTGATGGTTTTGAGCTTTTTTCATATACATAAAATTTTAATCGAATAATTATCTAAAACTATTATCTTTCGTTTTACTTTGAAAATTGACCGCATTCATTTCCATTATGTTGTAAATTCTTTTTATTTGTATACAAATTGAATAACATCAAAAATGTTAGGTTAGGTTTTACTCAAATCAACAAATTTTGCGTTCCTTTTATGTGTTGCTCCGGAGTACTTAAAAGTAGAAAAGGAACACAGCTAAGGTACTGTATTTATAATAATAATAATGATAATAATGTACATATTGTATAACTAGCAAAAAACGCCTTTCAATAAAAAAAGATTATGTGTGCATAGTCCACGGTAGGAAAAAAGTGGTGGTCCAGCAGTTTGAACTGTGCGTAGTCAGAAACGGGGCTGTTTTATATATAGAGATAGATGGAATCCTGTGAGCCTCGCTGCACCCATAAGCCAATAGTAGCTTCCGTTTTTTTTGCAGTTGAGGTGATATGAATTTTAATATACAGTAGGAGAGTTTAAAAAAGGCAATTTTTTCGTATTTTTGATTCCAAATAACAAAATGGGAAACTCCATACTTGTTTTTTAAAGGATTTCCTTGTGAAAATGACCGTGGGAGAGACAATTTTCTCTTAAATCTTAGCGTATTTTAAGGTTTAAGTCGCTGATGTTGAATGCCGAAAATGCACAGCTGATTTGCAGTCACTGTCAAATTTTAAACCAAACGCGTGCAATTTGTTTACAGTCGGTTTTGCTCATTGGACGACTAAATCTTAGAATAGAGAACTACAGGAAAGGCCCTCGGGTATAAAATCCGTGTATGGGAGCGTAGTGAAATCGCTATCAGTCAACTGTCAAATTGGTACAATTTCTTGTTAGTTAACTGTCAAATTTTCCCGCGGCACTTTCTTTAAAACGAGTTTTTCTATAAAATTTATTTACAGTTTTTCGCAAAACTAATTAAAAAGAAGAAAGAAAGTTTAAAGAATTTGTTTTTGTCAATTAGAAGTTGTTACGAGTGAATTTTCAGTGAAAAAAAGAGCAATGAAGTGTGCACTTTGAATTTCACTACGCTAAAATTCTCCGAGGGCCCTTCCTGTAGTTTTGTATTCTAAGGACTAAATGCACGGAATGCGCATTTAGCTGACTTTTTGACCGCATCCTACTTTCAGAGGAAATTGCAGTCTCTTAAAGTCAACTTTTTGTCCCTGAGCACACCCGCTTAAAATAATTTCTTCGATTAAATTTTTATGCAGGGCTTTGTCTTGTAGTCTAATACCATTACACAATTTCGGTGGTTTTAAATTTCGAAGGAGCATTACAGGTGTGCCCTTCCGCAGAATAAGCTTATGATATAGAAGACCCGATGGTTTAAGTGAATTTAAAAACTCTACCGGATAGTTAACGGCTTCATCTGAATTACAGACAGTATCTATAGACTTATAGATCTTTTCTACCCCATCAAATGACTTTAGCAACATGTCATTAATGAACGCAGCTTGATCGTTTCTTGGAGTCAAAATGGCCCGTTCACAAAACCATTCTATAGGCGTATTCTGTTGAGCAATGCCTGGATAATGTGATTTATCAATTCCTGCACGGTAGTTACTAATGTGCACCGTTGTGACGCGGTGCTACCATTTCGAGTTTCACAAATTTTGAACGCCCATTCCACCCCCTTAGGGGTTAAATTTCGAGAAATGCTGAAACATGTGCTTCATTATTTTTACTGTATAGTATTTATACCAAATTCGAAGAAAATCTGATGAAATATAAATAACTTCCCATAAAACTTTTTCCACCCTGCTTCACCCCCTTAGGGGTTGGTTTTCGAAAAAATCCTAAAAGACGTGTTTCATTATTTTTACTAAGTTTGAAGAAAATCTGACTAAAGAAAAAAAATCCCTTACAACCTATTCAACCCCATTTTACCCCCTTAGGGGATGAATTTCTACAAATCCTGAAACACGTGTTTCATTATTTATGGTGTGGAGTATTTATACAAAGTTTGAAGAAAATCTGACTATAGAAAACAAATTCCCATACAACGTATTCAACCCCATTTCACCCCCTTGGGGGATGAATTTCGAAAAATCCTAAACCACGTATTTGTAGTATGGAGTATTTTTACTAAGTTTGAAGAAAATCTGGCTAAAGAAAAAAAATCCCCGTACAACCTATCAACCCCATTTCACCCCCTTAGGGGATTAATTTCGAAAAATCGCTGCATAGTGAATGTCCACGTTATTATAGGGATGCACTGTCAAATTTTCGGCCCTTTAGGTCCAGCGGTTTGGGTAAACCCCATTTCACTCTCTTAGGGGATGAATTTCGAAAAATCGCTTCTTAGTGGATGTCCAGGTCATTGTAGGGATGCACTGTAAAAATTTCAGGCTTTTAGGTTCAGCGGTTTCGGCTGTGCGTTGTCCGTTAGTCAGTAACATTACTGTTTTATATAGAGACTAGCTGGACCCGGCATAACACCGTTTTGCCCGCAACAGTTGGCCAGCATATCTTATTCAGTTATTTAGAGTTCAATGGTAATTGTGATGGAATTACGAATTAAATTTGTGAAGTGTAAGAAGGAAAAGTAATTTTAATGAAAGGTAAATTTTTTTTAATGTACAAAAAATAAATATTTATATTTATTTTTAATCTTAATATCAACAGGAATAAACTTTTTATCTTAATGCTCTTTGTTGAACAATATTTTTAGTTAATCCCTGAGGGGTAAAAACGAACAAACCTGATGGTTTGCCAACCCTTGAACACGCAACATATAATTGGCCATGTGAAAAGCACGGATTTTCTAGATCCAACCCACATATTGACATTGTTTGGACTTTTGACTTATTAATAGTCATTGCAAATGCCAAGCGAATTGGGAATTGCAGGCGTTTGAATGGAATGGGCGAGCCTGATGGGATCATTGGGATCCGTGGTAGAAGAACAACATCACCTTGAAACTTGCCGTTTAAAATGGTAGTTTAAAGAACATTACTCATGGTTATTTTATGATCAATCGCGTCGGTGACTCGTTGACGTGCCTCTCTTTGTCTCAATGCATTAGCTCGAATACGTTCATTGTGGTGCTCTCGACTTTCATTTGCTCGTGTGTTTGCAACCTGGTTTCTTAAGTTTTCAATGTCCGTCAATTGATCTTCTGGTGTTCTATTTAACCGACGATTATGGACTATTCGTGCTTGCCGTGTACGTCGACCAATATTTTCTCGTCGTGCCCGAACACGTGGCATTGTTCTTTAAACAAATGCTAAAAAAATATAATACTGTAAAAATAAAATGTAATATTCTTACCTTTCTGCATCAACAAATTGAACAAATTAACCCAATGAACACTCGAAAACTTCGCATACACTTTTACAACTATTGTATGGCTTCCTACTACAATTGCTACAAAAATATACTAGGTACTGATTACAATTTATTGTTAAATGAAAATGTTATATTGTTACCTTTCTGCATCAACTAATTAACAAATTAACCCAATTATGAAACTTTAATGAAAACACTCAACAATTGCTAAAACAAATGTACTACTAAGTTATCTGTTGAAATAACATGTAAGTAATATTGTTACCTCTCTGCATAAACAAATTGAACAAATTAACCCAATGAACACTCGCTAAACACGTTTCTATCGCTTCCTACTCGCTATGTACTACAATTGCTAAAAAAAATATACTACTAATTAATAATTATCTGTTAAAATGAAATGTAATATTCTTACCTTTCTGCATGAACTAATTAAACAAATTAACCCAATTCTGGCACTTTTTTATGTGAAAAAATTAAACAATTTTGACATCCAAAAATGATATACATATAAGAGTCAACTCCGTATAAAAAAAATTTACTCCAGATAACAACAGGTTGTATACGCTAATTTTACAAAGTGGCCGGCTCTTGATAGTTTTTGGTCAGACAAACCAAAAATTGTAGTTTTTATGTGGTTGGAAATCATAACGGTTTATCTGCTATGGTCCTTTTATTTTTTTGTTTAGATTTTTACATGTCATCCAGTGTTATTGAAACGCTTTAACCTATTTTCATGAATAAGGTATCAGTGTAAGCAGAATACTCCCACCTATCTAAAATTGTAAAAGTGACGGTTCGGCTGCACCAACTTCCAGATTTGTTTCTACTTTTTCACATAAGCTTTTGTCGAAAACGACCAAATAAAGTGCATGTTCGTTGATCGCGATTTACTAACTTTTTTGTCTACAAACAAAACAAAAAAAAAATCAAAGAAATCTGTTGAGCCATTCGTAAGTTATGGATTAACAATCGAAATATTTTAATTTATCTCTTAATCAGTCAGCCGTTTAGGTATCGGTTAAAATTGTGATTCTAAACCATTCTCGAATCAACTTAATCACACACAGAAAATTTCATAAAAATCGGTCCAGCCGTTTAGAAGGAGTTCAGTAACATACACACAGACAGAAGAAATTTATATATATAGATAAAATTGTAAATAGTCGTCATCATATTTTAATCAATTTTTGGCTAGAGGCCGTATAGGCCACTACAGGGCGCCATCCTGTTTTGTAGGATAGCGGAGAATGTCCGGTACTCAAAACTAACTCAGACCTCTACGACAATATCACCAACACTAAAAAATTCCCACAAAAGCTGCAATGATTAATACCCACTCATGCACAAGCAATTTCGAAAAAGCCACCGAAAACAAATTAACAGTGTTAATCGCGTATCTTTGTACAGCAATAATTAAGGATGAAATTTCAAGCGCTTATCCTGCGTAACAAATGGTCGCCAACGATGAGGATATCTCCAATTATGTAACAGTCACCGTCATATGACGCGCCAACAAAACAGCTCAAGTATTAGTCATTTAAAAGGCTCTTATCCGGAGGACTTGAACCACTGCTGGTATTATGCTAGAGCGTTCGCCATGGTATTTTTCACAAAACACCTCCATTGTTGCCAATTTGAATGGCCCTTTCCAATACAGTGTTCTAAAAACCCCCGACAACACCGTCGTCATCATTATATTGACAGACGCTCTTTGGTTATTTTCAGCCAGGATACTGATCCCGGCATTATGTGAAATATTTTGGCAAAGGAGCGAGCACCTGAAAGCATCTCAAGTTGCAGAGATTTTTATTGATTCTTGGCGCCCATCGCGACGTGAAATCCATGTGATTTTAGAGGATTCAGCCCATAAAATCCTACGCGTTGTAAAAAAATACTTTTACGTTGATAGCAAAGAATCTCACTCAAGCTGGAAACTTTTCGCGTGCACAAGAGAGAAAAAAAATCCTTAAAATACTTTTTTTTAGATTGTCATTGTTCATAATATATACTCATATTTATTCTGGAGCTTAATGTCATTTGGTCCTTTGCGGGGGATGTATATAATGCAAAAGATATTTTTTTTTCTTTTTCTTAGTTATTAAGGTTACCGCCTTCTTCGTCATATACCCATGATAAAAGGATGCGAAGTTTTGGGAACAGTTGAAAATTATTACTCACTTTCGTAATATCCTTTTTATTAAAATAAAAAAGGGGAGAAAACAGATTGCTCCTTAGAGGTTGTTGGGTAATATTTTTCGCAATCCTAATTAGCAATGTCCTTAATTAAATTTAGGTTTATTTAAATTAAGCCCACACGAAACATGCTTATTAGTCCACATCCACTTAGTGCCCTTAATTTAGGCTGCAATGTCCTTCAGTGGATGTATAGGTGTTAATTCAAATTTTGTTTATATTTTGAAGAAATTTCAGTTTTTAACATTGCAAAGAGAAAGCTGAGATTTTTTTCATATTATTAATGTATTTTGCATTCAGATTTTATTTTTCATTTGCTTACCCTGCGTCTCGACGTGCAATTTTTACTTGCATAAAATATTTTTGGATGACGTCATTTCTGTCAAACAAATATTTTAGTGGGCAAATTAAAATATTGCAGCAACGATAGCATGCAAAAATGGCATTCTATATCACTACAATATTTCATGCAAGTAAATTCTTGCTGCCATCTGTGGTCTAGATAAGCAATTTCGTTGCAATAACATATTTCATGCAAGGAAAAATTCCATGTCAAAACGCAGGGTAAGTAGTCATTTTGAAGGACTTAAGAAGAAGGAACTTTTACGCATTCCCAGAAACATAAAATTATCAAAATAAATAGAAAAACAACAAACAAATTAATAACAATTAATGGAATAGGAGAAAAATAAAAAAACCATAGCTTACCACGCAAAATTTAAAGGCAACGTAATTAGTATCTGACTCACCCTATATGAGTCACGTTTTTCGTTTGTTATAATTGACTACGTTGTTTCCCAAAAGAGAATACCAATTTAAAAATATATCTTCCAAATTTAACGTAATAATTTTGCATTATTATGAACTATACAAAATATTAACTGTCTAAATAAGTAAGCTTAGTTCTAAAATTTGCTAATAGCTAAATCCAAATTTTGTCATTTCGAAGCAGCTTGTCCGTACAATAAGGGAAGTTCCACATAGTCTAAGATACGTAGAAGAGCGACCTTCACCGATCGAGTAACCGAATGAAATTTTTTTTCATGATAGATAATATGCTAACAAAAGGAACGGTGATGGGTTGCCTAACGAAATATGTTCAAGGCAAGGCTATATTTAATAGGCTTTTTTCGGAATTTTCCGCCTTTTTCTCTATTTTGAGGAGAAACTATGCATTTTGGTGAAAATATCAAAAGAGGAAAGTTGTAGAGCATAAAATTTTCTACAAATTTTGTCTTCACTGTTTTTTCGAATTCCGCATATTTTCGCCGCTAACGGCCGTTTTTCACCTTTTTTTAGATTTTGAGCTAAAATTATGCATTTGTATGAAAAATTAAATGAGATCAAAGTAGTAGTTGCAATTTTTCAACGGCTTCTGAAAAAAGGCACAAAACACGGCACAAGGCACGGAATCTGAAAAAAGGCACAAAACGGCCGCTAACGGCGAAACTATGCGGAATTCGAAAAAACAGTGAAGACAAAATTTGTAGAAAATTTTATGCTCTACAACTTTCCTCTCTTGATATTTTCACCAAAATGCATAGTTTCTCCTCAAAATAGAGAAAAAGGCGGAAAATTCCGAAAAAAGCCTATTAAATATAGCCTTGAACATATTTCGTTAGGCAACCCATCACCGTTCCTTTTGTTAGCATATTATCTTTCATGAAAAAAAATTTCATTCGGTTACTAGATCGGTGAAGGTCGTTGTTCTACGGATCCTGTACTAACAATGTTTTAGCCGAAATTTATTATTATAAGTACATTAGAAGAGTGGCAATTTTTTTAATAGCTCAATAGAAGAACCCTTACCGCCATCGGTTCTGCGATCTAAAAGTACGCTCAAGATCTTTGCATTGCAGTATTACAGAAATATGTATTTCAAATAGGCAAATTGGTGCTACTGTTATACCAAGGGAAGCAAAAATTAATGAAGATAATCCTTATTCGTTATATTATCATAAATCTCAACCAGGTTATCCCGGATTGGGGTTAAGATGCTGATTTTACGCCATGTGTAAAATTGCGTAATCCCAGATATTTCGAATGTCATGTTTTTCCATCAAACTAAACCACAACGCTGGTGATTTTGTGTGTGGAGAAGATTGTTTTCTGCATAACATATGTAAAATAACATATGTAAAATATTAGTATAACATATGTAAAATATTCGAGCAAAGCAAAGGGCTTTACACTGAGCTTGTCCTTTGTCTTGAACTAGGGTGGGAGTAGGAGATCCATATGCGAAAAAGAGGATGAAAATTGCGATACCAAATTCCAGTGATTTTCAAAAATATTATAAAAGCACTGCACAACCTCAAAGTTCTCATATTTACAATGGTGTTTATGCATGTTACATAATTAAAGATAATCCTTGATTCGAAGTATGTATTGAAAATCCTGGTTGATGTTTACGCCCGTAAGAGTTTTCTCTCAAATTGTTTAGCTAGACGCCAGGACTCGGCTTCGACAGTAGTTTTTTTTTCAATTATGATTAAGATTGAATTTCAGAGGTAGGCCTTCTTCTTTGTACTATTCAAAATTCTTTTGTAGAGTATAATTTCGAACAGTGAGCACTACTCATAAAGATTTGACTCGCATACGTTTCGCATTCATTCGCAAGTTTCTTGAATCCTCACTGGTAATTGCAAATTTCTCTTTCTACATACTGGAATTGTAAGCGTTTCTAAAGGATATTAGAGAATATTTTCTATGATACATTTAGTAGCGTAATTCCTCTGTATTTAATTTTTTTAATTCATAAAATCCGGCTTAGGAATCAGCCTTGTCATGTCGTTCAAGTCGTGGTACAATAAATTTATAGTAGTAACCCCGATTTTAAGGTTAGAAGAGAATAGGATATGTTGGGGGTTTGTCGGGTACTTGAGTAATTGTTGAGCAAACTGAGCCGGGGATTAACGTCCCCTCTTTTAGGTAGAAGACAGATTATGATTGTGTTCCATCCGTTAGGTAGTTCTTTATGTGTTCATATTGATCGTACCATCTTGCGCATACATTTTTTTAATTGCATTTTTTAAATATTTCGGCTGATTGATTGTATATATGTACCTGTTGACTTGTTGTTTTTAATTTTATTTATAGCTTCTTCTACTTCCTGTACGGTAGGTTCTGGTACTGCTTCAGCATTCCTGGTCCTTTCGTTGCAATCAATTCTGCGTCCACTATGGCCCTTCTTCGTGTTGATCCAAAATTTTACTGGCGTTGCTCGCTGGTATCACTGTACATCGAAACAGTGACTTTGAGTTTCCTTTATTTTATGGCGCGGGGTATACTTGTTTTGTCTTGCTAAAAATATTTCCCTGCATGTCACTGCCAGCTGATGCGTTAGGTTTAAATTCTTTTCTATCCTCTCTTATTTTTTATAGAACACTGTCTTATTTCTCCCTCGCTATGAAGGGTTTCTAGTTCTTCCATTTTACGCTTTTCGTATTCTTTTTTCTTTCTTTTATGCATTCTATTTTCTTCTCTTCGTTTAACTCTGTATTCTTCATCCGCATTCGAAATAGAGGGCTCACCAAAAACTCCAGCGCCGTTTGTCGTTGTCATTTTTCGTATCATAGTTGGCGAATGCAGCCACATGACAGTTTTCGACAAAACCTTATCATTGTTGTGGCTTCCAAATTTTTGGACATTTCTGATAGTTAAAAAATTTATAAACTTTCATTATTTATTCAATCTATTTTAAAAATATTTATTGTATGTAAATTTAAAAACAAAATAGTCACTTGACAGTCGTGAAAAACCCAACTTTGTCTCTTAAAACGCCAACTGTGATACGCCTGAATACGTTTTTCCCGACAAATGTCAGTTTTTTCGAGAACTATAATAAAAGGAAGAAAAATTAATAGAATTGGGGGCAACCTATATTGTACTAATCGGGGGCACCCTGTATTGTATTAATTATTTTAGGCGCGATCTTGTCTTCCCTAAATATCCCCGCCGAAATTGATGAGTACACCTTATAACAAGAACTTAATAAAAGTAATTATCAGTAATAATAATCAGTAATTTCCGTCGGTTATCAGTAGATGAAATTAAAAAGTGTCTGAATACAATTAAAACATTATTTTTATTCTAAGTGAACATCAACTTTTTCATCACTGCAAAATACGCTTTTATCCGGTTGTAACATAAAAATACAAATAAACCACATAAAATAATTTTTCATAATATACAAAAAATGATAAAAATGGATTGTGTTGTCTAAAAACATAAAAACAAATCGTGAAACTAAAAACTGTGAAATTAAAACTGTTCAAAAAAGGGTTAAGGAACCCCACAAAAAAAAATAAAACTCCCGAACAGTTGAGCCAAAGATTTTTAAATTAGGTTTTGAATTTACTTTTTACGCCAAGGAAGGCTTTGTTTTTAGTTTTTTAACTTTGAATTACATTTCGTTGCAATTTTTGATAAATCATAGTGGCAGTGATCTACTTTTTCAGTGCACTCTTGCCATAGCAGTTCATTTTTTTTCTCTTTATTCGGTGACTAATAATTCTCTAAACAAGATTTGGACTTTGGACTTTCAATGAGACACGAATCACTTCCAAAATGAACAAATGCAGAAAGAGTACATGCTCCGCCGTTAACGACTCTCCCGCTGAATGGATAACATGCAATGGGATCTGTGATAGCGTTTTTCATGCTTCATGCATTGGTCTCTCCCGCGCCGCACTCAAGTCCATGAACGAGTACAAAAAAGCTTTCAAGTTCTACTGCACGGATTGCAAGTCCATCAATAGGCCTACCCTAAATGGAAAGTGAAGTGAAGTGAAGTTAGGTACCATGGCATATAAATGTGGGCACTTTCGAGAATTCACCAGTGGTAGCTACCTTTTTGGTGGCGCTACCATATTGGTAAGGTTATCAGGGTTAATGTGGTTTGTTTTAACCGAGTGGTAGATGCGGTTAAGTGGTGGATTTTAGAACAAATTTTAACATTTGTATTTTTTCATGTACAAGCGTTTGTTTTTAATTCTTAAAACTCCATTGTTTTATAAATATCTACATATTTACTGAATGCACTTTTACATTTAAAATGCAGTTCACTACAAATTCTCTATATTTGCAGACAAACTTAATTACTCCATTTATACCACACATCTTTCGAAATTGCCACTCTGAAAAACTCTGAACTCTAAACAAAATTTCGACCATTGGCGGCATAATCTCAAAAACGTAAATATTTTCCAATCAACCACTTCAACCATCAAAAGAATATGGTTCCTGTGGTGAGACTTTGGTTGCCTTACCGGTGAATATTCGAACATGGTGACTGGTAACTTGTGGTAAGTGATCAATTTTCGAACATGGTAAATTAACTTCTGGTTCGACCGGTAGCTACCACGGTGAATTCTCGAAAGTGCCCTGTATGAGAGTGACCAAAATGGAAGTGAAGTGGAAGTTTAATTTCGAAAAATTTCGAAAAGTCATTTAGAGAAGTAACAGTGCGGTAAGAACCGCACAAGAAGTAAACAAAAGTTAAGAAATTAAGGCTGTTCACTTGCTACACTTCTTATGAACTTTTTATTTTGGTTTATATATCAATTTTGAAATAAATTGCGTCTACTTCACTTCTACCTTACTTCTGCGTTACTTTTCATTTAGGGTAGGCCTAATCTGTCGCATATATTGTTAGCCATCAAATCCAACAATAATAATATTATGAACCTGGCTGAGTCTGTTGGATACCTAAAAAACGACATCGACGCCTGCAGCGCTAAAGTTTTTAACACAGACAAAAATACTCAGTTGCTAATTAATAACGTGGATGAGCTTTCGTGCACTATTGATCGAGTTGATAGTAATTATTTAAATCATTCTAATAAACTAGAAAGCTTTAAATCTAAACTCGACAACATATCAACTCACAAGGATAGTGCCGAATTTAGTAGAGATATGATGGACGAGCTACTACAATTCATAAAATTTGAGCTGAATATCGTCAATTCAGCCATTAAAAAATTAAAAGTAAGTTCAGAGAGCCTGAATACCTGCACTCACAGCAACAGCGAATTGTCTGATCTCCTCCTCAAAATTTCCAACTGTTTGGTCAAATTTTCCACTTTCGATGACTCTTTAACAATGTTGGGAAAGGAATTAACGAGACGTTTTACTGATCTAGAGACTGAAGTAGCGAGTTTGAAGTCTTTGTCCAAGGTTAACGAGGTGACGAGATTCATCACTAACGAAGATGTTGTGGCAAGGAGCCCATTCCTGAACGAGCAGACAATCTCTCTCTCAGACGAATTGGAGGGAGCTCGACTTTTCAACGAAAGGATTGTAAATACAAGCAGCTACAACAGTGGGATCAATTTCCCCCTAGGCCCTCCTAATCTCCAAAACCAGAGTCTGTCCATCTCTTCCGGCCCATCTCAACCACCGCTTCACGTACCTAATATCATAACAAAGCTCGGAACAACATGGTCAGTAGAAGATTGGGACAGAAGATTAAAAAAAATTGACGCAGCAAACAAGGAGCATACCATAGCGCGCAAGAAGGTAACCAAAAAATTGCGGCGAAGCGTTACCAACAAATTAAACACGTCGCTTCTTGACAAGGAAGCCCCAACAACTTACTTCCTTAAAGGAGCCCCTAGATACGCTGATCCAGCTTGGATAGGCAACCTCTTCCAAGATGAATTCTCCATACAACTTCTTGATTGTGAATTAGTATCCCCTCGGAGAAAGAAGTCAAAACAACTCAGGAACTTCAAAGTGGTTTTGCCTTCCAAATATGAGTGGCTGTTCCTGAACTCAACATCGGACGCATTTAGATGGAAAAAACTTAGCCTCAGCCGTTGGATTGATAAAAGCAGTATAACTAAGCAAGTTAGATCTAAGTTAAGTAGTTCCTCTAACAATAGATCTAAGATAAATAGTTCCTCTACTAATATACCCGGTCTTACTAAACCTAGGTTTAATTCTAACTCAGATGTAAGCTCCAATTTGCAATCTAACAGACTAACTAAACCGGCAACACCGTCTAATAATTATCGTCCCTAACTAGTCACTTCTCCAAAGTCCAATCCATCCTCGACTCCTCACCCAAAACCAAGCCAATCTGATGATATAAGGCTCTTCTATCACAACTGCAGTGGTATGAGAGGCAAGCTGAATAATCTCTTTATCGACGCAAATTCGTGCCAGTTTAATATACTCGTGTTCACCGAAACATGGTTGAATGAGTCCTTCCTAAATGAGGAGATCCTAGACTGCAGCTGGACTATTTACAGATGCGACAGAGACTACAACTCCACCGGTCTCACAAGAGGGGGAGGAGTACTAATAGCCGTCAGAGACCCTTTAAATAGTGAGCTCATAATAACCAACGGTTCACAATTTTTTGAACATATCTTTATACGTGTCAAATCTAGCAAGAAACACGTATTCATCGGTTCATTTTATATCCCCCCCAAAACTGACGAACCTGTATATGACGATCTACTGCATACCTTAGAAGAAGTCAATAGGACTCTTTGCAGCAACGATGACATATTCGTCTTAGGAGATTTCAACCGTCCTAGCATTTCTTTTATCCCTGACGAGGAGGATAACCTTCTTCCTATCAATGTTATAAATCCTATCGATATAAAGCTTATCGACACCTTTTACTCCAATGATTTACATCAAATTATCAGAAAACCAAATTCTTATGGTAATTGGTTAGATCTAATCTTTACAAATTGTTATGAGGAGGTGAACATTCTACCTGCTTCCGAAGAGGAGAACCTATTCAGTAATTCTATTCACCACTCTGCATGGGTCCTGGAACTCAATTCTTCACTCCCTAAACACCACACATCATACAACAATACTATTGTCTATGACTTTAAAAACGCGGACTTTGAAAGTATTGGCTCCGAATTATCCCTAGTAGACTGGGAACATAGGCTATCTGCCAACGACCTTGACGAGATAGTATCTTGTTTCTATACCATCATTTTTAATACCATTGACAAATATGTACCCAAGATTATTAAAAGGAACAAATTATCTGAGCCTTGGCTTGACAGGAACATTCGATCTCTTCGAAATCAGAGGAATAAATTGTATAACCTAATCAAAAAAAACACCAATGTAACCGAGGAATTGAAATTGGAGTACAATAGGTTAGCCTCAGAATTTAATCTTAGGTCACGTGAGGCCTATACCGCATATATCAATTCTGTTGGAGATAGTATTATAAAAGACCCCAAAAAATTTTTCGATTTCGTTAATTTAAAACGAAAGACCTCAGGCTATCCCTCAACAATGACAAATGGCAGAATACACTCCTCATGCCCCAAGTAATTTGTAACATGTTTGCTGATAGGTTCAGCGAAATTTATTGTCCCAACCCTGTTCCAAGGCACACTGATCCAACTGATGCGTACACTTCAGTTCTCATAGATGATTTATCCCTGTCGATTGAAGATATATTGACCGGTTTAAACAACCTTGACCCGAAGAAAGGTCATGGACCTGACAATCTGCCTCCTAGTTTTTTGCAACGATGCTCAAATCATATCTCATTCCCTCTACATCTTATCTTTAACAGATCATTATCGCTAGGAAAGTTTCCTACGTTGTGGAAGAAATCCTACCTCACACCAATTCATAAAGCATCTGATAAGCATTCAGTGGATAACTACAGAGGTATTGCCATTTTATCATCAATCCCCAAACTATTTGAAAAACTCGTCCACTATAAGATTTCCCCTTTAATCGACCCACACCTAAATGAACAACAACACGGCTTTAGAAGAGGGCGTTCGACCACTTCAAACCTCATGGTCCTAATCTCCGAACTGCTCTGTAGTATGGAGAAGGGCCATCAAATCGATGCTATTTACACTGATTTCAGCAAGGCCTTTGATAAGGTAGACCATCATATCTTGGTTGCTAAACTCTCAAAATTTGGAATAACAGGGTCTGCCCTTGAATGGTTAGGATCATATCTCAACGGAAGAACACAGGTTATCAGATTTCAAGGATTCCTTTCAAATGAAATCAAAGTGACTTCCGGTGTTCCTCAGGGCAGTCATCTTGGCCCTCTTCTGTTCAATATTTTCATCTCTGACTTGTCTAAGAAATTGGAGAATATCCCGCATCTCTTTTACGCGGACGATCTCAAAATATATAGTGTCATAAAATCCCAAACTGACGTATCCTTTATTCAGTCGAATCTCAATGCTTTACAAGACTGGTGCACCACTAATAAATTGCATCTTAACACCAGCAAATGTCAAGCGATTACCTTCTCTCGTAAACATAACACACAGCAGTATTATTATCGTCTCAACGACAGGGTGTTGAATCAAGTCGATAAAATTGTCGATCTAGGTGTCGTCCTAGACAAAAAACTTAATTTCAATTTGCACTATGATAATATTACCGCCAGAGCCAACAAACTTCTTGGCTTCATAAAGAGAAGAGCCACAGAATTCGACAATATATGGGTCACAAAAACTCTCTTTTGCTCTCTAGTGCGCCCTATCCTGGAATATGCATGTCCTATCTGGGATCCCATATTTCTCATAAGTAGCAATAGAATAGAATCAATTCAGAAGAAATTTATCCTCTTTGCTCTGAGAAGTCTACACAACCCGCGTGACTTTCTAAGACTACCACCCTACACGGACAGGCTCAAAGTATTGGATCTCTTGCCGCTCTCTGCTAGGAGAAAATTTCTTATCGCATCTCTCACCTTAGAAGTGCTTAACGGCAACCTTAAAGTTCAGTTTCTGTCGGATATGATCAAGTTCAATGAAGACATCCGACTTACAAGACATACGAAACTGCTAAAGGAATACCCACATCTGACTGAGTATGGAAGGAATGAGCCGGTCAACAGATGCTGTATGATCTTTAACAATTATAGATCATGTTACTCCCCTTCTATAAATAAAGCATCCTATAAAAAAAAACTTAAATTCTTCCTGACATCCTAAATACTAACACTGTTTAGAATTAAGTAATTTAAATACGCCAGTGATTTGTTTCATTTTTTGTTGTATTTAGTTTAAGTGTGCCTTGTTTGGCGAATAAATATAATAAATAATAATAAAAAAAGTTTGCTGCCTGCTGCTGCTACAACGAATCTGATACAAGAGGCAGCATGCTGCTCTTCCGCTGCTGCTGCCGCTGCTCGAAAATTTTGATCGGATACGGCCCACGAAAATTTTGATCTGATATCCTTGCTATTCAGGGCTCCCCATATGTTAAAATTTTAGCCATTTGAAATGCTCAGATGTTATTTGATAGTCATGTCGTGTCAGTCAGGACTTGTTGATTTGTAAAGATTCGAAATAGAGCACGGTTTGTTCTTGACGCCATCCAGTATTGCCTTGACTGAACGATCGGAAAGAAATCTGCATTATTGTGTAAATTAGTCAACACTACTAGCTTAAAGATTAGCTTACAGAACTGAGTGCTATTCTCAATCCACAGCTTTAAAGATATTTCAGACTCACTGCATCGATGCAATCTTCAGTTGAGGTATTCTGTAAGGCACAATTAAAGATCACCAGTGGACCTCTTGTCTGTGAAACGATACTGTTTGTCATTTAGCATAATACCCCGGCTTCGCCGGCCGAACTGCGCAAGTTCGAGCAAATTAGTCTACTGAGCTTTAATTTTTGACTGATTTCCCATACATTTTCACATTTTGAAGTCAGGAAAAATAAAGTCTGATTTCGCCCAACAGAACATGAAATCAAACTGGAACGTAAAAGTTCACTAAAAAGAGAGTAACCAACTGGAATAGTGGAATGCCATTCCAGGGAGCTTTTGCATTTCTGACTTCTGGCGAAAAAGCAACAACAATTTCAAGCACTGAGCTCGACTTTAGCCGGTGAAGCCACTTATGCGGATTGAATTGAACTTGATTAAACTGAGACCGGTGAAGCCGGGGTATAATAAAGTTGGATTCTAGATAACTCATAAGCTTTTTGTTGATTATCGCCTCCATGTGCTGGAGAAAATAGAAGTGTTTGTTATTGTACGGTAGTTGGAGGGATTGTTAAGGAGTATCCACACATATCAGGGCTGTGCCTGGGAAGTCAGATTTTTACTCCGACATTTGTGAACGAGTTCATTTTGTAAGCAGCGATATTTTTTGAGCCCCTGACGGAACACGGACCTGTGACGTCCCGGGCACGGCCCTGATATGTGTGGATACTCCTTTGGGGTCACATTTTTTCGGTATGGGCTGAACATTTGCAAGTTAACAACAGTCCAGAAATATATGGTGACAGAGTAAAAAGTTAATACAGAGGTTTAGCTGAAGGTAGGCACATTTTTGTGAGCCATAGGGGGTATTTTGTCCGGTCCAGTGTATTTATTGACATCAAGATCTTTGAGGCACCCATATATGTCGCGTTCCTGCCAAATACATTACACATCGAGTGTATGGAACACTTTAGAACAAGGAGTATCAAAACAGTCTCGAGCAAAGAAGAATTCAAGCTAACAGAGATATGAGTGAATCAGCCTTAGATATGCTGTGTATTATAACCTCGTACTTGTATATAAAACAAGGATTAGTAGATTAGTAAAACAATCTCAGTAAGCAGTAAACCGGCTGGGCGGCACCCAAAAAAAATAGTGTAAATCTTGCTACCTATTTCGAGATTTCTCTAATCATTCGAAAAAAAGACAAATGAAATTTGTAAGACAGTCATTTCAATTATCTCCACCTCCGCTCGTGCAACTCCAGTTACCAAAAATTCAGTAAAAGCGCAAAAACACGTCGAACCTTGTTAGAGGGAAAATTTAGTATTCCGCAAACAACACCCTACAGAAAACTCCACTCTGAGCCTAATAAGGAATGTATTTTGTCGAAAGAAAGTTTTGGGTTCGCACCAACTTTCCGAACAAGTGATAAATTTCTCCCAAAACAAATCCCGCAAAAACCTGAAAACGAAGAATTTCAATTAAATTTCCGTAAAATTATTTTTCGGAGTTTCTTTTTATGGAAATGTAAAGAATAAGAAAGGCAAATCCCAAGCCACGACTGAACTTGATTGTTCTACTTCGAAATTAGTATTCGGAAAAAATAATTTGCCACAAAGCAAATCTCGTTTGTCGACCTAAGCGCCATTAATACAAAGTTAGTTCATATTTTGACAGGCCACTGGCCAAAGGGCATCCTTATCACTGTTGCCGGTTGTCTGCTTTCCTTGTTATTCCTGGCATATTAAAAATGGACAAAATTCCCCTGAAGTTGAAATCGATGAACTGCGAAGCCTCTGGCAATGTTATTGTGATGTCGAAAGCTCTATGAGAGATTCTATATGTCAGGTTCACGATTACGAGACTCCAGCCAGCAATCATCTGCTGGAAAACGTTATTAATCTCGTTACATGTCAGCTGCACAGCAAGATAAAATGGGATGGAGCAGGGACAGTAATTTTGGCTGGGAGGAATACAAGCGAGACTAGCATTGGATTACATAACAAGGACAGTTCCGAGATGCTGTTTCTTGTCCCTCTAGATGAACCCAGCCCTCGGGTCAGCCCTTTTTTGAACCCTTCATATTTTTTTGCCATAATGTTCGTGAAGTAATTGAAGAGAATTAAAAGTACTTTTTTGCCCTTTTCAGGTCTTACAATGACCGAGAAGCTTCTTTTGCTCCTTTTTGTAAATGTTTGGATTGGAATTTCTGCACAGTATTCGCCTTACTCGTTACAAGCTGCAGTAGATGCTCTGCACAGACGGGAAGCTCAGCTAGCACTAAAGGACAACTTCAGTCCACATCACTACAACTTGGCACAGGAGAATGATTACTGGGATGATGGTAAGCTAACAAAAAGTCCTTTGCCCCTTTTTTCTTTATCTAATGAAAACTCATTCAAGTGATAAGGAATTTACTTAAGAGTTCTCTTTTCTTTCTATTCTTTTCTTTTATATACACAAGATGCAGATGCCCCTGCAAATCGCTTCAACAGGCTCTTGGCCAGATTTTTAGCCCGGGAGAATGAGAACGATCGAAGCCCGCCATCCAATGGATACGAGAATGACTTTGAGGAGGAGAAGTATCTTCCAGAAGATAAGAAAAGATCCTTCTTTAGAGAAAGGGAGGAAAAATATGGTAAGGAATTAAATTAACTTTTTAGCTTCTGAGAGGACTTTTTGATAAATATGGAAGAAATTTAGAGTTTCGAAGAAAATATTATTTTACGAAGACGAAAGGGATGTCGATGCCCGTCGCTTTAGTTTCTGTAAGTTCATGTTGAGTTCATCGGAATGTACTAGAGGGGTTCAACTTGTTATTGCTGGAAGAATTGGCTTCTGTACTGAAAGTCAAGGAACGCTGCAAGTTTTAATTTGTTGATATTTTCTTGCAACCAAATCAGCAGGACTGGAATCTGACAGCTGTCATGTTGAAAATATTGTTATACGAAAGCAAACTGGATAGATTCGTTTTTCTTTACAGTCACAACGGCTTTTAATGGTTTTATTTAGCTTCACCTCGTATATTTGTTTGTTTGTTTGGTTCAAATCTTGCGACAGCGACAGTTCTCGTGACAATGCAATCTGACAATTTTGTAAAAAAAATCAAGAAGGCGGTTTCAAGATGGCGGACGAATTTTCCAATTGTGTTCCGATTCCATTGAAAATCAGTAACGGGGGGTTTTTAGGGCCACAAATGACGATTCTGTGGTCAAAATTTGAAAATTCAAAATGGCCGGGCCAATATGGCGTAAAAATTTTGCAAATGTGTTCTGAAACCGTTGAAAATCGGTATCGGGGAATTTTTAAGGTCACAGATGACGAATATGTGGTCAAAATTTGTAAATTCAAAATGGCAGTATGATTTTGGTAATTACAATTCGATTTCACTGAAAATCGCTATTTGGGTGTGTTTAATGCCGGAAATAGTGAATTTTTTGTCAAAATTAGAAAATTCAAAATGGCGCTGGCAATATTGTATGTAGCATTGAGTCGCGTAAGAACTTTGGAAGGGCTATGTAGTGAGGAGCTTGATTGTGAGAAATTAACAGCACTTTATGTCGCTGCGTCAGCGGATTAAGTAATAATCTGAGACTTTTAACAGACTAAAATAAAAACATGGGGCGCATAAAAATCTGTATAACGACTGCATAATTAAATAAGATCGATTTGTCTAGAAAAATATATTTCAAATGCGCCCCATGTTTTTATGCTAGTCTGTTAGAAGTCTCAGATTATTACTTAATCCGCTGACGCAGCGACATAAAGTGACCCGTACCTATTTTTTTTATGTGAAAGTCTAAGCTTAACTCGAACGATAGAAAAAGGATAGGATGGGTTAAGGGGAGTCTGGGGGACCCGAGTAAAAATAAAAAACGGCCTTATAAAGGGCGAACACCGGCCGCTTGGCTTTTTAAGGGGCATATGATGGCCGTAGAGTTTTTAACCATTTTTAATGGGAGCACATACGGCCTTACGACTGCCAAAATTGACCAAAAGATTTAAAAGGCCAAGTACTGAGCTGTAGAAACGGGCATTCGACGGGAAATTTGAGCCAAAAAAAGAATTTGCACCAAATGTTTTGTTGAATGTGTTTTATGGGAACTTCATCATTTTCGTTATGTACAATGGTTCTTTCGATATATCCTACTTAAAGATATCGATGCACAAGAGAAACGAGCTCGCCAGTCGTCGGTTTGTTGTACGTGAAGTGTGTGGTGCGTGTTGATTTATATTTTAGTGGGAAATTTTGTTATTTAACGGCTTGAAAAAAAACACAACCGAAATAAATCAAACATTTAATTGCAGTGAAATATATTTTCTTATAGGAGGGCGAATATCCACGTTACTGCCACTGTACCACCGTCGTATACCCGTAATGGCAACCATACGGCCGCCGGACCACCGTCGTATGGCCGTTATTGGAACTGTAAGGCCGTTGTTTCACCGTCAATCGCCCCCTGTACGGCCGTACTGTCCTGCAACGAGCCTTCTGTTAACCGCCAGATGGCCGAGGACTATGTTTCAATCACAGTCGGCATTTGCCCGTTCTAAGGCCATCATTTATTTTTACTCGGGGATACATACATAGGGAGGAGGTGGTGAGCCTCGTGTTTGAACTTTTTGAATGTTATGCCTCCTGAAACAAGTGAATCCTTCTAACCAGCCGACAAAGGCTGTGATGCCGAGAATACCATACCAGACTACCAGGTAAACAAGGACGTGTACCGTCCGTTACGTGAAGACCTGATCTAAGCTGAACTTTGGTAGATACCCTATTATTAACCGGTTAAGCCGGCCAGATGCCTTATTAGGTTTACTCTGTCCCTCATTATTGACAATTTTTCGCCATGCTTCGAGATTAGCCATGATTCCATCACTGAAGAAATTCCGTGGTTTCTGGTTGAAAAACTGAAACAAGGAACTCTTTTGAAGCCAGCTTTATTTTATTGACATAGTTCTGAAGAGATCGGACCATAGGCGCAACAACTATCAATTTTTAGAGACCTTTTTTGTGAAGATTTTCACGCTCTACAAGTTTGTTCTATACATTATATCGAAATTTTCAACCCCTTCCAAGTTATTGATGGAATATCAATTTTCCGAGTTTTCCCGGGAATTTTCCGAAGTTTCCCTAGGTGTTCGCGTGCAGAACAATTTTTTTTCTTAAAGTACTCTTCAAAAACTGCCCGTGTGCCAAAAATCATTTCTATTGGATTTAGTGTCAGGTTGAAACCCCTGGTTCCTGGACTATATGGGGTAGATAGAGCGAGGAAGAAATGAGTTAGTAAAACTATTCCTTCACCTCATATTAATTTTTCAAGAACATTTCTAGTATTTTTTTCTGGCTGGAGAATGACCAGGATGTCAGATGAACTGGCTCTTAATCACGCCACATACAATTGGCCATGGGAGAAACTTTAGGTCCAGTCACTTTTAAACTCTGTCTCTGTGTCTTATTGATGGTCATGGAGTAACAAACCTTAATGGGAAATTGTAAACGGTAGTCGGAAGGATTAAGTTGCACGACAGCATGATTGGAGCGCCAACCTTGAGGTAGAGGATATTCCTGGTGGGTTAAGGGTGTTGAAGAATTCTACAGGGTAATATCCTGGAGTCTCCTGTTTAGAGCCTCGATACATTTCTGTGGTGCCCTCATCACACACTATAACTTTGGCTTATATGACAACGACCTCAAGAAGGATACGACTTTTGGTTGTAAACAATATCGAAGACCAATTGGACATTCTCGCGCTCTCTCTTCATTTGCCATCTAACATCTTTCGCATGACTGTCTCAGTATTCCTCCCACAATTCAAGAAGATCTCAAACTTGGCAGGAAACCAACAATAGCTCACGCATTTTATTAGGAGAGTCTAGAAAAGGAGGCTTTTTCCAGAGAGCGATATCAGTGTGCATCGTTCTCCAGCAATCCAAGTGCCCTGCACGACACCTGAAATGTCGGGTGGACTACTTCTGCCGTATAAGGACCCTACCTGTCAAATTTCAAGTTTGTAGGCTTTAGAATTTCGGAGATTTCGTGATGAGTGAGTGGTATTTCCGCTTTTAGTTATAAATTGAGATGCAAAAAGTCTACGGATTTTACAACATTTGCTTGTACGATATGAAATGAAAAATTGTGCATATTCATAATCTTGGGTCTACCTAATAGAGAAGGGACCCGTACCCCCAAATATGAGGGGGGTCCGGACCCCCCGGACCCCCCTTTTGTTGCGCCCCTGGATGGGACCATGTTATATGTAGATCAGACAATTCTGGACTATACCGTGGATGCATGAACATTTCCCAATCAAACTCTTCCAATTTTTTACGGTCATTACAGTTGTTTGCGGTGTGGAAAACAACACCTTTCCTATAATTCAATTCGGACCGTTTTGGTTCAATATCCCAGGGTAATCTCTCTAGCTGTCCACAGTAGAGTTGAAAATCAATCTTCTGACCAACTGAAGGTACCTCATAGTGGACGATTCTCTTCTAGTTTCACCACAAACACGTCCAAGTCTATCCTGGCTTTCGCATCGGTTAGGAGGGCTCGCCATCCCTTGCCCAACATGTTCGACACTTCCTATTGTGTTTGTGATCCATTTTTCATCACTGGTTATGAGACATTTTAGAAAGGCGTCGATTTTATTGCATTTCGTCAGAGTATGGCAGACGTTAATTCGGTCTATCATATTTTCCGTGCTCAACTTATGCGAAACCCATACATCGATCTTCTTTTTGTATCCAGCTTTGTGTGGATGGTTCAAAACAGTTTTGGGGTCAATGCCTAGATCTATACCAATATCGACACGGCTGATACTGCTGCTATCTTGTTGGACTTTGTTGGACTCAAGAATCTCATCAGTGACTTAACTGCCAGGACGTGACTCATCTTTCACATATAAATTACCAGAACGAAAGCGTGGAAACCACTTCCACCGAGCAAATTTGAAAAAGTTTCTTCACCATACAGCGTATAAACTTTGCACGTCTGCACAGCGTTCTTCCACCAACTATTCAAATCGTCTTTCTTTTCGTGATATCATTATCATTCTCATCATCATTCTCACAATTAATTGAAAATTGATTTGAAAAAAAAGGGCCGGCCTAATAAAAATGTTAACTTTAATAACACGTACTTCTTGTTTTCAAATGGCAGTCTAGTCCACTCGGCCTTCTGAAGTCTTTTCTTCTAGTGGTCTGTACGTCTTGATATTGCTTTCTAGTGGGTTATACGAAGTTTTTATATATCTTTTAGCACGTAACCCATCCACCTACTTCTTGGATGTCTTACGGTTCTCTTTTCTGCTGGTCTATATTTGAAAATCCGGGCAAGCAGCCTTTCTTCAAAGGGTCGTACAAAATGTCCGAGCCATCGTAGACAGCCTAGTTGTGAGGGTGCAACTATATTTATTTCGTCATACCTTTCGTGCAGCTATTCGTTTGTTTTAAAGACATTTTGGTTGACCGTTACTATGCTACGAGCGTCATAGACGTATCCAACGTTTCTTTCGGGGTCGGTCTAGAATTTTAAGAAAAACTCTATAGGCAGCAAAAATGAATTTTTGTTATAATATATTTTTTTAAATCTTAAAAACTGTTTACAGAAGAATTCTTCTATTTTTTGCAAATACAGTAACCACTTCCAACAGGTCGATGTGAATCTTGTAGTCGACATTACTTAGGGCCAATCTATTCAGTCTTTTCTTTGAAATGTAACAAAATGTCAGAGAAAGGGTCGCCAAGACCTTCAGGAGGCAATGGATGTTATGGTACAAGCCCGCGTTACAGTGGTCCAGTGTTTCCACAGCACTCTTAGCGCTGTTGTTAGAAGGCACGTTTCTTGCCAGATTTAGCTCTAACAATTCCTGCTTACGTTGCAATACACTCGTTAACACAAGTTACATAGGTTCGTGGCAGAAGCTCGTATTTTCCGATGACTAGAAATACATGATCTACAAATGGGAAAAAACCATATCTCGATACCATGATATCTCCACTTTGAAAACAGTTTCGAACTCGGCGTTATTTCTTATTCGTTTCAAGGTAGATAATACAACACCAATGTAACTAAACGCTTTTATCAAATCACAGTCGACTGGCTGAAGTTTTTCGTATAACTCATGATTTTCTCCAAAATAAACAAAGCTAGAGGAAAAACCATAAAAGAAGATAACGAGATTTCCATTAGCTCTCGTTGTTTGAGTGAAAAAGCTGCGCTTTCAAACAACTCGGGCGTCTTCTTTTATGGTTTTTACTCTATGATGAAGTTGGTCGATGGAAATCCACTCAATACTTTGTCAGAATGGTTTTTTGGGGGTCAGTTGGAAGAAGTTATCGTATTTGGCTTTTCACGATGTTTGTACGATGAGCTGACGTGTGAGAGAAACTACCGATAGACAGTACTACCCGAACAAAGTTACAGATGTCAGCTTGAGAGCAAGAATCTGATATCGCCAAATTCAATGAGTGTGAACTGCTGTGCACGTAGAGAGCAGAGGGACATCTTCGCGTAGATACATTTGAACACCGCGTTTACAATATCCTGGCCTTTATTTCCGGGGGAATTTTAACCCCCAAAACACCCCGCCCCCTGGGTATGACTATGCGATGGGTCCATGTATGTCGTCCTTTATCTTATCTTTATCTAAAGTTATCTGGAGTTTCCAAGCTGTACTAGTCAAAATTGATGTCTCGTCCTAAGCATTCTAAATTAAACTTTGCTGAGCTTTGTAGATTTCTTGAAAAAATTTTTTTACGTGCTGCACTTTGCGTCCAATTATGGCTATGACATCTGCGAAGGCTAGTATCTGAATGTTTTTTTTTGTGAGTACGCTACTTTTTGGAGGATCTATTTCATTCACAACCAAGAACGACTTAACCCGTTCTTTGCAATATTGTGACTGAACTCGAAAACGAGATTATTTTAGTTAACCGCTCATTGCATACCCACCCGCAGGCCTTTCTATGTGTGGGTATCTTCAAAAACTCATCATTACCGCTTCACTGCAGAATTCAGCAATTGGAAGTCTGCAGCTGAATTCTGCAGTGATCCGGAAATGATGAGTTTTTGAAGTTACGCTGTTTTCCATTATAAACAATTTCTATAATGCTAAAGACGGATAGAAAAAAGACTAAAAACCTGGAAGAAAAATTTCATAGACTATTGTATTTGATAATTGTATTGTATATGACCAGCAGGACTTTGTGGGCCTTTGTACTTACCTGTTGGACGTCAAATTCAAAAGAGTCGACACGCTCAATATAAATGATAGGTTTTATTCTCTATAAAATGCAAACATTAAAATGAACTAAACAATTTTCAATTTACTACATACTTCTCGTGTGCAGCTTAAAAGGGTTCCTTTTTTCCCTTTTCTTTTTATTCCATTTTCCTCGTGCGTCGGATTTTCTTCTTTTTCCTGTCACCAGCAACCACTTCTTAACTTCCTTGTTTTTCCTTTCGTAAAGAATACCTAATTAAAAATAATGGGAACTTAAGTACTTAGTCATTACAGTTGGCTATTGCCTAGTAGAATGTAATAAAAAAAACAAAGAGAATTTTTATATATTTTTGTACCTTAATTGATGAAACGAATAATAAGTAATTGAATTTTTCTTTTCGTCATGTCAGTTTCGTTATCGTTTTCGTCCAGTCTGAGTTCGTCAGTTGTGTGTCGTTTAGTTTTAGCTTCGTTCGTTGCATGGCATTATTCGTCCGTTATTTTTCGTTTAGTTTTCTGTTCTCGTTCTCTAACAACACTACCAGTCCGCAATGTCGTTGGTCACGTGTAGTAAGCTTACATTACGAGGGAAAGAAAAGCTTTGAGGCTATAAGGAGTCGAGAGGATGTTGATGGGGATGGCGAAGAAGTTTTGCCTTTGAACTCTTGGTTGATATACGAGGTGGGAAATACAGATTACCTAAGATTGTTCTACCAGAGTTGTTCTATTTAAGAACCCGCTCCTTGTCTGTAGCGTTCGTCGTGAAAAAATGACTGCAGGCGGAGGGAATGAATCGAGCCAGCTAATTTGGGGTTGCGAGTAAAAGATTTCCGTATAGGCGAGCATTTATTTCGGTGGAACAAACGCTATACCTATAATAAAGGTTTGTCAATTCTACTGCATTCATACGGTGGATTAAAAAGTAGATAGTGGAGAAAATGGTGTCATCACCTTCTTTGTACTCTTTATAATCACGGTACAGTGGTTATTAAATCCCCACTGCAAATAAAAGAGTTGTATTCGGGATGTGACCGAATGTAGCTTGGCGTCTGGTACCTTTGAGTCAACCAGACAATTTACATTATGAACGCCCACAATAATTATAGCACAGAGGATAAAAATCCAGATATTCGTGCAGGTTTTAGTCGCATAATGTTGATGACCTTAGTAGGAGTCGGCTTAGCCGGTGACGCAATCATCGGGCCTAACTGGAAACAGCCTCGTTGGAGTGTTATGCCTCCTGAGATGAGGTGAATCCCCTCAACCGACCGATAAAAGTTGAGTCGTCGGCTTAAGGAGTATCCACACATATCAGGGCCGTGCCCGGGACGTCACAGGTCCGTGTTCCGTCAGGGGCTCAAAGAAATACCGGTGCGTACATTTTATATTAACTCGTTCACACATATCCGTCGGGTCGGACACGGACATGTGTGAACGAGCTCATATAAAATGTACGCACCGATATTTTTTGAGCCCCTGACGGAACACGGCCGTGTGATTTTCCGGGCACGCCCCTGATATGTGTGGATACTCCTTTAACCAAATAGAAAGTGAAACCCAGTTGCCGTGCGGCAGTTTTCCTGGTTTTTGTTTAACATTTTCTATTTTATTTTGATTTATTAATCAATTTCGAGTTTCGAATTAATCAATCTGTGTTCAGAGGACTGGCGGTCATATGTCATAATCAGAAAGATGTGCCACTTTTAAGTTAACTCTGACACGCTGGTGAATGATAATCGACTATTCAAATAAAACAACAATTCACGACTTGCTTCCACTTTAGACTTTCTTATATTATAAGGGTATGCTGAATGAACACAAAATACATAAAAGCAAAGTAGTGGCACATCATTCTTCTCGCTCCCATTTTGCAGTCCATCACTCTCCATGACAAATTCAATTGTGTAATTTCATTTATTGAATGCTAATCCTGTCCGTGCCTTCCTATTTTTCCATCTTGTATAATAATGAAATTTATTCCACCTGTTAAGTTCATTGTGTTTATATTTAAATTCAATTCCAAAGAGATCGAACAATTCCCTTACAAAAGCAAAGTACTTTTTTTTAACTTTTGTTTTTCCAGTTCAATAAGTCTCCTGTTTGCACTGAAGCGTAATTAAAACTTTGTTTTATGTACTTTTAAGTTAAGACAGTTTGGTTAGGATGGAAAATTAATAATCTACAAATTGGGAATATGATATTTTTGTAAAAGTGAGTTTATATAGAAAATATTATAGAGTGAATAAGAAAGAAAATTCTGAGTACATAAACAACAAAGTTTTAAAGAATTTTGTCCATAATTTTGCCTTATTATTAAATTTCACCGATATAGCTTGAGTTAAAATACTAACGAAAATTCTGTAGTAGTTCCCTTTAATAAATTGTACATATACTCGTAAGACTTAAGATATCCGAGAATTTTCTTTAAATCAATATGCCTGTGGATATTCTCTAGTACCCAGTGTCTCCATGTACACGGTAATTACCGTAGATGCACCGTAATCTGATCTTTATCTACCGTCAAGGTAATAATGTATTACCGTGTCATATATCACCGTATTACCATTATAAATTACGTTGTTGTAAATATTTCATCATGTACTGCGTAAAACGAATCTCAGTCAGTCAACTTAACAAATTTTGTAATGGCAACACTGCTCCCGGAGCGCGTTCAAAAACCTTACTATGGTTAACCATGGTTAACTATGGTAAACTTTTGTCGTTCAAAAACTCCGTGGTTAACTACAACATAACCACGAGCATAACTTTTTGGCGTTCAGAAACTCCCGTGGTTAACCATGGTGTAGTTAAATTTTAACCCTGCTCGGGAGCATGGTTAGCGATAGTTAAGAAGAAGAAGAATAAAAACAACTCTCTGACAGTTGTTTTAATGTTAAACACGTGAACAAATTAAAGTGGAATTTGTGGGATTATTGCAAATAAATAATAAATGAAATAATTGAAGCAATTAGCGGGGACTATTTTATGGAAAATTTTGTTTTTATTTTTTTTATTTTACTTTAACCTGTAGTTAACCACGGTGCGTTCAAAAACCTCCATGGTTAAACATAAACTTTCGTGGTTAAGTGAAGGGATGCAGCATAACCACAGCTTACCTCGTGGTTTACCATAGTAAGGTTTTTGAACGCGCTCCTGGCAGGGGCGTTTCCAGCCAACTGGCTTAGGGGGGGTAATTTTAAAAAAAGAAAAACTTAAATATTTTTTTTATTCCATAAATTCCATTTGCACCCTCCCCAAGCCACCGCGAGCTGAAGTTGCCATTTCACACCCCCCCCCCTCGACAATGGTCAAAAATGTCTGCCACTAGTATTAAACGGTTATTTAGCCCTAATAGAACCTACATAAGCAGCAGCAGAAAATTTTTTCAATTTTAGCCCCCTTTTTAAACCCCCCCCCCCGGAACCATCTAACTCGAGGTGGGTCCACTTCCCGTAAAAATGTCATATTATAAAAAATGCTTGAAATTACTTGAAAAGCTTATATAGCAAACGGCAGAAGGTTGGGATCACAGTATACAGAAACAAGGTAATGTAAAAGAGACTGACAGCTTCGAATATCGTAGAAAAAGGTCTCCGAGTGACGTCAGCACTAATGCAGAAACAACAACAATAACTTCGATTTTACATGAGAAGAGGTCGCCGAGTGACGTTGCCGTCTTACGATATACAGTCTTTTACATTGGCCTGTTACATACAGGACGACGGCCAACCAACAGAAATCGTACGATATTCATCTTTTTAGAGAAGAGGGTGAGAGAGGACGATGGGGAGGGAAGATTTTCCCATCCAACTTTCTCACACGATTTTCGATACGACTTTTTGACAGCGGTGTAGTTGTTGTTGTTTTTTGTTCCTTTTGCTGGGAGAAGAAAAGAAAGAGAAATCAGTTTTGTTTCACTCGGAAAGTACTCAAAAGAGAATTAAAATAAAAGCAACAACAATAAGCTAAAGCGTTTTGACGTACAGTTGGTTGGAAAAATTGGTCCGTGTGAAAGCCCGTACGACTTTTCGTCAAATTTCAAAAGGTAATGGACGATGACAGCAGATTTTGTTGGTTGGCTGCCGTCTTGTGTGAAACAGCCCATTACCTTGTTTCTGTATAGGCATGTTTCACACGGGACGACGACCAACCAACAGAAATCGTACGATATTCATTTTTTTAGAGAAGAGGGTGAGAGAGGATGATGGTGAGGGAAGATTTTTCCATCCAACTTTCTCACCCCAAAAAAATGAATATCGTACGATTTCTGTTGGTTGGTCGTCGTCCCGTGTGAA
The DNA here is from genome assembly GCA_963855945.1 of Thereva nobilitata. Classification (NCBI taxonomy): domain Eukaryota; kingdom Metazoa; phylum Arthropoda; class Insecta; order Diptera; family Therevidae; genus Thereva; species Thereva nobilitata. Next base: position 40,216,746 of record OY979694.1, on the reverse strand, counting down.
ACAGGCCATACCGTGGGTGGGACGACACGATTTTTTCAAGTGCCAGCTCCCCTACTAAAAGGAAGAAAGTCATAACTTCTTTTACGACGCTTGAGCAGTTAACTTCATTTTGTTTACATAGGCTGTTTCCACACGAGCGTACACACGACAAACAGAGTCGTCTGCAATCGTCAATTCTCTTTTGTCTTCGGTGAAAAATCGTATGTGCTTCTACATGAGGGAGCAACTTGCAGGCAATAAACCATACTGTCCTTGTTGTTGTTTAAGACATTCTCTTTGCGAACAAAAGGGAATTTCAGAAAAAACAACAACAATGCAAGAGCTGTCAAAGTGTTCGATCAAAAATCGGCTCGGGTCGGTTCCTTCCAGCAGTTTTGGAAAAATTCATAGATCTCCGACTAGACTCACCATAACTTAACTTGTTTGTTTGAAATATTGGTAATTTTTAAGAATAAAAATAAATAAGCGAACGAAAATTCTTAGGGGGGGTAATTACCCAATTACCCCCCTCTGAAACCGCCCTTGGCTCCTGGTTGCCCGGAATCCCCCAATAACTAAAATCAAGACCCTCGTAAGTACAGGCCTGGAAGCAGACTTTTTGGTTGTGTCTGTGCGCGGCCAAAATCGTCTGACAGTTGTGGAATTAACATGGCCGAAGCCGTACGAAGCAATTTTTTAACTTTGCTTTTGGAATAAAAAGTGGTAAAATATTGTATTTTATCACTTTTTAGTGCACACGGATTATCAGTGATAAGTTATTTAGTCATCTGAGTCCATAAATTAAAAAAAAATTAGTGGTTAAGTGTATTTTAAGAGTGTTAATTGATTAGGTGACCATTTTTGTTTACAATCGCGGTGGTTTTTTTTGTTAATTTAGGGAAAAAGTGTTGAATTTGTGTAGTAATGGAATTAAAAGTGAATTTAAAGTAGTTAAAAATTATTCTAGAAGAGAGTTATTAAAACCATAAGTGCAAGTACTACCACACAACATGAATAACAATAACTTTTTCACTTTTCCTTCACATTTTTCTGCACTTATGTTTTTAATAACTATCCTATAATAATCTTTAATCACTTAAAAAGCACTTTTTATTATGTTACTACACAAGTTCAACATTTTTTCCCTAAATTAACACGAAAAAACCACCGCGAATGTAAACAAAAATGGTCACCTAATCAATTAACACTCTTAAAATACACTTAACCACTCACTTCATTTTAATTTTTTTTATTAAATCACTAAAGCACTAATCATTGATAATCCATGTGCACCAAAAAGTGAAAATATACAATATTTTACCACTTTTTAGTGCAAAAGCAATGTTAAAAAATTGCTTCTTATGGCTTCGGCCATGTTAATTCCACAACTGTCAGAAATTTTTGGCCACTTTTCAGCTATGTTAGTATTAGTTGGCCTGTCTGCTTCCAGGCCTGTACTTACGAGGGTCTTGCTAAAATTCTATCTCCACTCACACATAAATAAAACTACCAACAAGCCTTGGCGATCAATTCTCGTCCGTATTTAAATATCGGAAGGAGTGAAATTTGTTAGTGTGATGGATGAATGACGTTGTTTTCTTCTAGTTACGACGCGTTACAAATACGTAGTAAACATTTAAGTCTAAGAACTGTTTCAAGTTCCAGCTTTTATCGTAGAATAATCGTAATTTTAAAGTTATAGTTTTTGGTTATATTTTGAGATATTTGGTTCATAATGTTGTTTTTTCCTTTGAAAAATTACAAGGTAATTTGCACGGTACACTTTTAGCAGATTCATCGTAATTTTGTCTAGAAACACCGTATTTTTACCCTTGCAACACAGTACTCTCGATTCACATATGGAGACACTGCTAATACCCAACCGCCGCACACTGGGACAGATAGCAAATTGACGACGACAAAAATAATAACACCCAATTCTCTCGGAAATTTTCGAAAGAAAAAAAAACACGTGTTCAATATTTTTTGAAAATCTATCTGACAATACAGAAATTGACTGACCTCCAGCCCCACCACCCTTTGTAGGCGAGGGGTAACTCTAAAATTTCAAATGGCAACCCCCATTTTTTTACGGATTATGATTCTCCGAAGAGAAATATGAAACTTTTATATGAAAATATTTTTATCCGAAGCTCTCCTGGACCTCCAAAAATCATCAAAAATCAAAATTATCCCCAAAAATCATTCATGCTCTTTGGAGAATCTGAATCCGTAAAAAAATCAGGGTTGCCATTTGAAATTTTAGAGTTGGAGGGGGGGAGTAGTCAATTTCTGTATGGTCAGATAGGTTTTCAAAAAATATTGAACACGTGTTTTTTTTTTGCATTCGAAACTTTCCGAGACAATAAACTGGAAGGTATTGGACTCAGTTCTAAGGATTTGGATCGTGAGTTTTCTATCGGGATATTCAGTCAAGGTAGTATTGGATAGCGTCAAGTTAACCACCCCATCTCTGCCAGTGTCCTCAGGTTTTAGTTTTATCTCTTTTTCCAATCTTTATATAATGATCTGTTCTCAACCCTTCCAACTTACTTCATAGCTCCGCTGATGACGGTACTCTGTCTAGATCTATTATCTTTAAATAATGTAAGACAACCACGTGGTAGATACTATCTTTATGATCGTGGCCTTATCCTTGATTAAAAGGCCCATTGAAATCGTTCTTGGTTGGGGCCGCATAAAATGTGTCGGATTCAGTGTTTCAAAACTGTCAGACGGCGACTATTCGATTCGAGTTTTAAACGTATACGGTTTTATCGAATACGGGACGGCTCTTCACACGGGACTGTTCGATTCGATTTTTTCACGTAAATTTGGTTTTATCCACGGTAGCCCAGTCGTCATCATGGATCCACGAATATTGTGTAGCAACTTTATTTTTATAAATGTCCACAAATTAGGCCTTCCTTCAATGAGGGAAATAAATAATTCGGTGGATATCGGTAAATGGTCTTCCATCTTGACAAGATTTAACTGGCAATTAAAATTCGACGCACGAGTTCGGAGAACAGCCTAGAACAAAAAAGTTCGAGATACGGGAAAATTTCATTCATGTGGACGACACAATATAAAACTAAAGGCTACTTCATCACGTATTCGATAAAATACATTCGAGATTTATCGAACCTTAGTGGCAAGTTCGTACGGTATGCGGGAAAACAAATTTCACGAATACGGGATTTTCCGCATGGGCATAGTGGGAACATGGTAATGTAATTATCATTGCCACTGTTCTATTCGATAAAATCCCGCATACGGTATACGGGAAAAAAATCTCCGTCTGAACGTAGCCAAAGTGTATCTCTAACTGTGTGTCTGCTTGTGCGTGCCGTCACGCGTTGGAGCCAAACTAGAAGAGATAGAAATCTTTTTGCACATGCATGGATACCCAAGGAGGTGCCTAAAAGTTTCCGTTTTTTGAAATTTTAATTCCTTTTTTTTTAATTAAGGCCTCGATTCCCGAATCCGGCGGATCGGAAGTGAGTGCGGATTTAATATTTATGTCCAAAATGCCGTGTGTTTAGGTTGAAATTCCTTAATTTTGTTCTCGGAGATCATTTACAGGTTGGCATTGCTAAACTTTTAGATTCACGATTACACACACGCGAAGTGTCAAATCCGCACTCACTTCCGATCCGGCGGATTCGGGAATCAATGCCAATTAATTAGTACGAGTACGACGTTCTACGCCTTTTGCAACTGATTTTGACACACTTTCGTGTAACCGATCAACCCCATATTTTGCCCATGTGCATAGTTCGCGTGACAATGCAATATGACATTTTTGTAAACAAAATCAAGATGGCGGCCGAATTTTGCAATTGTGTTTCCCGATCCCCGACATCAAAATGGCGGCCAACACAAAATGGCGGATTACCCTTTTCTTTAAAAGCCACTCGGTATGACAAAAGAGTATGACAAAAAGAATACTATCAGCTGTGTGGCGTCATTCCAAATTCAAAATGGCGGTCAACACAAAATGGCGGATTATCTTTTTATTTACAAGCCGCTCGGTATGGGTATCAAATGAAAGAGTGCAAAATGTTTTTGCTTGTAACTTGTTAACGGTGCCTAGACAAAAAAAACTTTTCCGTGGACAAACTTGGACAAACGATGGACAAACGAATGCGCAAAGAAAAAGTGCGAAATTCGCAATCCGGGCTGCCAACTTCGCAAAATTGAAAAATTTCAATTACACAGGCACACAAAAAAAATGTCAAGACCCAGAGGGTACATCCCCCTACCCCCCTTTTTGGGGTCGCTGAAACCGAATATGACTATAAAATTTTTTTTTAACTATCCATTTCCCCGCAACAACCCCCATACACCCCCTTCTGGTAGTTGAAATGTCAATTCTCATACAAAGTCGAGTAGGGTGTGTATTCCTATGTTTTCTGGGCCTCTAAGAACGAAGAAGACTACCAAAAATGAATCAATTTTCTTTGAAAAGTTGGGGTGCTGGTTGAAAAAATTTGCAAAAAAATGTTTTTGCTTGTAACTTATTAACGGTGCCTGGACAAAAAAGACTTTTCCGTGGACAAACATGGACAAACGGTGGACAAAAGTATGAAAAAAAACTTCCAAAATTCGCATTTCGTGGTGCCAACTTCACAGACCCATAACTAATGGTGTGATATTAACCAAGGATCTGTAATGGAATGACCACACATCGCCATCGCCAAACAAGCATCTCAGTGCCTGGGACTTCTTAAGAGATGTAAATTTCTCCTTTAGTCATGGGCTTGGGTTCTAATATATACATACTTCTCATCCGCCATGATACTCCGTCGAAGTGGACTCACCCCTTGTTAACTCGGACCACTGTCTAGTCAGCACCAATTTCCCATATCAATCTTATGCCCTAACCACCCCAGTTCCGAAAAAAACTGTCTGATACTATGGGAAAGCTATCCCCAACTAAGTGGTCCCCCAACAAGATAATTGCCCGTTTTTTCGTCCTATACAATTTTTTAAAGCCCCAATTTTGCTTCCTTTAGTCTGGAAAGAGTGTGAGCGTACCGTGTTTATTTTGACTATTCCAAGAGTCTTTTATTGATATAGCTTCCTCTATTTTAGTAGGGGAGCTGGCACTTGAAAAAATCGTGTCGTCCCAACTTTCTGCCGTTTGGTATATAAGCTTTTGAAGTAATTTTAAGCATTTTTTATAATATGACATTTTTGCGGGAAGTGGACCCATTTCGAGTTAGGGGTTTTGGGGGGTAAAAAGGGGGTTAAAATTGAAAACAATTTCTGCCGCTTCGTATGTAGGTTCTTTTAGGGCTAAATAACCGTTAAATACTAGTGGCAGACATTTTTGACCATTTGGACCCTCCCCAAGCCACCCCTAGCTGAAGTTGCCATTTTTCTCCGCACACCCTAGCAAATAGTCAAAAATTTCTGCCACTAGTATTTAACGGTTATTTAACCCTAAAAGAACCTACATACGAAGCGGCAGAAATTTTTTTCAATTTTAACCCCCTTTTTACCCCCCAAAACCCATAACTCGAAATGGGTCCACTTCCCGCAAAAATGTCATATTATAAAAAATGCCTAAAATTACTTCAAAAGCTTATATACCAAACGGCAGAAGGTTGGGGCGACACGATTTTTTCAAGTGCCAGCTCCCCTACTATTTCGGAAGAGGAGTAGTCTAGTTCTTTATGGTACTGATGCGTCATACGTGGAATAATCTAAAGGGCAATCCCTCTTTCGTCATGCCCCTCATGGAGCCCACATGCTGCAAACCTCCATACCCCACGGTATGCCCCCATGGGCGTAGCAATGAATTTTTGCTGGGGTGGGCCAGATTTTAAACCACCGTTACCGACCGACCACAGACAGATGATAAGTTTGATCAAATATTTTCTTTTTCAACTATTTCTGTGTCATGTTGCCTCACAATTCTCTCCTGTACGCTTCCTGAAACCATCGAGTGTTTGAAAGAAACGTGCATTTCGGTGGACTGCTTATGTATCAATGATTTTCGATGCTTTTGTAATGCTTCTCCTATTTTTTTCCAATTATAGGTACTTGTAAATATATAGGTGCTTGTAATAAACTTTTCGTTTTGCGCACGTAAGTTCTTTGTACAGAAGTTTCTGCAAACAAAACAGTAAACTTTGTCTTCATTCATAATATTTTGAAGAAAAGCCGATTTTTTTTTCTCGGAAAATCTAAAATTGGTCTCGATGGACCAGTATGCTGCCTTGCTGCCTGATCTTACCACTAAAAGCATACATCGTGTGTTCACACAAATTTTGAGGAAAATCAACTAAGGGTCTGATTATGTCGGAGCTGCCATAGATGGTAACAGAGCTGTGACAAAGGCTGTGACAAAATCTGTGAGTAGCACGAATAAAGCAGTCTAACCAGTTTCTGACAGAAGCGCAAACAGAACGTTGACAATATGACTGAGGAATCAACATCCATCTTGATACTAACGACAAAGTAACCCATGCTTCATCGCAACTCTTGTGGTTGGTCGCGCCAAAGCGTGAGCCACCGCGTTGCTCCAATATAAGCAAGTCTATTCAAAACCTTGTATTATCTCCGCTCCGCTAGCATCAAATCAGATCCTAAATCGCGCAATTTGGTCGCGCGCTTTTCTAAAAGGGGCCTGTCGTGATTTTATTGCTCTTCTCGTTAAGTGACCCAATTTTTCAGGAAACAGATATTAAAATATTTTATAACTATTTTGTTAAATTCTCCTCAGCATTCAAATATTTCTCACTAACACATCCAACCGCTCAATTATATTTGTTTTTTTTTGTTTTTTTACTTTTCTAATCTATCGGGCCTGTCATGAACTACACGGTATCATACTGAAGATGCCCATATAATTTATCTATGGTTGTATTCTGCGTTATATGTTACGTATGTATGGCCGCATCAAATTTTTTTTCTTGTGTGAGGTATACTGCGTCCAAAGGTATTGCGGCCATTCATTTGGCCTATTGTACTACAAACCTAAACCTCATATATTTAGGCCAGACCGCTTAAACAAGTTTAGCAGTCTGCCTAGTGGCTTGTCGCTTAGACTTTCATGCTCGAGCAGGGACTCCTCGAACAAGAAAACCCTGCTCCTCGCTATTGCGGGGTATTCACAGAGGTCGTGGAGAGCAGACTCATCCTCCTCCAGGCAAAGCCTGCAGGTGGGGTCCTCCGCCTTTCCTATCCTCCAACAAGTGTTCTGAAATCATTTCTACTGCGGCCCAAAAAATCCTTGGTCGTGTTAGGAGAAGGCCCAGAAGGAACCGCTTAGAGTTGACCAGTCCAGGCGTGGACCTTCAGCGTTCAGTTTGTTTCATCAAAGTCTGATCGGCTAGGGCCCTTTGCCGTAAGCTGGTAGGTGCTCCGATAGCCGGCTCTAGACCGATGAATGCAATGTCGGAGCCCTGTTTAGCTAGGGCGTCCGCTCTTTCATTGCCTTTGAAGCCCCGATGACCCGGGACCCAAACAAGGGTAACTTGTTTGAACACGCCCAGCTCACCAAGAGCACGTTGGTACCCCCAAACTAATTTAGAGTTGGTCCTACTGGGCCTTATCGCACTAATTGCTGCTTGGCTATCAGAGAAGAAAAAAATCCGTTTGTTTTGGTAGGCCCTTCTTAAGTTCTCATGAGTGCATGCCAGTATAGCGTACAATTCAGCTTGGAAGACAGTTGCTAGGGTGCCTAAGCTTATCGTTCTGCTAAATCTGAGGCTTTCGCTCCAGATTCCGTCGCCCACACCTGTCTCTATTTTGGAGCCATCCGTGTACCATACTATTTTTTGTAAAATTGTTTTAAGCCTTATGTAACATCACGGGTTTTTAATAAGTGATTCACTTTTATTCTGGGGTGGGCCAAAAGGATTCCCACCTGGCCCCTCCCCTTACTACGCCCATGTTTGCCCCCTTTAAATGCTAGTCGGGATCTGATAGATATTGATATAGGCATCAACGGCACGTTTGCGTTGGTTAAGAATTATTAAAATTTCAGGCAAAAATTCAAACAGTGTGTGTTTTGTTACGACAAAAATAAAAGCAAATTAAATAACAACACAAGGTGAAGCAAACAGAAAATGTGAACAAAACTCAGTACTTTTCCTGTGGTTCCTCCCGAAATAAATGCCTGCCAGGTTCAATGAGCCCACCATAAACTACTGAAAACTTCTAAACAAAAATTGCAGACGATTTAAGACAAGCTTCCTTAATGCTCCTGCACCGAACATGTTCGTAATTGGATTTTCTTTCCTCCGTTTGATTCCAGTCTTAGAGCCTTTAAAAGTCAACAATAAAGTTAAGGCACCTACGGAGAAAATGAAATTAGTCTGCTGAGAAGCATTCCAAAAAAAATTGAGGTAAAACCCCCGAACTTCAAGTAACCAACAAAGAAGACCAAATTCAGGTTTAGGGTATGCTGAAAAGTTTGCAAAGTGTTATACCCTAACTAAATAAGTCTCACGTTGCGGGAGACTTGCAGAGTTTTCGGGTTGTTTTGATGAATGTGGGTGAACCATGCCAACATCACCTTCGGATGTGGCTGATATAACAATGCCCAAAGTAACCATCAAGTTTGTTTTTTCCACATGGCTGATTTCGTTTCTTCATTTTGTTGTGATTTGCGAGATAAGACAAGAAGTGAAACGCCTACGGTATTAAAGGGGGCAGATCGGCTTATTTAGAAGGTTTCACGTTAACATAAACGTAAATTAATCATAAAGGGTTATCTGGGGAATTGATATGCTTTATCCTAATCACGGGCAAACATCACAAATCATTAAGCCACCCATCTTAGTGCCGGATAATCTCTTCGCACCATGACTGGGGCTACTTAACCCTTTCAGCCCTGGATTTTTAAATTTGAAAATAAATTTTTTTTTGTTAATTATTATTGATGGGAAGCTTATTAAGAACTCCAAAACCAAATTTGAACTGGTTTGCTTCATAGGTATAGGATTTAATGAGTTGTGGCAAATGCCACCAGCAGGTCCTAGGAGTAAAAAATACTAATAATGAAAACTTACATTTATTCGATTGAAACAGTAGCTTTGTACATAAACACTTATTAAATTTATTTATTTGTTATGAAAAAGTTTAAAACAATTTTTAAATTTGGACAAACAAAGGGGCACTTGGCACTTTTCGCACTGAATTCTTGAACGCCCTCCACATGTCTCGAGTTTACAGCGCTGCTCGTTCCCATTTTTATGTATCGGCCAGTGACCAAGGTTATCATATCTTATATCGTTTACGGGAATAGTATGTGGTTTTCTGCGCTTGATTGGTATTCGTGAATTTCTGCGACTTTCGCATAATGGTCTACCTCGTTTCGGTGTTCTAACTAGGCTATCAGAAAGTGCCAACCCATTTGCTATTGCCATAGTAAAATCCAGCAAATCCATCCTGGCCTTTTTTCTTTCTCCTTCCCGTTCCATTTCTGATTGATATTCCAACCAAGCGTTACAAACGGCTAGATTGAAGTAATGAAAAATTACCCTCAAAGTCCATTTTCGTGATCTAATGAAAGTACGATAGAGTGCAATTAAAAAATCACTCTTATCTACCCCTCCCATGGAAATATTATACAATCGTACAATTGCTGGACGTTTCACCATTATATAAGCTCCGTTCTTTCTGTCCCATCTTCTTACCTCATCTTCGGGCTCAATGCCTACAAAATTCGATGCCATGTTTACGCTTTTATTATCATACCATCGAACCACTACTATATTCGCATCGTCTGCAACAAATGAATCGTTGCTACCACGTCCACGTTTTTTTAGCTCATTTTCAGACTTCAAGGGACATTTTTCAAGTCTATTGCAGCGAATGGTGCCTGCTACGAAAATACCTTTTTGTAATAGTTCTTGGAGTAATAATAGTGATGTAAAATAATTATCGCAAAACAGTTTGTGTCCTTCATGCTCTGGAATTCTACTTGTTAAATGAATTACCAGTCCATTGGTGGCTGAATACATTTCTTGCAAACGGGCAGGTAGAGTCGTAGAGCCTTGGTACACAATCGAACGATATATGATACCAGAAGCACCACAAAGCATGAAAACTTTTACTCCCCACGGATTTGGCTTTCCTTTTATATACTGCTTTATTGAAACTTGTCCTTTGAATGGAATGATTGATTCGTCAATACACAAATTTTCTTCTATTACCAACTCTTCACACCGTTTTTCGAATGAATTGATGATTGGACGTACCTTCCACAGTTTATCATCATCGTTTCGATCCTGATTTACATCCACAATGTGTAAGTTATTGCGTAGGGATTCAAATCGATTACGTGGTAATCCAACATCATCAATAAATTTAATTCTCGTTGCAGGTGTCCAATACAACCTCAATCTAGGAAAAGGAATTACACCCATCATTATATGTAACGCTACAAGTTTTCTCATTTCTTCGACATTTGTGTTGATGTTTTTTCCGGTTTTGTGAATGGAATACATATTTGTTTTTTCCGCTAGGTCAACAAATATTTTATTTGGAAAATATTTTGCAAAATACATCATAGGAGTCTGAGATTCATGTGCATTTTCATCATTATTTTCAGATGGAGTGAAAACAATGTTTGGCGGTACAAACTGACTTCGTTTCCAAGTTATTTTTTTTCTTTCGCTTCTTTTTTTTGTTTTAGAATTTTGGCAACATAATTGCGCTAAAGGAATATTTTCATCATCTTCACTTTCTTCTCCATCATCTGACAGTTCCTCAATGTCGGATTCGTGAACATTTTCTGGTGCATTTTCTGTTTCATCTTCGACGTCCGAATCCGGTAATGCAGATATTGCAGCATTTGCATCTCCTAAGGTTACTTTTTTCGCCAATGTATTTATATTTTTATAAAATTTCATTGGCGGTATTCCATTTTCATCTAAGAAAGTAGAAAAAAGAAATATGTTTAGCATAAAATCTTGCGTAAACACCCAGTGGTGGCAATTGCGTACACAAACTTCAAGGAGCTATGACGAGGATTATTTGAGCAAAATCTCCAAACATCCTACGCTTCACTTATAATGAATAACTTACAGTTCACATACCAGTAAAAATAAAATCAACATTTGTTTCACACAGTAATTATTCGTACTTACCAAATATATGTTGGAGTCCATCGACATTCATCTTGCACGAGGTTTAGAAAACGGGGATTCACACACATATAGTGTCAAAACTGTTTACAACTGCGCATAGGTTTTCTTTGAAATACATTGTTGGAATGACATCTAGTGATTAATAGCAAAAATATGGACAGACACAGTAAGCAGAGCCCTCTAAATGTTACGGTGGCAAATGCCACCGGCAGGGCCGAAAGGGTTAAGTAATTCCTGGCCCGGTCCCCACTTATTTTGATACTCTGTGATTTTCTTTCTCGGTGAGTAAAGATGTGTATATCCTTGTTCAATGGAGTGATGGTCCCAGAAAAAGAGCGGATTTCGAGAAAATACTTAATCCATTTTCCTCCTTCGCTTGTTAGTTCAAAGCATCACACAGAAAGCTTTTAGCTTTATCTTAGCCAGATAATGATACGGAATGTGCCCTAGTTAGTGTAAATCTGATCTCTATGGCCATTATTTATTCAATTTGGAGGTCGGTGCTAATAATGATAAGACTTTTTGCATTAGCTAGCTTTGATGGCCAGTCGCGTTGTTACAAATATCCATTCAATTTGGGTTGCTACACAGTAATCGAAAATATCTGTTCTAAGCCACACCCGCGTTTCAATTATTTTTTAATTTTCAGTTCCTGTGTTAGTGTTAGTTATTAAATAAGGATTAAGTAAAGATTGACGATAGGATATACCTTATCGTTGAAATCCTCCTGTTTCGCCTGTCATAAAAGGTTATTGCTGTAAATGTTTAGAATTGGGGCTCCACACCAAAATCTCTCTAAAATGGTTCTGAGGTATGCTGACAAATTCAATGTTTATTAATTTTGGTGTTGGGCCCACCCAGGTCGATTGCTTTTTGGAGCTATTTTGGTCTGGAGCCCCAATTTCCCTCTACCCGGTTATGATAAAAAAGTATGTCTCCCCTTCCTTAAAATTATTATTGGAGCACTTAAAAATAACTTTAAATACTTCAAAAAAATTTGAAGCGATTTTTGTCTGGAGCTCCAATTCTAAACATTTACCGTTATTGCTGCTTTTTTATCAAAATAATATGTTTCTCAATGTGGCAGTACTAGGTTCAGGAATCCAGTTTTTCACTACTAGTACGACATGCCATGGTGCAATATATAGTAGTAAGCTTAGTTCGATAGAAAGAATAAGATCGAGGTTAGAAGGAGTCGGGAGCATGTTGCATTCAAACCTTTATTTGCTGTAGGATTTCGGAAATACAGTCAAGTTTGTGGCGTTAGTTTAAACATCAGCTCATAGTTGACAGTCACAGAAATTTTAGAATCAATGTGTTCTCCACAATCGACTACCGACATTTATAAAGACCTGTTAACGAAGTATCCCTCGTCAACCAAACCTCCCAATTTTAACCTGCAACACCACATTGTGGCTAAAGGGCAACTACCTTTCGTCACTGCTCGGCGACTCTACCCCGTGGGGAAATTAGTATTGAAATATATGTTCAAACTGGGGATTTGTCGACCTTCGTCGCCCGCCACAGCATCTCCACTTCATCAGGTCACAAAACGGGTCTCACATGATTGGAAGCCATGCGATGATAGTCCATGGAAATGGTATACTTTAACATTGCAAAAATGCAGGACAAAGTTTTTTTCTTGGGTTGGGTAAGGGGGTCGGTGTAAGTTTAAATTTGAGTTTTCGGGCTCGCGGTCTCCCCATTTTGGCCGCCATCTTGGAAAAGGTGTGCAAATGGTTTTTCCACTATATCTCCGTAAGAGTACATCTTACAGAAAATTTGTAAAGAGATTTTTTGTTTAGAATTAAATTATCTACAATTTATTATATGAGCTTTTTTGTCCTAAATTGAATAATTAAGAAGTTATAAGCCTTAGAACACAAAAAATTAGTCACGATATTTTCTTTTAAGGGCTATAACTTTTTTTCCTTCAATTTTAACAAAAAAAAAATAACAAGTTTTTTTAGAGGGTTTCATAACGAATAATTTTCGTTTATTTTTTTTTAAATTTCATTCACAACGAAGGATTTTACAGCGCTCCGAAGGTATCAAAGTGACAGATTTTCTGAATAATTTTTTTACGATTTTACCTCCTCCTCTCCCTAGACATTCTCAATAACAGGTAGCAAGCAATAATAATGAATGAATGACTTTACGTTCTAAGAAATGTCGATGTTTGAGTAATGTAATAAAATTGTTTGGCAATTTATTGGGGTTTTTCATTATTATTGAATCTCAAAAACTTCATCTGCGGCGCGCGATGTGTTAGCTTCAACCAAAAATGCTCCGGTTGCCGCCAAAAATTCATCATTTGAATTGAACTTTAAGATAGGGGGGTGCACGTTTTTTCGAAAAAAATTTGCCATTTTTGGACCACCCTAATGTGCACAGGAGGTAAACAAAGCTTAGGTTTGAAAAAACGTAAAAGACATCCGATAAGGGCGCTTTATCATACATTTGGATCTATTGACTCAATCTACACTAGTATTCCTTCAGCACCAGCAGAACCGGCTTTTTACGAGACAGGTATGGAAGGGACAAGAGGGTACTGTAGTAACATGTTCACCAGAACATTTCGGCTTGCAAACTTAACAGATACACAATGTGCTTCTACTTGCTTTCTTACTTTACCGTGAGTAGCAAAATTATCGACACGCATCTTCATGTAAAGACAAGAAATTTACTCGCGAAAGACCAGTGTAGACCTAGATAAACTTGCAAAGCCGGTTCTGCTGCTGCTGAAGGAATACTAGTGTAGATTATGGATGCCAACTTATAAAATATATCAATTTTTTATTTCGGTGCAATTCATTGAGAGTGCGTCAGAAATAGCATCGTCAGACTTCGCCGTTTTCCAGCTCTTGTGGACTAATTTGTTATGATCTTCCCACAAAGAAAAGTTCTGTTCTGGAGTGTCAGAATGATCTGAAGAATCAGTTTCTCCGGTCTCATTTTGTGCTATAGTTTTCTTCATAAATTCTTTAACTTTTGCGACAGCCGAAGAGCAAGCGATTGGGTCTGTAAAATACTTTTGTTTAACCTCGAATCCAATATCGTCGCTATAGCGAAGGGTGTCACTCTCTCTATAACACTCATTATCTTGTGAATCTCTTTAAGGACAAGCGACTCACTTCTTTGGCAAGAAAATCTTCGAGTCGAAGGGGTTTAACTTTTAAAACAAGGTTTATTCTAGTTTAGAATAGATTTAACGTTTTATGAAAATACATCGATGCATCGAGTAAATAAATAGCTTTTCAAAACATTGGATCGATTCGATGAATCGTATTGTAAACATCGAGCGAATTCGAGACATCGATGTATATCGAATATCCCTAGCGTAGATACCCACATTGTCTCCAATTTCTAGCAGTAAACCAGTGCTGGGCAATACCAGCTCTTGGGACCCACACGAACTACCCAGGAAGTTCCAGAGCCCTACTAACCTGCTTGTGAGTTTCCTAAAAAAAAGTTGTTAGGATACGACCGACTAAAAGGCTTGCATTCCACGTTATAATTTATTGTATTAATTTCTAAAAAAGACAAGATGGTGAATAAAAAATGTTCGCACCTGATCTGGTCTCCGACCCGTTACTACTCGTGATCAAGCCAAAAAGCACCCCACAGTCTAACCTCTAGAATTGGTGGCTACGTGAAAGGAGTCCATTGTACTAAAACAAAGCCTTTGGTGGTGCCCTGCAATAAACGGAACTTCATCGGAACTTTAAATTTTTATGATCGGACTGGACGACGCACTAATTGCCCCGTTTGCAGATGTACATTACAAGCTTGTACGTGCGTCAACTTTTGTTTAGCGCATAATAACACAGGTAATCTACCTTAAAGAAAATTTTTTTAATAAATTAAGGGCGTCTAAAAATATCTTGCCGGGGCGCCAAAGTACCTAAAGCCGGCCCTGCAAACAATGGAGTACTTCCATCCCCCGATCGGGTTCAGGCTATCGTTAATCTCACACCTCCAACTTCTATCAAATCGATCTAGTTCTTAAGGATGGTGAACTTTCTCCTCAATCGTAGCCGGCTTATCCATGTAGACTTTGGCCTTTACTTAGCCCCAAATGCAAAAGTCTATAGGTGTGTTATCAATCTAGACATCCGATTCACCAGTCCGAAGAGTGAAATTAACTGCTCACCAAATATTGCACTCGCAATAAAGCCATGGCTTCACGGACTGTGTGGCAAGTAGCGCCGTCTTTTTGGAACCAAATATCTTCGAGATCACGAGCTTCAATATCAGGCAAATAGTCCATTATCATAACGGGCGTCATTCACAATTACGTACCTGCCGGTCTCATTTTTGAAGAAATGTGGACCGATGATTCCAACAGCCCATAAACCACAACAAACCGTTGTTTTGTTTGCATGTAATGGCAGCTCTTAAACGTCTTGGGGTTGCTCTTCAGCCTAAATACGGCATTTTTGCTTATTGACGTAGCTATTGAGCCAGAATTAGGTGTCAATTGAACAAAATATTTGGTCGAAAACAGTGGATCTTCTGCAAGCTTTTCAACGGCCCAAAAACTGAAACGATGATGATTCGGAAAGTCGACCGGCTTTAATTCCTGCACAAGTTGAATTTTGTATGCTATTAAGCCAAGCTCTTGACATAAAATACGCTCAGTTGTTCCAACGGATAACACAAGCTGTTGGGAACGGCGCCGAATTGATTTTGTTGTTGCTCATAAGTTGCTCTACGCACACGAAACACATTTCTCATAGAACGCTTATTTTCGTAATACAATTGAATAAGATTTTGTGACGGATTAAGGGTGAGTTGCACCAAATCATTGATTAACGCAATTATTAAAATTAACTTTAACAATAACAGGGTTGTTAAAGTTCCGGTTTGTAAAATTGAGTTGCAACTAGGGTTACCATTCGTCAGGATTTCGCCTGACATGTCAGGCATTTTATTGTCTTGTCAGGCTCAGGGCAGGCTTTAGTTGATGTCAGGCTTTTTTATGATTGATATTTCAATTCTTTTTTCCTTTTGGGTTTTTTTCTTATTCTTAACCGTTTTCTTTGTTATTAACCGACTTCTTTTCCATATTTTTGGTGAAAATGTGTTCAATTTTTTTTAACATTAATTAACAATGGTGCCATTTTTTGTAAGATTGGGAAAACTATTGAAAAATGAAATCCCTGTGAAATTTTTGAAAAATAGCAATTTCGGCCGATTTTATGAGGTTTTCTACGCGTTTATATTAATTCTACACTAAAATACAGTACAGTACAATGTTGTACATCCTGTAGTTGATTAATAAAAGAAACTAAAGTTACTGTAAGTTATCTTATATCACTTGAATTAAGATTGTAAAACTTGATCTTGATAAAGTTTTAAAAAGTAGTAGAATATTAAAATATTTTTTACTTGTCAGGCTTTTTGCTCTAAAATCAGGCATTTTGTAGTTAAAGGTCTGGTATTTCAAAAATAACAACTGGTAACCCTAGTTGCAACACACTATCGTTTGTTAAAGCTTTCGTTAAAACCTTTGTCGTAAAATTTCCCTAAATTTCCTCTCGGATTTTCTTCACAAACAAATTTATAGCACTTACTTCACCTCCAAAATTTTAAAAACACAAAATCTTAATATATAAAAACTACGTGTCACAATGTTTGTACACGCTAATCTCCGAAACCGCCCAACAGATTTAAATGAAAATTTGGAAATGTGTAGGGTTGGTTCCAGATTGAAAGATAGGATAATTTTGGTCCAGATAAGTGAAGCTGCTGTCGAAATATAGAGAATTTCAATGTTTCACTACTTATATTTAAGTTGGCGGGGCGCAAAAATATTTAATTTTAATTGTCATGTACATATAAAAACACGTTAGCTTTAAAAAAGCCCTCCGATTTTTACGAGTGACAACGTATGAATTAGTGTCTTGAGTGTACTGAGTGTACAGTGTGTACAGTATGTACAGTGTGTAGCTAGGGTGGGTCAAAAAAATCAATTATTTTTTTTTTACAAGTGCCACGGAAAAGTGGGTTGCTGGACACCTTACAAAAATTCTCACTCAATATGAGCTCTTAATTTTAATAGGAAGATCCTCCGCATCGCAGTTTTTTATTTTTTCCTCAGTCCAATAGAAAAAAATTCATACCTCATCATGGATTGATTGTACAGAAAAATGTTTTCGGAGAATTTTGTAGGAAATTTAATGCTCTACAAAAAAGGTATATTATATTTTTTCTGTAAACCTCACCATTTGGAAGATATTGAAGATTTAAGTTTGATTATTTTAAGACACATTTCATTTTTGCTAAATAAAAAGATAACGGTGCATAAGTGCCAATTTTTTTCCAAAAAATAAATTGTCCAAGTCAAAATACATAATGTGTGGAAATTTATCAATATTGGTGAAATAACATAGGAGTTATCACCTGTTAAATCATTGGAATTACGGTACTTTGGAGTGGAATTACAGCGAAACGGGACTTGAGCGACACTTTTTGTTAATGCAGTTGATTTGTGCATAGTTAACTGTACATTGTGTGAAAATTTCATCAAAATTGGAGGTGGTCATGGTATACTGGAGATTTACCGAAACAAAAATGAAATTTGTCTTAAAATAATCAAACTTAAATCTTCAATATCTTCCAAATGGTGGGGTTTACAGAAAAAATATAATATACCTTTTTTGTAGAGCATTAAATTTCCTACAAAATTCTCCGAAAACATTTTTCTGTACAATAAATCCATGATGAGGTATGAATTTTTTTCGATTGGACTGAGGAAAAAATAAAAAACTGCGATGCGGAGGATCTTCCTATTAAAATTAAGAGCTCATATTGAGTGAGAATTTTTGTAAGGTGTCCAACAACCCATTTTTCCGTGGCACTTGTAAAAAAAAATAATTGATTTTTTTGACCCACCCTAGGTACAGTGTGTACAGTGTACTGTGTACGGTGTACTATATACTATGTACTATGGACTGTATACTAAAACTACCGGAGCTCGCAAAAACACACCAGTTAAGAAACATATAATTTATATACAAAATAAAAATATTTGTGAACATTGGGAAACCTGTAAAATATTAGCATTCATTGTTCTTTATATACTTCCACCGAAAAATGGGTAAAAGCTTTTAATTGGTGGGATTAAATAAAGTGTTAATAAGAAAATATATAAATATCGAGTTTTTGCATTATGCCTCAGATTGCGGTACATCTTGAAAACGGTCAACGTGTATATTTCACTGAAGAAAATGCTCTCCAACGGGCTTTCCAGCCGTTGCTGAATCTTCCAGGACCAACGTCTTTCGAATTTTTACCAACAGTCAATGGTCAAATATTCAATACATTTCAAGATGCATGTTGCGAGTTGCAAGGGATCTGACACTTACTGATGCAGCATTTGAATCCACGCCGAATAACATTCGTCAACTGTTCGTAATTATATTGACGACATGATACCCAACAGAACCATCGGTTTTGTGGGAAAAATACAAGAACGGCATGACTGAAGACATATTTCGCAGAATTAGACAAACAAACCAATATCCAAACTATCGAACTTTTATAGGAATAATTAGTTTTTCGTTAATGGTTATAAATATTTGTTGAAGAGTTGAATTTTGAAGGTTAGGATTATAGTGTGACAATGTATTTACTTGAACCAAAATACTCCATAATTACATATAACCTGGTTACATGACGCTCGAAATTGATTTGAAACATATTTGAAATACATTTCGATCTTATTTAAACACAGATCGATTTGAAATAGGATTGACTCGATTCGTTACAAAAAATTTCCTTGACCGAATTGAAATTGAATCAAGAATGTGCATGTAAACACAAATTGAAATTAGATCGAATTTAATTTTGACGTTTTTAGGTTTTTTTTTGTTTGTAGCGTTTATTTTCTGTTTACAAAAGAATTTTGTGCTGTGAAAAGTGCTTTTAATCATGACTAAACAAATACAAAATCTCTTGGGCTTCCTCTTAGGAATGTTTTGTATGGCAATAGTAAGCATGGCTTCAATGATTTTAAAATGTTTTAAACTATTAATTTCCAACTTTTTGGATAAATTTCTCAAAAGTCTCCTTCTTCTTATTTTCACATGCTGATTATGTATTTTCAAAGTTAACATAAAATTATTGAAATAAGCAGAAAAAGCTTGCAAAATTAAATAATTTTCTTCATTGTATTCCATTATTCCAACTTGGCATTTGTCAACTGTCAGTTTCAAGCCTATTTGGATTTAATTTCAAATCAGTAACTCAATCGAGAAGAACCGAAAACACAGATCGTATTTCAAACCACTTTCAAGTCGAGCTTTCGATCCCCTCATGTAACCACGATAATAGACAATGAAATTCTGTGGTTTCTGATTGAAAAACTGAAGCTAGTAGGGGCCCATACATTACAAAGTTTTATGAGTTCTTTAACTAGAAATAAGTTGTTAGCAGTAGCATACTGTAAAAATTGTTGTAACATGTGCAAACAAAACTAAAAATTAACAATAACAACAGAAACACACCAAACAACACTATAGGGGAAGTTTTTCAGTTTATTCATAGAATTGTCAGGTAAAACCACGAAAAAATTAAACCATTTTGATATTTGGGACAAACTTGTGACAATCATAACACCAAAAACCAAATTCACCACACATTGTCAATCTTTGTTTTAACACCTTGTTTGAAGGCATAAAACTTTGTAGTGTACAGGCCTTATTAAAGGAGTTCGGCAGAGATCGGAACAAGTTATAGTCGGAGGGTGCTATGTCTGGACTAATGCGGTCAATGAATCAGAGCTTCCCAACCAAACTCTCACTATTTTGGACAAGTCTATTAAAGAAGTGTGTTATCCGGTGTTGTCGTGATGAAAGACAACACCTTTGCTATTATTCCATTCGGGTCGGTTTCGTTCAAATTCCTGAAGTAATCTCTTTAGTTATCCACAGTACACTTGAGAATCAATAGTCTGAACAGCTGGAAGTACCTCATAGTGGACGATTCCCTTCCAATCCCACCACAAACACGGCATCACCTTTTTCGACCTTAACTCTAGTTTCGCGAATGCTTGTGACGTCTTGCCCTTCGCAGACTTGTCCATAATTTCAAACCGGTTTTAATATGAGTTCAATAGTACACTAGGAACTCACTTTTCTCCATCATTTTCGTGTAACGATTGTAATACCTATGGAGTAGTGTGTGGTGCAAGCACAGCGAAGCAGCTTTGCCGAGAACGAAAACATGTTTGGGTTAGTGTAATGGACGGTGAAACCAGAAAATGTTTGGGTGAACAAATGATGAAAAATTATGGAAGAAAAACTGTCTTCCTGCGACCCCTTGCCTATAAATCCGGTTTTTGTTTTGATGTTATGGACAAGTCTGCGGAAGGCCTCTAACCATCACTTGTCCACGATCTTTCACACTTTCCCAATCTTCATCACTGGTTATGGGACGTTTCAGAAATGGGTCGATTGTGTTAATTTGTTTTATCATGTTTTTCGTGCTCAACTCATGAAGAACTCATATGTACTTACATCGAGGTTCTTTTTGTATCCAGCTTTGCCTAATAGTCCAATAAATAGGAACTTTTTCTTTGCGAAAAATACTGCACGCGATTGTTTTTTACCAAATGATTTTATATATTTTTAAAAGCCTAAATCCAAAATGGCGTTACCCCCACCCTCTTGCTAAACTTACAGTGAAGGAAAACGCGTTTAATTCTATATCTCAAAAAATATGCATTTTACGACAAAAATGTATATTATGTGTATTATTGTATATAATAATGACTGGACTATTTTTATCCTACGGCCTTTATTTTTCGAGTTATAAGCAATTTAATGCAATAATTGGTCAAAAAGTACCAAATAAGCACCAAATAAGGCCAATTTTAACATCAAACTTGCTAATAACTTCAAAAGTAAAAGCCTTAGGATAAAAATTGTCCGACATTATTCAATGAAAATTGTCCAAGCTTTCCAATTTTGCAAAAAAAATATTAGTTAACTACGTATTTTTTGGAGAAAGAGATGGTTTTAGTTGAAATTTTCGTTAAAAAAACAAAATTTTGATTTTGATGACTCATTGCTTTGGAAGTTGATAGGGTAGAGCCTTGACTTTTACAGTTTAGATAGGTGGGAGTATTCTGAGTACACTGATACCTTATTCATGAAAATAGCTCATAGGGTTCCAAAATTACAGGGTGATATGTAAACCTCTACCAAAAAAAATTCAAAACGCCCTAGCTGCTAAACCGTTACGATTTACCGCCCGCCTTCCATATGATTTTTTGTTCGCCTATCCAAAACCTATTCCCAGCCAACCGCTTTGTAAACTTAGCGGTATAGACCCTGTATATTGGGAAAAACCTACTTTTGAATCTACGTTTTTCGACACTTAAAGCGCCATAACTGGTGCAATATTAGCCCTACGTAAAAAATAATAATAACAAAAATTATAGATAATCGTGTGTTCTATAAGTCTTACGAATGACTTTTTCATGTAGAATTAACCATTACCGAAATATAGTGCAAAGAAAGTGGTATATGAAGTTTGAAGCACTATTTCTCCGTAGATATTGACTTTACACAAAAAAGTTCCCAACAAGAAAGTTAAATCACTTATTTATCTACAAAAAAGATTGTATACATTTTTGTCATAAAATGTATAGTTTTTGAGATATAGAATTAAACGCGTTTTTGTTCAATGTAAGTTTAGCAAGAGGGTGGGGATGACGCCATTTTGGATTTAAGCTTATAAAAATATATAAAATCATTTGGTAAAAAAAATCGCGTGCGGTATTTTTCGCGTTACGAAGGCCTTTTTTTAAACCTATTTATTGGACTATAAATGATTGAGGCAATGCCTAGCTTCATACCAATATCAGCACAGCTGACATGCCTATCTAGATGGATTTTTTCCAGAATTTCATCAGTTTTTTCAGTTATTCGACGACCAGAGCGTGACTAATTTTTCACACCATAACCAGAACGATAGCGAGAGAAACATTTCCGTGCAGCAGGCTTTCATAAAGTGGCTTTACCGTTGACACTACAATTTTTTTTCAAAGCCTTTACATACATAGTTCTCTCCACTATGCAAAGTAACACTCCAACTGTCACCTTTCAAACGAGCGTTTAGTGATGTCGCTGTGATCAGTGCTTCGTAATTTATTTGCAATTGACGCTATGCCTCATTTTGCCTCAGCTTGCAGGATACGTTTTGTTTCGTGTTTTATAGTGTAAAATGGGCCTATCTATCGGAAAAACGCCACGAACTTTTCCCAGGCCTAATATTACACTAAATGGCACTGCATAAAAAAAAATGTGCTAACGCACGAACAAAAAGAACAAAATTTTTTTAAGGAAACTTCAATTGCACAGGTTCAATTCAATCGCTACAGTGTTTTTTTTTAATTTAATTCTGAGAAACCCCTTTAGATTGTATGCCAAGGTAACTTTTCCGAATAATTTTTACCGAGAAAAAAAATCCTTTTCTTTAAAAGCACTTTTCTTATAAATGGCAATTCTAAACCCTCTTCCAATGAATCCATTTAGAATAATTACAAAGATATGAAAACGTGAATTATTCAAACACGGAATAGATTTCCTGGGAAATACAACCCTTCAGAAATAAATTCATGATTTTCAATTAATTACTAGAAATTTTCTTGCAAACCTTGCTTCCAGTTATTCATCGATTCTTTCAATTTTTTTTGCTTCCGAACATAACATGAATGGGTTAAAAAATTGGCTTTGCTTGTATTAAACCCTCTTCTATTTTTCATTTTTTTACATCTTTGTGCAACTGTACAAGTAATTAGTTCACCATTTCACTTTCAATTCCAGATTCACCATATCAAACACCATTCCGCGAAAGAGAAGTAGGATCCCTTAGTCAACCAGAATTAGCTGAGCAATTCCTTCGTGAAGTCGAACAAGAACGAGAATTAGAATGGGAAGAAAAATACAAAGAAACTCTCCGAAAATTATGGGAAAAGTATCAACAACAAGAAAACGAAATCGAACAGCAATTGTTTAATGAAGAAAAACGAAAGCACCCAATGGCCGGAAATATTGGTCCATACTATGCTGGACCACCAATGGAACGGAAACGATCATATCCTGTACTTCCATGGCTACCTGCATCTCGAAAGAAGCGCTTCCCGGTTGCTAAACGATCACCGAAAATGCCAATGGATGAACCAACTGGGGCTGATGAAAAAGTTGCCAAAGATTTACAAGCAATTTTCGGAACTGAATCCGATGATAAGAAGAAGCGATCAACAAATGAAGGTACAAAACTCTACTAAAAAATCACAATGCAAAATTATAATATTCACGTTTTTATAGAACCACCAGAAAAAGAAAAGCCTACTGATGCCCCACATGATAAGAAATCTAGTGATGCTCATAATTCTGGAGAGCATAATCACAGCCATCATCATCATGGTCATGATGAAGAACATGCTGAAGATGAGTCAGATGAACACGATCAGGAACACGAGCACGAACATGAACATGAGCACGATCAGGACGATGATGATGACGATCAGGATTTTGATGATGATGATGAAGATCGGAAGAAGAAAAGGGATGTTTCTGCAAAGAAGAGATCGAATCAGGAAATAATCAGGGAGGATCAGATCATTCCAGGTGACTTGACTGATTCTAGACGTAAGAAATCGATTCAATGGTCAAAATATTTTGGCATAGACAGAAGGAAAAAATCAGATCCTTGGTTCATGGGGGCGAATAAGTAATTTTAAACTCGCAAATGCTTTCAATAGATAAAAGTTAATAAATACTATTTTCCAGCAATGAACCTCCCAAAAAGCAAGACTACAGCGGCCCAGAAATCGAAGAAAAACCAATCAAGCGTGATTTAGATACTGATAAGTTGGAGAATATGGATGATAAGCTAAAAACAATAGAAGATCTTATTATTGATGAGACTATTAAGTACACAGGAGCACACGAAGGTAATGTGCTTAACTTTCGTAACTTTTTCTTTATTTTATATAATTCAATTTTAAAGGTATCTCAGATCCAGATGAAATACGCCGATTAAAAGATCATGTTGTATCTAGATTGGCTACAGCCTATAGCCTGGAAAAAATGAGACGTGCTTTAGAGAAACTTCGGCAGTCAGTTGATAATGAGAATCATTTGCAGAGGAATGAAATTGAAACATCCGATAGTTCTAAGGAAAAGGAAAAGGAGAAGCGAGTTGCTATAAAAAAAGAGAAAGTCCAATTCGATGGCAATCAGTAAGTTTCTTTTAAATATCAAAACGATAGATGAAATTTCTGCATGACAATTGTCTACTTAACATTATTACATACATATACACAACACAGAGTGCAACGTCATCGTCATCTTTAGGGAAAAGAATAAAATTTGATTTTTTAGAACATGATGCTATGGATTACAAATTTAAAAGCCATTTAGTTGATCTTGTAATTCGGCAAATTTGATATATTTCGCCAACTCATCATTTTATAGCAGGTTGAAAAGTAAATGCTTTAATGCAATCTGTGGCAACGAAAACTTCAGATCAGTAACGTTCATCCAGAAGAATTTTACTAAATTCACTTGGAAGGCAAACTTGATGACACATATCTATTCGCGTGGAGCTCTTCTATGCCCGACGCAGCTATACCATACTCCGCCCAAAGTATTCCACACACTCAATGGACGGGGTCTTCTTCAGAAAACGAGAGTTATTAGGTGCCTATCTATCATCATAAATAAATCCATTATATCTTTGACTTACTTCCATAAAACTGGATTAAGAGTTCTTTCGCGGGCGTTTAATCAAGGCAAAACTGAATAACGTCAAATCCAAACCCTACTCAAGTCTGCCTGGGTCCGCCAGGAGTCTTATACCCGCGACAGACTAGCACCCTTAATCTAGATTATGACGTCAGAATGACGTAAACTCCATTTAATTTCCATATCTTTTAGATGGTTCTGCGTCATTCTGACGTCATAATCTAGATTAAGTTTCTAGTCTGTCCCCGGTATTACTCTACTTACTTACTTACTCACTCTATTTCTCAAATTTATAAATGTCCTGCTCTGAATCCTTCCAAGCCACTTCACAGCTCTGCTGACGACAGTATACTATACGTTACTCTTACGCCTTCGATAATGCAAGACAAGCGCGTGTCAGATCCTGTCTTGATGATCTCGTACATTTGTCTGACTCACACTCAATCAACAGGCACATTGAACTCATGCTTGATTGATAAGAATCGTGTCGATTGCAATGCTTCCAAAACAAAGTTCTGTCTTATTTCTAATTAAACCTGCAACACGTCTTCATTCGTTTCTGTGGACTTATGACTGACCCATTTATATAAACCAACTTCTGTAACAGAATGACCACATATTCCAAATCCCAGTGCTTGTATTTCATAAGAGATGCATATTCCTCCTGCAGCCATCATCGGCTCTGGCTATAGTATACAAATCCTACATTCGGTCTCTCGTCGATTAAAAATCCTTTATGTTAGGGCGGGGCTTCGAAAACTGCCTTATCGTGGCTATATAAAGTACAAAATAGCACGCTCAAACTAATCGATGACTACGCCATCAACCCTTTGAGCCACAATAGAAATGTAGCAGCCCTACAAATTTTTATCGCTAACTTCATAGCGACTGTTCCATCGAAACAAAAGTTGTCCTGCCTCCACGGCAATCTTATACTCGCTACACCCACTAGCCGTTGCCTACAGCCCATCTTTTCTCTCAGTGTACAAACAATGAATTCATTCATAAATAGAACAACTCAACTAAGGAAAGCAATCTTTCTCAGTTAATATTTCCGAACTCCTACCACATTCAAGAGTTCAACGCATGGTTCATCGCCGGCATCCCCTTCAATACCCTCCTGACTGCTCATAACATAAGGGGCTGGTAGTAGAAAGAGTGATTCCTAAGCTTAGAACTGCCACATAAAAAGAAGCAAAGTATTGCCAAAGATTTATTTATTAACTTCCCAGTAGGAAGTTTTTGTAATCGGTCCGAAAATCGAAATCGAAATTTTCAATGCATTTCATGTTTCAAGGTGCCAATAGCATTTTAGGCAAAAATTTGAGCAGAAATATATGTGTGTGTGTCTGTGCGTACGTATGTGGCCATTTTTTCCTGCACGATTTCGCGCGAACCAAAAAAGATATCGACTTCCTTGAGATGCCGTTCGAAGCGTGTTAAAGGAAATATGATCTGAAAAGATTTTCATAAAAATCGGTCGAGTCGTTTTTTTGTTTGAATGAAGCTCATGATTTTTGTACCTGCACAATATCGCGCGAACCAAATATAATACCGACTTCGTTGAGGTGCCGATCGAAGATATGATCTGAAAAAATATCATAACATTCAAGGCGTTTTTTGTGTTTAAATGAACAGACTTCGGCAAGTGTGCCAAGTAACTTAAATTAATTAGTTTTGCTACTGTCTAATATACTCATGGGAAAGAACCCCATTCCAAAGGAGGTTAACTTTTGTGGGACAGACGAGCAATAGCTTCCCACGAAATTTTAAAAATTTAGATCAGAACTTCTTGGGGCTTGCTTTCCACTTTCTACAGCTTCTGGAAATTGAAGTTCATCCCGGAATTTCTAGTGGTTACCGAAAAGTTTGGCCTTTTCGGGCAAGTTTGACAAATCCTTTACATTGCTTAATTTTGGTTCGAGTTTCCAAATGAAGTTATTACCAGTTTATCAGGGTGATAGTGTAGGGAACGAAATACAAGCGACAAGTTCGTTTGCTACCGTTCAGCAAAACCAAATTCTCTATAAAAGCCTTGCGGATTTACCACGGTTATCGTTATTTCAAATAGCTTCTTTCAGGATTACTTTGGCACCAGTTCTGGTACTAGCCAATTTCCCACTACTACTAAAACTATTACTATTTTCTAAGTAAACAGTTTATTAATATTATATTATTCAATATTACAAGATTTTTGCTATTAGGTATAGAAGTTGTGTTAGTTTGAAGAACCAGGTGTATGAATCTGGTGTGATTTTTCTTACAAATTGTTGTTATTATTGTTCATTTATTATTAAAATATCCATTGATAATATTCAACATTCCTTATACTGGGGAGTTGGTCGTGTAGACCGAAAGGGCCAAACCCACTTCCCAACTAGTTTTAATTTAACCACAAAAAAAAAGTGTATTTTGTTGGATTATTTTCGAAATTATTGCGAAAAATCCTTAAAAAGGGGTGGTTTTTTGCTTTTTAAGGATGACGCCCATATTTTAGGACTGCGGGACCTCGATTTTCGTGATCAGCGACCCAAAAAACATAAAGGGAACGATTTTCGTAACGGTGTTATGTTTCGTCAACCCCCTCGCGTTTTGAATGGTCCTACAAGGCCAGATCGGCCAGAGTGATAGGAATGCTTTTGTTAAAATCTTCTGTAAGACTAGTTATAGTTCTTAATTAAGCCTGGCGCTTACACTTATTTTAAAAAAACTTTACTAGTTAAATTATATTTAAATAGTACATAATTGCAATCTCACCAAAAAAATTAATTTCTCCTCTTTCATTCCTGCAGACACTCCTTGGATACACCACAAGCCGAAAAATCCCAAGAAGTTCAAGCAAATAATTTGGAAGATTCAAATGAGGACAAGAAGAAAAAGAAGAAGCGCAACAACGGCATCCAGAAATTCCCCAGTGTACCAAATGATGTTGGAGACTTTGAAGAAGAACTTGGTGCAGGACACTTCGAGCCAATTAACGAAGGATACGGTGTCAGTGGCATCAGCAGGACATATAGCCCAAACTTAAATCAATGCCCACTACTTGATTCAATGGCTGATAGATGTCGCGGTGTAGATATTCTAAGTGGTGATATCCATCAGGAACTTCTACCAGTATGCGGAATTCATCAGCTATGTTATCTTTGTGTAAGCTGAAATAAAAAAAATAATTATAATATTATTTAAAAGAATTATGATTTTGATGTGTAATCCTTAATTTTTTTTTAGGGCACCTCACAAGTTTCTTGCGACTTCCAATATTTATCTGAAGCAGATTCCGTTTGCGGCCGTAATAGTGAGTGCCAATCAGCAGCTAGATCAGCACTGATGATATTGCGGGGAGCACCAGGGCCACAGCTAGGACCTAAGGAATGTCTTAAGAATCCTTGTTTGTATAGAGCAATGAGAGAAATCGGTCTGTAAATAATGAAATTTGATAAAAAGTAATTTAAATCTATTTTCAATATGCTGTCACTCAAGTACCACCATCCAAATAATAATAAAAACAAAATAAATTAAAAGTAGAAAATAAAAGAAAATATTTCAACAAAAAAAAATTGTAAAATATGGCCATCCCTATACATATATATATTATATATTGAGAAAAAATTCCTAAAACAAATTTTATGAATGTATTTATTAAATAAATTCACACACACATACACACATGTTACGCATACAAAAACAGAGAAAACAAAACAAAGAAAAAAACAAAAAATGGCATTAAAAAAATAATTAGTAAAAGAAAACAAATTAATTACAAAGATAAAAAATATTTTTTAGAAAAATTTTTACTATTTTATGTTAAAACAAGAAGAAAAAAATAAAATAAAAAATCTCATTGTGAGTTTCCAGTTTTTTAATTTTTAAGTGGTTATGAAAAAAATAAAATAAAATAAATAAAATATAAAAAAAAAAGTCGGTAAAACATAAGTACTTATACATACAATATACATACTTACATATAAAAATAAGTGTAAAAAAACAAATCTAATAAATAAATGAAGGTTACCGAGACAAAATTTTTTGGCATATGTATTTAACATTGTTTAAAACAAATAAAAAATGATAAGTAATAAACAAATTCTTAATTAATATAAAACAAGAAAAAAGAAATAACAAAAACTACACAAAAATGTTTAAACAAAAAAAAGGCGAAAAATGGCAGCTACTTGTTTTTTATTTTGACAAATCGCTTTGTTCGAACAAAACCTGTAAAATAAATAAATATATCGGGAAATAATATTGTTATTTTATCTGTACATTGAGTATTGTTAATGCTAATAAGTGCTAAGACATGCTAAATACATACGTAGTAAAAATTAAAACATTTATTCCCGATTATGGAGATTTTTGTCAAAATAAAAACAATTTTTTCATTAAAAACTTGTTATCAAACCGTTTTCCCTGCTTTATCGGTGTAATTTTTATCAAATCGCTACGGAAAAAAACAAAACAAAATACATTATGAGTGGTTATATTTGAGTATAGAAAATATCGTTATTAACGTGTGAAAATTTAATTGGGTTTTTTTTGTTATTTTTATTAAAATTGCGATAAGGAAACGACAAAATATCATGGCTGTATTTCTTCTAATTCTCTATTTCTTCTTATTCTTCTAACGTGGTAGAGTCCCTGTAGGACTTAGTCCTTTTGAAGTATCTTCTTCCAGCCATCTGAAAGTTATGCTAGTTCTCTCCAAGTGACTAAACGTAGTTTTCGTATACCTTCTAGAACGTAACTCATACACCGTAGTCTTCCTGCGTTTCCGTTTCCTGTTGGTCTACCATTGAAAATCCTGGCTAGCATTATTTCTTCAGAAGTTCGCACATGTCCAAACCGTTATAGTCTTCCTAGTTTTACGTGAACGACAATATTTATTTCGTTACACATTTCTTAAAATTCTTCGTCTGTCCTAATGCTCCATTCGTTTTTGTGGATTGCTGCAAGCCCTAATACTCTTCATTCTTCTTTACCTTTGAAAAGTGTATATATGTACATGGCTCCTTTATTGCAGACTAGTCAAAAACCCGCGTGCGTTGCAACGCCTTTAAATAAAAAAAGTTTATGTGTGGACTGTCCGCGGTAGGAAAAAAGTATAATGAAAACAACAAAAAATCTGGCAAAGATGATTTTGGATACCACACAGAAATTTAGAGTTACCTATAAAAAATATTGTAATATTTCTTCTCGGGCATTCTCGGATTCGTCAGGGATTAATTGGAACAATTTGTTTCTTTTTAACAACTTTAATTTCAAAACCAAACTTCTTGCACACATGTGTTCCTGCTTCCTCTTCTTGGCGCTTCAGTTAGAACAGCCGTACTCTATTGAGATGTGACACTGCGTTATGTATGTATTCAAGTAGGTGCCTCTGAACATGAAACTTCTCGGTGAATTGGAATTTTAACTTTCTCTTTTCGGTTAGCCGTTACACTGACCCCCCTTCTTAAACTTCACGACAATAGACCAAATTACCAGGATACACTTTGATCAATATTCTTCCATTTGGAGCTAGGATGTGAAAATTTTTCGATTTCCCAACTCTTTAACAACCTACATACAGCTGACCGGGAAATGACACTTATTTGGCAAAACTCGTCGACCATATTGGCCCCGAAATTTAAAATTTATAAGTTTTGATCATAAATTCTTTATTTGTTACCTTGAAATCCCCCAGATACCGATCTTCATTGGAATCGTAGTACAATTGGCAAACTCATCGGCCGTATTGTTGCGGCCATTTTGAATTTATAAGCTTTGATTATACGTTCGTTATTTGCAACCTTAAAACCCCACTTTCATTGGAATCGGAATACAATTGGAAAAATTCGTCCGCCATATTGGCGCGGCCATTTTGAATTTATAAGTTCTGATGATAAGTTCGTTATTTGCTACCTCAAAAAACCCCAAATACCGATTTTCATTGGAATCGGAACACAATTGGCAAATTCGTCGGCCATATTGGCGCGGCCATTTTGAATTTTTAGGTTTATTAGCGACCTTAAAACCCCCATAGATACCAACTTTCATTGAAATCGGAGCACAAATTGCAACTTCATATATGGGTGGCCATTTTGAATTTCGGTCATATTTTGGCGGCCATGTTGAATTTCGAAAATCGGGCTTCGAGGTGTTTCGTGGCAGACCCCCCCTTCATGCAAAATTTCGAAGCTATGCGATAACTGGTGCGCTCGCTATAGCGCACACATACATACATACATACAGAAACTTTCTTTTATTAATATAGATTAGAAAAAGTGAAAGTGAACATAACATGTCTTACAATTAGACTAAATAGGTAACACCCGTGATTAACATATAAAGTTTTTTGTTAGTGACAACTGTTTCAAAAATTGGTATAAAATGTAGATGTTAAATTTCGTTTTCATCTTTTAATTTTTTTCCATTTATTTATTAAATGTGAAAATTATAATACGGAAACTACTGTAACGAACGTGGTTATCAAAATATTTTGATGATTAAGACTTGATGATAATCATCAGATAATAGTCATTAGTTAACAAATAAGAGTGACACACACACGACCGTTAATGATGAGTAGCGTTAATAAAGAATTAAAAAACGCTGTCTGTCTACTGCTATAGAGTACAGAATAGGCTTAAACTAGCATGATGTGTACTTGACATGGTGCATACATGCAATTCTCGTTTCGAATGCCATAATGACAACATCTTCCTAAAATAATATTTCCTCTTTTTTATGTTTATTCAAATTTGTACTTTAGACCAAATCTATCTGAAAAAATACTTGTCTCGCGCCAACAACTCCTGCGGCTAACATAACGTTTAATTCCATTTGACCACATTCATCCTTTTGTAGATAAATTCTGTCTTCACTTCCAAGTGCTTCAATTGTTTGCAGTATTGCACTTTTGTTAACCACAGTGTTAAGGTGTTTAGTAAGAACGCTTCCAAATGTGATAACCAAATTGATTCGTTGATTGCTGAGATCATGGACATGAAATCAGTTGCTGTTGTTGATAGTGCTATTGCTATGTTGACGCTTAGTTGTCCATGACACTGCTCCATTTTGCATGACGAATACTTATCCATAAGTTGATTTTTGTTGATTTGGATCACTGGTCCAGCCTGCTTCACATTAACCTTCTAACTCTTGTAGTTCACTGGTATAGACAAGTCTTTGGTATTTTGTCCCCTTCATGTATTGTCGAATACGTTGAACAATAGTAGTCCTTTGGACCATTTCTATGTTGTTATTATAACGATTAAGCAAGTTTACAGCATAGCAAATATCTGGCCGGGTCACTTCGGCAGGAAAAGTAAGCTTTCGATAGCTTGCATATGTGCAGATAGTATATATAATATTTAACATCCGTTCCTTTTCAATTAAAATTGTTGGACACAGTTTTTTTTTATATGTTTTTTGATTTGGGCCAAAACAATTTAAAAGTTCAATGGTAACTTTCGACTGATCATGAGTAATTTGGACCTCTAAGATTGGTGAAACGTTCCGCACAAAATATACAATTTAAAAAAACATTTTTACCCTACGATGATTTGGCATAAAATGACGGCAATTTTAATGTTTTTCGGAAAGTGCCAATTGTTGCCGTAAAAAACAAATTTTGTTTTTGAAACTTCAATCACGTATTTATAGCATCAAAATACACATTTTCTTCAATTTTTAGGAAAATCCGACTATTTTCCCGTTATTTATTGTATTTTTAGTAAAAAAAACAAATTTCATACATTTTGGTTTTTTGAATCCATATTCATTTTTAAAGTATTTATACCGAATCAGTTCGATAGTCTTTTCATTCACGAGGATTTTTCAATTTTTTTTATTTTTCTACGACCAACAAAACTGGAGAAATTAAAAAAATAGTGTAGCAACGCACTCGAAATGCATTAAAAATCCACATTTTTGCAATTTTCTCGCGCGCACAGTCCCGATTTTGCAGAAATTTTTTTTTCGCTTTATCTTAGCATAAAAAGAAAAAAAAATCCAACTTCCCAACTACATCATAACTTTCTTTTTTTTTGTTTAATTTCCTTCTACTAAAATTATTCTACACACCAAAAAGTGTGTTGTATTTTCATAGCTCAAAAGTGTGTTGTTACTCCAAAAGTGTGTTAATAAATGTTAAGTGAGTGGTTTCAACGCACTTAAGTGTGTTGTTTAGATTTCAGGTCATAATTCACGACTTATTTTTAACACAATAAAAAGTGTGTTATAATTTTAACACGGAAGAGCGTGTCAATTGCAAGATAAACTGTGTTAAAACAACACACTTTTTCTTGACAACACAATTAGGTGTGTTGAATAATACACTTTGGTGCTTTAAACAACACATTTTGTGTGCTAAAAAACACACTTCAGTGTGTTACACCTCTTACAGTGTGAGTCCAAAAGTATCGCGGCCACTCACTTGGCATATTGAACTACACCTTTTTACCTCGTGTTCGTAGACCAGACCGCTTAAATAGTTTCAGCAGTGTGTCTAATGGTTTGTCACTTAGACTTGATTGTTTGAACACAATCTCGTCGAACAATATGACCCTACTTCTCGCTATGCCAGAGTACCCACAGAGGTGGTGTGCTTCGCCGCTTAGCTATCGGAGAAGACAGCGAATCGTTTGGTTTTGTATGCACTTCTATGTCTGCTTTGGAGCCATTCGTGAACATTACTAGTCCACCCTCCGGTACTTTAGGAAAGGTCCAGGATAGTCTATCTTGTATGTGTACAGCAGGTAGCTCAAATTTTGAGAACTTAAAGGCATGCAGTTCGATAGCATTCCCGCTTTCAGAATCTCTTCTATAATGTTGATTATTATCGCTTTCAGGTGCAGCACCGCGTATATGGCGGATTTCTTTATCTCCAGGTGGAGTGGTACCAAATTGAGGAAAGTTTCAGGCGCATTGCGGATGGTCCCGGTGATGAAAAGGGAGAGCCATTTTTTGATTAATTTAGTTATGAACCTTTTAGGCGCCGTTCTGTGTCACCACATTAAAGCCCCTTAAATTACCAGTGTCCTTATAATGATAATGTAAATCCAGTACATGGCTTTTTGTTGTAGACCCCATGTGGATCCACAAGCTCTGCGACAACCTCATAGAGATGTGCGTGTCCTGCTCATTAGAGTATCCATGTGATGATTCCAGTTGAGCTTGGATTGTAGCGGTGCTCCTAAGTATTTGGCTTGATGTGACAAGTCTATAGCCTGCAAGGGTAGGTTCTGCCAGTGCTGGCAGTGTTCATCTTCTGGTATATGAAACTAGAATCGTTTTGTCGAAATTGACATTCAGTCAATCCTACGCTGACGCACGAGCTGGAGACCAAATCAAGTGCCTGCTGCAGACGCCTTGATATGGACCTTCTGTTATACCTGCTACCACGATGACAACGTCGTCTGAGTAGCCTGTAGATATCCTTTTTCTATAGTGCCCTCCAAGGACCCCTCAAGATGACAGACTATTAGTTTGCGAATTCTCAGTCTAGAGTCAATCTAGTCGCAGAAAGTGCTACTTAGACCTAGCATACTTAGAGCTTAGTATCAAAGGATGTGTTATCGAGGAAGGCCGTCCGCGCAACTCTATTGTTTCGTGCTGCACGTTCCAACCTGAGCATTAGACTGTGTCAGTGGACTTGCCCGCCTGGTATGCACGCGGGTAGGAGCTTACCGGTTGGCGAGGAAGATAAGTTTCCCTTATTACCCTGTCCACAATTGGAAAAAGTTCTCCGAGAAGCTAAAGCTGCTGGATCAACTGTAACTGAACTGCAAATTCTACAATATAATTTGTCCAACAGACTCGAGCATAATCTTCTAAATATTTTTCGTAAAAGTGTGTATAATACAATAATTCTAACTCTTCTATCAACACCGCGTAGTTTTACTATTTCAACGAGTATTTTGTACAAACACAAGACAAAACAATTTGAAATTTTTATTGACTATCTTCCAACTTAAGGATTTTCCTAGATATTTCCAACTCGAACGGTTTAATGCTGTCTTCTTAAGGTTCTGCCCCGAGCTTTTTTAGTTTAATAATGCCTGTTTCCTGACGTCTTCCGGGTTCCAGATTTGAGCCTGTTTGGTTATATCCTCACACACTTTTCTCTTCATAATTTATTTTTATATTTCCTTCTGTTCAATGAGAGTTTCTATGGAAACATTTAGGGTGGAACACTTTAATGTACCTAAAGCAGTGCTTCCAGCATTTTTCTCGTCTTTACCGAAAAGTTTGACATAAAAAATATACTAGAAAAAAGTGTGTCCACATTGTGCATGCATAAACTCAACTTAACTTCATTGGAGATGGTGTTCAGGAGAACATCTTCCTTAAGTATCGATTTGTTGTATGTGTCAAATCGTTAATCTATATAAGTAACATTGATTTGCCACATGTACCTACCGCCTTATTCAGTATGATTGATCATCTTAGTTTGGCAAATTTGCTTTTTCAATTCTTGCCTCCTTTAAGGTGTCGGTCCACTTGCCCTTTTGTTGCAATGACTGAAATAAAATTTGCCGAACTCTGAGCTTGGTTATTTACTCTTAGCTCAGTTGTATTTTTTTATTTTAAAAGCTACTTCCAACGCTTTTTCATTTAGGCTCTTTTTTTTAAATATTATAGTTCATTTAAGTAATTCGACTCGACAGGGACCACTTTCCGTTCATTCTAGAGTTCAGGTTGCATCGCAATCTGCCTCAGTACGGCCAAACCTATCCTATTCTCTTCTATCCATCGAACTAAGTTCCATTAGGGGTTCTAAAATAGTGCTACAACACAACAATCGCCTTTAAAGAGACGTTCTAGAGTATATTTGCCCTAATTCTAAAATTGAAACAAATCGTAATTGCTATCTTCATGTTAATTTTCTCATAAATATTTTTGTTTGTATTTTCAATTCACACCCTGTTTCCAGATTCAGCTCTACTAAAATATTTATGCAGTAGAACAACTGTAATAAATTCTACGTTACACCTGAAAATTATGGCTCCTTTTCCTTTCACTAGTGCTGGTCTTGCGTTCTTTTCTTACCCTAGCTAACTACGCCAAAGTAAATAGAGTTTTGAAATAACGTCATAGATGTGTTAACGGATTTCAGTCATCAATGAGGATGTTACCTCTGACAGCTGAGCTAAATAATTTCGAATGTGTCGAACGATTGCAGACTTCATTCAATGCTCATTACGTAGAAAATTAATATAGCCCAACTAGTTTGCCAAACTGAGCTGTGATTTCACTAAAACGAAGCCTATATGTAGGGCAGTTAACAAAATGATTCGGTTTATGGACTCAACTCATTCATGAAATTAAGTAATGGATCCGATCGTGCGTGCGAACAATATTAGTACAAAAATTACAACTACGCTTAGTTATACGCAAAAAATAATGAAAAAATTTTAATAAAAATAACAAAAAAAATAATTAAATATTTCGAAACCACTAAAAAGGTTTCAGCTAAGTGTCCAAGTTGTTCGGTGTTTTTACAATTTTGATGTTTAACTATAAGACTCAATCCATAAAAAAATATTCTGAAGGAAATGCTATTTTGTGTGCCACACTAATCCATATTATTATTATTTAACAAAAAAAACTTGCATAAAAATTCTCTAACACACATTTCTCTTTAAATGAAAAACCCCAAAAATTTTACAAATTAAAATCTTCCATTTATATGTAAAAAAACAACAACATTGAATAATCGCTTAACTAAAGCAACAAAATTTCATCTTATAAAGAAAAATACTTGAAAAAATCTGACAATAATATTGCAGAAAAAATAAAATTTTACTAATTTTTATTTCACAAATTTAATTGGCATTTTTTTTGTAAACTAATTCTCAAGGAAGTTGTCATCTTTCGTATATTACAAAACAAAAAAAACAAACTTTTTAATAAGAAAAAAAAAATCATAATTAGGAAAAGGATTTGTGAAAGGACAACAATTTTTGGAGGAAACTTTTGATGTATTAAATGAATTATATAAATAAATAATTCTTCTTTTTAATCAATGACTTTTGTGAATTGTATATGACAAACATAAAACAAAGTTCTGGAAAAACAAAAACCTAAGGAATTATATATCTAATATTGGTGAAACTTCTTTGTATTGGTATAAAATTAAATAATAATAATAATAATATTAAAAACAAACATGTACGAAACAAGAGAAAGATCCTGACACTTTATCTACTTATATTATAGGTATTATACACACGTATATACATATACATTGATGTGTTTATTGACATAACTATAATAAGCTGTTATTTACTACATAAACCACTGACATATAATAAATAAAAGACAAAATGAAAATAAGGAAATTACAAAAATATTTATTGCGTTTTTTTTCCTCCTTATTTTTGAATTTGGTGTACCCGAAAAGTCACATTTTTAGAACTTGTCCACGCCTTAGTAAACCACTTTTTTTAATTGGCTAGGGCAGATTAATATTTCACTGTAAATACGACCAGTAAACCAGCTTTTTCAGGAAAGGATTTCTACTGAAAACAAAACTTAACTCCTTTTCTACTTCCATGCACCTCGCTTGCCCAAACAGTAGCAGTGCTGATACGCCTCCATCTCCGCCAACAAAAAAACTCCTAGAAATAACTGAAAGATTAACAATTTTTGGTAATTGTCTAGTTGAACTTCCATTCTTCCGATTCCATTCTGATGGTTAAAAAATATAGTTTAAAAAAACTAAAAAATACGCTTTTATTTTAAAATGAACTAAAAATTAAAAAATAATTTTGAATGTAAAGTTTTTATTACTCCACCCAGTATGTATGTATATGGAAACAACCTATCTTTCGAAATGTTAAACAGCGTGGGACTCTACCTATATTCTTATTTTATTAACACCGGAACTTTTTGCTAGCGCCCCACAGAACTAGAGGCTATGTGCGAAGGTAACACGTCGGGAGTTATACCCCGTATTCTAAAAGCAGTCACAAGTCATAAGTGTGTGGTGATTCTCAACATGAAGGCCTATACTAAATGCAAAGTAACGTAGAAGCGAAGTAGAATTCTTCTGTCAACAATGACATAAAAACCAAAATAAGAAGGTCATAAGAAGTAAGCGCGAGTCGCCAAAGCTTGTGACTTTTGACTGGTCACAATTTAAGAATAGGGGAGTAAGAATCATGACTATTATTTACATATAGGAATACCGCATTTTATATAAATTGAGTATAGTGTCACACGCTTGGTTACTTTGAAATTCCGGGAGGGTACTGCTACCCACCATACTCACATTATCCGCCGGCTATGCATCTTATTTCATTTTAGAGGTACCATTAACCGGGATCTTACAATCTCCGAACCTGCGATTCTTCAAAAGAAATAATTTCCCACAACAACCAACGGGCCCCGGGTTGTGATTTAGATCTTATATTTAGTCCAAACTTAAAGACAACTAGTTTGTGGAACAATCTTCTACAATCAATACTTCTATCTACAACATACAAGAGATCAAACGCAATCCGAGTAAAAATAATTTAGTTTTTTGAAAAGCATATAGGCGCCTGCAACTAGCACACATAGCGAACTAATGCCACTGCTACACGGGTAGGTAAGCTCCCGCTATAGGAATTAAAATGTATAAAGGCATCCGCCGGAGGTATGCACGCCTCTATTACAGAAATGAATATATTGGTAATCGAGTGTCGTTTTCCCAAATGGTCCCCCAACTAAGTACTAACCACGTCCAATGCTGCTTGACCTACGCAATTAAACGAGAATCGGTCTACTGAGTATGCTAAGGGCACCCTTTATGTTAATTGCCCGTTTTCTTCGTCCTATACAATTTTTTAAAGCCCCAATTTTGCTCCCTTTAATCTAGAAAATTTGTAAGCGTACCGCGCCTCGTTTGGGTGCCATACAGGCGATCTGACTCTGCCTGTGTACCTGTTTCATGCTAGGTGCGGGAGAGCTTCATTTTCACTAAGGCATAAAGTGCCTGTTTCGAATTGCATGCAGTCGTATTGACGCTGTACGTGCCTATTTCAGGCTAAGAATGGGCGAGTTTTATTTTTACTCTGAAAGGTTTAAGGTCAAAACAGAATTGCGACTGCGACGGCGGACGGCGAAGTCGCTCGTTTAGCGCAAATGTAAAACAACGTTGTATAACGAAATTACAACTGCAGCGGCACTGCGCCGCAAAATCGAAGTCGGCGTACAAAACATAATTTTTTTCAAACACAATTTTTGGATATGCAAAACATTACGGCTCAATAAAAGTTGCGGTTGCAATTTCGGTATACATTAGCTGCTCTGTCCAAATATGACATAAATCGCGATATGCGATAGATGGCATCGTGTAACCTCATGATGGCAGTGGAGGGTCCTTCCCTTTTATTTGTAATTTTGGCGATTTACCTTTAATTAGTCGAGGTTTTTATAGGTACACTCGATCGCGTGGAAAACTTCACGACAATAGGGGAAATGACCAAGATACACTATGTTCAATGTTCTTCCATTTGGAGCTACGATGTGAAGATTAAGATTTCCCAACTCTTGAACAACCTGCATACAGCTGACAGGGAAATGACACTTATTGGCAAAATTTGTCCGCCATATTGGCCCCGACATTTTAAATTTATTAGTTTTGATCATAAATTCGTTATTTGCAACCTTAAAAACCCCCAGATACCGATTTTCATTGGAATCGGAATACAATTGGCAAACTCATCGGCCATATTGGTGCGGCCATTTTGAATTTATAAGTTTTGATCATAAATTCGTTATTTGCAACCTTAAAAACCCCTAGATATCCGCTTTAATTGGAATCAGAATACAATTGGAAAATTTCGTCCGCGGCCATTTTGAATTTTTTTAGAAAACTCAAAAAGTTTTTGAAAAGCTGAGTTTTTTGTCCCAGAAAAAATGGTTTTTTTACAAAAGTGGAAATCAGTAAATTGTTCCTCTTAAAAATGTCTACAAAATTTATTTAAACTTTTTTTCCTTCCGACTTACCGTTCCAAAGTTATAGCGTGCTGAAGGGTGGGAATTGTGCTCTGAAGATGGCACACAGGTTAATTTGAATACAGTTATAATTGGTACGTTGCGATTGAATGACACACTCATTTTACAAGAGCAAAGTTTTGACGCTTACACTCTAGAAAACTGAAAAATTGACGCTTTTTAGTAACAATAGGACCGTTAGCTACGGAGCGTAGCATTTACTGCCCTATAGCTTTGGAACGGTAAGTCGGAGGGAAAAAAAAGTTTAAATAAATTTTGTAGACATTTTTAAAAGGAAGAATTTACTGATTTACACTTTTGTAAAAAAAACCATTTTTTCTGGGACAAAAAACGAAAAAACCCTTTTTTGGAAACTTTGGCGCCACCTAGCTTCTGTATTTCAAGTTGTACAGCATGACCTCGATGACACAAATTGTAGGTAACAATTACTACGTATAAATGATGAGTTGAACCCAGGTTGAACCCGAGTTCAAATGCATGGAGACGCGAGTCGAGTTGAGATAGGGTCGACTGAACTCGACTCAGCTCTGCTAGTTGGGTTGAGTTGAAATTATGCATATAGACGCGATCTCAGTAGTTGAGTAGTTGAATTTATTTGACAGTAGCATTTCTGTGTTTTGTTTGTGATTTTTGCCGAATCTTGTCGATTGTCGAAAATTCAACTCAACTATTCAACTCCTCATGTATACGTAACAAATGTCCTCTACATTTTTTGTTTAAAAATCTTTTCTCTAAAATGCGTAGATTCAGAGAAAAACGCTTTTCAAAAACTTTTTGAGTTTTCCAAAAAACGTCTACTAGAAATTTTACTCAAATTTAGAGTTGAGCTTCTTTTATGCTCCATTAAGGCCCGTCCTCACTACGCGGACTTAGAATCCACGCGCTTTTGGTCGTACGGCCAGCCAAAAGCGCGCGTGATCTTTTAATTTTCTGAGTCATGAGTGAGAAAAAATCAATTCTCATTTGAAACGGCGTACGCGCTTTTGAAAAGCTCATAGTGTGTGGACGCACAATGTACCTTTTTAACCACAGCCTTTTGTCCGCGTTGTTTGGCCGCACGGCCTTTACCATGGACAAAGTCGTAAAAAAGTCGTAAAAAAGTCATAAAACTCTATATGAAAAAAAAAGGCAAAAGCGCGTACGACCCAAGACCGCGTAGTGTGGCCACACCATTAATGGTGTGGCCACACTACGCGGTCTTGGGTCGTACGCGCTTTTGCCTTTTTTTCATATAGAGTTTTATGACTTTTTTACGACTTTTTTACGACTTTGTCCATGGTAAAGGCCGTGCGGTCAAACAACGCGGACAAAAGGCTGTGGTTAAAAAGGTACATTGTGCGTCCACACACTATGAGCTTTTCAAAAGCGCGTACGCCGTTTCAAATGAGAATTGATTTTTTCTCACTCATGACTCAGAAAATTAAAAGATCACGCGCGCTTTTGGCTGGCCGTACGACCAAAAGCGCGTGGATTCTAAGTCCGCGTAGTGAGGACGGGCCTTAACGATTTATGAAAAATCATCCTTCCAAGAATTAGTGGCGCATCAATATTACATCTGTACTGTACTATTAAGACGCGTTACAAATACTAAGTAAACATTTAAATCTAGGAACTGTTTCAAGCTCCAGCTTTTATCGTAGAATAATCGTAATTTTAAAGTTATAGAGAGAGATTTTTGGTTATACTTTGAGATATTTGGTTCATAATGTTGTTTTTTCCTTTGAAAAATTACAAGGTGATTTACGCGGTACACTTTTAGCAGATTCACCGTAATTTTGTCTATAAACACCGTATTTTTACCCTTGCAACACGGTAACTCTTGATTTACATTATGGAGACACTGACTAGACAGAAAAAATACTTGTTTCTATACTAGGCTTAAATTTTTTCAGAGTATCCTCGCAGATGATATCGTCTCAGCATTGGACCTGCTGCGGGGTTGGCGGAGCGCGTGCCTGCATTGCCCCCTTTTACACGACCGGACACCGAACAGACAAAACGAACGAACAAACTGGGGTTTATGGGGAAGAGGGTGAGAGAGGACGATGGAAAGCCGGCCCCTCTCTCACCCTCTTTCCTATAAACCCCAGTTTGTTCGTTCGTTTTGTCTGTTCGGTGTCCGGTCGTGTAAAAGGGGGCATTGGAGTGAGCAGAGAGAGGCCCGGAACGGATCACGACTGCAGAGCCGCCTCAGTAAGTAAGAAGATCCTTTTTTCTAATATTAGTTTTTAAAAGACCTATTTTCGAAACCTTTTAGCTAGCCTACATACGTGTCGAAAGAATTTCTAATGAATTTCTTTACTAACTTTCTCCTTACACCTCCGCATTAAGATGTTGAATCTGCTTTAGGTCCCTGATTTTTCCTTCTTTCTCTCGGCGGCATAAATAACCTCCACCTTGTCAAGCCAATTTATTAAGTCTGCAGAAGCTTTTTTAGATAGTTTGATACTACGACTTATCTGTATTGGTTTGACCTAAAAATAATCTGATAAAATTTCGAATTGAGAATTCCGGCAGCCCTTATGCCAGCCCTACAACCTAAACATGTTGGTTACTTCCAAAAACACATCCACAAGATTACCAGTTTCCAGCACGTTATCGCTCAGTATCAGAACCTATAGATATAAAAATTATCAATTGCTGATACATATATCAGCGAACAATATGAGCACTGAATGAAATTTGAACGTTATCAGTCGATAACAGGTGAACGTCTACCTCGGATTATATTGCCACTAAATAAAGTACTGGAAATTTTCTAACTAATTTTATTTGTAAACCAAAGGAGCCATCAAAATGCTCCAGAATCAACCAGCTCGAGACCTGCAATATGATAGCGATATCATGATCGCACAGCAGCCGAGGTTGGAGCCAACAGGTGAGAAATGGATTTTTTTATGTAAAATAAAAGTGAGAAATTTCAAAATTTCACTCGAATTGAGTGAATTTGTTGTCGACAAAACGTTGACGGTATCTTATCTGTTTATAGTGTGTGCTATTATGTGTTATTAGACAATTCATTTTCCAAGGTTATGTATGAACAAAATGAAAATGTCAATGCTAATGTTATGAAATTTTTGGTGCTAACTTGTAGTTGAAGAAAGTTTAAAAGAAAAGAATATTTTTGTTTTATATTCATTTGCGTACTTTTTTATTTTTATATGAAAAGTTTTAATCGATTTTGATCTTAAGTAATTATCGCAAGAGGCTACTTGAGATAGCATCGTTCGTTATTGTTTTTGTGATTATACCGAAATTGATGACAACACAACTAAGGCATTTCTTCAAAATTGTTAAAGCGAATAAGATTTTTATTTTTTTAAAGAGATTTTAATTTGTTACAATTATTACAATCCGCGACGTTATTTCAAATAATGCTCGCTTTTTATAAACCAGCAGAAAAATCTAACTTAAAATTCTTGTTTTGTACTTCTTAAATGGCCTGTAAGACGTGGGCCTCTTGAAGTCTGTTCTTCCAATGGTCCTTATGTTTTGCTAACTTTCTCTGGTTTCTATATCTGTTATGTTTGTATCTTCTAGAACGTCATCGATCCGATAATTCCTTGTCGTCCTACGCTTTATATTCCTATTGTTCTACCAAAACTATTACTGAGTTTCCATGAGAGTTCAACCAGAGTTGAACCCGAGTTATAATACGTCATGGAAACGGACACAGTTAAAAGTTTTCGTTAAAGATTTTCAACTCTGCTCAACTCGACGAAAATAGGAAGGTTTAAGTGAGTTCACGCACACAACAGAAAAGGCATACTGGCAAAGGTACAAAAAGTGAAAATGTCGCGCGTCAGAAGAGAATCTATAATAAAATTAATTGATGGAAAACATGGAGGCAGACGGAAGGCAGAAACGGAAACGCATAGAGTTAAGTAATTGAGTTGAAGTGTCGTTTCAACTCAACTCGACTCCCATGGAAACTCGGATGTGTTCAACCGTAGTTACTAGGTATATCTCTTTGATGAGTTGAACGCAGGTTGAACCCGAGTTTAACTCCATGTCGACGCGAGGCGAGGTTAGATAGTGTCGAGTGAACTCGATTCGGCTCCGCTACCTGAATCGAGTTCATTTTGTGCATATAGACTAGATGTGAGTTCAGTAGTGGAAATTTGTTGACAGCTGATGCTGTCAGTTCAACTCTATTTCTACTCGACTCTGCAATCTTGTTGCTCATATACGCGAGTCGAAAGATCAGCTCAACCTCAACTTAACTATTGAACTCGCCATGTATACATTTGGCTGGTCTGTAATTTTTACTAACTGACAGGTCTGAAAGCCTATTACCTTCTGTTCTCTGTACAATCAATTCTTTGGTTGGTGTTTGTTATAGTATTAGTAAATGATTTCCTCTTGTCGTACGTGGGCATATGTATACACGTCAGAGACTTTTGTTAATTAAAAGTTTTTATATTCGTATTTGGAAGATTGAAACAAAATAAATTTTTGTTAAAAAAAATAACAAATGCAATTTTGATGATTTTTCCCTTTTAAATGTTTTTTTTCATCAATTACAAATCTTTTTGTTAAAAAATGCGAGGTTCTCTACCCCTGTTTCAACAAATTCCGGGGCTTATGGCGGAAAGAGAAAGAAATAAAAAATCACTATACCATCTATTAGTATGGCAACTTTAATACCGGACAACCGTGGTGGCGCTTTTATTTTAAATTTCGCTTAAAATCATTCCAGAATTTTATTTACCGCTCTTCTTTTACTGCAAAGATAAAAGTTGTATTTTGTAGTTTATTGAAAGGGAAGAATAAAATTATTTAAGAAAATGTAAAAGTGTGCAGTTTTTGAATGTCAAATTTTATTTTTTCAATTTTGGCACTATCACTTTGGTAAGAGAAGAGAACTGCTGGGTACAGAATGAATACGTAGCCACATAGCAATATACTGCAGAGCTGTCGGCAATCTTCAAAGCCTGCCTATAGAATAGACAAGCACCTATAAAGGAACTAGGCACGGTCTATATAACGACCAAGCCTCTGGAAACCTATCAAAAGGATCACTTTTTAGTAGGTTACGGATCACA
Source organism: Thereva nobilitata (assembly GCA_963855945.1). Lineage (NCBI taxonomy): Eukaryota > Metazoa > Arthropoda > Insecta > Diptera > Therevidae > Thereva > Thereva nobilitata. The sequence goes on along the minus strand of OY979694.1, from coordinate 40,171,872 downwards.
GCAACATCGACGGTAACAGAAGGCAGAGTAAAATGTCCAGCTTGAAATAAATCCTTTAAACACGCGTGCAGAATGAACAGAAGCCGTTGTGGGTGACGAAGAAAGATACATATCACTATACTACCTTTCAAAATGAACCTGTCCCAGAGGCGTACCTAGCCAAAGTTCGCCCACGGCAACACTGAAACGGTGCCCCTATTAAAATTATGAAGGGAAAGGGTGAAAGGCGAGTGTTTCGCGCCTCAAAACGAAGCAAATACCGGACTGGTCCTCCAGGTTGGGGGTTGGGCGGCAGGCTGACAACCTTCCACCGTAAAAACCCACCCGTCACGAATCCTCAAGGCAGGCCTCGGACAGGACGGACTCAACGGCAACGACTCAGGCAACGGAATATGGAATTCGATCTTGGAACATGGAACGTCAGGACGCTCAACAGAACAGGCGCTCTGCATTCGCTTTTATTAGTACTAAAAAAATATGACATAAAGATCACAGCTCTTCAAGAAACCAAATGGACCCATAGTGATATAATGGATCTTAAAACCCACACGGTACTCTCCAGTGGATCACCGAATGGAAGAAGAGAGTTTGGAGTGGCATTTATCGTAGAGAAGGAATTGAAATCACTGATTCTGGACTTCAAGCCAGTAAGCAATAGAATATGCACGCTTCGCATCAAAACAAGGCTACATAACATTAGTCTGATAAACGCCCATGCTCCCACAGAAGAGAAGTCAGATGAAGAAAAAGAGGAATTCTACCAAGAGCTAACAAACGCCATCAGGTTAATACCTTCAAATGATATTAAAATCGTGCTTGGAGATATGAATGCCAAAGTAGGAAAAGAAGAGGAGTTCCTAGGAGTCATAGGAAGGCATAGTCTACACAACGCTACCAATGACAATGGTAGTAGATTGATCGATCTCGCAAGCTCAAACTCAATGGTAGTCAGTTCAACAATGTTCCCGCACAAAAATATTCATAAGATGACATGGCAGTCACCAGACGGGGTAACAAATAATCAAATTGACCATGTCCTAATAGAGAGAAGAGGGGCCACGAATATATTGGACGTTAGAACAATGAGAGGAGCATGCTGCGGCTCAGACCACTATCTAGTCAAGGTGAAATTGAGAACCCGGATAACAATCAAAACGCATAGGGGGCAAACTCATCCAAAATACGATATAGATAAACTAAAACTGGAAGAAAGAAGAGATGCTTACCAGCAAGCTGTCGAACAAAATCTGAGAGAGGCAGAAGAACCGCCCAACATCAACGACAAATGGGAGCAAATTAAAAGCAGCATAAAGGGGGCGGCAGAAGAGGCACTAGGCTGGGCCCCCAGACAGACTAGAGTTGACTGGTTTGACCAGGAGTGTAGAGCCGCAATTGAAGAGAGAAACCAGAGCCACCGGGAGTACATCGCAAGGACAACAAGAGCAAGGATGGAAGTTTTCAAGCAAAAAAGAAGAATCGCAGACAAGCTCTGCAGAAAGAAGAAGAGAGAGTATCTAAACAGGAGGATCTTACAAATACAGGAAGACTTCGATGAGGGGAGAATTAGACAAGCGTACAAAGGAACTCGCCAGATCACCAATAAATTTCAGCCAAGGACGGACATCTGCAAAGACATAGATGGGAACCTATTAGCAGACCCTGATAAGATAAAAGAAAGGTGGAAAGAATATTTTCAAAACCTATTGAATCCTACTCCCACACTAAACGAGGATCCACAGACAGAGGCATTTGTGATTCCTCAAGATAACATCTCAATAGAACCACCAACACTCGATGAGATACGTGAAGCTGTAAAAAGGCAAAAAGGCAACAAGTCGCCGGGCGTCGACGGAATAACAGCTGAGCTGCTAAAGGAAGGAGGGCCGCAACTCTTGCGTACCTTACACCAACTCATATGCAGCATCTGGGAGGAGGAAGTCATACCAGATGATTGGAAGAAAGCGATTATATGCCCAATATATAAGAAAGGAGATAAATTAACCTGCAAAAATTACAGAGGCATCTCACTCCTCAGCACCAGCTACAAAACCTTCACAATCCTTGTGAAACAAAAACTAGAACCTATAGCGGAAAGCCTTATAGGAGAATATCAAGCTGGTTTCAGGGCAAACAGGTCAACATCGGACCAGCTGCTGACCTTAAAGCAAATTCTGGAGAAAACCTGGGAAAGGAATGTAGATATATACCAGATATTTGTCGATTTTCAACAGGCATATGACTCAATAAACAGACAGAGGCTGTACGAGATCCTATCGGAATTAGGAGTCCCCTCAAAGCTGGTACAACTGATCAAATGCGCAACAAATAGCTCATTGGCGAAGGTAAGGATCCAAAATGTTATAACAGAAGAGTTCGAAGTTCGACAAGGACTTAGACAAGGGGATGGGCTGGCCCCAATGCTCTTCAACCTCGCCCTAGAATGGGTGATAAGGCAAACGTCAGTCCAGAGAAGAGCATCAATAGCAACACAGTCGGTACAATTACTTGGTTATGCGGATGACGTTAACATCGTGGGAAGGTCCTTTTTGGCAGCAAAGGAAGCTTATGTCGAATTAAAAGAGGCGGCAAAGGACATAGGCCTGAAGATCAATGAAGAAAAAACTAAGGTGATGCAACAATCCAGAGCTGGAAGATTTAGAATGGGGAGAAATATAACTATCGACGAACATAACCTAGAAGTAGTCGATAAAACAGTCTACCTTGGGTCTACAATCACAAAAAGAAACGAAGAAAAAGAAGAAATAACTAGACGAATACTACTGGCTAATAGAGCCTTTTATGCCCAAAAAAAAATACTGCACTCCAGATTTGTGCACAGAAAAACCAAACTCTCACTCTACAAAACAGTAATACGACCAGTACTTTGCTATGGCAGCGAGACTTGGACTATGACCCAGGACATAGAGGAACGAGTCAACAGGTTTGAGAGAAAAGTCCTCAGGTGCATAATAGGCCCAACCAGAGAGGATGGAATATGGAGAAGGAGATACAACAGCGAGTTGTACGAAATTTTTGACGACCCAGAACTCTCAATTTTAATAAAAATTAACAGATTAAGACTAGCCGGTCACGTAGTCAGGATGGAAGACAATCGCATCCCAAAACGGCTTATGATATCAGAAATTTCGGGAAATAGGCCAGTAGGTAGACCCAGGAGGAGATGGATAGACTCTGTGACGGCTGACGCAGAGACAATGCTGAACATCCGGAACTGGAGACATGCTGCAAGGGACCGTCAAACATGGAGAAATGCCCTAGAGGAGGCCAAGGCTCGATTTGGGCTGTAGCGCCATTGGATGGATGGATTAAAATTATTTTTGCATTAATTTGCAGTTTTAAATAGTACGTGGTATCGTGAGGCACCATTGGCTTAAATGCATAAATAAATGAATACAAAAAATTAATGACTTACTTCTACCTATATCAATTATCAACGGTATTATTTTTACTTTTAATAAAATATTGGCTTCGATTCCCAGATCCGGCGGATCGGACACTCCCCCTGCAACTGCTGATTTGTGATCCGCAGCAATTTTTTCGCGGATTTGAAACGTCAAATTTGTCTAAGCAAATCCGATATCGCGTATTTCATAATCGCGTGAGTATTCACTCTGATTTTTTTCGGTAATTAAATCCACATTCAATCCGCGACTGCGGATTTGAGAATCGCAAACTGTCATATCCGCACTCATTTCCGATACGCCGGATCTGGGAATCGAGGCCATTATGAAATAGATTACCACATTATACTACACATCACATGACTTTACTCAAAAATGTACTTTCAATGCAATATCCTATTTAGCAGTAAACTCTACATCCTGCGAAGTTTCACCAGCCGTTCTTTTTTTGTCTTGGTCTTTCGGTGACAACATCCCACTCTTTATATAGATTGAGTCCTTTTTCCAGTGAGTCCATTACCAGCTTTTCTTTGTCTTCTTCAAAATAGTCTCTGAGCGCTTTCAAATCCTTGGCAGCATCGCGGAAGTTCATGGTTGGATCTTGTAGGCTCTTGTAAACACGATCAACGGAGATTAGTATTGCATTCTAAAATGCTAGTAAAGTTAGAAAATCGTAATTCAACATACGGCTGTGCAGTTGCTGGGCATCACTTTTCATTTCATTGGTTTCGCCTTCACTTTCGGCCATATCCTGAAGAAGTTCGAGAATATCTTTAAGATATTTGTTGACGGGCTTCACAGCTTTCACCTTTGTACTCAATCTTGTTTGAGAATCCGACTTGACAACAGCAGTCACAAGATTTTTGAGTTTTTCCCAGCGTTGTGGTGAACCGGAATAAAACGTATAATGATACAATTACCCCAGAAAACGTGCCCATCGTTACGTCTTGTTTGACTGCGTGCACGCCAACCAAATTTAATGAGTGAGCTTCGCAATTTATGAACACCGCTAAATTATTTTTCTCAATTATTCGTTGCTGGGCACCACTTTTGTGTCCAGACATTTTGGCAGCATTATCATAGCATTGTGGTGCATAATCTTGCAGATCCATTCCGCCCTAGCTGGACTGTTTTCTTTCCAAATCTATATCCATCCATATATCTTATTACTTCTGAAATCTGCTCGCGGAGCGCTTGATCACGTGTCGACTCAAACATAAGCCCAAAATACTTAGCTTCATGAATGCGCTAAAGTTCATTTTGACGAACAGTTGATGCCATGAGGTGAATCAACTCATTCTAATTTCATGTAATACAATCATGCAATAGAGTTAACCCTTCTAATTCAGAAGGTACACTTCTTAGCTGGGCCAAGAAAAATTTACCAACTCAGCACAAGTCTGCCGTGCAAAGGACAAATAACCTATATGCATTATAGGTCAAAATGGCTTTGTATACTTTTTTTGATATTAAATATTCATATTTATCCTTAAAAAAATTTCAGACTGATTCTCCTTTTTAATTAAAAGTTATCACTTTGAACAGTTACTTCGGTTTCATGTATTTTGAAAACTTTGATCGCGTTTTTCTCGAAACGAGCTTTTTGCAGATATAGGTCTTTTGCCCTTTGCACGGCAGAAGTAGCACTGAGATAGGCTCAGCTAAAGCATGCAACATATAAATTGATTATGCAATCCCGAAAAGGTCACACCTCGCACATTTTTATATGTGAGATGCGACCCCCCAGAGATTGCACATTCAATTAAAACAGAAAGAAATGCAATACACAAAGAAGCGTGCAAGAAAAGTTAGTCACGTGAGATTGAAAAGACTCCTTTTAAGGACGTCTTTACTAATGCTCACGCTAAAAACATCAATATTTCTATTCACATTAATGAACATGCGATTAACAGGCTCGAATCTGCCGTAATTCGTGTTAGAGGAGTAGTAGGAGAGTACGTAAACTCGCCCAGCGGGAAATGGAGGGCTCCAATAGCGCTGTTGAGCACTCCTTAAAAAGCTTACAGCGCTCCCGTTCCGCTCCAGTTCCATATACTTTTTAACATTGCATGTCATTGCAGAGGAGCATACGTTTTTATGCTCCTTCAAAAGCGTTCTAGGAGCATTATAAAAAAGCTTTTTAATAAAGAATTTTCATGGACGCCTGTGGATATGTGATCCTGGTATCGAAAAGCTTTTATTTTGTTTATACTTTGCAATTATGTCTTTTCCTTTCCAAGCGCGAGTGTGGTTTTATCAAAGCACTCCCCCAACTAAATTCTAACCACTTTTAAGGCACGTCCTCACTACGAGGTCGTACGGCCAGCCAAAAGCGCGCGTGATCTTTTAATTTTCTGAGTCATGAGTGAGAAAAAATCAATTCTCATTTGAAACGGCGTACGCGCTTTTGAAAAGCTCATAGTGTGTGGACGCACAATGTACCTTTTTAACCACAGCCTTTTGTCCGCGTTGTTTGGCCGCACGGCCTTTACCATGGACAAAGTCGTAAAAAAGTCGGAAAAAAGTCATAAAACTCTATATGAAAAAAAAAGGCAAAAGCGCGTACGACCCAAGACCGCGTAGTGTGGCCACACCATTAAAGCTGCTTGTCCTTCGTATCGAACGAGAGCCGTTCCATTGAGTATGCCAACGCCACCCTTTATGGTCATCAAGATAATCGCTCATTTTCTTCGTTCTATAAAATTTATGAAAGCTCCGGTAATGCTCCCTCGCGAGCATATTTAACAGCGCGCAAAGTAAGCTCCCCTGAACAGCGCTCCCAAATTTTCCCACTGGGTCATTCTGACTCAAATTATATCCTATGTCCTTGCAATGCCAGGTTCTGCATCACCAGAAATTTGATACCGTGAAGAATTCTTTTTAAAATATCTCGCCACTTTTGTTTGTATTTCCCAATCTGCGATTCCAAGTCTTGTATTTTCCGCAAAATTTCATTCCATTTCTTTCCATTGTGTGAAACATTCTAGCAATTTTCATGAATATTCAATCTTTCTGGTGAATCTATTTTCTTGTTCTAATTAGATTCAGGGTTTGATCGAGAAAAAAGAAGACAACACAGGCATAATGCTGACTTTTTAAAAGGCGAATAGACTAGCCATAAGCGATTCACTTCCTCACTATGACCATTTCCCAATTTTCTTTTAGACCAAGTTTTGTTCATTGAGCGATTATTCGCTGTTTTTTTAAATTAGTTGTTCAGTGGCATGGCCTGCCCTACCCTGGTTACGCCACTGACCCGACCTCCTGATGATGCCGTGGAACGACATTGCCAAAATCGCGTGGATCATCACTCGACACTAACTGATTGAAAAAGCTGGCAGATAGAGAATCCTATACATCATCCATGCGACAATTTTCCCTCTCTCTTACCCTTAACCCTTCGCATGCCTGGTGGATGAAAATCACACCGCATGCCTGGTGGGGTCTGACAGACCCCCCCATTTCAAATAATATTTTATCTCAGAAAATGATATAAAACTTTTTTTTTTTGCTATGATTCGGTTGAAATACTATTAATAGCCTTATGACACTGGCTTTTTCGTAGGCTGAAAATGCTGCCTTGGCTAGGCTGAAAATGACGAAATCTGTTATACTGTGTGACAGAGATAGCATGTGAGAGTAAGAACGATTTTCTGATAATTATAACAGATAATTGTGAGTGGATTCAGAAGAAATCCGTTGGGAAATATTTGAAATATTTAAATTTATTGTGATTAAAATTAAATTAATTTAAATTTATTGTATTTAAAATTAAACATCGTCAACATCAGGTACATAAATTAAAATTCTTTGTTCTCTTCCTTTCAATTTGCTACTTCCTCAATAAAAAATCTGTTTTTGACCTGAGTCCTTCTTTACCACCTTTGTGTTTCCCCACAATTAAATGCTTTCATACATCGAGATTTTTTATGGCTCTGTTTACTTCTTCAAGTGAGATTTTTGTTTATTACTTTCAATACAAAAACTTGCAGGGATCGCAGGACACTTTTTTAATTCCTGGTCATGTATAATTTAAAAAAAATCGGGATCCAGTTTTGTGGTACCTCTGGACAGGTCATAACAAATTCTGTCGTTAGTTATAATTTGCGAGTTGTTGCTGTTTTGTCCGTACGAAATGGAAAAAAAATAGAAAAAATGAAAAACTTACTTGGACAGACGATCAAGTAGAGTTTATAATAGATGAGATAGTTTATCGTCAAACTGCAGCACAACGCAAATCATAGACTCCGCCCAATTCGCAACTCCTGCCCGTAGTAATAAGAAAAAATTGTCTCCCCCGCCTTGAAATTACTATTGGGACATTGAGACATCACCGTAAGCAACTCAAAAATTTTTTTGATCGATTTTACACCGGAGCCCAAGTTCTAAACATTTACCCTTCAATTATATTTATTGTTTCTTAAATTATATTTATAATCACTTAAATTATATTTATAATCACTTCAATTTATTGTTATTCACTCACTGTTATAAAAAGTCTAGAGATGCAGCAAACTGTTATAAAAAGCATAGGAAAAAGAACATGAATTTCATTCTTTTCCTATGCTTTTTATAACAGTTTTCTAGACTTTTTATAACACTTAAAATCCAGCCAAGAAAAGTTTGAGTATATTCCTCTCACTCTTACATATGGGAAAATCTCCTTTGAATTTTTTCTCTCAGGTTTCAGCCTAGCGAAGGCAGCATTTTCAGCCTACGATAAAGCCAGTGTCATAAGGCTATAATCTACATTATTAAGAAAAAAATAAAAAAATAGTTTTAGTAAATTAGTATTTTTATTAAATTATACAAAAACTCTTAAAAATGTCAAACAAAAATTAACCTCCATTGGATTTTAGACAAAACAAAAAAAGAAGCAATATTATTTATTTCTAATTATTGTTTTGTTTTGTCAACCTTAAATTCTTTAAATTTAAGATGAAACGTTTCGTCCTTGCCAAAAAAATACCTTTCCACAAGGATAAAAAATTATGACAAATAAGACCCCACATCACTTTACACAAGTCCTTCTCACAAGGAAGCCAGCTTCTGACTGCGAATAAGGGATTGTTTTCACGGCTAGTTCATAAACCGAAGCTAGCAAGAGCGACAGTTCACGTAACTTTGCATTTAAAAAGATATGTCAGGTTTTGTATCAAGTGGGGTCGCTGGGACCCCACCAGGCATGCGAAGGGTTAAAAGCATATATCCCCCAGCAACTAGCGAGCATAGCATACCCGCTATAGGTACAAAATTTGAAAAAAAACACCTGCCACACGAGCATGCACGCCCCGTTACACAAGATATGCACGCCTCTTTCACTGGTTACATCTGCTTATGATCTGAAATAGCCTAAAAAAATAATTTAATAGCCTAAAACTACGAATTTTATTATATGTATTAAAAAATGTTAAAACAATTGCCTTCCTATCTTGAATTTCTTCTTCTTTTTCTAGTGTACCCCGAGCCGACAAATATAACTTCAGTGCGCCGAACTTCTCTAGGTAACTGCTATCTTAAGCGTAACTTCGAATACAGACCAAAATAACAAAAAACACATTTTTTAGGATTACCCCGAGCACCAATTCCCATTTCAACAATAGAAGGAACAACAACAGGACGAACATTTCTACCCCGTACAGGACTTGATATTCTCCTCGATCTACCATCAGTACACATAGAACAGACATGCGATCTGCACGATGGTATGTAGCCCCTTTGTATAACAAATGTATTCCTTAATTCTTAACCACTTGCAGGACCTTCCATAGCATCAGAAAACCGATACACAATTCGATCCCCTTTCGGTGATGCCATATATGCAGCATCAGAAAGCTCAAGTGAGAAGAGCAGAACTATATGGGGAGCAGGTAGGGCTTTCCGAATGCATCTGCTCGATAAGACACACCAGGAAGCAATGTTCTTTCGCCGGAAATTTGCTCTTGGCGTATTATGCTGTCAACCACGATCACTAGAAGTGTGGACACCGCCAGGAAATTTAATTGGTATTGTTGAGGAAGTTTCTGCTTTATGCTCATCAAAATTTCGTATTGTTAATGGCGAAAATGGGGAATTCGTGTATATCATTGAAGGGCCCAGTGTTGTAGGATGCTGTATGCCAACAGATGCACATTTTAGAGTAATGACGAATATACACATTTTTAGAGATAAAGCATTAAAATTTATTTACAGATATTCTCTTACGATGGTCAAACTCTAAAAGGTTCCATAACTAGAAAATGGTCAACAGCCTCATCTCAATACATAATGAGTATTTACTTTAACGACACAAACTTGGACACGAAATCTAAAGCTTTACTCTTGGGTGCATCATTTCTTTTGGTAATGATTTTATTATTGACTAATATTTAACTTAATAATTTCGTTTTAGGAATATCTGTATTTCCAATCCAGGTTTTAGTACCATTTAAACTGCAATAAGGCTTTTTACTGTTCTGCTATTCGAGGAAAAATAAACCTTTACTTTTGTTGTATTATATATTTTTAGTCTTTAATTTTTAATTTGTTTACTAGAAACAAGTTGAAACTGGAACAAAAATAAAACCCTTATAATTTATAAAAGTATTAAAATATATCATTCTGGTCTTAGGACTAAAGATATCACGCTCTATTACCTCTCAAACTATTAGGTATTTAGCTAAGAAGGGAAGAATTATTGGGGGCAATTGGTCTCCAGAAAAATGAGAAACCCTCTTTATCACAGCAAGATAAGTAAAACTCAACTCATTCCATCCTCGTCAATACAGAAGCAATTCTGTAGTAGAGATGAAAGGACAGTCGTGAGTATGTGGGCGGAAAAAATTCCCAACCGGTTAAAAGGTAGGATAACAAGCCGCTACTGAAAAAAAGTCTAGTTGTCCTAAAAATACTCATCACGCAAGATCGACCAGCAAGAATTGGGTCGACCAGCTATTTCGTTATGGCTAGACAAGCTAAAAGATTTATTCAAAGCGACAAAACTAAAGTGGGCAAACTTTTAAATTTCAACAGATGGTAGATAATAAGAATAACAGAGCTACTGACGGGCCATTGTTCGCCTAATTACCTGGCAGTTGAATGTAGCTGTCGGTTCTGCGGAGCCGCTCCAGAAACAGCAGAGCACCTGTGATTGTGAGGCTACAGCGGAGGTTTCCTGTTCTTGGAGATTTGCGATATGAATCCTAAATCAATTTTAGGCTATATTAAAAGCCTTAACCTGAAGAATTTTTAATAGCGGGGCTGGAACAATAGACCAAATAGGTCGCAGTACCAGTAATAGACCGACGCCCGTCCAGTAAGAACCGCCTTTTTGGGTATTTTGACTATGATACCTTCCGTCTAATCCTCCGGAAAGGTACAGGTGTTCCATGCTATTTTCAAGATTGGATGTAGCACATCTGCTATGAGGCTTGAGTCGGCTTTCAACAATTCTGGCGGGATGCCATCTTTTCCAGCAACTTTACCATTGGTCATTGCATGAATTACGGTTACTATTTCAGTCTTAGATTGGGCACAAGTGGTGATTCTTATTGGCTTCAGGTTCCTGTGAAAGTGAATCATTCGGGGCGTCGAAAAATAATCTCTCCATCTTTGAAGGTGCTCCTCGTCGCTGCAGTACAGCCTTCCATCAGCACTCTTTACGGCATGCTTTTTACTAGAGTGCTTTCCCCAGAGCTGTTTAGTAAATTGATACAGCACCTTACTGTTATCTGTGTTTGCAACGTTTTCCGCGAGCTCGTTTATCTGCCGCTTTTTAACACGCCGGACACCTCTCTTCATCTCCCGGTGATTGCGAGTATTCTTGTTCAAGTTGATGACGTTTTTCTGGGTCCTTTGTAGCGTTCACGTTATTTTTTAGAACCCTCTTGTGTTATATTTTTTCACAGGTTGTGTCCAAGATCCAGTGTTGCTGGTTTCTTTGGGCATAACCGATGTCTGTTTTCGCTGCTGTTAAAATCTTCCTTCACTTAATTTCCTGCAACCCACTTCACAGTTCTTGCTGACGTCGTCGGTACTCTGCGTTTTTCTAACGCCTTCTATAATGCAAGGGAAGCACGTACCAGACTAACTCCAGATAGATCGAACTCATTCTTAATGCCGCACAAGAATCGTGTCAAATTAAATTCAACTCATACATATAACAAAACCTGCATCACTTTTACTCTCCATTCAATGGACGGTCTGGATCTAAATGCAGATCCATTTCCTAACATCTAGAAATAACATTAACCGAAGATCCACGATGAAATAATCGCATATTCCAAACTGTCCAAAAATTGGGCATTTCTTAAAAGATTTCCTGCTACAGACAGCAACGTAGGCTGAAATCTGCAACTTCGTCTTGAATACCGTTGCACCTCAATCGGTTCATTAAACAATCGTAGGAATGTAGCAGCCCTGGCGACAGGTCGACAATGGTTTTGGTGTCGCCATGACTTAAATGGTTTTTTTATTTGTTAGTTATATGGATTCTAACTGTATATAAATTTTTTTATACTACGTGTAGTTTTTATGAAATAGCATATGAGCGACACTATTCGCACCATATATGGGTGGACGGGGATACATGGGATACGGCGATACTGTGTCACAGGGCTACACAGGACATGGGCCATTTTTTGGGAAAAATTACCGTTTATAAAAGACATAAGTCAACAAACATTCAATAGAAACCTATGACCACCAATGTCGTTACAAAAAACAATATCATTTTCAAAACTAAAAAACTGAAGAAATTCTGTTTCTCGGTTGCGATACAATGTGATATTCGTTCCTGTAGAAAGTAAATTTCTTTCTTTAAGTCTGGATGCCAATAGTTCTGATCGTTTGAAAGTTCTAAGTCTCGTGTCAGATTGTTCAATGTTACTTGGGTGAAAAGTAAGGGCTCCGACGATCGCAATGTTGTCTCAAAATCGATATTACTTCTAACTTCAGTGCTGGCCTGTGAGATACTAATAGTTCATTTTCCATTAAGGCATTTTCTTAAATGCCCACTACACAATTTGCAACCCGTATTTGGAGTCCATGGCTTGGTAAGGTCCTTAATATGTATCTTAAAGTAGGCAAAGTACGCATTTTTCACAAGCTCAGATATAGTTTTTCGACACTTTTTCACTACATATTCATCGCAAATGTTACAAAATGTGTTCGGATTGTTTAAGCACCCTCTCCTTGACGAAGACATATCGAAAATTTTGATTAAAAACGTTAATCGTTAACGAAATGATAAAAACAAACTATTAAAATCAGTCATTTGTACGTAAAATTTTTAGGTGAGAGTACCAATAAACTACACGTAGTTTTAACGTTTAAATACCACTTCTTGTATTTGAGCGCAATAGGCAGTGAAGTTATAACGGAATTACGTTGGCACCAAAAAAAATTGTATTTTGTACGCCTGTGTTGTCATACCGACTCTTTTAACATATCATTGCGACTGTTCCCTCTACATTGACGGAGTTGGTCTCTACATTGACGGCAATATTATTCCCGCCACACGACTAGCCCGCCCGACACACTCCCACAACTTGTAGCCCTCCTTTTTGTGGAAACTATAGTCTAGGAATTTATTCATTAATAGAACTAGGGATGCTACGAATGTGATATTTTTCAAATTCGCGAATGCGAATGCGAATACGAATGTTGACGAATAGCATTAAAAAAATTAAATTTAATTAAGGCCTCACTTTTTGATTACTTACAATAGGATATGAAAAAATATTAGAGCAATAGACCAGTGTTATATACAGTAATGGTATTCTTTCTTCTCGTATTTAATAGTCAAAGTTCAAGAGAGGAATATTTCCATGAGGCGATTTCTAAAGGCTCCCATTCCTATACAGGCCGCCGCCAGGCCATGACCTGAATGTTTCTTGTCTTGAGGCCAAGTATAACCACACACTCACTCACCCATACCGTCAACTGGATGGGGCCTGCTGGGCAAAAAGCTTTATGTGTATGGGTATTTATCGTCAGTCCGTGCCTGAAGATCTGAACTTCTATTTAGTCTGAAATTTTCGTTGAGTCCATGAACATTGTTGCACTTGAATTAACAACCTGCTACGCTAAACTGTCGTCTTCGCCTGTGTATATGTAGGGAATCATGAGGTCGCCTGCAGTCCACGGCCTGTCAGACATATGCCTCAAGTTCTCATCCCACAGTCAGACTGAGTACTGTACGGCCTTCATTGGGCGGTACTTGCTGACCTGGCTTAAAAGGCTACGGCCTGCCGGCGGCCTGTTTTGAATGCTGGCCTTAAGGGCCTCATATATAAAGCCGGCTGCACTGAACAATTGCTCATTAGGAACGCTGGCCGGTGGAGCACTCAGATATTTGTGAGCCAGATCTGTCAATTTGTTGTATTTTAATTTTGTTTACCACGATGCACGACACGACCTACACGCATTCGCAAAACATTCGCATTACTTGATGCGAATGCGAATGTCGATACGAATGTTTAAAATGATGCGAATCATTCGCATAAGCGAATGCGAATGCGAACATTCGTAACATCCCTAAATAGAACCTATTACCAATATTACTCGGAACAACCTTTAGAGAATAAAAAAGAGAAAACACATAACTAGAAAAAATTTTATAATTTTACTTACAGAACTTTATTCAAATCTATCCTTATATAATCACTTACATTCAAGTAGAAAGAACAAACACGCTAGATTCAGTACAGAAATCTCGCTGGTATCCTAAATGATGTTTCGTTTTTTAAACAAAATATTCACAACTAAAAAAAAAATAATAAACAAAATTGTGTGCACCAGCTACAAAATTGAAATAAAAAATATAAACACACAAAATTATGTAAAATTCGTGTAATTGAAAAAAAAGAACTAAAATTTTATTACGGCTGTGGCTTTTGGGCTGCAATCGATCGTAATAATCTGTTGCCACAAAGGAATGTGAAGATCGCGATTGGAATAAGCAAGCGAATCGTGTCAAACATTGTAAGTTGCAGCCAAAAGACTCCAAAGAGACCAAGAATGGCACCGAATCCAAGATGAAAACCTAAAGTTGTAAGGCTGAACGAGAAATTTGAAACATTTATCCTTAATTTGGCCCATGAGATCAAGAGGAGCACAAGCGGTGTCAGGCATAATCCTGTGAAGATATCAGATACCAAACGTGGTGGTCGCTTTTCTGGCTCCCGGAACTTGTGAACAATTTCGGGCAGCGGAGCGCGACTCTTTTGGGCTGATGTAGATTCTGAAAAACAAAAATTTAGGATAACCCTTACAACAAATTTAAACTAACCTTTTTTTGAACCGTATAAGAACTTAAGATTAACATTAGCAACATGCCATTTAAAGGAGTTTGAGATAGAAACATCACCAATAATCAACTCCAATTTATATATACCGGATTTATATCCAAAATCTCCACCTCTACTTCCAACGTCCATATCGAACTTATATGCTTTGCTGCTGTCCTGTTCAGCAACGAAGATAATCTCTTCATCAGTCTCTTTGTTCGCTAACCTAACAAACGCTTGATGTACAGAAATAACTTTGGTAGTTCCATCATCAGTCAAAACAACTTTTAAGACAAGTTTCTGGGTGTGATCAGCGGTAAGCACTTCGGACAGAGTTTGTGGATACACAACAGATTGTTTCTTTACTGCTGATGCAGAATCAGTATCACCTACACCAATTTCAAGAGAATGAACCTTCAACTTCCCTAAAACTTTAAAGTCTAGTGATTGGCTGTATTCGTCAGCAGTTATATCAATTGTGTAAACATTCCTTGCAGGCTTATAAGCACTTAAATCTGCGCTATAAACTGTTTTATCTGAACTCTTTGATAAGAATTCAAGCTTTTCGGCAAGAACGGAGGTTCCTTTTTTTACGAAAATTCTACCAAATACTCGTGACACTGGAGTAGTAAGTGGTGCACCAAGCAGATCGACCACTCGGATATTCAAAATGGGAGATTCAGCTTGTAATTGTCCATTTCCAATAACTTGAATACAAATTGGAGCAATCTTCGTTTCTTTAGAGAGTGTCTTTAGAGCTTCAATCAACACATGTGCACCCTTTGGTGTCTGCACCGAACGACGACTTAGAAAATATGTAGCCAACTTCACTGCTTGCTCTTTAGTTATTGGAGCAGGTTTGTTATGCGCTTTTGTAACTCTTGATTAAGAAAAAATATATTTTTAATAAAATAAAATTAACCAAACCAAAAAAAAACTTACTTGAAAGCACCGTTAATAACGAGTCCGGTAATACTCAATCCACCTTCAAACTGAAGCATTTTACCATCAACCTCATCTGCTTGTACAATGGCATCCTCTACACGATCCACAACAAATGCTGCTGGTGCTCCAAGTTCAGCAGAAACGTAGAAAGCATATCCTAAGCTGCTGAGGGAATCATCTCTTTTTAAAATGGTTTGAAGATTCTTTGATATTTTCTCAGCGGTCGGTTTGTCAACTTGAACCCCCAGAGCTTTGGATGAGAACAGGTTAAAGAAGATCTCTTGTGCAGTTGCAACCTCTTTTGAAAGTGATGTCGAAATTGTATCCAAAACTGCCTTAGGCAATTGATTTGTGCATTTCAGATGAGTATGAGTGCCAACTAGATAGTAGTTCTTTTCAAAGTCCTGTAAAGAAGTAAAAGAAATAATTTGTTTCATTCGTTGATTTAAATTAGTCTTGTGCATGTATGATCTTGTACCAAAAGGAATACCCCAAAAGAGCTGACAGCGATTAAGGTGGAAGGATAATGCCGAAATGCGCAACCGCTTTATGTCAGTAGATAGAAAAGCGGAGCCCTAAAAGCCCCAAATAGAAAACACTCGAAGGTGAAACTACAAGATGCCAAGATCTAGAATAGTCTGTGGAGCTGGTTATAATAAGTTCTCATTAGATAAAAAAAATAGGTTTGAAAAAAATTTCGGATATGAATCTGTGTAGACCGAATTATTATAAACTAAAAAAATCAACAACTAGGTTGGATGGGCATACCCTCACTCTGACTCTATCCTTCAGGGTGAAATATCTGGGTATAATGCTAGACCCTCAAGCCTAAACGTCGTGGTCCTGAAAGAAAGATGGACCTGTAACAGCTGTGGTACATCCACAGGGAACCCACTTTTTCTTAAGACCAAATTTCCCTGACTTTTCCAGGTTCTCCAGAATTTAGGTTGTACCATATCGTTGCCCTCTTCTGCCAATATGACTACCCTGAGGAACACCGGAAGTTACTTCGATTGCATTTGAAAGGAATCCTTGGAATCTGATAACCTGTGATTTTCCGTAGAGATATGATCTTACCCATTCTAGGGCCGAACCTGATATTCCAAATTTTAAAAGTTTTGCAATTAAAATATGATGGTTTACTCTACTTTATCAAAGGTTGAAGTCAGTATAAATTTGATGGTCGCTCTTCATATCACAAAACAGTTCGGAGATTAGGACCATGGGGTTTGAGTGGTCGAACACAATTTTCTAAGCCATAGTTCATTTAGGTATGGGTCGATTAGAGGGGATATCTTATCGTAGACGGGTTTTTGTAATAGTTTTGGGGATTGATGATAGAATGGCAAGACCTCTGTAGTTATCAACTAAATGCTTATCAGATGCCTTATAGATTGGTGTGAGGTAGAATTTCATTCACTACGTAGGGAACTTTCTTAACAATTTTATTTTTTCAAAAATTTTTTTGACATTTGGTCCTTCCTTTGAAATTTGTAGTAGATTTTAAAGGGCATGACCTTTTTATGCTTCAAAGATCTCATCATGTTACCTGCGGTCGCATGACCCAGAAATGATATCTAGTACAGACTTAATTGTATTTGGAATTCCAGAAACGTATAAAAACGCCCATTTGTCCTTTTTGGGCTACCTTGTTGTTAAGCGACTCACCAAAACTAACTACGCACAATTGGAAGAAATATCCTGAAGTTGACGAAAAAAGTGTTTGGCAAGACCAGAAATAAGCGTTTAAGCTTATGCGATTTGTTATCAGTCTGAAGCATTGCACAAACACTTTACCACAGCACATAAAATTGTATGGTCGCATAATTTGAAGTAAATTTTCTTATTAAAAATTCTAGACGATTTTCTCAGAACTTAAGAAGCCTGCGTCCCACAGCACGGTAAGTGTAAGTAGCTATAGCATAGAAATTTATCATTTTCCTTTAATTCTAATCTCCAGAATTTCCTTTAATTCTAATTTAAGAATAATTGAATTCCGAAAATTTCGTTTTATTTCGAATTCGCCGGAGCCTTCGCCTTTTTTTTCAAAATTTCCTCGATTTTCTCGAAATTTCACATGCGTTGAAAATGAACGATTTGTTTCATGTTTAATCAGAAAATAATTTGTATATTATGGATGAAAAAACTCCATGATTTGAATGGAAATTCCCCGACTTTTTCAGGTTTTCCAGACAGTGTCCACCCTGATCCAAAACTCACGTATGCCTCGCTGATTGTGGTGGCCAATGCTGGCGCAGGACCTATAATGTCATAAAGCTGGGAGTGGTCCAGAGGACAGCAACAATGAGGGTATCTACACGCAGCGTTACCGTTCTACTACATATGTAGTAGTTTTACTACCTTTTAAAAAAAATTGATAATCTACTACACTACTACCACAAGTTATCATTCTACTACCTTTTTTTTGATAATTCTAATATTTTTTATTTATGGCTAAATCGATCGCAGCCGCACTCGTTACTCGCTGTCAGAAACATGTTTCTACTCCATTCTGTTACTTTGGTTAATTTTGCATACGAAATTTATAAATCTTAAAATCCAGAAAAGGCAAATTCTCCTGAATACCCATCTACCGCCAATTTGGTTAAGTCGTTTTTGTATATAGAGTTAAAGCTTCTAATTATGATGTGGAACAAATTTGTACTGAAAGGAGGCTGCTTAAAACATTTAGTGATATACCTTCCAATTTGCCCGTCGAAGAATATTGGTATGAAATTTCTAAGATAGAAAATGCAGTAGGAGAGTTTTCATTCGAAAATCTTTGTAAATTTATTTCTGCCTTGTAGTGCTATAGTGCTGCAGCCGAGTGTGCATTTTCGAAACTCAATAGGATTAAAAAAAAGAAAAACAAACCGTTTAGGTACAAACAGTAAGCTTTATGGCAATACAATATAAATACGGCAATACAATGAATACTCTTAATGCTAAAATATATGCGTAAATGTTGATAGTGTTAATGGGCTATTTTGAAATTGATTTGAAATCATAGAAATATAAACTAAACACGGAATGGCTGTAAGCCAGATTAAGCGTACCACAATTCCTGATGTGTTTGAGTTCACTTGGTAGTAGTGGTAAGGCAGTGCAGGCCAAAATATGCAGAAATAATAAGAGTGACGTTTTAAAAGCGGAGCGAATAAAATTCCTGGCATAAAATCTATGCCGCCCGAATATTGACTTGGCACGCCACCATTCACTCAAGAAGCTACCCCAGACAGTTCGGTAATTTGTGTCTCACTTGTGCACATTATTGCTGTCCTTTTAAATAAGCTACCTTTAGTGTGGTCGCTCACGTACAGGGTTTTTACACGACACAGCCGTTCCATGTTAGTTTATATTTCTATGTTTGAAATCAAAAAAAATTTACTACCTCTTTTTTCAAAAAGGTAGTAGATTTTACTACTCTCAAAATTCATCTTGCGGTAACATTGCTACACGGGTATTCTTTCAACTGTTACCAAACCGGTTTTTTAGGAGAGAGGTATAGAAAGGACAAGAGGGAAAAGTATGAAAAGCCGGTTCGGTAACAGTTGAAAGAATACCCGTGTAGATTTATAGCAGTAACGTGCTCCATGAACGTCGTTGATATTGTCTTGCATCTGCTCCCTTTCGACCTTCACATGAAGCAACTAGCCTCGCGCAGTTCCTTTAGATTAAGGGAATCCGGAGCCTGGACCTCAGAACCTCACTGCCATAACAATATATGTAATGGATTTTGTACCCGAGGGTATGTCGCCACAGCGAAAAGCAACCTTTCTCCCGAAATTGATCTTCAAGAACTTCTCCGACCAAATACCCTCAAGAAGAGAGTGGAGAAACGGAGACGTGCTGAACAATTTGGATCTACGGATGTTCATCGGCGGCTACAAGACGTCAGAGGGCGTTGGGGCAGGAGTCTATCTTGAGACTACTAATAGTTCACTGTCCTGGCACCTTCCGTTTCACGCTTTCTGGCGATCCTGAATGAATAAACTTCGAACCTACACAAGGTTGTAGCATTGGAATTTTTGTAGGTAGCCTAACCTCTATAAAAGCTCTAGATTTAGTGATGATGCGCTCCAAGCAACTAGTGGAGCGATGCAAAGCGGAGCTAGATAAAGGTAGAAACAGAATGGCACGGCGACCGTGGCGGAGTCCGCCGCTCAGAGAGTTTCCCATACATTTAATTTCTCCCCAGGCGGCGCGGACAAATTAAATGTATGGGAAACTCTCTGAGCGGCGGACTCCGCCACGGTCGCCGTGCCATTCTGTTTCTACCTTAAGCTCGTTAGAAATCATAACGCGACTCTCGTTTGGGTTTGCGGACATAGTGGGACCGACAAATCACGGATTCTCTCTCCGGCGCTTGGAGATCGAGATGGTTAGCAGGCCAATAGGGGGAGTCAGGGCGCTATTTTTGACTATCACCAAGTAGGAGCGTACTGAGAATCTGTATTTTGTATCTCTAAGACGAGTTGGCCCACTTACATACAATAAAGCGAGAACAATTTAACAGATATTGCCAGCATTACGTGCATTGGCCCATAGTGCATCAAGCTGTGATACAGACGGGATATCTCATCTAGTCTTCGGCATCAAAACGACGCGGCAAAGCGTTAATTTGCCTCCAGTCGCACTGCGAGCCGTCGTTCACCTAACCTATAAACTCAGACGCAAATCATCTATAGCAGCCCGTTTTATTTTCTTAAGACTTATTTAAGCATTAAGATGAATCAATACATTTTTTCCCCACCATAAAACAATTTATACAAAATCCTTATTTACTTACATTTAACTTCGATTCTTGATAAGCCTCCTGAACTCTCTTACAAGCACCTAATTTCTCATCATTTGTGATCTTTTCATAATTTAAAACTGAATAATAAATCGCTTGAAGATCATTGGATTTCATTCCTTCAGCGAAAACTTTCTGCAATCTGACCACATCGGAGCTTCCCAAATGATTGCCAACAGTTTTAACAGCAGCATCTGCTTGATAGGCCAACAATAGACCAAATAATACTAAAATATAATTAGTTTTATTGTTATTATTAAAATTTCACAAAGTAAATAAATATGTATGTAAATAATTTATGTTAATTTTAAGTTTGCGGTTTAAAAAAATGCAGGCAAAATTTTTTTTTGACAAGTGGTTTCAGGTTAGCCGGGTAGGTAAAAACTTTAAAAATATCACGTTTTTGTAACGTATTTAATGTGTATTTGATTATAATATAAAAGATTCTTACTTATTTGAAGCATTTTTGATAAAAAATGCTGTAATTTTTGTGTAATAATTTCTTAAATGGCCAAGAACCTGTAGACACGTCAGCTTACAACACTAAAAAGTATGCACCCCAGAAAAGACAGTTGTCTTGTTCTTTATAATTTTGTAGATAATGACCAGTTATTTGTAATAAAGGCTCGGGTAAATTACAACTAAATTCAATATTATTAATGGTAATTGTTTAGAAAATATTTTTAAGTAAGGTAAATATCCAGAATAACTCCCCCACCTCCGATTTTGATAAAATTTTCAGGCAAAGTACAGTTAAATATGTAGAATCCAGCAACGTTAATAAAAAGTGTCGGTCAAGTCCCGTTACGCGGTAATCTTACTGTAAAGTGCCGTAATTCTACTAATGCAATAGTTAATAATTCCTATATTATTTAACCAATATTGATGAAATTTGGACACATAGTATATTTTGATGTGGACAATTTATTTTTGAAAAAAAAATTTGACACTCATGCACCGTTACCTTTTTTTTTAACTGTAAAGCGCTAACACTTCAAAAATGCAATAATTGCCAAACTGTACCACTTTTTTTTCACGAAATTTACATAAAATATATATTTTTTTAAAATAAGGCAGATTTTTTTAAAAACAAATTATTTTAAAAAAATATATATTTTATGTAAATTTCGTGAAAAAAAGTGGTACAGTTTGGCAATTATTGCATTTTTGAAGTGTTAGCGCTTTACAGTTAAAAAAAAAGGTAACGGTGCATGAGTGTCAAATTTTTTTTTCAAAAATAAATTGTCCACATCAAAATATACTATGTGTCCAAATTTCATCAATATTGGTGGAATAATATAGGAATTATTAACTGCTGCATTATTAGAATTACGGCACTTTACAGTAAGATTACCGCGTAACGGGACTTGGCCGACACTTTTTATTAACGTAGTTGGATTCTACATATTTAACTGTACATTGTGTAAAAATTTTATCAAAATCGGAGGTGGGGGAGTTATTCTGGATATTTACCGATTTTTTACAGTAATATAGAATTTAGTACTGCAAAAAAATTAAATCTACTCCATATCTGTTATCTGCTGTCAAAATACCATTTTAGTAATCAAAAAAAGTCCAGCTCTTCCGCCCGCCCCCTCATTCGAGTATAAAATTTATTACCATGCGTGTCACACAAGTTTAGCGGCAGTTTTACAAATATCGGGTACAGTATAAAATAGTGGGTGTCTCTTTATTTGTATTATATTTTACACACTTACACAGTGTCTCTGGCCGCCCCGTCGCACACTAGCCAGCCGACACCGACAGCATCTTCTTGGGGTTTCCTTCTTGCAAGGTGCTCCGCTCAACTTGGGTTTCTCTGAAGAATTAAGTGGCAAGCGTGACTTCGTCGGAGAACGTACGTCTCGTAATCGCGCTCCTAGTGAAGAGTACATATATAATTTCTTTCCAGACTTTTTTTAATAAGAAGAGTCAAAGAAGTCTTCTTTTTTGCATTATATTCCTGGGATGTTATGGTGGTTTTGTGTCCTGATCCTTAAGTGTTTCGGTAACTCTGCTCCTGTTGTGTGAAACTTATGGACATTTGATTATTGTGATTTTAATGTGAATTTTTTTTTGGTTGGAATTGTGGGCAAAAAATAAATATATATTTTGCCATCATTTTGTGGATTTAGTCGCAGAATCATCGCGTAATAAGAAAGGAAATTTGGTGTATCCTTGCCAGGAGGATAGAAAGGGAAGTCAGATCCTGTGGCAATTGTTGTTGCTGTTGGAAATCACCTGAAAATTTATCCTGAGATTAGAGGTATCCTTGCGATACGCTTGTGTGTACACTGGGTGATATCCGAAATCCTTGATGTGATGATGATGATGGGGAAGAAGGGTTAATCCCAATCATCTTTTATGGACTTCGTTAAGTGTGGGTGTTGTATAAAGAAGGGAGCAGAGTTCCGTGACGTTTGACCTGCCTAGAAAGTGATGGGTTCCAGGTGAATCCCTTTCAAAAAAAATAAAGGCAAAAAATAAATATTTAATAAAATTAAAAATTTTACGCGAGTGCCAATTATGTACAGTTAGTTAATCCATATCATAAGTGATTCAGGTACAATTCAGTTTTATTTTGTTACATTTAAATCTATTGAGGACTGTTTTACACACTATACTCTTAAATTGAAGCATTTGAACTCCGAAATTGGGGCCACATTTTTGCACGAAACACACTCATCTATATAGCAACATTCGATAAACCAGCGACAAGGCGACTAACGAAGACGAAATTTTGAGATTGACATAGGCATCGTCGTCGTTTTTTTATTTATTTTATTTTATTTTTTATGCGTTGTCTCTTTAATTTGAATATCGAATGCCAAAAGTCTGATTTTGCAAAAAAAAGTAACTTCTTGGCATGAAAAGCATACACAGAAGAACATCTAGAAATGCAAATAAGTTTGAGAGAGACAAGAGCATCCAATAGCCAGAACAAGACGAGAATTAGTTTTAAAGAAATCATGAAAAACTTGAAAATTCCCCAGGGGAGTCGCGGTGCGCAAATCATTATTTCTCGTCTTTAAATAGAAATAAGAACTTCCTTGTGTTTTGTAATGTTCTGCTAAAACCAGAATAAAACAACAACAACAAAAAACTAGTGATTCTACATACAAGTCTAATAACAACAACAATAAAAGAAAAAGAACCAAAAGAGCGAATTCCATCTTATGTCCTAAAGCTTCATCCTTGAAATTTTTTTAAGGACATGTGCGGAATTTAAGTAAACAGACTCCGGGGATAATCCCAGACCCACTCTCCATAACAACAAGAGCTTGGTACCTGCCACCACACCACCACCAACCACAATCAACTGCAACACCAACAATGGCGAGACGAAAAGGAGTTTCCAAAACAAGTGAGTATCCTTTGAATATGCATCATTTTGAGCGCGTGTTACAATTGGAACTAGGCTACATGGCGGCGTCATTGCCGCTTTCTTAGTAGTCTCATGACAAGGTGGTCTCAAAACTCTTAAAAACCAACAGGAGATTCCAGCCGCAAAGCTGTTCCAATTGTAATCCGCGCCTCAATTACTAAATTATAACTTCTTTTATCTTTTTCCCTTTTCTAAGTTAAATTAATCTTCTCGCATCTTGAATTAATGATAACCCCCATTCCCGTACGGTCAGCAGAAACGAATTTATTTCAACAAAAAAAAATGCAAAAAGCAACAGAGAGAAGAAAAAAAACGCCTAAGTTGACGTCAACACAAATGAGGCGAAAACAAAAAAAATAAAACAAGAAGGAAAAAAAACGACGAAAATATGCAGAAAATCGTTGAATTTTAGTTTCGTTTCTTCGAATTGACTGAGCTCACACTGTTGGAGCCTCCGCCCGCGCCCCCAATTCATACAATCACAACTGCTCCCCCTTGTTTCATATATAATACCAAGGCCCTCGTAAGTACAGGCCTGGAAGCAGAGTTTGTGTTTGTGTTGGTAATAGACCCATTATCTGTCAAATAGGAAGAAATTATATGGAGGAGGTGAAAGTTCGGGATATTTTGCCGTAAAAAGTCATAAAATAATATATTTAACCAGTTTTTGTTGCAATAGGATTACCAGTTAATAGTGCTTTAGTGATTTATTTAAGAAAAGTTAAAAAAATCGAGTGGTTAAGTGTGTTTTAAGTGTGTTAATTGCAAAGGTGGCCAATTTTGTTTACATTCGCGGTGGTTTTTTCTTGTTTATTTAGCGGAAAAATGTTGAATTTGTGTAGTAGTATAATAAAAAGTGCTTTTTGAATGATTAAAGATTATTATAGAATAGTTATTAAACACATTAAGTGCAAGTACCACCATACAACATGCATAACAATAACTTTTTCACTTTTCCTTCATATTTTTCTGCACTTATGTTTTTAATAAGTATTCTATAATAATCTTTAATCACTCAAAAAGCACTTTTTATTATATTACTACACAAATTCAACATTTTTCCGCTAAATAAACAAGAAAAAACCACCACGAATGTAAACAAAATTGGCCACCTTCACATTTAACATACTTAAAACCCACTTAAACTCTCAATTTTTTTAAATTTTCTTTATTAAATCACTAAAGCACTATTCACTGGTAATCCTATTGCAACAAAAACTGGTTAAATATATTATTTTATGACTTTTTACGGCAAACTAATACAAAAATATTCCGAACTTTACATCACGGCGTATAAATCCAACAAAAGTGACAGATTCTGGGACTACGAGCAGCTGCGTTAATGTTAGTGAGATAGGCAACTTCCAGGCCTGTACTTGAGAAGGTCTTGATAATACACATAATCTGCGCCACACTGGTTGGTGCTCCTCCGGCCTGGCACCCACTTGCCTTTGCCCATCAGCTTTTCTTACACAGACGTTGTCGTGGTCCGACCGACGTCTGGCTCTGAAAGTCTGAACTCTTGGAAGTCTCTTGAAGAAGCTGCAAGGAGAAACAACAAAAAAAAATCAACTCAAATGTGGTGGGTCTCGGTGCGCCTGTATTTGGCCGTGCACTTTGTATATAGTATATACAAAAGTAGTGTAGTTTTTTGTTTATATAGTTACGTAAGGGAATTCCCGTATAGAGGCTAGAGCTTGCGAAGGGTAGACGCGGACAGAGAGGAATCTCTATAAGGGAGTGCATCAGAGCAGCGGCAGGTCTTCCCTCTAGGCTTTTCCATGATGGTGGCACTAAGCAGGGGCTTCCCTATGTTTAGGTCGTGGATGAATGCAGTGGGAAATTAAAGAAGAATTGGATATACACGTCAGGCTGGGTCTCGGCAGCATGGGTCGTTGTAGTATATCCATGATGCCACTATACCGTATATAAGCTTTGCTGTTTATTGTCCCAGAGAATTACGGCCACCACTAAAATGGGTACCTAGACGTGAGCTAGATAAATCTCTGGCTTATTTGCTTGGTGTTAACAACTACAGTGATGAAGGCATGAATATATTTTTCTTCATGCACTTTTTGATTATTGAAAAATCTGTCTATTTTGGAGTTTATTATGTGGAGCAGCGCCTTTGTGACCTGGTATGAAAATTTATTTTGAGCATTATTGATTTTGTTGCTGTAATTGGCAATTACGTTGTGGTTTGAATCTAATAAAAATTACGATGTGCTTTTATTTAAGCATTTACAAGGGAGAGATATCGGATTAGCCTGAAACAAGAACAAGAGCTTATACAAAATTCATTTTTGCACCCACGAAATATTCCAAACGAAAAACGGTACGCTCACATTTTTTCTAGACTAAAATTTTAAAATGAAAACAATAATATTTTAGTAGATTAAAGCGTCCTTAAATCGTAATAATAGCGTGCATACCCGTGTGGCAGGCATATTTTTCAATTTTCGTACTTGAAACCAACTGTGAATATACCAACTGTAACATAATGATTTTAACTGTAAACACTTGTTGTAACTTTTCCACTATAGTTATCTGTCATATAAAATATTGTATATATTATAAGGTTCCTTGTTTATTGGTTACCCTGGTAACCAATTTGCACAAATACCAGTGTCTAGAATAATATTTGTTCAGTTATACACAGGACTCCAAGTGAGCACTGAGTGGCACCCCAGGCCCCGACGGTCTCACTGCGAGTAATTTCATGCGTTTTAACTTAAATTAAGAATCTATCTTAAAGACTTCAAATTTTTATAATTATTACAAATCAATTGATACACAACTAAATTATTTTTATTCGAGAACTAAATAGAGAACATAACTGCAATAAAGCTACGAAAAGATCAAAACGCAGAACCTCCGCAATTTTCTGTTGAAGTACAGACAACAGTAACAGTTCGTCTTCAAAAGACTCGAGCGAAAGACCACTCTTACGACATTGGTATGATTAAAAACTGCTACATCAAGAATCAGAAAGATCTCCAATTCTTGTAAGACATGTGTTTTCCTGATTACGCGGTGTAAACGGATGAAGATCAACTGTCACAAAGGAGCGCAGAAACTGCCCATTTTCTATAAGCAAAATATTGTGCTTCTTCGGCAAAATTTTCACTTACAACAAAATTATCAACACCCTCAAGTTCTTGAAAACACCTGAAGATGAACACGCGGACATTAACGTTTAAAAGTTCGTTTATAAATATAACAATTTGGCTGTGGAATAATCTCCCTCAATCAGTTTGGCCAGTTTCACACGGGACGACGGCCAACCAACAGAAATCGTACGATATTCATTTTTTTAGAGAAGAGGGAGAGAGGTGTGAGAAAGGTGGATGGGAAAATCTTCCCTCCCCATCGTCCTCTCTCACCCTCTTCTCTAAAAAAAGTGAATATCGTACGATTTCTGTTGGTTGGCTGTCGTCCCATGTGAAACAGGCCTTTCCCGAACTCGTACAACATCCAAGAGTTTAAACGTAAGGCTCATCGCCATCTGTTCGAATACCTCCCAGACTTCCTCTGATCTATCACATTCTCTTCTATCTTTCAAATCAAGCTTGCTGCTACATATTGCACCATGACCTGAACGACATGACAGACTGGCAGTATAAAGGGTAATTAATAAGCTTGGTTTTCCCACATAAAAAAAAGATGATTTGATCAGCCCCCAAAGAATATGCTGGGTGCCAAGATAAAGAAGATGAGAGCATAAACTTAAGGAAAATGGTCATCGTGTCCTTCACCACATGAAAGGGGCTAAATCTTAATCTGCCGTAATGAATCGGGAAACTGTTGACATTGCAGCAGAGGTCAAATCGTTACTATACTCGTAGATAAAAGACTTAACTGCAGTTCATCAAGTATTCTGAAAGTGCTGCCAAGAGAGTCTCCACAATATTATATGCCTGTCAGAAGCTAATGGTAAGAACTGGAGTTTAAAATTCCAAAATGATCTGCTGGTCATACACTATAATAATAAAACTAATGGTCACTTATACAGCTTTAACCCCAGAAAAAACTCAAATGCTACTCGAAAAAGTAATTCAAGTGATCTTAGGAATCACAGAAGCGATAAATTTCTGCCCGATTGCACTTTAGGAGCAATGCTAAAAATGCCTCCATTCTGCATAGAGGTAAAAAAGAGGCAACTAGCAGCGCCCTTAAACTAGCAACGATAAATATGTTTAAACCTGGAGATCTTAACAGGTCATCTAAGTATACTCAATAAGTTCTAAGACAAGTCTCTCTTTAGAATCACAGACATGCCGGATTCCCAATTCAAAGTGGCGAGTCAAAAGTGGCACTCTGAAGAATTGAGCCGACAACAAAATTGCAACTGTGGTAACAGACGGATCCAAAATCAAAGGAGGAGCAACCGGAGGTGGTGTTCACTAACCCAGATGCAAGTTGCTACTAGCTCTTGTCTAAACCTGTACCCGTGAATGACTAAAGCGAAAGACAAACAGCACAGCTATCTATATAACGTGCGACAGTCAGACAGCTTTAAATCCATTAATTCATGTATGTATAGTGAAATCAAAGCCTATAAAGAAGGCATCGATTCCTAACAAATTATCCCGAGGTCGATAGTAAGTCATGAAGAATTCAATGTTAATGAGCAGTAGCCGCCTAGTCAAAAGATAAGCTGGTCTAGGACCTGTCTGTAGTCAAACGAAAGAAACTCTTCCGATATGGGGACGAAAGACCTTGTCCCACTGCTGGACTTATGCACCGAGTATAAAACAAGCAGAATTCATTACCCCTGCTCGAGTAAAAGCTTACTAAACCCTAACTCAGAGTCTTGGCATGCTTTTTCACTGGGTATGCTCTGGTTAGATATCACGGGAAAAGTTGATGCCGATATATGCAGATATTGTCAAATAGAAACAGACTGCAGAACCCGTCCTCTGCAATTGTGCTGCACTCGAAAGACGCGGGTTTCACCGGACAGGCACAGGTGATTTACATCGAAGGAAGTGTGGAACAGAAATCCAAGAGCTATCTTAAGGCTGAATAGTAGCTCTTAAATGAAAAACTATTATACCGAATACACAAAAGACGTATTACAAATCTATTACTGAAGGTGCATATATATGTATAAAAATGGGTGACATTGCGAGAACAAATCCTTCAACATCACACACCTGCGTGCAAACAAGGCCTGTCTTATTTTGTCAGCAATTCATTGCACGGTGAAATCTTTTAGTTCCAGAAATAACTATTGGCAACCTGATCCACGCTTGCGTTTCTTATCACTTTGCTCATCCACCTGTTCACTGAAATTATCGAACTCTTCGCGACATTTTCAAATCATTTGGAGATCCAACTTGTTCTCCTCACAGAAAGCCATGGCTCTTCTACAATTGCTTTCTTGCATTCGATGGAATAGATCTTTCTTTTTTCCCACTCGTCTTGTTATAGGACAAAATACCATTTCTCTTAAATCTTAAAAGAAATGTTTTATTGTTACTTATTCATTATAAACAAAACAAAGTATATGTACACAAAAAACGCCAGAAGTAGCAGACAGAACATAACGATAGACACCTACAATATAGAAGCAGTAGATGAGTTTGTGTACCTCGGCACGATTATAACAAAAGGTAATGATACATCGGCCGAAATCAGAAGACGAATAGCACTGGCTAATAAATGCTACTTTGGTCTACGCAGGCACCTGACGTCTAGAAATATATCAAGGAAGACGAAACTGGCACTTTACACGACACTAATAAGGCCTGTCCTACTATATGGTTCGGAAGTGTGGACATTGAAAAACGCAGACGAAGCATCGGTAGGAAGATTTGAAAGAAGAATTCTTCGTTCGATCTACAAAGGAATACAGGTTGATGGCATTTGGAGAAGAAGATACAACTCAGAGTTGTATGAAATCAGCAAGATTCCAAACATTGTCAAAGTGATCAAAATAAACAGACTGCGATGGATTGGTCACGTCCAACGAGGTGCGGAACGGAACCCGACAAAGATAGTGCTGGGGAAAGTACCGTCAGGAAAACGCAGACCCGGCCGGCCTAAGAAAAGATATATAGATGACGTCGAAGAAGACTTGAGGCAGTTGGGAATAAGAAACTGGAAAAGTCGAGCCAGAGATCGAGAATCATGGAGGCGAATGCTGGAGGAAGCCAAGGCCAACAATAGGCTGTGGAGCTCCTGATGATTCATTATTATTATGACTTACGAGAACGAAGGCCCAACAAGAATTTAATAAGATCATTTTCTAGAGAAACGCTCTAGTTAAACTCCGGCATTTAGAATGTACACTAAAAAATAATGAGTGAACTAACAATTTCTTCTACATGACTTCACTCACATCAACCATAGTCAAGAACTGTTACATATCAATTCATCCAAGTTCTCTTGCTGACGTCTCAAACACTTCACAATCAGAAACAACACCGCCAAAAGGGACATTACCCTGTTTAAACGAAATAAAATAAAACACAACTCGTCGCAATTTTTCTGGTGCATCTGGTCGAGTAAGTTGACGCTGTGTATTCTCCTCCACTTATCTTTTTACCTTTCACATTCCAAAGTACTGTCGACACAGTTGCCTTCCCGAAGTTGTTTTGAAGATGATTCGCCGTTCGTTGAGCGTTGGATTTTTGATTTTTGTTTTTGTTTGTTGTTTGGTTTTCAATGCGTAATGATAAAAATCTAAATTGTGTCCATAAGTTACATATTGGCACACAAATCTGGGGAGGGGTGATTGCATATCTGTTAACACCTAGGAGGATATAGTTGTATGATTGATTATTTTGTGTGCGTTAGTGACGTGATTTTGATACACCCACCACAGTGCACTATATCGGTACTAACCAATCGATGGACGTTGAAGTTTGTGTTGTTTTAAACTCGGTTTCTCTGTATAAATGGCAGCTTCTCATGTGATTACAGTACCTGCCAAAAAAAGAGATGTTAATTCAATATTATTTATTGGAGATTTTATTACAGTGTAGCCTATGTATATTGGAAACTCTTCGCGGAACTAAAAGTGAAACTTGAATACAGAATCTACACAGTTATGGTTAAAATAGGACAAAAAAGTGAAGAATGCGAAAAGGGTGGAATTTAGGAATGATCGCTTGTAACAATAACGCTTCTAAACAGAGTGCATAAGATTTTGTCCAAATCAAGAAGTTTTAAGGGAATAGCACAGCGGTTTTCGCAGCGGAAGGCCAAAACGAAGCATGGAAACAATCTATGAGTACTACCAAAATCTTCATTTACTTTTTATCGACTTCAACCAAGCTTTTGACAGCACACAGCGCCACAGAGAAAAGGCTCAAGGAATAAGGGTGTGAGTTGCTGATAAGTAGTCTCAGTTTAGCCCTATGATAAGTAGCCTAAGTCCAGCTCTATGACAAACAACGCAAAAGATCTTTTACAGGTCAAAGTGAATGAAGTTGAAGCCCGGCCATAGCCCTTGTTCAGGGTAGAGCGAGATTGTCTTTCGACGCCCTTTGGTCGACGCTTTTACATCACACAAATTGTATTTCCGGTTGTCCGAGATAACCCTTTTTTCGAGCACTGCCAAAACAGCCTTGGCGTGATGTGATGGCGGTTTATCTAGACAAACTTCATATTGGAAGCAGTGTTTATTTCCTTAGGGGATTATCTCCCCCTTTTACGAACCCTTTTAGGCTGGGGTTGCCCCCTAACGATTTAGGTGGTGGTTTTATGGACACAGCCCTGCCTGTAGTGACAATAGAGGAAGTATTTCTTCCCAGAGTTGCTTCCCCGGCTGGTGGTCGCTGAGGGGACATTGCAAGTTTTGCTGACGCAGCTTTGGTCATGAGCTTTTCTGCCGCCATGATCCCAAGCTGTGCCCAACCAAACTTGTAGTCAATTTAGCCACTCGTACGCGTCAGGTCGTCAATAGACCTTTGGTCCACATATAACGTTCTCTCTGATAATGGTGGGCGGTGCACTTTGTGGATTACTCCCCAAGTGTACCCTTTTGAACCCCTATCGTTTTCAACATGTCAGTGTGGTCTTCTGGTGCCGCCCGGAAGTACCAGACCATAACATGGCTTCGCGGCAGCTTGTCCTCGTCCACAGCGACGAGGCTTGCTCCTTCCCAGGGCTCAAGGCGGCACACACCTCTCAGCCAAGCGGCTGTGGCCGAGTCCGCGCAGGTGCTGGCCAGTTGTTCTGAGCCCTGTCCCAACTAGGCTATCGTCTCCAGAACACCCCCTTGCAGTTGTTCAGTGGTCAGTAGAGTACCCGGATAGTCAGTCGCAAGCACGCCCATTCGAACACTTTCTACTATTTGGGAGGAGGTCGGCTTTGAAGTCGTTCTAGGCTTCATTATGGGAGCGTCGGACTTCTTTTCTGAAGGTTTTCAGCAGGCTTTTCAAACCGTAAGGCTCCAGCCTTCACTCTTTTGGCCGGGTGATTGTGGAGAGGATCTGCAGGATCTAACACTGGTCTTATTAAGAAGATTGGTATCTCTCTTCTCTTAGGGGCCACGCAGAGCCTAGCCGCCTCTACACGGGAGTAACCAGCACTCAAAAATCGTGTAAAACATTTTCGCGCTGCACCACCCCGTCTTCTCAAAGCGATCGCTTTTCCTGCTCTCCGATGGAGCAGAATGTGGCCGCACTTACACCGGTGGGCCTCTAAGGAGATCTTCTTTCAATGAAGGAGTGATCTCATTGTACTCCAACTTCGCATTGAAGAGGGATCGCAAAAATTCCTCTTCACTGGGGCCACATTCTGCACCCTGCTGCATGGCTTCAGAAATATCCAACTGGCCCTGTATTTTTTCAAAAATGCTTCATTATTTACTACAAATTGTAAAAATTTCAAGCAGGTGTTTTGGAAAAATAAATCATTTTTTTAAGCTAAATTCAAAAATTTATAAAAAATAACAATTAACAAATTTTTACTAGTCTGGCGGGCGTAACATGTTTTTTACATGTTTTTCAGCCATTCTCACTTTATAATTTTGAGGTGTTCGATGGGGTACCTTTTTTGTCATTTGAGCTTAAACTATTACCTGCCATTGATAACATAATGCCAATTATGCTTCAGAAGACCCACGACACGGCTCATGTCAAACTATAAGAACTGCCTGCACCACAGCTAGATGTCATATTCCTGAACCAGTGATCTTCATTTCGAAGACAGATAAAGGTGAGCACAAAATTCACAACATGCCAGCACTACATCTCCAAACCTTTATATATATTATCTGCCTCCCAGCATACATTTTGCAAAGGAAAATGAGTGTACACGGCATTTCACGAAGTAATATGTATTCCCCAAAAAACAGTTTGCTTTAGCAACTTTTCTGGGTATAGAAGGGGCTTTCGCCTGTGAGCACAGTATGGTGATCGTAGTATCAATCAGCTAAGTACTTGCGTTTTATTGTGGTCCCAATGCCGATTTTGAAGCTCAACGCCGAAGGGATGACAGGGAAGGCCAGTATAGCTTTCTATGCCAAGCAAGAAACTAGTTTTGAAGCCATACATGGTGCCCTGGCTCTACACATCTGTGATTACACCACTGCTAGCATTTGGCTCTGCCATACGGTAGCCTGCTCTTGCAAAAAAATATAGCAAATTCAAACCAGGCCAAGTTCAAAGAACCGAGTAACAGGAGTTTTGTGCAT
Organism: Thereva nobilitata; assembly: GCA_963855945.1. Lineage (NCBI taxonomy): Eukaryota > Metazoa > Arthropoda > Insecta > Diptera > Therevidae > Thereva > Thereva nobilitata. The sequence continues at coordinate 40,138,412 of OY979694.1, read as the reverse complement.
AACTCCCACTGAAGCAGTGAACGTAATTGTCGATCTTTCTGCACCAGATCCGCCATTAGGCAGCAGGCAGAATACACGGTCTTGAAGTCGAGAAGACTTAAGACACAGAAATATATCGGGCTCTCAACCACAAGGAATGGTAGAAAGATCCTCTGACACATCACCGCGAAACCCAACATTACCAGAGGTATCGATATCAAGATCCCAAGAGATAAATGGGCACAGCGTCACAAGGACTCCTGATATAGTTCTGTAACCTTATAGATCGTCTGTAGGCGGTGAAGCAAATGCTAGCGTCTGCCTAATTCTTTTCAATTCTAATGATTCTTTTCCGTGACTAGAAGTTACAGAATCACTCTTCAGGGTCACAGGAACATCGAAGGCAACGAGAATACAAAAAAAGAAAGGAGAAAATCTCGCACACACCGTTAATTGTCATTCAAACTATGCTCTTGTCTCTAAGTGTGTCATTGGACAAGAATTCTTGTAACTTTACTTCCAATTCCCTTAAGCTTCTGACTAATTAGTTAACTCGGAAGCTTAATCTGTCACCAAAACTTTATTTAATGCTTATTGAAACCATATGGCAGAAAAAACCAATCTTTTTACAAAATATATAAAAAATACAAACTCCAGAAACAAGTTTTTGAAAAAAGATTCCCGAAAATTCGATACTGTTGTCAAGTATTTCCAATTAGTACCGAAGATTAATCTTCCTGTGTTTATCCTTTCTCTCCTTAGAAAGGGTAAATCTGATTACACAATCTCAACATTTTGTAAGCCACCCCAAACCATTACCCATTTTCAACGAAAAATCAATGTTCTATGTCCTAAAAATATGTTGCCCCAAATATATGCCGCACGCTAACAAAAAAACTAAAGAACTATTAGAGCGGTTAGGTACTTACCTTATTTTGCAGACTAGTCTACATAAAATCTTGACGTCATTCAAAACATGGGGGCCACTACCTAACCCACAGTCTACAGGTGCGGACGGAGAGTGCTCGCTCACGATAAAAGTTCGTATTTTTTTAACGGACTTGTGTGTCGGTAATATTTTACGTCATCTTATGGATACTTGGATGGTGAATTGTACAGCCTCTGATAATATTGTAAGGTACCCAAACTCTACCTATAGCAGTGCGCCCTAATTCCTCCGCCATCGTCATGCTGGTGCTCCTCATCTGTCGTTGAGCTGCTACTTAAAGAAAAGCTTCGCCTTGAGCATATCGACTTCTACGTCTCTCTCTGGGTGTTGTTTTTGTTTATAACTTTCTAATGCCCCCGAAGCTAAAGCATGTCGGGAAAGGTTGGCCCCTCACTAACGAGATTTTCCCATGCGCTTGTGTCGCCTCACCTCGGAGTATTTCCAGTATTTCCTCGGTCTGGGCAATGGCTGGGGCTCGGGTTTGGGCCTCACAGGGCTTCGGCGTGGAAGTTCATTTCGTCGTCGTCGATTCGATTTTCCATAATTTCTTAGAGCTCTTCTGTAGACGCCCACGGATGGGTCTTTTGAAGGCCTTTGGCCCTCACAAAGATACACACAAAGTTACGAGACACCGCCATGGCGACTGTAATTGAGATTCTTGCTACTCGTGTGCAACAAGTTTTTTTTGTAGTTTTTCTTTATTAATGTTTTTTTTCCTTATATTTATATTAAGGAAGAATTGACGCGGCAAAACAAAAAGAATATATTAAACTGTTGCTATGAATTTTGTTACGAAATCATTATCAGTTGTTATCATTAATGGTTTTCTCGGTAAGAAAATTGAAGGGATTGTTTGGAAATATTTATAATGTAAGACAAAACGGCAAAATCTATTATTAAATCGCGTCACTTGTCACCACAAAGGCGAATTCTAAAACGTCAAAAGACGATTATTTGACGAGAGTCATAAATTCTAAAACATCACTGACAACAATGCACACAAGTGGTAAGTTGCGAAAGTCAATCATTTGACGCCCAAATATTTTCTGTGATGACTGATTGCAAAATCATTGACGTTTTAGAATTCGCCCATACTGTACCTACCATAAGGATTGTTGCTCTTATTGCCACACTCGAATGTCGAGCCTCTTTTTGCAATACCAGGAGGCAGGCCGAGTCGTCTCCTTATTGGTATAGATTAATTCGTCGGAATAGTGTTCCGGATATTCTTACTTGATTTAACATTCGTCACTGTCAAACTTCATAGTCTGCGTCAGTTTATTAGAAATGAATGCCCAACTCTCGCATGGCTCTTTAGAATTGTACTCTCGCTATGATCTCATAGTGGACCTTATTCTGGTTGTCACTTATGGTGAAAAATGGCAACGTGAGACAAAAATGCTATTATGGTTCTCTAAAAGAGTAACATTTCAGTGAAATAAGGCGAATTACAATTGTCACTGATATCGAGAAACGCCGAATTCAGTGACAATTTCTCACTTGATGTTGTTTGTAAGTGAGATTTTTCTCATTTGATATTTAAAGTTGACATTTCTCACTATGGTGAAGTGACAACCAGAATAAGGGCCAGTGGGTTTTACTTAAAGTCAGGAAAAATTGGAATTAAAAGGACATATTCATATAAACTGTAAAAGATGAGAAGAATACATGACGAGATCCTTTAAAAATACAGCTAAGGATGAACTAAAGTTCCTTTTTGTTATCTTTACTATCTTTTACTTTTCGAGTCTTCTTCTTTGACCATTGATTCGGCTCAGGTGACCAAAGGTTTTATCCTAATGGTCGTAAAATCGAACCTAGCCACGAGATGCGCCTAACCAGGGGCGGATTAATAAATTTTCAGCCCGTAGTCAAACAAAAATTTGGCTATGAGACCTAGCACGAGTCGTTGGTTTTTGTGTTAAGTCTGTTTCTATTCTATGATTCTGAATTTTTGTATGAAGAGGTCGATTGAAACAACTTACGTGCTACCATGTTTTTGAGATATTTTGATTTTAGTCCACGGATATTAGACAAAAAAAAGGGCATGGAAAGGAGCCCACGATTCATGAGATAGTTACATAAAATTTAAGGGGGTCTTCTAGTTACGCGCCCGGAATTTCAGCCTATTTTTGGGAATTAATTGTGAGGAAACTGTACAAGATAATTGAATAATTTTTTTTTTATTATTTTTGTACGTGTTTAAACTTGCAAAATGAGAAATTCTAAAGGCGTGTGTCGAATCCTGCACCCTTGAGAAGTGGTCAAACTGGTACTGACGAAAGTGTCCGAGTCAACTTTGTGGTATGACATCCACCCCGCAAGTTGTCCGAAATGAGAAAAATAAAATGAAATCATATGCAGTGTTACGTTCGCTATAAATCTCCGAGTACGATTTTTTTTATTTTCAATATTTCTCAAATTATACGATTTTTTGTAAATGGTTGGTTTTTCGAACTCGTTTTTTGACCTGTTGGAGGGTGTAAAAATGGAACGAAACAACATTTCAAAAATCGTACTCGGAGATTGATAGAGAGGGGTTTTATGAAGAAGTGAAAAAAAAAATCTGATGAAAATTACTGGTGGAAGTCTTACCACAAAGTTTAAAAAAGGCAATTTTCGGGAAAGTGCGTTTGAAGATAAAGGATCCGAGCAATACGCAAAACCATTTTTCACACTCAAAACAAGATGGCGGCCGAAGGACACGCCTCCGGATCCCGAAAACTCGGTTTTATACTCCCAACCAACCCCCCTACACATTAAAAAAAAATGCTATTTACATAAAATGTTCAGATGGCCATTTTTTTTGCACCATTTTACGGGACTAGCTATGTTTCGGGCTCCGAATACCCAAGAAGGAATGTGTTTTTCGCGAAATCGTTTATATGGCGTATTTCTCATATCCTCTCTCTATATTCGAAAAATGCAACAAAAAAAATCGATTTTTTCAAACCGCGTAACTAGAAGACCCCCTTAAAACTCGGTAAATCAAAATATCTCAAAAACGGTTACTCTTACAAGAAAATGTTATAAAACATTTTTTGTAGGAAATTACCTAAGCTACAAACTTTATTCACATAATTTTTCTATAAAAGTGAGCATTAAGGCACGATTCCGAACAAGGCGGCAGACTGAAAACCGCAGGCGACACTACTGGTTTATATGATAAAATCGCGGTTTGCTATGATAAAATCATGATTTTTTCATACAAACCATAGTGTCGCTATGCGGTTTGCAGTCTGCCGCCTTGTTCGGAATCGTACCTTTACTGAGATATTTTCGAAAATTCGCTTTTGGTGACCTTTGATCCCGCGTAAAATCGTATCGGAGTGTCAAATCGATGGGGACTTATGACATTTTCCTTAGAGCAATAATAGCAATGTCCATACCAAAATTCAGCTTTCCAATTTTGCAAAAAAAATATCAGTTTACTACGTATTTTTTGGAGAAAAAGGTGGTTTTAGTTGAAATTTTAGTAAAAAAAAAACAAAGTTTTAACTTTGACGACTCATTGCTCTGGAAGTTGATAGGGTAGAGCCTTGATTTTGATGGTTTTAGATAGGTGGGAATATTCTGCGTACACTGATACCTTATTCAGGAAAATAGGTCATAGGGTTACACAAATACAGGGTGATATGTAAAACTCTAAAAAATTACGATTTCCCCTCTCCCATAAGCGTGCTTTTAAAGAAACATAATTCATGTCAAAGTCAATCACTCCGAAGTATGGGCTCCAAAAATCTCTTAGCCTATAGACAAAATAGAGACAATCGTTAAATGCAACTTCCATCGTTCTCATACACACCGAGTCAAGTTTGGGGAGAACTAGAAATTAGACTACCATACCTGAAGTGGAGAACTCTATTTGTATGACTACAACAACTAAATTTATAATTATACTCAACACCTAGGTTTCTGACTGAGTCAACATACGGCAAGATGAGATCAATTATTGTAATTGGTGCGAGCAGGGGCGGCGCTTTCATAGGTGCACTTGCACCGGGCGCAATTGGATGAGGCGCAATTTCAGAAATTAAGATTTAAAAAAAATTTAAAGCTTCGAAAAAAATTGGAAAAATGTTCCCTTGCCTTCATTTCCATATATTAAAGGAACTTCTAGATCAATAATTCGGCGAGAGACACCTGGATCGCCTCTAGTCTGAAGTTGTTGAAAGGCTGTTTTTATTCTATGCAGGATTCTACAGCGGAAACCAATACATGCAGGGCAGTGACCACCGATTATCCCTTGAAATATGTAGGTTTGGAGAACGACACAAGGACCTCTATTATGGAGATTCGAGTGTTTAGGTCTATAGATTTTCGGAGCCTAGGGCTGTGCTGGAAATGGCTAGGGAAGTTAACCGAAAATCATCCTGCAGCAGATAATGAGGTTGGGGACGTGTGGAGAATGGTGGCAGTGTCACTGAAGGCCATCTACCAGAAGCTTAAGCAGTACGAAGCTTAAAGAAATAGCATTAGCGGGAGAGTTTTGTGAAGTTAAAACGCAAGCAAACCCAGCACAAAAGCAAGATCGCGAAACAAATCCTGATTGGACGCAGGCAGCAACAGCGCTTTCATAGGTGCAAATGGTGCACTTGCATCAGAAATTAAGATTTAAAAAAAATGAAGGGGGCGCAATATGGCATACTGCACGGGGCGTGATAAAACCAAGCGCCGGCCCTGGGTGCGAGAGTACCCAATACAATGGGAGTCTTATTATCCACCAAACATGAAGATCTCCTAGGTTTCAATCAGAAATACTCCTTTGATCAACTTTTAGTCTACGAATGCAGCCTAATTTTTTTTCAATCTCGCTGTCGAACGATATGGACTAGAGATCAGCCAATAAAAATACTTTCTTAAAAAAACTTAGCAGAAACACACCTTTCAAACAATTTTCACATATTTTTAAACTTGCTTTGTTGCCTTAAGTTATATTTAAAAAACTCAGCCAATATTTTATAATCTCCTTTATGGACTTACGCCACTAGCCTATCTCAAATTTGAATGTAGTCGTCAGATAACAAACCCAGTAGCCTGTTACACATATGCTAGAAGGTTACGCGTAAAAAACCTGCTTATGCGACCCTGGTTAGAACGACTAATCTTGGTTTTGGTCACCTTTTAGTTCGGATTATGTCCACCCTAATTGTTACCAGTACAATATATGATAAAACCTTATCAATTGTTGGAATATATCTAACGAGGACTTATGGAATAGTGTTTATAGTGATTTGAACGGTGATATTTAAAGCATATTTAAAAATTGATTGAGTCCAAAATTTGTATAGGTAACATATCCTGCTGCTTATTCTAGCTCACTAGATCTTAATTGCTAAAGAATAAAAAAAATATTGCTTAAAAACATAAAAAATTGTGCACGCTCAACTAAAACCAAATGCTTATCAATCTCCAAACCAGCACACTGAAATAACTCTTCAAGAATAGCAGAACTTATCAATTTGACCAACCAATTATAAAAATCTAGAATAATCACTCATTCATTTCTATTCAAAAAAAAAAATGCTTACATCACACCAGATTACAAAAACAAAATAATTTAAAAATAGCTCGATTATTGAAAAAGGTTACAATCTGTGCGACCAAATTTTGCAGAAGCATGCAAAATGCTTTGATAAAAATTAAAAGGCGCAGGAAGTTGCCCATATAATAATCGCTCGAAATAAAGCCAAATACTTCTGACGTACATACAAACCCGGAGCGATAAGACCCCCAGGCGCTCCGCACTGTGCTGTGACGATGATTTACTTTCACTTATGGTGGAATTTTCATTAATTCATTGGCATTTTTGATGCCTCGGGGTGCTCCGCTAAAAGCATCGGGCGCAGAGCTACGATTTTACGACCAAATCGAGAGATGATTTAACTCTTTGATGACTCAATTGGAATCGACTTCCCGTGAATGTGATCGTCGATTTTTTTCGTTTCGTCGTCCCCGTGTGCGCTGTGATTGAGAAACAAGACTCTGTCGTGGCGGTAGTTGATTAGCATTTCACAGAAGCACAGAATGAAACGAGAAGGCATCAACAAAGCTGAAAAATAAAAAAAATGTAATGAAATCCGCCAAAAGCGAAAATGAATCAGCCTCAAGCCTGGCTCAGCGAAACACACGGATCAGGTGAGTAACTCAACCTGTCCAATGGTGTGCATTGCATACTGCCGCCGTGATCTTATATGAGCGTCCGTCGTCGTCGTCATGGGGAAGATATGGTCTTTTTTCGCTTGGCGACCTGGCTGGGGTGATGTTGCTCGGCTGTTGCGGGCTCTGTGTCGCCGCTGTTGACCGAGCTAGCACCAAGATGATGATGGGGCTTGTCTCATGCCATTTAATCCAATTTTGATTCCAGTTTGGCTGGCACGAACACAAGCAACAAGTGACCGGTTTTATAGCGCTCACCAAGCCCATGGATGAGTTGATTTGTGTGTCCGTTACCATCTTTCAGTCGCCACAATCTCTGGCTATGCCGCCTATTTGTCCGCAGCAGAACGCATGAATTCCATTAAAACGAGGCGACCGAAATGAAAGACGAAAAAAACAACAAAAAACGGCTACACAGCCGCCCAAGGAAAGACTCCAGCGACGACGACGACGATGATGATGATGAAGTTAAAGGGGGGAACTTGGGGGGAGCTGGGGCTTCAACTTGGGAGCCGCCGCCGGGTGATGGAGATCGAGTGCAGATAGACGGACGGAATAGACAGAGGAGCATGGAGAACGGGCATGGCGACGACACCAACCAGATAAACAAGAACCGAACTCCACTACTTGGCGGTGAGGCATATTATAGCAATCGCTGTCGCAAGACCGCGGCTGCGACTTCCCGTACCGCTCGCCCCACAAATCAAGCCAGATGCAAAGGAACAGGGGCCACCAGATACCAGAAATCATTAATGGTTGGCTTGGTGTTGTCTCCCCAGCAGCTCTTCTCCGGCATTCAGTCCCTCAACAGTTCCAACTTTCAAGTTTCCAGGCGGCCCCCGGTCGTCGCGCAATTCCTGTATACTTTTTTTCTTATCCCGCATTATCGCATCTTTAGTGGGTCTGGTCTTCTGCTTTCGTGTTAAATTATTCCACATCGAATGTGAATGGATGCTGAGAAGTTGTGGGGCTGAGGAGGACCAGTTTTTGGGATACTATACTGGATTCTGAGGCTGAGAGATGATATGGAATTGAGCTAGATGCGAGTGGTGCGCTAGAGCTCATACACAAGCGAAATCACTATATAAGCTTGAATGGAGATCTACTGACGCAGAAGGCGGCTGGAGGCTGAGAGATTTGCATAAATCATTCTAGATATGTGGAGAGATGTGCTGCTACAGGGGGTGATATACACGCAACTGTTGCGGATTTTCAAGGAAACGTAGACAAGAGATCTTCTGATGAGCTAGAAAACGTTTACATAGTGGCAATTTCTTTCTTTTTTTTTCTGTTCGTTTTTGGTATATGGCGGTCAATTGAATGAATTAAAAAATTGGTCTATGCAAAATGTTGCTAGATTTTATGATGGTTGACCTCAGATTTGAGTAAATTTTTAAATAGCTGATACCAAAAATAGATTGACATACAACACAATGGAAAGTGGGTTAATAATTGTCCCGATACTAGCTGAAGGAAAACTGTTAGGGGTTGATTGCCTTAAAATGCTTAGGGGAAGCCCTATTATTTTGTGGTATAGATGGAAATAAAGAGTATTAAGGCTTGTTACCATATTTAGCATAGGGGAAAAAATATTGAAAGAAGAGGTTCAAGTTCGTTACGTCTGAGTAGAAAAGCTTTGAAAAAATGGGAAGGTGCACAGTTGCGACAGTGCCGCAACCGATGACGTATAACTACGTCTTTATTCAGTTTATTTTAAAGTAAAACGAAAAATATCTAGTTTATTAAGCAGTTCATAATGACGTCTATCATTATCTAATTATTTATTAATTAGGAGCTGACAATGAATGAATTGCACATTTTTTTATTTTTTGCACATACATACATTTCGGCCGATTGACCAGCTCCGTCCCCACATTCAGCTGAGCAGTGGCCTATGATTTATGGATAACTTTAGTTCTAAAAAAAATGTCCAGTGAAAGAAATTGAACTGGGAAATTTACCTCTATATAAAGGTGTACCCACTAAAGTTACAAAGCGGCCATCTGTGGATAGGTTTTGTATAGTCGAACAAAAAACGTCGGAGGAGTTTGGGGAATACGTAAAAATTGGCTTTATTTGGTACACTTTTAGTACTATTTCACATTTTTATATTAGCTTATGTCGAAAAGTACCAAATAAAGCCAATTTTAAAATCAAAATTTTCTAATATCTCAGTAAAGGCGGTAGCCTAAAAATTAACCAGACATTATTCATAGGAAATACTCCAAGCTTTCTAATTTTGAAAAAAAGTATAGGTTAACTACGTATTTTTTTTGGAGAAAAAGGTACTTGAAATTGAAATTTAAGTTAAAAAAAAACCAAAGTTTCGATTCATAACTCCAAAACTTTGTAAGATAGAGAATCATCGGTTTTGCCAGCCTAGATAGGGGTTCTGCGTTCATTGGTACCTTATTCATGGAATATAGGTTATACGGTTACAAATAAACAGGGTGTAAGACTCTACCAAAAATTTTCTCAACACCCTAGCGGCTAAACCGTTACGATTCCTCCACCCATACCAGTTCTTGTTCGTCTATCCAAAACCTACCCAGAGACTAATAATGAGCAAAGGCAAGAACAAGACCAAGACTGATATAGTCTTGGTCTTGGTCTTGTTCTTGTACAGTAAGTCTTGGTCTTGACCTTGCGAACATACCTAAATCTTGGCATTGGTTTTGGTCTTGCAAGCAGAGCTAAGTCTTGGTCTTGGTCTTCCTAAATGTGCAAGACCAAGACAAGACTGCAAGAAAAGGCTATTTTTGCTCATCACTACCACAGACGGCCGCTTTGTACGCTTTGTAACTTTAGTGGGTACATCCTGTATAATCATAAAAATTACTCTTTAATTTTAACGACAAAAATAATCTTGAAAAAATACCACAAGATTTTGCAATAGCTCTGAGCTATTTCATTAACATATTCCCTACGGTTAGAGTTGAACAGGATTTATGCGAGGCAGTACATTTGTCCCTCACACGACCGTAACTGAGGCCTCAATATTTTTAAATGTCCCACTTCAAAAATAATGGCCTACTATTCTTGGTATGAGCGTTTAAACCCCTGCATCATTACCTACCCAAACCCAACTGAAGAATCTCAAGGAAAACGGGAACACATTCATTTTAACCCGTCCATTTCATTGATGCAACAATTTTCGTATAAATTGGTAACAATAGGGTTAAATAGAACCCATCGAGTCACAGTCAGGAATGAAACGCAGGTGTACACAGTTTTTTTTATACTCAGTGAAAATAGTTATTCAAGTGCGATATAAACCGAGAATAGCTGAAAATTGGAACAGTCCTTAAAGAAATCATAAATGAAATGTCGAATTGCCTCAAAGATCGGTGGGGAGCAAAAAACTATTCAAAAGGTCAAAAATCAGTTTTTTGCAAATAGTTCTTCAACGCTAAGTCGTATCATAAAATAGTTTTTATAAAGTTTGTAAGGTATGCGATTGTCTACAAAAAAAGATGTTATACATTTCCCGTACGAATTGCCATTTATGAGATACCGCCGTTTTAAAGATTTAAAATACTCATATCCCCTCAGAGGTAGCCCTAATAAGGCATCCCGCCAGCTAAACCGGTTAATAATAGGGTACCAAAGTTCCGCTTAGGTATGATCCTCACCTAGCAGATGATCCACCTCCTTGTTCACCTAGGACTCTGGTACTGCTTGCGTCACAGTTTTTCTGGGCTGGCTAGCGGGATTCACTTGTTTCAGAAGGCAAACACTCGTACTAGGTTGTCTCCACTAAATTCGAAGGTTGTGGCTCAGCGGGCTGCTTAACAAATATGAACTCATACAACATCCAAAGGCTCACTGCGTCCTCCTCATGCATTCTCCAGACTATACTTAACCTGTCATATCCTTTTTATATCTTCGAGCTAAGCTTACTAATTACCCGAGTAAAAATAATTTAGTTGGTCAATATTCTTACTAGCACGCACGCGCCCGCAGCTACCACGCATAGCGAACAAAAAGGCATGCCACAAAAGTATGCACGCTTCCGCCATAGGTATCCACGCTCCCGCCGCAGGGATGCACACTCCCCCCACAGGCATGTACGCTCCCTTCATGGGCACATCTAAAAATTCAAGCATGAACAATTTATAAATGCATCCGCATCGGCATATAGACCACTCCAACCACGAGTGTTGTTTTACCAAGCAGTCCCCCAGCTAAGCACTAACCACTTCCAATGCTGCTTGACCTACGTAATCGAACGAGAACCTTTTTACTGAGTATGCTATTGGCACCCTTTATGGTCACCAAGATAATTGGCCCTTTTCTTCGCCCTCGACAATTTTTTAAAGCAATACAGGCGATTTCGTGCATGCCTTGTGAGTTTTATTCTCGAGTAAAAATAAAACTAGTCCGCACCTATATAATTTTTAACTGAACACCGAATACTATTTCAGATAGCATTATTTCCAGATTTTGAGTAAAATTGTTTCTGGATCCGCCACTGCAGCTGACTGAGTTGTTAGGTGATAGTTATGTCATTATGTCCTTTACTTCCCAATACTGTGGTGTCCAACCGTTTATGGTAGATAGTACACCAAAAATGATCGATCAAATACCGAAAAAGTAGGGAGAGAAAGCGTTTTGAATTTTATTTTTGGGGAAAAATGTATTTTAATGAATTAGAATAAAAAGTTAATGAAACAAGAGAACTCCACTACTAAGCTTATGTTATTTCTTTAAGCAGAACAAAACTACAAGCTCAGTTTGCTTCTCATGAAAGGAATTCGATGCTTAATAATAAAAATATTCTTGGGTCTGAAAACGATAACCAGCAATAATCAAAGGATTTGAAGAGTACAGTTCTCAACTAACGAGAATAACAAAATCTCCTTTTAGTAGATGTTACTGTGAATGCTGGAAGCGGCACATAAGCATAATCTAAAAAAGATAATCATTAATAGTTTTCCTCAATTCATCAACTGACCACCCCCCACCCAACCTGTGCACGTTTCATCCGCGAAAGCAAGAAAACAACTAATCCTCGAATATGAAACGACGCTCTGTAAAGAAACGCTTGGTTGCACTAAGTAGACCTGATCCTTTATTTTCGTATTAAACCCTGAAGGGTGCTCGTGTCACGCAATATATACACTGTCAACACCAGAGATTCAGTGCGTCACGTAGACACAATGTAGAAATTCTTGGGTGGTAAGAAAGAGGATTTAAGTCACCCCATGGTTGTCAAATGCTTTCCGTGTCGTTCTATGTCCAGGTGAGAGTCACAGTTGTGTGAGGATGGGGGTAGTCTCGAGCACGTGCATCGGAATGGAGATTTAGAAGGAAATTTTTGTTGGTAACTTTCTGTGGTTTGTGGGTGAGTGGAAAAATATTGTGAAAAATGAATAATATATATCAATTTATTAATTAGCGATGTTTTAGCTCGAAATTACAACAATAGCTAGCTGTGTTCTAGCAAGCAGTTGGCTTATACTCGTAGCTACTTCTCAACAAAGGCGTGAACTTTGCTCGAATTTTAGAACACAGCTAATTAGTCCGGGGAAATTAGCATTTAAAGAAAGCAAAATTCAAAAATGGCTGAAAATTGGTCCACAGCTTCCTTGGGACTTTTTAAGAAAAAGAAAACAATTTCGGAATCACAAAAAAACATGGCCACCGGACATATACCGGTTTTCGGGTGTTTTCCTTGTGTCTCGGTTTCTATAGGTCGTACAACCCCGTACAAAGGCCAATGAAATTCTCTACAACTTTAGTTCTTGCAAACATGTTGACCCGATTAACCCTTTCAAAGTTATTCAAGGTCAAAGTTTCCAAAAATCACTTTTCGGCCAAAAAATCAGTCAACAAATGATTTTTGCAAAAAAATGTTCATTTAATCCTTGAAGCTCTGTAATCCATACAAAAACTTTGTTAGTCTGCAAGTCCATAAATACCAACTCCGGTCGCACGTCTTTCGGTTTTGAATTCATCTGTGTATAATAGTTGCCATCTTGTTTGCGGTCTGGGGTGCGGTCAAAAAGTCAGCTAAATGCGCATTCCGTGCAGGTCGCCCAATGAGCAAAAACCACTGTAAACAAATTGCACGCGTTTGGTTTAATTTGACAGTGACTGCAAATCAGCTGTGCATTTTCGGCATTCAACATCAAGTGACTGCGCATTTAGCTGACTTTTTGACCGCACCCTTTTAAAGGTCCTCGATGATCAAGACCATGAATTGACAAACAAGATTGTATAAATGTATGATTCCAAACAAGGACTCTTCTTTAACTTTACTTAGATGACCTGTTCGATTACTAAGTTTAAACGTATTTGATGCTGCTAGACTAAGGGCGCATATAGCTGCTTTAAGCTTTACTCAACTGAGTTCAATGTTCTTGCTGATTGAGTCGGGCATAATTTCGCGACTATAACAACACGGTTTGACACGGTAAAAGCAACGGAGCGTGCCGTCATCAGCGAAGCTGTGAAGAGGATTGAAAAGGGGACTAAGATCAGGTTATTTATAAAGATTAGAAATAAAGTAGGTGATAGAATTGACCCCTGGGAGGCACCGGGAGAGATGGAGTGAGGTTTAAATTTGATGCCAGACAATATGACCTTGAGAATGGAATTATAGCGGCGTTTACTTCTACTTCATCCAATAACGCTACATCCCAACTCGATCTTCGCCTTCTCTATTCTTCTCCTCCGTCCCCTTGATCTCTGGCTGAGCTTCTCCAGTTCGATATATGGAATAGTATATTCTGTAACAAGTTTGGAATGATGCATATTCCGCACAAGTGGAAGTTTGGCACCCGAGCCGAAGGCGAGGTTGGCGGTCCACTAGTGCGGAATATGCCATTCAAAACGTGTTGCAGACTATACTTTTTCTACGCCTCTAATTAGTTTTTATTAATATTTTGTAAAGAAAAACGTACAGCTAATGTCAAAAATATAATGTATAAGGCACAGCAAGATATTTTGACGCTAAATAACATATTAGTAGGGAGTGTTCATTCATAACCATTTTGTAATTTAATAATTTGTTAATAGATGGCCGCCGCAAAATTTATTAAAAAAATGCTTTTATTTTCTGGAAGTTAATAATTGAATAGTTTATTTAAAGCAAAAATTTTTATAGGTGTCAGGAGGATATTGAAGAAGATGGCGATGAACCCTTCTGTTGAACTCTTGGATGTTGTAGGACTGCGAAAAGAAGTGTTCGGGTATAAGATTGCCGTGGAGGCAGGAGAGTGTTTATCTCGTTGGGGAAATCGCTATGATAATTGAGATAAAGTTTTGTCAAAGCTGCCGCATTCCTACGGTCGTTCAGAGGGTCGATGATGGAGCAAATAGCGTCGTCACGATTTGATGCCCTTTTTGCGCTTTATTATATCGAATGTTGGATTTGCAATTTTCAGCACGCGCCGATTGCTGAAACTGGCACTCTTAAGAAATCCCAACCACTGAGATGCTTCTTTGGCGAAATTGTGAAGTGGCTTGCATGGGACTAACAGCACTCAGCAGGTCGTTTAAGAAAATAAGAAAATAGAACCGGTGATAAAATTGAACCCTAGGGGCACCGGCGGAGATGGATCGGGTTTAGATTTGACGCCATCCTATACTACCCTAATTGAACGGCCAGAAAGAAAACGGTCGATCCAGTTCTTTAGAGCTCATTGAGGAGCCCTTCAATGTGTTCTTCCCATCTTGCTTGGACTGCAGCTTGCCCTACTGTAATAGCTGCGATCCATTGGGCGTTTTTTCCTACTCGCAAGTACTTGCGAGTACATCACCAATGGAACACGATTTTTGACAATTACCAGTAAAATGTATCTGTCCAAAAGCAGGAGCAAGGGTAGTTGCGAGTAGTTTGCAGCAGTTTTTAGTAGTTTACCAGTCCCAATGGGTCGCAGCTAATGTCGCCATTATTATACCTGCCTTGGGTAGCCTTTGATTTGTAGACATTACTAATCGTTCTGAATCCGCGGTAAGCAAACTTAGGCTTTTACTACTCCTGTAAATTTTTAAGCTTTGTATGTTGTTAGAAAGTAGATTTAGCGAAAATTATAGTATAACTTTAGAACTTCAAGGATAAAAAATCGACCAAATTATCAGCTTAGTTTTCCAATCAAAGATTTTTACTAGACAAAGTTTGAAATAGTGATTTTTTTTTGTTTTTTTTTCAAAGGACGTCTTTTGACATTTGCACTCATTAACTCGTTTCTTTCAAACATTATTTCCTTTTTTGAATTCGTCACGCACACATTTCAACTCTGTTTAGAGCAAGAGTATGTTACATAAGACTGTCGTACGCCATTGTATTCGCAAGTACAGTTGACATAAGTATCAACTGTGTAATTATTTAGAAGGCAATCACATGATGCTTCCTGTTCTTCAACCACTTTACTTTCTTCCAACGCGGGGATCCTTAGCGTTATCATGAAACTGGCATGTTTCGATCACCGCGGTCTTGTCTGAACTCTTCCTGCAGGTGATACTTTAAGCATTCATCTTTTACAAGAGATTATTCTTTATATGTATTAAAAAAGCAACAACAACAACAAAACGAAAAGAAACATCTCCGAGACCCTGAAGTCACGACTGAAATATTGCAGGAGGAGGAAGAGAAAATCAAAACATTAACCATCGCACCGGCACCAACATCCGCATCAAATCAGTGGGGAGAAACATCTTGCGAATTAGAATGTAAGAAGAAGAAACTCCGCAGAAAACAAAAACACGGGAACATTGTTTTTCGCTTCTTCCCTCTTTATTTTTTTTTCTTTCTCTCTTTGTTTTCCAAAGCCCTCGTCTTGAGATCCTTGAAGCAACGTACATAAGGTGGAGATACGAGAGTGATTTTCCGAACTTGAAATCCACCTGTCCCCATCAATCGATTGAGAGGACTTTTTTCTTGTTTTTGTTGTTGTTATTTCTTTACTTTCCCGCTTTTATACCTTCGTCGCCTCTTGAGCATAGCTGGTAGGTACCTGTTCGGTTTTTATCTTATTTTTGTCGTCTTACCCTTCGCTTACCTGTCAGGTCCGTGTGAGAAACCTGTAGCGCGACTTTTAAGAAAGACCGCCATCAGTGAACTGGACTCTGGGCAAAATTCCTGGATTTCTTTGTTGTTGTTGTTCTTATTATTATTGTATTATTATTGTTGCTGTTGGGTGCTGTTACTGACTTTTTAAAGCCATCGACTATTCCTTATCTCAAGAAGGCCACAAGCATAAGGCGTCGTCAGCAGCAACTGACGATGGTGAATATATGTATATCCATACAGCAGGCACACTAGGGAGAGAGCGAGTGTAATGCCCACCGGGACTAGCAGCGTACCTGGAATCTCTTCTTGTTTTCTGCGAATTTTAAAACGAGGGTTCTCCTTTAATATGTCGTCTTCCAGGCATTCTAAGGAATTCTCTCATGCTGATCTCTTTTCAGCTTGCCATAAAACGATTTTTGATAAGATTGCGTCACTTGGGGAATAAAATTTTCTTGTGATATTCCCGTTCTTTTTTCTAAATAAAAAGAAATGGATGAATATTTTTACAGAAATGAATTTTGTTGAACATCACAAAATTTGAGAACTGAATTTCATGGAATTTTACCTGAATGTTTCTGCCCTCTTAAAAGCGTTTTTCAAGCTTACAATTTCCACGAAATTTTCAAAGCTAGTGACACATTACTTAAAATTACCGACGTTTAGAATATCACTTTAAAGGAATTTTTGATACTTTTATATTATATCCATAGTAACTGCCATTTCTAAAGACGCCTACCAAAAAATTTCAATATTCGCTTTAGAAGCAATTTTGATTGTGAAAGTATTGTGTGGGATACTTTAATCAGATTTTCTGAAGAACTCTCAGCTATTTTAATTAGTTTTTATATGATTTGCAATAAATAAATAAATTTCTTATAATTTACCTTCTTTGGTGAGGTATTGGGCCCAGCAGTACCGCAACCATTCACTTGGCTTATTACACTACACCCCTTTACCGTCATAGTTGCAGGCCAGACCGCTTCAACAGGTTTAGCAATGCGCCTTGTCGCTTAGACTCGACTGTTCGAAATATCGCGGGGCCCTCATAGAGAACATGAAGTGTAGAATCATACTTTTCAAGGCAAAGCCTGTAGGTGGGGTCCTCCGTCCTTCCTATTGCTATAAGTGGTAATTCAGGGCGCAGTGTCCGGTAAGAGCCCTTTAACACGACCGGACACCGAACAGACAAAACGAACGAACAAACTGGGGTTTATGGGGAAGAGGGTGAGAGAGGACGATGGAAAACCGGCCCCTCTCTCACCCTCTTTCCTATAAACCCCAGTTTGTTCGTTGTCTGTTCGGTGTCCGGTCGTGTAAAAGGGGGCCATACAAGACAACAAGTGTCCTGACATCCTATCTACAAGTGACCTAACATCCTTTTTACTACCTACGCAGGTGGCACTAGTTGTTTTCTAGTCTCTGTCCGCGCGGTCGTTGCTCGCATCGTACGGCAGCGTGGTAATGGTCGCCACACACGAGAAGTGAAGCGACAGAGTCAGAAGAATGGGAAATTTTTAGGGAAAACGAACAATTAAACTATATTCGTAAAGTCAAGTAGGATATAAAAGTATGTGATTTCAGTTCATTCAAATATCTACCAAATACAGCCAAAATCGTTATTCCAGATTTTGTTGCTATTATTTGATCGTTACTCAGCTTCAATTTGAATTTATTATCTAAGAAGTCCATCAATGCCAGTGCGTCGTTGTCTTCACTCAATGACATTACAAAACAAACTGAAGACCGCTCCGGTAAACCGGATCGTCCCCATACACGCTACCGGCATGCGGGCAACCTGCGCAGGCAAATCTGTACAGGTAACCTCTCCGGCATACCGGAGCGCGTATGGCCTACATTAGCCGCATTAAGAGACGGCACATGCAAGGATCGCTTTTTTACGAGAGAGTGGCGAGAATCTTACATCAGTCTAGCAGCAGGGAATATGTGTGACCGCTGCAATGCCCACTCAGAAGGTAGTTACAGATTCCTACTAACTAAACTCAGCAACCCTTTTTTGCATGACGTTTAAGTCCAGACCGGTTTGAGCCGTAAAGGCATTACTTCAGCCTGGCGTCATCAGCATGACCCTTAAAAAAGAGATCCGTCCAAGGTGTTCGCCAGAGCCGCAATATTATATCCGTCTAGCTACTTAGCTGCTATCTCTCCTTGCGTTTCTTTTCTTTTCTCTATTTCTTTGGGCTACTGCTTAAGCTTCTGGTGGATAGCCTTTAGTGCCACTTCCATCATACTCCCCATATACCTCCGACATTATCCCCCGTGTTCTTTTAATGAACTGGGTTTTGAGAGCTTTTGAGGAGCTTTTGAGTTCCCATACAAAATCGAAGAACCAGAAGACCCAGATAAAACCTGGGTTTTCGATTTTGTATGGGAACTCAAAAGCTCTCAAAACCCAGTTCATTAAAAGAACACGGGGATCATATGATACTAATAATCGAGTTATCCTTCTAGCACAGAAGGTGCACTTCTAAGCTGAGCTGAGAAACATTTACCACTGCTCCGTGGGTCAGCTAAGACACAAAATATACAATACAAAATTATAAGAGCGCAAACATCAAACAGAGAAGCGTGCAAAAACAAAGGAGTGGGACACACAGGGAGTCACGCCACATTAAAAAGAGTCATTTTAATGACAACTTTACTAGTTAGCATGCTAAAAAAACTCGACTATATTTGTTAACATTTATAACCAGGATGTTCTCAGGTGTTAGCTGCACTTCAGCGACTGCTTCCAGTAAGTTATTCGTTGCGCACATGATTAGTCGTACCAGCTTTGAGGGGAATCCTAATTCCGATAAGATCTTCTATAGCCTCTCTCTTTTTATGGAAGCCTACAAACATTTGGTATAAAGGTTATTGTTACTTATCTAATAAAAAAATTTTTCTTTTCAAAAAAATTCAATTCAACAAAAAGAAGTAACTTGTCTACTAATTAAATACTTTTTTGTTGAATTACATCTGCAATCATGGATGAATGGTGGCTTTTGTTGCAAACCTACATCAAATTACATACTAGCATTAATCTCTTTCAACGTGAAGTACTGGGTATCATCCCTTCTAGACATGTGCAAGACAGATGATGTTGTCCCTTGCAGGCACGCACGCTGAAAAGAAACCTTAAATTTTTAAGTAATACGATATACTAAAATTATGCAAGGTAAATTTATCTATCTTCTGCGCTGTTGGAGTTACCGCTCATATCTGGAAAAACTACAAGCAAATCCCTGCTTGAATCAGCCAAACTCACTTCCGAATTTTAGTTTTCACTTCCGCCGGTCTCCATCAATGACAGTTGCATATATGAAAGTTTCCCTTTTTTCGTCTTCCTACAAAATGACGAATATTTTTTGCTTACCTCACTCCGCGCTGCTCCATAAATTCAATAACAAAATCGATCTCTTTTTTTGGAAAAAACTAGGGCCGGCCATTGACATTTCAGTTTGAAAAACTTTTCAGCAACCAACTTAAAATGCCCAAAGAAGGGTAGTGTGCATGCATAATGAATTTCTAACACCAAAAAAAACCTGTCATATAACACCTTGAACCTTACCTGGACTAATAATCGCAGCGATTTAAAATCAGATTTTTGTACATTAGACTTTTATAAGCCGAAGGTCGTTTCCCCTCCGTCAGTGCGACTGCGGCATTATGGATGCCAGCAGCTGCGGGGCAGCTTTATCTGTCATCTGTCTTGTTAAAGTTTATGGGTCAGTTTTCATAGTCGCCGCACGGTATGCCCTTCTTGGCGAACGTAACCTTCAACCTTGCAGATGTGTCGGACGTTGTCGCCGAAAATAGTTTATATGCGTCGTAACGCAAGTGCCTGGGTGGAAAATTTCTACACTTCCTGGTGTCATATTTAATTGAAGGCATTCCCAATGAGGGCAGTCCCGCACCGAAAAAAAATCGGACTAAAGACCGACCGAATCAGGGTAGCCATTGTTTGTAGTGTAGCCACATGTGTATATGTCAGCCATTGTAGAAAATGGAGTGGAAATTGCGTCCATCGCATCGCCACTTGCCTGCTTGCCTCGCTTATGCAAAAACCAACGCCGTAGTCAGCCAGTCGGGCCTGTTGATCACCCGCAGGTCAGGCACATTTATTTATTGCGGCTGTTTTTCTTTCCTTATTTTGCACACCAAAATGCCCATATGTGTTCCTCATGAGAGTGCTCGCTGTGCCGGCCACTTAAAGCGCACAGCAACCAACAGTCTGTCTCGCTCAGTCCTAGCCCAAAAACGGGTGTTGCTTCGATGGCTGCTGTTGCTGCTGCTGACTATGCTCGGGCTATGATAAGCGATATGCGAGCCGAATCGAAAGCTACTGACAGAATCAGGCGCAAACGCCGTGCGGACATTGGCTTCGCGGTATGTGGCGACTTTTCACTGACATGATGTTGCGGTGTCGGCGGCGCGCTCCGACTTTGAACACAACAACGAAATCAAAGTGACAAGTGGACGTGATTGGAAAAAAAATTGAAAAACCTGAATGATTTACATATAATTTTTCTATCCTACAGGGTTTATCTTTTTTTTAGGTGCTAATTTAATTACCCCAATTTGGAAAAATAAAGATTTTCATTAAAAAATATAAAAATCAACAAATTTGCTATCACAGCCAACACCAACACACGACTTCAAACATATGCCCACCACCACCAAAACACGACTCAAAACACAAACATCTCTTGACACACGCGGCGGCAACGCGCAGAAAGTAGAAAGTAAAGCAACTTGCGCGGTGTGTGCGTAGCGTAAATCAGCATTTCGTTAGTGCGCATTTGAATACACTACTTCTATTCTCTCTGTCATTGCCCGCACGGCGTTTGCGCCTGATTCTGTCAGTAGCTGAAGAATTTCAAAGACGTGCGGCGGGTATTCTCTGAAAAAAAATATAAGGAGGGAAAAAAGCTGTTTACATATTTTACGTCGGAGATTCCGTCCTCGAGCGGCACTGCCATCACTGCATAGTGTTTATTTTCGTACATCGCGACACAACACACACATCTGCAACATATAGAGGGTGTGGGTATTAGAGCTCTGTGAGCATTTATAAATTATCTGATTGCACGTGTGTGTGTGTTTGCTTGTGTAGCCGTACGGTTGGATACCGATTGAAGACGTCAAGTTGGCGCCACACAAATGATCAAACGAGAAACACAAAAGGCAGACACTGCTGCCGCCGCTGGCTAGCTGACAAGTCTGCTTGGTTTGGTAGATACCGATGGCGGCCCTCTTCTGCCCTGCCCTACCTCTTGAGGGTTACCATGATGACGGCGATTTCTTGAGCAGCACAAGACGTAGAAGTGCTAATGGGAAGCGTTCGGGAATTTATTATGCCATTTCTGAAGCTCGATGTATGCATTCTATATATGGATATACTATGAGTATGCGCTCGTGTGCGTTAAACATCGGGTCGAGATTCGGGTTTCCTTAAAAGGATCCCAGTGGTGTTGGCGGTGTCCATCTTTTGTTCTTGACGTTTCTTAAGGTGTTCACCTTGTCTTTTGGTAACTTAATTTATTTTGCTGGGATTTGGGTGTAATTAATTTTTATCCTATAGACATTTTGGCTGTTATTGCTCTTGTTGGGAATTTGATGTCTACGGTACGCCGGAATGAAGCAACAGTAAAGACAATAGGATTTTTTTCGGTAAGGGTTAATGCGACGGATGTATGTTTGTCAGTAGGAATTAAAAGGAGCTTTACTCTTTCTTGGTATGCAAATTATTTATTTATTTATTTTTGTTTTATAGTTAATGTTTACATCGGAATTCTGGTAACTTGTGCAGTAGAAATTGATTTAGGTAGATGAAATGTTGGAGCCTGCATACTGCCAAAAACTAAGTAGGATGCATGTAACATGCTTTTAACGAAATCAATTTAAGATTGTACAGAATCAAAGACAACGCTCAAGAACAAGAAATCGAAAGGCATTCAATTTCCCTAACCCTACTTTTTACCAACAAAAACATTAGGCAAGCGTGTAAGGATATAAGGTCGATTACTGACAAATTTAAACCCAGAACTAAGTATATGCAGAGACGACAATGGTGGTATTATTAGTAACCCAACGGAAGTACAAAATAAATGGAAAAACTACTTTGAGGACCTGCTTAACCAAAATGCTCCAACATCAACAAGAAGAAACATAGCAGAGGACCATATAATAATAACGATCCCAACCCTGGACGCGCTTAAAAAAGCCATAAATAAGCTCAAAAACAATAAAGCCCCTGGAGGAGACGAAATCGCTGCTGAACTAATTCAGTTCTCCGGCAACAAAGTCGTAGAAGGTCTACATAGGCTAATATGTAGGATATGGAATGAAGAACCGCTACCACAAGACTGGAAGAAAGCAATTATATGCCCAGTGCACAAGAGCGACGACCGACTCTGCTGCAGAAACTACAGGGGTATATCACTACTGAGCTCAGGCTACAAAGTATTCACCAACATCCTAAAAGATAGGATCTATTGCTGAGAAAATACTGGGTGAATACCAAGCGGGTTTCCGTAAGAAAATGTCTACGACCGACCAGCTATTTTGCCTAAAACAGATTTTGGAGAAGTTCTGGGAGAAAAATGTATAGGATATCAGATCTTCGTAGATTTTTAACAGGCGTATGACTCAATATCCAGGGAAAACTCATTAACAACCTTATAGACCTTAGAATACCTGCAAAATTAGTGAGGCTAATAAAAGTAACCCTAACAGATACAATAGCTCAGGTAAGGGTTCAAAACTCTTTAACTGAAGGCTTCCACGTTAAGCAAGGACTCAAAAAGGGAGACGGTCTAGCACCAATGTTATTCAACCTAGCCCTAGAAGCTGTCATCAGAAGAACAGCATTAGACAGGAATGGAATACTAATTAACAAGTCGGTGCAAATATTGGGCTCTACTTACTATGTTCAGATCACTATTAGGAGCAAAGGAATGGTATATAAATCTAGACAACGCCGCTAAAAGCATGGATTTAACAATTAATCAAGACAAAACTAAAGCAATGTTGCAGACTAGATCAGAAAGGACACGTCTAAGGATCAACTTCACGGTAGATAGCTACAATATAGAGGTAGTGAAGAACTTTAAATACCTAGGAGCAATAGTGTCGTCAACAAATGAAGAGCCAGAGGAAGTAAAAAGCAGAATACAAAAGGGCAATCGAAGTTTCTATTCACTGCATAAAATACTTCAATCAAGAGCGTTACTTAGGAAGACTAAATTTGAACTATACAAATCTCTTATAAAGCCTGTGGTTTGTTATGGCTCGGAGGTGTGGACCATGACCCAAAAAGTCTATAACTTATTGGGCGCTTTTGAGAGAAAAATCTTAAGACACATTATTGCCCATTTAATGTAAACGGTATCTGGAGAATCAGATACAATGACGAAATCTATAAAGAGATAGACATCGTCAACTATATAAAAATAGATAGACTACGATGGGCAGGACATGTAGAGCGAATGCCGGATAACAGAGCAGTGAAGAAAATATATAAGGGAATCATAATTGGTGACAGGCCAGCAGGACGACCAAGGAAAAGATGGTTCGAAGACGTACGAGCAGACGCTGCACACTTATTGGGCGTACAAAAACAAGGTAGTTGTAGGTAATAACGTTTCGTATTGACTGACCAAAAAAAATTTCCAAAAAAACAAGTTTTTGAGTAATTTTTTTGCCAAAAACTGATATCTCCGGCGGCCATGTTTTTTTTTGTGATTCCGAAATTGTTTTCTTAAAAAGTCCCAAGGAAGCTATGATCCAATTTTCGGCAATTTTGGAATTTTGTCTCCTTAAAATGCTAACTTCCCCGGACTATTAGGCAAACGACAGTGTTTTGGGAGATTTAACGAGGGGAGAACAATCTCCGCCTAGACCAGACTAAGAGGCATCTACGTATAAAAATATGCCAAATTGGCGACCGTGGTACTTTTGAGTCTGATTCATCACTCAAATAAGATTAAAAGAAGAGTGCATGTACGTATGAGTTAAATCGGTTGGTAATTATTCCAAGCTAAGTAATTTGAGCAAATACAGATTTAACGATTGAAATATTGTTCAAAATCCAAGCGTTGAAGAAGTCTGGAAGAAATGTTAAACGGCCGGCGTAAAACGGAATCTTAAAATCAAAAGTAAAGAAGTTGTTGTCGAATGGGGCTGCAACGACTGTATTCTAGAATTAACATCGATATATTTTATGGAAGTAGTCAAAGATGATCATATTTCCAATTTAAAGTGAAGGACTTGCATTATGTGGTGCTACCACATATCTCCGAGCCCATCATTGTCCCAGTCATAGGGTGTTAAGTCAAGTCAGAGGTGAAAACACAAATCTTGAATCCTTGCGCCCATAGAATGCTATGTACAGCACCACATGACCTGTCGGTTAAGTATTTAGATAAAAGCATACCTGGCCCTTGTGTAAAGACTAGCAATAAAGCTACTATTCCGTGTTGTGTTAACTGAAGGCTTTTGGAAGAGGGTTTTGGAAGTTTAAATTTCGAGGAGAGGTGAAATACTAAACTTGTTGTCTTGTCTAGGTATGGAATTAGTGTGAACAAATGAATTTCAGTTAATAGGAAACCCAACCCAACCCAGTGATTTTAACACCATCAGGCTATGAAAGTGGTTAACGAAAGGTTTTATTGCATGTATTTGTGGTTTTAAAATTGGTTTCATTTCTGTAAGTGCGTAAGCTAGGAGTGTTCTTGTAGCGTCTAAATATTTTTTTTCTTATTTGTTTTAAATATTAACAAAGAAAATTCAGGTTATTATGTTTTTCCTAAATCGGAACACCTTTTTTAGTGGAGCGCCTGGGGGTTTTGGCCTCAGACTTTTGTTACGTGTGAATGAATTTACGTGGTCGAGGTGGGATTTTGTTTTTTATACTATAAATTGCAAAGTTTACCAAAATTTTTTTTGTGCTTTTACCCTGGGGGTGAATGCCACCCCTTTTCGGGGGTGAACATTTTGTTCTATAAAGTTTAAACAAAAAACAATGCATTTTTCGGGAAAAACTCATTAAACCTTTTTAAAGTGCTTGACGACTTTATTTTTGTTATTTTTTATAAAACTCCCTAGCATTAAAACTAAGCGAGTTATGACGAAAATAAAGTTGGTCCCTATTTTTTCGGCGACAAAAAAATGTGAAAAACACCCTCTAACTACCACCCCCATTGAAAATAATCGGTACCACTTCACTTTATTAATGTACTTGTAATATGCTCTAGAAGTTTGAACGGTTTACAGTGCTTAGCTTTGAAAAAATTTGAGCTAGAAGTGAAGAGAGCATTTTTGTAATTTTGCAAAAAATTACCTTTTCTTCAAAATAACTCAAAAACTATTAATGATACGCAAAATTTTGTAGAGTACACAATTGTAGGTTTTGCTTTTCTCAAAATTTTGGTTTTTTTTTCTTCTGTGGGATAAAAATTGAGTAAGATATGGCCGTTTACAATTTGCATATGTTCGTAAATAGTAACTTGTTCAAGCCCTTTCAGCTCAAACCCTTTCAAAAATAAGGGGTGAAAGAAAGTTTAATTTATATGAGCTTATAGCTCTTGAAAAAACCTACAAAATGCCATTTGGAAGGACTTGATAGCTTAAAACCTAAGCGAGTTATGGGTAAAAAACCAACCACAATCCAATCGTATATTGGAGTATTGATAAATACACATTATACCCACATTTTAGGCACAGACATACTTACAAGTATTTACACACGTCACACACAATGATCTTGCAACCGTTGAGGAGATCTTACAAGCTGGTCAGTACTGTACTGTCATGTTGTACGGACTTCCGAAGAACACTCAATTGAATATATTGAAAAAGGTAGAAGACTTACCATTTTGAATTTATAAGTTCTGAACATAAATTCGTTATTTGCTTCCTTAAAAACCCCCAGATACTGAATTTCATGGAAATCGGAACACAATTGGCAAATTTGGGTGGCCATTTTGAATTTCGGACGTTCAAATCAAGATCACAATATTTTAATAGGTAAACTTTTTTATACATATTATTATCTAAACATGCCATTTTGAGTTTTTAAATTTAATTCACCGTAACTGAAATCCGAGGTTTTCATGTTTTTAACACTCCAGGAACTCCACTATTTGTTTAAGTTGATTTTAGCGTTAACAAGTGGCTTGGTAGACCTACTAATGATCTTTTTTCATTTTGTTTATTATTATTATTATAAATAATATCATTTTCAATACACATGGAAAATGCGATTTCAAGCGAGTTTTCTTTTTTGTTGTTTAGCATGACCGCGTGGCGTGGGGTCTAAAATATATTATATTGGCTCAAGATTCTGAAAGCATAGACCGTTCAGATGAATCTCTCATTTGACCTCTTGGCTTTATATAGCCAGATCTATCTGGTAGTTTAGATTGAATAACCATGTTTACTTGGTGCAACTCGACACTTATCGGCTTTGTTGTTGTTTTCAAGCATGGGGAGACTCTTCTAATCCCATCAAATGCAGACCATAATGTTCTTTTGTTTATGTTGATATAGCAACTCAATTTCTACGATCTGATCAAATACAGATCATTGTTTTCGAACGATAGAAATGAGGATAATCTGTTGATTTTGTGGATGGTTTTCCAGCTTTCTACAACGATATTTTTGTGCTTGAGATTATCGTAATGTACTTGAATCTATTTTTATCGCCACTGACGATACGACTTCAAAAATCCTTCTTTCCAAACCCATTTCGATCACATTTAAATCTTCTGCCACATTTTTAAGTGATTCAGATTGATCATCGTCCAGTAATGTCACAAATTTTTAGATTTCAAACTTTTTTGTTTGGGCAAAGCTTTCTTTGTCTTTCAAATCAAACTATGCACTCTTGAATCATAATCGGGGGAAATTAGAATTTTAAGGAGACAAAATTCGAAAATGGCTGAAAATTGGACCACAGCTTCCTTGGGACTTCTTAAGAAAACAATTTCGGAATCACAAAAAAACAACATGGCCGCCGCAGATATCACTTTTTGGCAAAAAAATCACTCAAAAACTGGTTTTTTCGAATTTTTTTTTTGATCAGTCAATAAACGTTATTGCCTACAAAAAAGCCCTTTTGTCATTTTTGCGAAAACCTTACCCATTCGAAGTTATTCAAGATCAAAGTTTCCAAAAATCACATTTCGGCCAAAAAATACTTTGAATAATTCGGAAAGGTCAATGTTTTCGAAAAAAATACAAAAGGACTTTTTTGTAGGCAATAATGTTTTGTATTGACTGATCTAAATTTTTTTCGAAAAATCCAGTTTTCGAGTGATTTTTTTTTGCCAAAGAGTGAAATCTCCGGTGGCCATGTTTTTTTTTGTGATTCCGAAATTGTTTTCTTAAGAAGTCCCAAGGAAGCTGTGGTCCAATTTTCAGCCATGTTCGAATTTTGGCTCCTTTCGTGCGTTTGGTAATTCTCCCGGACTATCATGTAAATCAGTACTCACAAAGTTCTAGTCGATGGAGCCCAATCCCCGAGAGTACAAGAAGATTTTCAAATTGAACAAAGTAACGTTTCTCCTAAATTGGATTTTATTGGTATAAAGCTCACATATTTTATGCACTAAAGTAGTATCTTGTTGGCACTTCAACTAAATGACATATACTGCTTCTTAAAGCCTAATGATCAGACTCCGAACTTGGCTTCCATGTAAACGCTAATCGACAAAGCTTTTTGACCAGATTATTTTGGTTCAAACAATTTTTAGGATATTTTTTTCTTCTGAGATTTTATTAAAGAGAAATTTATAACCAGTTGACCAAAATCTCTAAACCCATGAAATTTTCTTGGTAATCCAAATCTTTGCAAAAGAGATACATAAATGATCATTCTTTTCCCAAGGTCGAATCATTGAATTCTTGCAAAAACCAACGTGACTTGCAAGTAGAAACTCGAATGACAGTTGCAAGCAAAGTTTTTAACCGAAAGCAAGTGGTTTACATGTTTTTATAAAATGCGTTTTTTACATTTTCCCGCTTTAGTGCTATCGTAACGCTGCGTTCAAATTCAATCAATTTTAACGAGGGTTTTTTAAACTAGTTGCACGCACCAGAAGTTGTTTTTACATCTCCATTGAACTGGTTATGGTATTCCCCTAGGACTAGTCATAGCACATTTAGTGTGTCAACTAGTTATTTGTATAGTATACCTTACTATAAAATTTTGCTTTATTTTCTTTCTTTTCATTCAACTTCTCCTGATTTTTGAAACATTTGAAAACAAATAAAAGCTATGTTATTGAAGTTACATATCAAACACAAACGAATGTTAATCCAGACCTTAGCCAGACAAGAAAATTCCATGAAAACATTAGTGACTAAACCACTACTAGCATATATTAGCACAACTCTTGATCCAAAATCTTCATGTTCGGATTCTATATTGAATCAAAAGTCATTACTGTGTCAGTGGGACATTGTTGACGGGGCGCAGCTTAGAATATTTCATATTCAAAGATAAAACTATTTGCGTTGGTTACTGAATTTTTGAATACAAAATAAGAAGCAATTTACAAAATCCACAAAATTGCATTCTTTCGTGTTAAGTATTGTCTTTACTCATAATCCATAAAAACATGCATGACTTAATACTTTCCGTAGAGAATCATCTGAAAAACCACCAACACAAAATTTCAGATGTCATTTCCTACAAAATTCAAAATTCTTTTTCTCTTCGTTTGCTGTTCGTTGTTGTTGTTGTTGCTGCTGTTGTGTATAGTTTAAATAAATTGCACCGCGCAATGAAGCAACGCCCACACACCATTTGGTAAAACAGGCAAAAGCATCCAACAACAAAAAATTAACGAAAGCTATTTGCACATGCGATTTGCGTGCACAACTGGCACTCGCCTAGAAGCGACTGCAATCCGTCCATACAAAGTCTGGAACAACTAGTTTGACAGCTTGAGCCGCGCGGGATTGCGCAGGGCCGAACAGTGTTGCGGTCTTAGAAGCATTTTCTTCATATTGCGCAACCGTGATTAATGCACCCTGCTCAGCTGGGCTTGCGCCTGCGAAAAATTGTGAAACCTGCCAACCGCCGCCGCCATTCGCGCCCCATATGCATGAAGTCTCGTATATACAGAAATTCCTACTGCTCCCGACTTTGCCATTATTAATCCGCGGCGAATGCATATTGCACTTTGCTCTAGCACCAACCAGATTTCCGAACCGAGCGCACTTTTGTACGTGGGCAATCAAGTTCTACTTATCATTTTTTTTTTTTGCTTCTATCATTCTCCTCGAGCAAGATCATGCCCTACTGTCAGAACGACTCGGCGTTCTTCCGTCAAGGATATCCCACCCGCTCTCCGATCGTCGGTCGTTCTGAAAATAAAACCAACTCTCCTCTCGCAGCCGGACAATATCTCTGTCGACTTGGTGGCGGCGACCACGGCGAATTCCGAATTCTTTTTATGCTCCACAAGAGATATTTTTAACGCGTCGCCTTTGGAATGTTATTTCTGGGGTGTCGGACAAATATTTCACAACTCGCATTTTTTTCATTTCGTTCGTTCTTTCTTTCAAATATTTTTCAAAGTCGATCGACATAAGGCGTTGATGGTTTTCGGGTTTTCCGTTTGATTTTCTTGAGAGTCCAGATGTTCTCTGACATACATACACCGGAAATGTTTGTGCATTTTAAAATCTTGTTGAAAAAATTAGTTGAGAAGAATTTAAATTAAAAGAGCGAGTCTTGATTTTATTCTGTCTGTCAGTGGTAAAGAAATGCACATAAATAACAGAAGAACTCAACAGGTATTCCCCCTCCACTGACTGGGGACAATCGACGAGCGAATTCATTGATATTTAGAGAAATCAAAAACCGAATGG
Organism: Thereva nobilitata; assembly: GCA_963855945.1. Classification (NCBI taxonomy): domain Eukaryota; kingdom Metazoa; phylum Arthropoda; class Insecta; order Diptera; family Therevidae; genus Thereva; species Thereva nobilitata. The sequence goes on along the minus strand of OY979694.1, from coordinate 40,108,431 downwards.
GCCCCAAACCATTGAGCCAAAGTTTTCCCCCGATGCTTGGATGTCCTCAATGAAGTCGACTTGTTGTTTCTTCACAAGAGAAGCCTTGATTTGTTTGGCAGTGTCTTCTTGCGTCCTGAAGCTCTTGCTCCACGCTGGAATCATTTGAAATACATTTCTGCTTACGGCCAAGCTCATGCCCTCAAAACATCCAAAGTGCATCGTTCGTGCTGAAAATTTTATGCAAGATTTCCTCCTCCTGATCATCTCAACATCATCATCATCGTCATCATCAAAACAATGTCCGTACGTATAAGATGCCAATAAAGCTATGGCTACTTGTGGCCCCCTCTTTTGTTGGAGGGCAACGATTGAGGGAACATGGGAAGACTGCGATTTCTTGGTCCGGCTCCTTCCTGGACAACGCATTAACATTCAACCGGCAGCACAAGAACGTTGGAACCGGCGCGGTCTCCATATCTTTTGCAATGTGGCACAATACAACGGCAAAAGGGGGCTACGCGCTGGATATACCTTTTCAACTGTGGGAGTGAACTAAAGCAGGTGGTATTCATGGCATAAATGAGCAACCGGAAATCAACTTGATGATGGTTTCTTTTATTTTATTTTTTCTTTCAATGCCTCGAGATTCATTCATGATCTCAGCAATGAGATTGCAGTCTTTCCTTGGGTTTTTTGAAGATGCACTTGCTTGAGGGAATGATCTGAAATTTTGTTTCAATTATCGACAGTTTGGGGCGAATTTCTTGCAATTAATACTTACTTAATAATTCAGAACTTCGAACAAAGTCGACCCATTAGGCAAAATTATTGCAAATTATTAAAAATAATTCCATGAAGAACAAATGTTTGATGTTAGCATTCACTATTTCAAGGCCGTGACCTTATTAATTATTCCCACGATTTGTGATTGTTCTTTTTCGAGCAACAATCAAGATAACTTGAATCTTTTATTATGATATATCATACCGCCTACTCAATTGCGCAAATTATTATTGGAGATTCAGTTGTGGCGTATACCTCATTTGAATAAACATGAAATTATCAATATTATTTACTGATGTGCATTGCACTATGTTAACCATGCAAATTCTGTTTTAAAGCAAGTATGTGAGTGTAGATTGCTCGAAAAATTTGTATACTTATGGGAATTCCCTTTTTTCAAACATTGTATCGAGGTTAGAATAATCATTTGAATACTTATTGTTGCTCAATTATTTTTTAAGCCAGATAAGTGTCGGAGTTTCGATAAGAAATTCAGTCTATCAATTAAAGTAATATCAGTAATCATTGAAATTATTTTTTTGTTCCAGTTATTTTCTACTAATCAAAAATATTATAACATAATCAAACTTTTTTGAAGTATTCTATTTCGAAAAATTATCTTTATTATATTTTATTCCTTATTCAACTTGAATCACGTCTACAAAAATAATGCTAATGTCCAATAGTACTTTTTTTGTGATATTTCTATTGTTGATTTTTAACTTCAAACCCGACAATATAAGAAAAGCACGTGCCAGACCTTGTCTGCTTGATCGTAGGTTTTTGTCCAACTCTATCAACAAAAACATTCATTCATGACTGGGGCCGACGGAAACCTCGAATTTAACCACTCCAAAATGAAGTATTTTCTTATCTCTAGTATAACCTGCACCGAACTTCTTTCAATCTCAGGACGCACAGTGGTCGGAATTTCAAAAAAGCTGGACAAAGGTATAAATTTCAAAGACGTCGGAATAAGTTGATACTACGGCCTGTTTCACACGGGACGACGGCCAACCAACAGAAATCGTACGATATTCATTTTTGTAGAGAAGAGGGTGAGAGGTGTGAGACAGTTGGATGGGAAAGTCTTGCCTCCCCATCGTCCTCTCTCACCCTCTTCTCTAAAAAAAATGAATATCGTACGATTTCTGTTGGTTGGCCGTCGTCCCGTGTGAAACAGGCCTACGGAATAACCTTCAGGGGGAGTCACTGCGTAGTATTAGAAAGGGGCAAAGAGCTGGCTCACATGTATCGACTACACCTGCAGTCGAAAGTATGCCATGTCACAGTAGTTTATGCCATCTGCCACAGACCGCTAAAAGAACACTGTATTAAAAGTGCGTGCAAATTTTTACAAAAGTACAAATCGTTGTGTGCAATATGGAGGGTGCTCCTGGAGGTATGTTGAATATAATTACTCATCAACCAACTTATTTTTCAATAGTTGCATGTTTTTAACGTGAAAACAAAACCCACTGTAATTTTTATTGATTTCTAATCACATCAATCGTACATTATGAAAATAGCTGTGATCCCAAGAGATCCCGTCCTGTGAAGTTGCAAAATTAGTAGAGTAGTGTCAAGTTTCAATATCAAAAAAGAAAACCTTAGGATTTTTTCAGCCGTAGGCTTTGAGTCATTTCTTCTGCCTCATAATAAGTAATTTTATTTTTCAGGAACTCTGAATCCAGACATCTTTTTACAAAGAAAAGATATTTTCTTTCTCGTAAAGAACAATTTAAAAGATAAATTTAGTATTATTGAGGATCAGCGCCCTCGAAAACCCCCATTTAACGAGTTTCATGAAATTTGGCTGATTATTAAGCACAACCGTCCGCCATTTTGTATCCGCCATTTTGTTTTTTTTGGAAAATTGACAGCAGATCCTTAATCAGCGCCCTTAAAAATCCACAAGTACGAAATTTCATATAAAAAAACTGCTGTTAGATGCTAAAAAGATTTTTGACCAGGTTTTAGGGATTCTGAACCACTGTGGAACGGTGTGAATCTAAGGCAGTGGTTTCCAAACTTTATGATACTGCGGCCCCCCGTGTTATAAAAAAACCCTTGCGCCCCCCAATAAAATATGTAAATTTGCATACTATATGGGGTGCGCCATCTAGACCTTCGGTATTTAAACATTGAATAACTCTGACATTTTTTAGCCGATTTTGACAAATGAGCAAGATTTATTACCAATCCGTTTTTGAATACAATGTTGATTAAATGACCACCTCCTTTCGATACGCAAAAAGTAGCTCTTTTTCTGGCATCCTGCATAACATTGACTAGTATTTCGGGCGTTATAGCAGCTATTTTTGTTGTATATGTTAGCTTTGAATTTGTCAATGGTCTTCGGCTTGCTGGCATAAACTTTACTTTTTAAATAACCCCACAGAAAAAATTTTGGTGCCGTTAAATCCGGAGAACGAGGGCTACTCCAAATCACCATTTTTCGACGCAACGTGTCTTGGGAACTTGCGCTGCAAGAACTTCATCTTAGCGGCTGCGGTATGGCAAGGTGCGCCCTCTTGTTGAAAATAGAAGTTCGTCACGCATTTTCGGACATTCAAAGGACGCCAAAATCCAACAATAACGATGGTTTTTGGGACACTCCGCCCCAAACAGTGACTTTCTCGTCGTGCAGTGTTGTTTCGTGAATGACGTGTGGGTTCTCTGTTCGCTAAATTCGACAGTTTTGTTTATTGACTCCGCCAGAGAGTGTAAGAGAAGAGATGAAGATCCTGAGAGTGTATCGGAAGAGATGAAGACTCTGCTTCATAATCCTCCTTAGAGTCGTTCCATTAACGTTTCACTCTTGAGATCGGCGGCGGTACGACACATTTGGATTATCGGCAACATTCTCTCTTACCGCTTCAAAAACTTTATTGGAGCGTCGCGGACGCCATCGAATGGGACGCTGGCGAGAGGCTACAGACCCGTACTCATAGAAATTCTTCACCAAACTACGAATTGTCTTGTCTGAAGGCGCCGAATTTCTTCCACATTTTTTACGATGAGCACGCACGGTTTTCACAATTGAACGATTGTTTTCAATGTGAAGCGCTACAATTTCAGAGCGTTCTTTCAGTGTGAATTGACTCATAGATAAAATGGTACTGAATGACGTTTCAGAATTGTGTAAATTTGTCGAAATCGGCTTAAAAATGTCAGAGTTATTCAATGATGGCCATGAGATGTATAATAAAACAGACACCATAAAATTTAAGTAGAAATTAAAAAATATAGTTTTAAAAAACTAAAAAATACGCTTTTATTTTAAAATGAACTAAAAAGTAAAAAATAATTTTAAATGTAAAGTTTTTATTGCTCCAGCCAGTATAAGAAAACAACCTACCTTTCGAAATGTAAAAAAGCGTGGGGCTCTCTATATTCTTATTTTATTAACACCGGAACTTTTAACTAGCGCCCCACGCTTTTTTAGATTTCGAAGGGTAGGTTGTTTTCTTATACTGGCTGGAGCAATAAAAACTTTACATTTAAAATTATTTTTTACTTTTTAGTTCATTTTAAAATAAAAGCGTATTTTTTAGTTTTTTAAAACTATATTTTTTATTTTCTATTTTTTAGTCTATTACATGTAATGTGTTCGGCCATTTTGTAGTGACCGCCATATTAGATTTAAAACGACATCACAAAGCTTACTATACTATACTCGTCATACACTTTCATTTGATACCCATACCGAGTGGGTTGTAAAGAAAAAGGTAAACCGCCATTTTGTGGTGGCCGCCATTTTGAATTGGAAAGACGCCCCACAGCGAAAAGTATTCTATTATCACATCCTTTTATTTGATACTCATACCGAGTGGGTTGTAAAGAAAAAGATAATCCGCCATTTTGTGTTGGCCGCCATTTTGAATTTGGAATGACGCCACACAGATAATAGTATTCTAATTGTCACACCCTTTCATTTGATACTCATATCGAGTGGGTTGTAAAGAAAAAGGTAGTCCGCCATTTTGTTTGCCGCCATTTTGAATTTGGAATGACGCCATACAGCTAATTGTATTCTACCTGTCATGCCGTTTCATTTGATACCCATGTCGGGGGGTCGGGGAACACAATAGCAAAAATCGACCGCCATCTTGCAACCACCATCTTGATTTTCTTATAAAATTGTCAGATTGCATTGTCACGCGAACTATGCATATGTGCAAAATTTGAAGTTGATCGGTTATATAGAAGTGGGTCAAAATCAAGTTTGCAAGATTTGTTTACATAGAACATACATACATACATACATACATACATACATACATACATACATACATACATACATACATACATACATCTGGTAAAGCTAATATAAAGCTAAAACATACATACCTACAAACATACAAACAGACATACATGCATACTTACAGAGACACATACATATAGGTGAAGCTAATATAAAGCGTATAAAAAGAAGCTTAGTTAGAAGGATAGAAAAGGACAGATTAGGCGAAGGGGAGTCTGGGGACTACATGAGGAGAAGGCGGTAAACCCTGCGTTTGTACTCTTACACTTTGCATGAGTTCATTTTTTTAAGCAGCCGGCAGTACCAGTCTACCAGGTGACCAAAGTGTATCGTCCGCTAGATGAAGACGGGACCTACGCGGAACTTTGGTACCCTAGTAATTAACTCGTAAAGCCGGCGAAATGCCTTAATAGAACTACCCTTAAATCCGGAGTCAGATTTCGTTTATTTCATAGCTTGATTTATTAGACATGTTAATTCGCACTTCCCGTAAGGTGTCCGATGTACTGCCCTTTGCCAAACCATATTTTGCCTTTTATCATTCCCTTCATGTTTATTTCGAATCTAACTTTGAGATTATTTCTACAATTCAACACAACTTTTCCACCCAATTCATCGCGAATTCACTTTGCTGTTTTTTTTTACATCTTCGTTCTTCAAAACTGCACCAGCTACAAATAAAACCAAACCCAATAAATCCATCTTATATACAAACCCATATCGAATTACCCACCATTATATACACCAATGTGTTCTTTGGCTGCAGCAATTCATATGTCCACCGCTGACCAACCTGAAGCTGATGATACGCTATTGCAGAAGACCAATGGTGGAAAATCATAAGCTGATCTTTTTTTGACCACACAACCATAAGATAATCTTTTTTTGAAAACAAGTTTTGCACATATTTTTCCTCAAGCCCCGGTATCTTTTTGCATTATAAAAAACAGGTTCGAAGCGCTGCTCCTCTTCATTCAGGTAAATCGTTCATCAGCCGCGCGCATTTATAATAGTATTATATAGAAGGAAAGAGGTGAAAGAAGATAAGGTACAAGAAAAGTGCCGAGAGCAGTGCACCTATAAGATTGCAATCTTATTTTCCTTGATTTTCGATACGGAAAGTACAAAGTCCGTTGCGCATGCGTCATAGAGAATATGCAGGAGGAACGCTTGCACCTTTGAACTGGATTTTATCAACGGGCGTGGATGTTGTTATATTTTTAGGTTCTTATTGTTGCGAATTTTTGCTTTGGGTTTTTATTTATTTATTTATTTATTTCTTTATTATCTACAGATTATTTTAATAATATAATTAGTAGGGGTAAGTGGGGAATCGTGGGCCATGGGGAATCGTGGGACACCGCCATCTTTCGGCAGTATGTCAAGATAGACAGTTCAACACAACTGGCAACGTCTTCTCTTAGCCTAAGCATATTTTCACATTAGTAGATGACCAGTGAACGCGTACTATTTGCTCTGTACGATACTAGCCTGAAAAAAAGATTCTGCAAAAGTTTTTCTGCGTTCTTAATATACATCAATCTTGAAGGTATCGCTACGAACCAACACAGGGAAATATGCTAATTATTATCGTTGGAGCTTGGCCTGTCAACATACAAAAGGAATTTTGCATGACATTTCAACAAGTCACTCACACGCCGCTATGTTGGAAACAATAGCTTGTGGGGAATCATGAGCCACTTTTGGTGGGGAATTGTGAATTTGTCACTGAATTGCGCCAGAAGGCTGAAATCAAGCGCAAAAAGCCAGGAAAAGGAAAAGAAAATCAAGCAAAAGAGGCACCTGAACCGAAAAAGCGCAAAACACGAACACAACAAGCGCGACGTGATGACGATGATGTGGACTTCTGCATACTTTGCCTAAAATCAATGCCGAAGAAACTGACCAAAAATAATTCAATGAAATGCATTGAATGTGGTCGAGAGGTACATGCAAAATGTGTCCTTACCTCCGCCAACATGTTCACGTGCCCAAATTGCGAATCTGATTGATCGTCTTCATTTGTCATTTCCCGATATTTAATAAAGTTTTACATCACAATTGTTTGGTTTTGACTTAATAAAGGCGCTGTCCCACGATTCCCCATCATTTTTTGAAATCCCGAAATCATCGATTTTTTGCAAACAACCAAAACTTAAGATAAAAAAAAAAAAAAAAAACTGTAATGGTCAAAAGTTGCGTTTGTACACGTAGAATACCATACCATATCACAATTTGCAAATTTTCTGATATTTGTTAAAGATATCGAGCAAAATAAAAACGTGGCCCACGATTCCCCACTTTCCCTTAGTATTTTAGGTGTATTCAATGAGGCAATGCAATCTTAATAGCGCGCCATCGTTTTTGTATGCGAATATCAAGAGTTTACATGAACATGATACCGCGTTTTAATTATCGAAAATTATTATCAAAGGATGTATTTTTTTTTTACACAAATGATGACTGAAATGACTGATCAAAAATTTTTTTCGAAAAAAACAGTTTTTGAGTGATGTTTTGGCCAAAAAGTGATTTTTGAAAACTTCGACCTTGAATAACTTTGAAAGGGTTAATCGGGTCAACATCTTTGTAAGAACTAAAGTTGTAGAGAATTTCATTGTCAATATTTAGGGCCTTTGTACGGGGTTGTACGACCTATATAAACCGAGATACAAGGAAAACCCCGGAAAACCGCTATATTTCCGGCCTTTTTTTTGTGATTCCGAAATTGTTTTCTTAAAAAGTCCCAAGGAAGCTGTGGACCAATTTTCAGCCATTTCCGAATTTTGTCTCCATTCGTGCGTTTTTTTTTCGCTAATTTCCCCGGACTAATTGTCATATTGTTGAAAATTATTTTCGAATAAAGTTAATTTTCAGAGATTATGATTATTAGGTGCGTTTCATTTTCATTGGAGTACGTACTCGGTACTCCGGAGTAGTTGGGTGCACATCGGCGTAGTTGTAGCTACCCCAGCCCATGCTGTGGTTTAGCATCATCTACTCCGATGTGCGCCCAACTACGCTGGCGTACGTTCTCCAATGAAAATGAAACGCACCTATTATTAAGGGGTCTTTCTGGTTACATTTTCAAAAAAAAATTTTTTTTAAACATTTTTTTTTTCATAGAAAGAAGAGAGATATCGTTGTGAAAATTTGTAGGTATGTTTATTCACAAAACAGTATTACAAAAAGGATTTTTTTTGATTTTAAAATTTTTTTTTGTTGAGATACGGATTTTTTAAAAAAAACATCAAAAAATGACGGCGGGCATGATTTTGGGCGACTGGATGATCTGAAAAAAAAACAAAAAATTCAAATTATTCCTTGTTGAAGTGGCTATGGCATGAACCAGAATAATTTGTTTTTGTCAAAAAATAAAGAAATGGCGGCCATTTTTCGAAAAAACCAATTTTTGAGGGTGGAAAATCGGCTGAAAATCGGACAATTTTTTACCAATTAAAACGATTCTGGTTCATGCGATAGCCATAAATGTGTACAATGACATATTCAAAAATCAGAACAATTGGTCAAGTAGTTTTTGTTAAATCGTGCCCGCCACCTTAAAAAACATAGTTTCTAGATAATCGCGTTTGAAGTTTTGTTAATAAAATTTTTAAAGAAAAACTATATACCTTTTTAATCTGCCATGCCCGGACCGTACATAAGTCCTTCCTCCTGCTCATACTTCTATTGCAGCATAAATCGAAATGTTTGCAGGGTATAATATAATACTTCATAGTATAGAGTGAATCAGATCGAAGCAGATGTTAAAAACAGGGGGGAGTCGAGATTATCGAAACACAGCCGAGCGTTGAAAAATTCTTTCTCACAGCGTCTCACTGTATACGTTCAAAAATAATTTTAGAATTAAGATATCGCTCTAAAACCTTTTGTATCATGTTTTTGAATATATTTATTAGTAAAATGCGTAAAAAAAATTTTTTCGATTTTTTGAAAATTTGTAACCAGAAAGACCCCTTAAGTTACCAAAAAACTTTGCCCCGGATATTCTGTAGACCAGGAGAAGAGTTTAAGGGCAACGGTTAAAATACTAGCCGTGTTCCTTTTCTGCTCTTTTTTACTCGTATTTACTTGGGGCTACTCCTGCTCTCACAGAGAATTCATAGGTTTTACTCAAATCGACAAATTTTGCGTTCCTTTAATTTTTTACTCCGGAGTACTTAAAAGTAGAAAAGGAACACGGCTACTAATTTCTAGTAAAATATCTAAACCTAGCGCCTCGAAGAGTAATCAAACCAAATATGCCCCGATTGGACATATGTAAATATTTAAGCACCGATCCTCCTGGTAAGGGGTTGTGCGAAAGATCAACTCTCTTTCTCTCTTTAAAAAGCATTTCATGTTATAGAATCAAGAAGTAACCCGCAAAACAGTCAGAATTTACTGCAAAACCTTCAGCAACATATGAAATTCGTTACATGAAGCACTGTCAAGACGTTATATGTAGCCCTGGAACATTGAAAGACATGATGGATTAACATATAGAAGATATACATACACGTCGCTAGACTACGGAAGTTAGATGGGCTGGAAAAGAAGTCCTAAAAAGTCCAAAATCACAATCTCACCATCCTCTATCATTATAAATTAAATCAAGAACAGAGAAAACCCTAATATGAAATCATGCCCAGTATTACTTCTGATTCTGGGAAGTTGTTCTTTCTTCACCCTCTTATTTGTAGGTACTGGCAAAACGTTTTGTAGTCCGGGGAAATTAGCATTTTATGCTGTTATGACACTTACTTTTTTCAAACGAATCTTACAGTTTTTAGTAAGTTTAGAAAGAGACAAAAATTACGGAGATTTGGCATAAGTGCGAAGGATTAGAAATATGCTAACATTGAGGCTAATCTACGCGAAAAAGCTCAGCTAACTCGAAAAGTGCCAGAAAAAGTTTAAACTTTTCATACTTTATCGGGATCTTCATCTTAATTTTTGACATTTCAGACTTTTTTTTTGACAAAATTAAAAGTTCGTGGTTATTAAGTGAATTTGAAAAGAAAACTTGTAAGTAAGTGCGGTGAATATGATAATATTATGTTTTTGCTAACTAAGAAAAAGCATTTATTAAATACGAGTGCAAATTTAATATGTTCAAAATTGAAACTGCGCGAAAATGCAAAGCCGCCATTTATACCACGATGTCCTTGTCTTTTCATACTTAAAAAGTAGATGCTGAAAAAAAGTAAGTGTCATAACAGCATTAAGGAGACAAAATTCCAAAATGGTTGAAAATTGGTCCTTCCTTGGGACTTTTTAAGAAAACAATTTCGGAATCACAAAAAAAACATGGACGCCGGAGATATCACTTTTTGGCAAAAAAAACACTCAAAAACTGATTTTTTCGAAAATTTTTTTTGATCTGTCAATGGGTACGAAACGTTATCGCCTACAAAAAGCTCTCTTGTTATTTTTTCGAAAACATGACCCTTTCGAAGTTATTCAAGGTCAAAGTTTCCAAAAATCACTTTTCGTCCAAAAAAATTTTTTTGAATAACTTAGGTTAGGTTTTCGAAAAAATGACAAGAGGGCTTTTTGTAGGCGATCACGTTTCGTTTTAACTGATCAAAATTTTTTTTCGAAAAAATCAGTTTTTGTGTGATTTTTTTTGCCAAAAGTGATATCTCCGACAGCCATGTTTTTTTTTGTGACTCCGAAATTGTTTTCTTAAAAAGCCCAAGGAAGCTGTGAACCAATTTTCAGCCATTTTGGGATTTTGTCTCCTTTTGTGCGTTTTTTTTGCTAATTTCCCCGGACTATTGATCAATTAGGGGCGAAAGAACATTGCCGTTGCTTCTTCAACTATTGCAGCCACCTTGATTGAAGGAGGTAAGACAGCTCACTCTTCCTTGAGGTTACCTCTCTATATGACTCATTGTGAATCTGCACTATGTAACATCTCTAAACACACTGACTCAGATGGTGCGAGAAGCCAAAGTTTTAATGTGGAATGAGTGCACCATGGCTCGAAAGAAAGGTATCGAGGCTCTAAACAGGACGTTCCGACATTAGGGGCCGCAACCAACTTCTCGATGGAATTACAGTGCTTTTGGCTGGTGACTTCTGTTACCTTACCTGTTCTGCCACGAGGCACACGTGTAGATGAAGTTAAATCCTGGCTGCAACGTGATTTGAGGGCAGAGTAGTTTTCTAACTTATTAATAGATATTAGTGATGGAAATATTTTGGAAGAGGAAGAAAGAATAATTATTCTGAGAAACCTTGGCGATATTGTGTGAAATATGACTCACGCTTGTGACGCTTGACTGACAGAATATACCTCAACTTACATCAGGCTGGAGTTCATTGCCCATCATGACTGAGGGAAAGAGCTATTCTCACTCCAACAAACGACTCAGCCAACAACATCAACAACTTTCCGCTGGGGAGCTGCCGACTGAGCATATGAAGTATGAATCTATGGTTACCGAGCCCAGAGGTCGAGAATACTGTACAGTACCCTGTAGAATTGTTGCACACTCTAAGCCCGCCAGAAATACTACCTCACGTCCTCTATCACAAAGTTGACGCTCCAATCATGCTGTTGCGCTATTTAAACTCTCCAAAACTGTGAAATGGTCAGCTGAAAACTCTGTACAAACATGTAATCGTGTATTCAAATGCGACCTGACGGAATATACCAGGAATGGAATGCATGCAACGCAAATGTCAGTCTACTTTCAACTTATTTTTGCATTGCCGCATTCGACATAGCACACAACAAACACACTGCACTCGTTACTTCTTAGATTTTTGGTTTATGTCTGAAAGCCGGGATGGGACGCAACCACGCAATTATGTGTCAGTGGAAATGCGTCGCGTATCATGGAACCGCTGAATGCAACGCATGTACGCTTGTATGGCTGGGTTAATTTACCCAGCTGACTGCAAATTGAATGCAACTGCTGATTATCATCAGCATTTGAATGCCGAAGGATCTTTGCAGCGGTTTTTATATTTTGAACGCATAAATGCAATATTTTGCAGTCAGTTGCGTAACTTGAACGCATCCTATAGGTCACCAGCTTTACCCCCATTGTCAATTGTATGTGTTGTGCTCAAGAGTCAGTTCATCTGACAGCTTGGTCACTCTCCAACCAAAAAAAAATTGTAGAAATGTTGTTTACAGGAAGGTCTTGAAAAATGAATATGAGGTTTTGAAAAAAATAGTCTTACTAACTCATTTCTTCCTTGCTTTGCTCACGAAGCTCTACCTACCCGATAAGGGACTACAGGCGTGAGATTATGTTTACTAAATTATTAATGCCTTGAAACCCGGGGGCTTAGATTAGTCTTTCCACGCGGCGAGGTCGCCTGTATCAGCTGGTATATGATATGTGTAAGTTGTATTCTTGTACTTTATTCCCTAGCCATATTTTTTCTTGTATTGCGGCTACTCTTACAAAATATTTCTTTAAAGTTGGTAGGCGTCTGCTTTATTCAATATTCTAATATTTTAACTTCTGATTTTAGAAGAACAGCCCCCCCCCCCCTCCTTTTCAATTATGACCAGGCATAAGTCACTCACTTTTGAGACTCGTGCTTGTCATTGCAAGCTTGAGACACAGTAAAAAAAACTCACCTCTAATGGTGAATTCGCATTCATGTAATGAAATAAAGCCAAATCTGGGCGACGACGCGACGTGGCCAACGTACACCAGAAAATATTGATGCAGTAGGGCAGAGTGTATGTGAACATTTGAGCAGCTCTTATCGACGTTAGCTTTGTGTCGATCTGTAAGAAATTATAAAAAAATATGCTACAAACCTGCTTGTGACCTGCTAAAGTCATAAGTCAGAGTCATTGCGACTGTTTGAGTATTGTCAAAATTGTGACTACAAAATTGTCTCAAGTTGAAATTCACCCCAGACTTATGATTGCGTTGTGACTTGCTTTTAGAATACGGGGGTAAACTATCCGTTGTCGAAGTCTGTGCCGTCTATGTAACAAATGTTGTTTTTATGTAGTGAGGTTGTTAGTTTCATGTCGAAATGCTTCTTCAGGAACGCTAGGCTCATAATATTAAACGATCACTATGTACCATCACCCTGCATGCATCTAACTACACTGCAGCAAAATATCCAAAACGCACTTCCTTTTATCCTGCCACAAACACTATTTTTCTGTTGACACGCACATAATGCGTAACATTTGTGACTTCTTCAAGTAATCAACAAAAAAAAAACCGAAAAAGATTATTACCTCAAAAAAACATGTCAGTTTACAAAATAGTCTAAAATTAAATTTTCCCCAATTTTCCCTTTCGTCAACCCTCCCCGCAAAAATCTTATTGGAATTCCGTGACATTTTCAAAACGCTTCTTGGCCACCTCACAGCAGAGTCCACAAGCGAAAATTTTCTGTGTCTTAAAATCGCTGCCAAACAACTCTCGCCGTCTTCTGACGTTTCGCCTTAAGTTTAAGGAATGAAAAATTTTGCAGCCTTTTGCTAGCCGCTAACTCATCGGGAAAACACACACAGCATTTTTCAATATTTTCTCCGCTTTCTTGCTCGTTTTTCACTGAACCAAAATCAACAAGGTTTTTATTTAAGAGCAGCGCAAGAAGCTTTATGTTTCTATTTTAAAAAAATATTTTAATACGAAAAAAAGTCTCTAATTTGATATTAAATATTTGGTATAGAGGAGGGGGCAGACGAACGTATTTTTGTGGTATTTTTAACATATTTCTTTTTTTATTTTTTTTTGAAGCGGGCGAAAATGCTGTTCACGTCGCGATGATTATTTCTTTTTAGGTGATGCATTATTAAATGTCTGGCATAATCGTTTTTATGTGGTTGTGAACTTGCCTTCATTTTTCACCGCTTTATTGAATAACATACATTTGTCGACATCAAGTGGCGCTACATTTTGAAATAGGGGACAACCGTCCGTGCTATTTTTGTTCGTTATTAATTTTGACTTTAAAATTTGGTGACACAAATGCCTCTAGTAGATGACAGTGTGTATAATTCGCATATGCACAGCGTGTCTCAGATCTAGTTTGTCCGGATGATGATAGTATGGACTAGTTAGAACTGAAAAGTGTTGTAGATGCTTTTTGGGTTGTTCGTTATATCAGATAGTAGCGGAATTTCTATAATTCAATTATCAAAGTGTAGTGCCAGATTACGTGGATATAGTATAGCTTAAATAAAAGCCCCCTTCCGTGAGCATGCAAGATAGGCTATCCTCAATTTTTCCTACAATACCTCAGAGTGGACTCGTTTGGAACATGGACGGCCCCAAGACAGGCGGATGCCATAGTCAGGGCGAAACCCCACGATGGCTGCTGTTTTTCGATGGCAAAAGAGAGTGCTATGCTGACATTCACAAATGAGAATTTTAGAAAAAACTAACAACAAGCGGATTTTTATGTTTGCTAGAAAGATCCGTAGCAATAAATCTAAATTCGTTTGGGAGTGGTTAACAAGATGAGTTCGCGGTCATCAGGGTTCAAAGCCATGAATAGATGGACGTTCTGGCCAGGCAGAGCTCTGAATTTAATTGGTCCTTAGATGATCAGTACCTGATGAAACATACCGAACGCTGTAGAGCATTACGTGATCTCGACAAACTCGAGAGTCTCGTCTTGGTCTCGACTCGAGAAACGAGACGAGAGTAAAGTTCAGTCTCGACAAACATATTCTCGTCGAGACGAGATTAATCGCTCGAGATCTCGTCGGCAAAATAATAGCAAACAACTCTGGTAAAATAAAGTATCTGATGAAGCGCGAACGGCCTTATTTTCAAACCTGGAATGTAGTACTCATGCACATGCACATTACCTCTTGTTTTCTCTCGCCGGTTACGTATAGGTTGAGTCTATATGTATAAAGCTGCTGACATATACAAGCGTACATGCATTGCATTCAGCGGCTCCCTGATATGCGCAGATTTTCAACTGACACATAATTGCATGGTTGCGTTCCGTCCCGGCTCTCACAGATAGCCCAAAAATCTGAGTATCGAGTCGCATGTGTTTGTTGTGTATGCTTGTGTGTCCTATGTCGAATGCGGCAATGCAGAAAAAGTTGAAAGTAGCCCGACATTTGCGTGGCATGCGGAACATTCACGGAATATTTCGTCAGGTCGCATTTGAATACACACACTTCTATATTATCTGTCAACGAATGCAACGGATGTACGCTTGTATATGTCACCAGCTTAAAGCTCAAAACAGAATTGCGACTGCGACGGCCGACTGCGACTGCGATTTATATCCGAGTTGGACGGCGCAGCTAATGTATAACGAAATTGCAACCGCAACTTCTATTGAGACGTGACGTTTTGCATATCCAAAAATTGTGTTTGAAAAAAATTATGTTTTGTACGCCGACTTCGACTTCGCGGCGCAGTGCCGCTGCAGTTGCAATTTCGTTATACAACCTTGTTTTACATTTGCGCTAAACGACCGACTTCGCCGTCCGCCGTCGCAGTCCCAATTCTGTTTTGACCTTAAGAGCCGTGATGGGCTCATAAATTTATATTCGCCCCGAGAGACGAGACGAGAGAAGACGAGACGAGATTAGGATGGGAGAGATCCGCCGAGAGTCGAGACGAGACTCGAAATGGTCGAGACTTACCTAGATCGAGACGAGTCTTAAAAATCTCGTCTTGTCTCGGTCTCGTGATGCTCTAGAACGCTGGAGGTCTACACCTGGTCTAAGCGGTTTCTTTCCAGGGCCGGTCCAAATGCGCAAATCTTCCTTTTTTATGGCTTTTTTATGAAAAAAATAAATTTTAGGACTACTTTTGGTGACGTCATTATGCTTGCGTCACTGAAAAATTACATAAAATTCAAATGGGAACAAGATTTGCGCAAATATGCCTATGTCGTGTGGACCGGCCATAGCGCAGCAGGGAATTGTTGGGACGAAATAAGAAAGGATTTCAGGACACTAGGCGATCTGATCCTGAAGAATAAACCTAACGCTCGAGGCCCAAAGTTGGTCTGGTACACATCAAGTGTAACTGTTTTGCGAGGAAGAGGGTCTGGTTATTTGGCCCAACTTTCCTCGGCAACAGCCAAGTCTAAGCGACTGCCGAGCTTGTTCAAGCGGTCTATCTAACAAATCTGAGATACTGGGACTGTGAAAAATACTTTAGATCCAAATGGAGCTCGCAGTGCTCGTGGACGCTATACCTAAATAAAAGGGAAAAAGAAAATGAAATAGCAAAAAATTTCAAAAAGTATTCTTGCTGACCTAATCTTAGAGAATCGCTGCATATACAAAAACACAATGTAGAATAGTTTTCAATATAAACATCCTTCTAACTAGCTCTCCCAGAGCATTTTAAAGTGAAAAAAAGACAGGTCACAGGAGATACCGAAGAATATTTAAAGTTATGGGGAAGAAGCTCTCTTCAGAGGAAACATCCGCTGAAGTGGTCTTGTTGAAGGTTTCCGATCCAAAAGTCGCGCTTTGCATGTCGTGACTATTTCTTGTAGTCCTGGGAAGGTCGTTATCAACACTAATTCCCCGGAAAAATGACATTTAATTTTCAGTTAATAGGACATAACAAACTCAATACACGCAAAATAACCTTCTTCGGATATAAACTGGCTGTTCTTAAATGTGATATGATGAAAATACTTGGGCGAAATAAAAACTTTACTAAAATTTTTAATCTTTGACTATTTTATGGATATTGTATTAATGTATTTATTTATTTTTTTTTAGAAAATTCACATGGACGGAAAATAACATCAGAAACGTCTCATCCACCGAGAGAAGACGACAGACTTAAAAGTAAGTAGAGAAGAATTTATCTACAATCGGTACTGTTTAAAACTAATGACGCCATTTGCAAAAATTTTGGACATACACATTATGACCTTTCTTTTCCGCCAACTTGAGAACTACTCTGGACAGAAAAAACTCAAATACATACTTTACATCAATATATTAAAAAATCATTAATCCTTCCTTTTTTCATCTCTATATTAAAAAAAACTCGTCCTTGCTGCTGCTTTTACATGAGCGGACACCGAACAGACAAAGCTTAACTGGAATCGTAATTCCCTTTTGAAGTCCGATGGAGTATCGCATGGGCTTTTACATGGGCGAATTCCAACGAACGAACTATGTATGTCAAAACTTAATGACTTTTTTTTGTTGCTTTTTGAAATTCTTGTCCTAGCAACAACAACGCAGGAACTGTCAAAATGTTCGTTCGCTGAGAGCCGCCATTACAATTGTCGTCCTCCCCTCTCACCCTCTTCACCCTAAAACTAGTTCGTTCGTTCAATTTGTGTGTTCGGTGTCTGGCCGTGTAAAAGGGTACTTGTTTAAAAAGGAAAACAATTTCTATTAGTGTTGGTTACATATTTCTTTTATTTTTATTTTACCCCAAATTTTTTTGAAACAAAATTTCAAAAACAGTAAAAACAGTTAACAAAAAAATACAGCTGTTTGCTGTTTTTCTATTTTAGCCAAAAAAACAGCTGTTTTACTGTTACTGTTAAACAGTTTAAAAAAAACCCCTTAATTGGAACCACCTTTACAAACTGCCATATAAGTTCTTCGAATTTTAACTTTGACAGCTTAGCGAATCAGAACCGAGAGGATGCATTGGGAAAACGGGCAATTATCTTGGTGAACATAAAGGGTGTCATTAGCATACTAAGTAGACCGGTTCTCTTACGATTGCGTAGATCAAGCAGCATTGGACGGGGTTAGTACTTAGTTGGGGGACCGCTTATAACGATACTCGCGTTTGGAATGGTAGATACGAATACATTCATATCTAGAACAGAGGCTTGCATTCCTCTATATCGGAAGCATTTTTACAGTGTTCTGCCTGCAGCGGGAGCGTTCATGCCCATGTGGCAGGCATATTTTTCAATTTTTTTACCCGTAGCGGACATTTCTCACTTCTTTTGCGGCAGTAAAATTTCCAATTTAAACTTAGCCCCTGGTGAGATTGTAAATACGAACTGGATGGAGAGACATTTCTTACATTTTTCGAGGGAGTGAAGTTTTCTACTGAAGAGACAAGTCTTACATTTTTAGAAAGAGTGAAATTTTTTACTGGAGAGACAAGTCTTACATTTTTCGAAAGAGTGAAATTTTTTACTGGAGAGACAATTCTTACAATTTTCGAGGGAGTGAAGTTTTGTACTGAAGAGACAATTCTTACATTTTTCGAGGGAGTGAAATTTTGTACTGGAGAGACAATTCTTACAATTTTCGAGAGAGTGAAGTTTTGCACTGAAGAGAAAATTTGCACTGAAGAGACAAGAGATTAAACTTGTAAAAATGCCCTTCATTGGTATTTATTTTATTTCTTTTTTTTAATTTGCTTGGTTTTGTCATTACAATAGCACCTCGCCTCATTTGAAGTTTCACATTGTACTGGTTCAAAAGAAAAAAGAGGCACCTCTTACAAACTCATTTTATAATCGTGTCCTACCCAACACTAGAATATACCAACGAGTTGTTTATCGATGCCCCGATGCCAGAGTCGCGATAGTAATGGTTCGGAGTAGGTGGAATAAAAAAAGAAATTTCGCGGCTTGGTTGTGGCAGTACCTTCCTTCACTTCTCTCTCTCCCTTTACTATCTTCTGACTAGACCTGGCATTGCACTCTATACGAAAAATAGATTGTCGTCAGTACAAAGGGGTTTCCCTGAGCTCTCTAGCCTTTCACATAAAAAATAAACAAACAAATTATTTTGACTCGGGTTGAAAGAAGTGATTAACCCTAGGTAGTTGACTTTCCCCTAGTGCTAGATAGTTCTGTTAAAAGCTGAGTTAGTTGAGGCTGAAATCGACGTAGAAAATTAGCACTGATTAGGCAGTAATGCGGGGAGTTGTCGGCGAGTGATTCAATATCGACGGAATGCCTTATTGGGTGTGAAGTAAGGAAAATGTCAACCAGATGAGCACCTTGACCTACAAGTCAATGACTCTTAGAGGATGAATGGTTTACAATTTTATCTCTATTATTAGTGTCCGCAAGAAGATCGGTCCCTTTGTCAGAAATAGTGTTGCAACTGAGTGAATTTACAGCAGATTTTTTCGCATGCGGGTTTGTTACTAATATTAGGACTCACGTACATAGATTAGCAGCAAAAACCGGCCTGTGCCCAACACCATTTAGATAAAGAGTAAATTAAAAATATACTAAAAAAAATTAATTTCCCTCTTGATCTCCCAAGTGGCGTACTTCCTTTGTAAAAATTTCTATTTTTGATCCCATAATAGAAGTGATTATCCACCCACAAATACTCTCGAAACTTATCGCCGTTTTCTTGTCTACGTCTAAAACTAAAAATTTGCACCTATCTACATCGTTTTCAGATAAATTCTAAAGCGCCAATAAGTGACTAAACAAAAGCTTTCTTATGACTAATAGCGACATTCTTTAATCGTAATTTTCTTCTTTATTCTTTGAAATTAAAAACAAAACAAAATATACAATAAAAAATAAACAGAAAAACGAAAACATAAACAGGTGAAATTCTCGGAAGTTTCTTTAAGACAAGCAATAACACAAAAATCACACTGACAGGAGGAATACGTTTTTTGTGAAGTAATTGAAGAAAAAATTGTTTTTTGTTTGGATTTTTTTTTTGAATAAAATTAGAATATTTTCAAGGTAATTACGAAAGTTTCGAAATTTGTGGTTTTCGGAATTAATACAAAAATTCTTTTCTTAATTATATGAAATTTTTTACGTGCATGTTGTGATATTTGAGACTGCTGACGACAAATTGGCGTTTCGCCTGTTTCTAAACCACTCGAAAGTTATTATCACGTAGGAAATTCGTTTTTTTTAACTGGCATTTAGCCAAAATTTTATCGAAAATGAAATTTTTATTTTGACAGTATCTTATCGTTTTTCCTTTATTATATATGTATGTATATAAATATCAATACTCTTTGGGTGTTACATAAACGCTTATTCGGCATTATTAAGGGGAATTCCTTAAACCAGTGTTGAAGATAAAAAATTATGTTTACACAAAAGAAATCGTTATCGCTTCTAAAAAAAATAAGGTTGATCCGTTGTTCATTCACAAAATCAACAACGGGAAATGATATTATTTATTAAACTATCGAAATTTTTATCGACTATGATAATATTGGTCCCATTACTAAAACGTAAGCCACGCTATATCATCACCCCCGGGGGGGGGGGGGCAGTCGTTGTGTCAGACTAGTTCGAAACTTGGATTCACTAAAATTGCACGGAATTTTGTCCGAAGATCGTCGACTCTTCAAAAAAAGAGTGATCGCAAAATAAAGAAAATGAAAACCAAAAGAAGAAGAAGAGCAAGAAATTCACACGATTACGATCAGTTGTTTCTTAAAGACTTGAGTGGTATGGAAAGATCAGCGGTGGAGCAAGGTGGAGGCAGCTTGGCGTTTTCGTGTAGCATCAGCGATCACCGATCAGACTTACGTCGCCTTGTCTGATCTGATGAGTCGTGATAAAGACAGTGTCTTGTGGTGGCCGCTCTGTTGTAGAGAGTGCACAGCAGCATATACAGTGTAGTACAATCACGATATGTATATATATATATATAATTCGCTGCTCTTGCTGTTAGCCAACCAAGTATAGAGCGGTGCCAAAGGGGGGAGAGAGAAATAATGTTTGGGTGTTGGTTAGGTTTTCTTGCCGATTGCAAAAGGCCGAACGAGTTTTTAGCTACTCGACAAATGGTCATCCGCGATCAGTGCTCGAGAGTAGGTTGTTTTCGCTGTTTCGGCGCTGCGCACGTTATCGCGATATATATCGTTACATTTTATCCGTGCATTTTTTTCTCTCTATTTCTTCTTTCAACCTCCAACCACACGAAAGATAATAAAAAAAAATAACGAAGAAAGAAAGGAAACAGAAAAAAGTAGATAACGAAACAATATCGACCAAGTCAATGAAATAATTTGTAATCGCAATCGTGTAATATACAACAACAAAAAAAAGACAACAACAATAGCAACAACAACAATAAACATGATGATGAACGTCGCTACTATGCTCCTGCAAAAAACAATTCATCGTTCGTTATAATTCGCGTTCGCGCAATCGTAATTCACTTTTCTGCGCTATTAAAATTTATTGGCCTCACTTAGCGAGACTTAACGTTGTGTGTCGCGGGAACGGGCTTACTGTGCTGCCAGATTTAGTGTGATTTTTATCAACAATTAACCAACTACTGTGTTTCTTCTTCTTATTTTTTTACTTCTTTTTCGCCATTTGTTTTTTTTTCTTCTTTGTTTTTCATATCAAATTTAATTGCATTGTGAATGAAAGTTAAAGTTTATATTTTTTTTATATATACATATTTATATTTATGAGAAGTTCCGAAAAAAAAAATTGTGTGTGATTTTTGTTTTTGTTGGCCGGACATTGATGCCTATTTATAGATCAGGAAAATGTTAAGAATGCGTGCATATTATCCTCAGTTGTGTTTAGTTCAATAAACTTATACACAAAGTGTAATTGAAGATATTATATATATACACAAAAAAATATCTATACGTAAATTGGAGGTAATCATTTTTTTGTTTTAGTATTCAGAATGTGGGTTTGCGATTATTTTTTTATTTTTTTTTTCTTGATTATTCTTTTAGGATAATTGAACTTTAATAGACGATTTTATACAAGCTTTATTTAATATATAAGTTTGAATAAAAAGAAGACATTTCCGAAACAATGAACGTCTCGTTATCTTTTTTATTACGTTTAAATTTACCATCTGTAAAATCAGATGGACGAATTCATTCATTTTTTTACGTATGATGCATTGGACTATTTTTATACTAAGAAATTTTAAGAATGCGATTTCGTAAACAGGACAAATTCCTTCCACATTTTATTTTTTTTATTTGTAGTATGTAGTACATAATTTGTTTGCTGATATTAACTGATTTTTTAGGAGTATCTGGAGAAAGCTTTGTAGTTTCTTTAATTTTGATTAGTCCTTGCAAGATCTTCAACGTAAAAAGGTTTACTGCCAGTGTGTTTGTTTACAATCGATTCCAATTTTTTTATGTGAAAGATTAGTACTCGGAGGTAAAGATCCTTTGTATTGCTGAAGCTCTAGTCTGAAATATAGGAGAAAGAACGGCCAACGCCAACACTCGGTTTTAATCCATCTAATTTTATCTCTTACTACTTCGACAGATCCCTGACTACGGCGATTGAATAGTAGATAACCTTCTCGATTATTTTGATGATAGGTAATGGAAGGAAGTCAAGAAAGAAGGAATATTATCTGCGTAGGAGAAGTGAAAAAACAAAGTGCCATGGCGCTAAGTAGAATCGAACCACAGACCTCTGAAATTCTAGTCGTGCGCTTAACTTGGGCTACTGAGTCCCTAATAATTACAAACTTATTTGTTAAAACTGAGGTTCGCATCATATACGTAAATTCTTTGTAAAAACGACATGTGAACCAATCCTCCATAAATTTTTCATATTCTGATTGAGGTATGGCGTTCAGGTTCTTCAACGAATTTTATTTTTGGGAATAGGAAAAAGTAAGTAAAGTAAAAAAAAGCATCAAGATCTACAACCTACGCTGGCCTGAATAAACGTCTCCAAAAATCCTGCTCCTCCAGATGTCAAAGGGAAAAAGGCCACAAGGAAGACCTAGGAAGAAATATAAAGGCGACATAGAAATAAACTGACGCATAATTGGGATTACCACAAGATTATTGGGATTATTGGGAGTAAGACACAAGACCCAGAACGATGGAAGAAGATTCTTGAGGAGGCCAAAGCTCATAGAGAACTGATGATGATGATGTATAAGAAAAAATCACATAATGGCTGGCGCTTGATGCTTGGTCGATGACATTCGTTGAGTTTCTGGCCAGAAACTCTTGCGCAACGATTGTTTGCAATAGTGCAATGATACATTACGGAGGTGCAAAATCCATGAATTTGCTATCCACAAATCTGGCTATTTTTGGGAGACATTCTCGTGGCATGATTCGTAATCTCCAAAAAATACAAATCAACTACCAAAAACGAGACAAATCACCTACCAAGAGGAACTGTGTATCCTTCACACTATTCATGTGCCTGTTTTTTTGGCATGCACATGACTTATCGTCTCTTCTGCAATATTTTCAGTGATTCGCCACTAGAAATTTCGTTTTAAACTGATTTTTCATTGAAAAAATCTTGGAGCGTTAAGAAGTATGATTAACATAAACAAGTGCTATAAGCACAATGAGTGACAGCTGAGGCTCAAATTTTGCTTGCTAACAGTGTTTCCAGCATACAGTTATCAAAATACTTCGATTTTCATACTTCCTTTTTACACAGTGTATGTATTTTCACCTTTTTCATATTTTTTAACCTAAAAGCCGAATTTCTTAAGGGTATTAGTCACCGAATGTAATTCATGTCATAGGGATATACCGAAAGCCGAGTATACTCAAACTCTTTAATTTGTCCAAAGCATGCGAGAAGATTGCAGATACCAGCTTCTGACCAGTGAGTTTATAAAAAGACATGTCTGTGGAAGGGACGCAAGTAAATTGCTCAGAATTAGATTTTTTGCTATGCGATGGGTGATGGACAAGCTCAAGTAGAATATCTAAAAGCATATCTGAACGCCTCGGCTAGGTGCAGGCATCCCAACAACTAGAGTTGAGCCGGACTTACATGAGGCAGTACATTTGTCCCTTTCACGATGATACATTGTACTGAGGCCTCAATTTTTTTAAATGTCCCGGTTCAAAAATAATGTCCTACTTGTATATAAGCGTGTATCGAGATAAATGAAGCGAGGTCTGATTATAAATTACGTAGTGGAGAGAGGCATTTATTACTTCTTTTACGGCAGTAAAATATCCGGCGATTGTAAACACGAGTTGGAGAGACATTTGTTACATTTTTCGAGGGAGTGAAATTTTGTACTCACAAGACAATTCTTACATTTTTCAAGGGAGTGAAATTTTGTACTGAAGAGACAATTCTTACATTTTTCGAGGGAGTGAAATTTTGTACTGAAGAGACAAAATCTATAATTTTTTGAGGGAGTTAATTTTGTACTGGAGGAACATTTCTTACTTTTTTTTTGAAAAAGTGATTTTTCTAACATGAGATGAGGCGAGATTTTAAATACGCACTGGAGACACATTTCTTACTTCTTTTACGGGAGCAAAATTTCCAACTTGAAATTAGGCAAGGTGTGACTGCAATATATAAATCATTTGATGGCATAGATTTCTTACTTACTCTAAGGCAGTTTAGAATTAAACTCGTAAAAAACCTCTTCATTGGTATTTATTTTCTTTCTTTTTTTAATTTGCTTGTTTTTGTCATTTTGGCATTAAAATAGCACTTCGCCTCATTTAAAGTATGACATTGTTACTGGCTCAAAAGAAAAAGAGGCACCTCTTACAAACTCATTTTATAATCGTGTCCTACCCAACACTACCAACAACTGTCTCCCGTTTGTATTTTTCTGGTTCCAAGGGGCATACTTCTCTAAAATTCTAAATTTGAATATAAGGGTGCCAAACGCATTTTCGAAAATAATGTCTAGCCTTGATAATTGTTAGTTGAAGTTGAAGTAGTGATGCCATCAAGCGGCGTACCTTAAAAGGATGCCATTAAGCGATGCCATTCTACTTGCAAATGTATCACTGGTGTTTCATCTAGCGATTGCTCCACCAAAATAAACGCTATCCACGGCAGTCTTGTCCCCGCAACTTCAGATTGGCCCATTCGGCTCATACCCTCTGTCTAGAGTCCGCCTTTTCGCACACTTTACAAACTATCATAACAAAAAAACCCGACTGTGAAACAACCTTACACAGTTTGTATTTCCGAACTCCTACAACATCCAAAAGTGCAAACGCAGCCGCCACTTCCTTCAACACCCTCCTGACCCCTCATAACCCCAAACCTATGCCACCCTTCGAACTAAGCATACTATTAGACCACCGCCACTTCCTTTAACACCCTCCTGACCCCTCATAACCCTAAACCTATTCCACCCTTCGAACTGAGCATACTATTAGACTTCGGCACTATGACGTGACCAACGACATGACAGAGCAGTAGTACAAAAGGTGATTCCTGAGCTTAGAACTGCCACATAAAAAAAAAGTCTTAGTCTGTCATATTGTTAATCACGTCATGGTGCTTTGTCTCGTAGTAAGTTTAGTTCCAGAGATAGCATAGAATAGAGCTTGTGGGAAGTCAGCGACGAAAATGAATACAACTTTTTACTTCTGCTTTTTTTAAGCTGGTAGAGGAGTATTTTCCCAAAAATTTAATTTGTCAGCAAGATTATGACCAATCGAGAAGACATAATTTTCGCCAGCAAGCAATCCGGATTTGAATCCCATTAAAAACCTAATAGGGTATACAAGTACTTACTTTAAAGGTTTATGCCAGCCTTGGTAGGAGTTAATTCTATCATAAGACTATCCTCCCAGAGCTCCGTGGTTCGAAACCACTTTCCGGCATGGTCCTTCGTCTTTCCATTTCTTCGCACCTAGTTAACATTCCTTGTATCTTGCCGTCTCTCGTTACAGCAATTCCCTGCCCTTTCTACTGCGATTGCCTACAAGCCGATCATAATTTAATTGGAAGTGCGAGTTTCCCAAATTTCCAAACATTTAACAAAACATTCTTAATCATTGCCGTTTGAACAATTTGAAGCTCATTTGAAAGTCTTGTAGTAATACGAAACTACGAGGCCGCCGCGCCAGTGCAAAGTATGGGATCCTCCACTCGTTCCTTTCACCTTTCTTAACCGCGCTTGCACTCTCCAGTTCTTGTATAACATGCGAGCACGTGCTTGCTGACAAAAGCAAAAAGAACTCTTACAATAATATTTACATGTAAGCATTCACCCCTCCCGTCCACAATATTATCAATTAATTTACTCGAAAAGTTTCTGCCCGCCGCGCCCTTACCAGCAAAAAAACCATTTAATTAAATATGCATCGAAAAGTGTTGAATATCAACAAAAAACCGCATCAAAGGCAACACTAATCTACGGCTACTAATTGTATCATCGCGCCGTGAAGTTGCTCTTTAGCCATTTGTTGTTTACCTCACGATTTTCGAAGACCAGCATTTATGGGAAAGGTGTGCGCAACTGGCCGCGGGGGGAGCGCCAAAGTGATTCCGACTGAGCAGCAAGATCGTGGCATATACGCCCAGCCACAAAATTATTCGCGCACGACGTTCGACCGCGACAGTTTGGCGGTGTTTTCAAGTACGTCGTCGCCGTTCTAGACCTAGCGAAGTCTGAAAGCAGCCGAGTAGATGATATTCAGCAGTAGCCGTAAGCTGAGTGACTAGTGAGCGCCCCTTCATTACTTCTTTGTAGTGCGATTTCGAAAATATTTTTTTGGTGCGGGGCAGGGAAATTGTCAGCGCAAACTTGTTTCACGCGAAGAATGTCTAGCGTTATAAATAAATCGAAATTGCGGATCGAAATTTTTTGCTGCTGAAAACGCTCGCGGATCGCTCGTTTTTTTTGCCAAGTGACTGTGTACTTATTGTTGGTCGAATCGAAACTATTTTGTGTTTACTGTGGGCTGATGGTAATGTTTATCCACTTATCGGTCTGTAATCGATCTGAAGCGGGCCAAAGTGCAATCGGGAAGTAAAACAATGCAATTGCGGCTGCGTACTTACATTCGATAATAATCGGACCATTCGCATTCCTGAGCTCGATAATCGAGAAATCAGGATAGTACCTCACTTCCGGCACCAGACTCTCAAAAGTGACGTAGCGCGGCGTCTGCAAATTTTTGATGTGACGTGTTCTCGCCATTTTCGCGGTGTATCAGCAAACAATTGGGGTTACCCCACGAGCCACCACGATCGGAGGAGTCACCACTGACCGCAATAGCATTGAAAATGCTTTATCAAAGGTAAAACGTTTTTTTTTTTGGTTTGTTGTTCGAAACGCTTTCCCGAATATTATTATCGCATCCAGATGTCGAAATTTGATTAACGAGCAAAGTGTAAAGTCAAGAATCGGCTAAACCAGTCGAAATCCGTCCAGTCAGGGAACTTTTTTTTTCTATAGCGCTATTGCTGGTGGTGGTGTTGTTGGTGTGTTGTTATTGTTGTTTTTGGTCGTTTTCCAGTTTTATCGCGGCCGCCAATATAAACGGCCTCTTATCGCGGCATGGCGTGATGAGTTCACCGCGTTCTCATATTTAGCGATTTACGCTTAGTCACACGGAATTGGGATTCGCTGGTGATTCGCAGCCTCGAGGCGAGCGTTCATTTCTGTTGTATAAAGCTTATTTTGCCCGCTTCTCCCCTCAGCGTCCCGCAATACCCTTGTCCATTTATCGTATGAAGTGTTGATGTTTGACTTGTGCTTATCTACGTCATGTGCTAATTTCCAGGCTGTTATATTTCTCTTTTTTCATAGTTGTCGTCTTCGTCTTCTTCTTCTAGATGATCTTGTTGTCGTTAGCTGCTGACTGTTGTGTTTACTTTAATATGAGGCACACAAATTGTCTGATATACAGAAGAAGAAGAATTAGAAGAAAAAACGGACAAATTAACTGGTACTGTGTTCTGTTACGTTATCAGCAATCTCTGCTATTTTAGACGCTCTTCAGTCTTAAATTACAGCAAAAATTTCCTGGAATGTGCGAATGCATGTATATATATAGTAAAATGGAACGTTCTTAATAGTTCTTGCCATTGATTAATAAAATTAAAGAAATTAATTTAGAATATAACCTATACAAATATGTTTATTTAGCTTGATTGATATCGATTTTTGCTGAATATAATGTTTATGATTGGTTAAATTGATTTGAATTGTACTTTTTTTCGAATATTGGCGTAGTTTTTCTAACATTATCTGATTTGATTATTCATAACAAAACACTTTTTTCTTAGAAGCTCAACTGTTTTGATTACTAAGAACTTAAAAACTTTCAATAACGCCAATGGTGATTTCAATTTAGAAAGGAAATTTTTTTTATTATACGAATTGAAATGATTCAAAATTTATAAAAAAAAATATTTGTTTATTTATTTATTTGATAAGGGCATTGTCTGCCATAAAAAAAATTGTAAAGCGGAATTAAAATCATTTGTTATCATTATAGGCTCGAAAAACCTTGAAAAAAATATTACGTTATTAAAGCGTATACTTAAGCACGAGCATTTGACTTAATAAACTAACCTTAATAGTAACAATGTCATTTAAAACATTTCTTTTAAGTCATTTCCGAGAATTTTGAATAACAAAAGACACGTTGTGGGTTGTGTACCTATTTATACTATTTTTACTATTGAACTACACATTTTTCAGCATCAACAATCGTCAATTAAGTTAAATTCCTCATAATATAATTGTTTCGAAACTTTTATTGGTGGCGCCTCGGTTGAATTCAATTTCAAGTTCATAATAATATAAAAAAAACGTGTGAGGAAAATGAGGTATTACTAAAAAAAGTAATTTGAAGATCCACTCAAATTCTTGCTGTTAAGATTTTCTGTAAATGGGAATTTAAGTATGTATATATTTAAAGAAAATAGGATATTTATTATACCGATTTTGATGAAATTTTGGATTTAGACTCTACTTACCACCCTTTTCAAAGTCTACTCTTTTTAAGACACACAAATTTAGTTATAAGTTCAGAAAGTATTTTAGTAATTTTTTTAGTGTATGTGTGTGTATGCGTGCGCGTGCTTGGATGTATATATACTGGCGGGATACCAACCCCCGAACACTCAATTCACCTATGCTCTGAAAAAGATCGCAAACCGTCAATTTTTTTCATTTTATTTATTTGCACATCTTTAGCAGCTGCGAACAAAAGAATTCGCAATACCTTCCAGTTTCTAAAATATCTTTTCAACAGTTTTTTACGTATTTTTTGAGTTTTTTTGGAATAAACGCAGAAATCTGTAAAATTCGTAAAATCCTCTTTTCATTTTGATCGTACCCATTTCGAAAAATACACCCTGAAAATCGCTCAAACTATATAGATCCGATAGATATCTCTAAACTAAAATGAATCCTGCGTGGAACATGATAAATTTGAATTTGGGTGGAAGTGGTATTAGTTTTATTGATCATATTTTTAAAAAAAATTTGAACGGTACACCTTCTCTTTGTCATAACTCATTCCTTTTACATGCAAATGACTTTTATCAGTGTTCATTTTTAAAGGTCTTTTCAAGCACTTTAAAAAATGTAACATAAGTTATCCTCGAAAAATGCATCGATTTTCCGTTATTCGACGTTAAATACAACGTTTTGAGTATTTGGTTTGAAATACTTCGATCAATCATTACTCGCTTTGTTTTATACCTAGAGCATTCATTCAAAAACCATTTTCTTCGTTTTTTTATTAGCTTTATTTTTAGTCATAACAAAAATTTTGATAAAACGCTTATTTTTGGACTTATTGACCAAAACTGTTCGAAAACATGTGGTTTTTTTAATGAAAATTGCAACTTTTCAAACGCTTATAACCAAAAAAATATCAATTTTACAAAAAAAGTTTGTAGTACACTTTTTGCTTAAAATTAGCCTCTCTATCGATTAACAGGGTTATTTTGACCAAAAATATTTCCACCGCACATTGGCATATGGTAGACTTTGATTTTTGAGTCATTCCCTATCTACTGTTAAAATTTCAAGTAAATCGGTCGCCTCCGAAAAAAAGTAAAGGTGATATCGGTTGGGGACTGGACTATTTGTCTACTCGCAAGTACTTGCGGGTACATCACCAATGGAACATGATTTTTGACAATTACCAGTAAAATGTATCTGCCCAAAAACAAGATCAAGGGTAGTTGCGAGTAGCTAGCAGCAGTTTTGAGTAGTTTACCAGTCCCAATGGATCGCAGCTATCCCAGTGGAGTTGATGAAGGAAGAAGGTGAACCGCTGTCACCAGCTAAGCTATACTACAAATGGAAGAACGAAAAAAACGCCTGAAAATTGGGAACAAAGCAGTAGCTGTGTTCCAAAATTCGAGTAAAGTACTCGCAAGCAGTTGTCCTACTCGTTCCAACTTCTCAACAAAGGCATGAGTAGAGAGAGAAAGCCAACTACTTGCGAGCACTTTGCTCGAATTTTGGAACACAGCTAGTATCTGCCCAATACACAATAAAGGGAAACAAATTCAACGGTGCCAACTATAGAGGCATAAAAGCAGACTGGAAACTTATTTTTAAATACGAAGCTGTATTTAGAAGAAAAAGGTCAACAATGGACCATACTATTTTCAGTAAAGCGAATATTCTGAAAATACAACATTGAGGTGTATCAACTTTTCAGCGATGGAAATTACAAGGTGTACAGTCAGAACACAAGGAGAGCTGGCACCCATGATTTTTAATCTTTGCCTAGAAGGAGTAATTCGCAAAGTAAACATTGCGGCTAATGCAGCTCTGCTTTACAAATCAAAACAGTTAGCAGGATATGCCGATGACATCAATTACCTTCCAAGATCACTGCTTAGAGAAATATTCACGGAATTAGAAAATGAGGCTAAAGGAAGATCCTAATTCAGTCGAGGGTAGAAAGAAGAAGAAACCTCGACACCAGGGGGGTTGATATAGTAACTTAGAATGGGTAAAGCCAGAAAAACCAAAATAAGACAATACCAGTCAATAAAAACAATGCATGAATAATACACTATAATAACGAATTATATGACTTGTACAAATACTGTAAACTACTATCAACACATGCCAAGCTACTAGGTTTACGTTGGGCTCAAGGATGCCGAAAAACCCCTGAATCTGATGTGAAAAGACCAGTTGGCAATCCACGGTTAAGGTGGGAAAATAGTGATTAGGTTGATGTAGAAAATTTGTCACACAAAAAACTGGAGTCAAGCTGCGGAGCAAAGAAACGTCTGGAGGAAGAAGCTTATGGAGGCCAAAACTAAATTGGGCTGTGTACAGTCATGGAAGAAGAAGGCATGGATTTCATCAGATAGCAGATACAATACCCAAATTTTACCATGCTCTAGTTTATACTAGACATGGTAGTACCATACTGGATATAAGGAGTTACCGAGGAGCGAATGTGAACACCGATCACTACCTAGTTGTTGGGAAAACGAGAACGAAAAAACTAGCGGCAAGACATAGAAGAAATAACAACAATCAAACAAAATAGCACAGAGAAAAATTAAGAAATGAAGAAACAAATCAGAAGTATGAAAGGATATTAACAGGAAAGACAACATGGGATACGCCAAGAAATGTTAAAAAATTGTGGGGAGGAGTTATGCCATGCCTTACTACAATCTGTCTCATTTGCAAACTATGGAGAAGCAGAAAGATGTCAGAAGAATAGCTTCCAGCCGCGCCCAGGGGTATAGTGTCTTATCCTGATATGGAGGCTCTGTCAGGATGGACCTGTCCTTTCTTGCCATCATGGGACTTGCAAGGACCAATTACATTGCATTAATCGATCCAGAACCGGCTACAGTTGGTGAAGAGGGCCCTTGCCGATCGGACTTGAATGAAACACAGCGAAATCTGAGGCCCGCACCTGAATTTACCAATTTTAACCGGTTCCTTCCTATCTTCTTCTTTTTTAACGGCTCTATAACCGGGATCTGGTCCTGGCCTCTCGCAACTGTTCTCTCCACCGGTCCCGATTCTGAGCCGATGTCATCCAGTTTAGCATCCCTAAGCTCTGAGCGTCCAGGTCTACGCCATTCTTCCAGCCATAGGTCTTACCGCAGAGAACTTTCCGAGCAGGCTCATCTTTACTTATACGAGCAAGATGTCCTGTCCACTGGAGTCTACCGAGCTTTATTTTGTTCACAACATCTATGTGGCGATAGCGCTCGTAGATCTCGTCATTGTAGAGTCTCCGGAATGGTCCTTCCTCACAACAACAATCCTCCGAAGTGTGTTCCTCTCGAACACTGCCAAGAGGTTAGAGTGCTTTTTGCTAAGCACCCACGTTTCGGATGCATATGTGAGGACCGGCAAGACCATCGTCTTATATAGTAAAAGTTTAGACGTTATGGTTAGATGCTTGGGCCTTGACAGACTATAGTAGGCTTTGTTGGCTTTTAGCAGTCGTGCGCGTATTTCTGGTTCCATGCTATAGTCGGCTGCTACTATTGACCCAGACCCAAGGTAGGTAAATAATTTTACCTCATCAAACTCGTGTTCCTCTACCTTTATTGTGGGACCAATGTTAGGTGTTCTGGCAGACAAAGCCACCATGTACTTTATTTTGCTTTCATTGATTTGCAGTCCCAGATTTCCTGCCACCCGCTCAATCTGGGTGAAAGCTTCTTGTACAGCTCTTGATGTTCTTCCAATGATGTCAATGTCATCTGCATAAGCTTCCTGTGTCGTCTCTTAATGCTGCCAAGGAATTGTTGTGACGCAGTAGAAATAATGTCAGTTCGTTACACATGTTGGATTGATTACCAAACACTGCGCCCTGAATTACGACTTATGGAGAATAGAAAGGGTGGGGGATCCCATTTGGAAGTTTTGCCTTCAGGAGGAAGAGTCTGCCCTGCATGTTTTCTGTGAGTGCACCGCAATAGCTCGTACAGCCAAGTGTAAGCGACAAGCCACTTGCAGAGTGCTGAACCTATTCAATCGGTCTGGCCTACAAATAGGTATGGGTGTGTAGTACAATAGGTTAAGTGAAGTGGCCGCGGTACTCTGGGCCTCCTCATAAGAGGCCTCATTAGCAACTAAAAGTTCTTGGCAGAAGACTAGGCAAAGTGAATGTTAATCGTAATGGCAACGAAAACCCACAACGCTAGGATTAATGGTGGCTAACTAACTTTTTTAAGACGTTTACGTTTGGCACAATTTTTTTTTATGTGGAAGACTAGAGCTCAGGGAAAGTCCTTTGTACTGTCGACAATTTATTTTTTTCGTATAGAGTGCAATGTCGAACAGCAAGTCTAGCCGATAGATAGTGAAGGGAAAGAGAGAAGTGAAGGAAGGAACTGCCACAACCACCCACCCTCAACCATTTCTATCGCGACTCTGGATCGGGGCAACGAGAAACAACTCGCTGGAGTATTATGCCTCCTGAAACGAGTTGAATCCCATCAACCAACCGATGAAATGCGCTCATGGAGCGGGGCAGTGCTAGCGAAGGCTATGACAGGAGGAATGAGGAATGGAAGAAAAAAGAAGGTGGAAAAGGCGAAGGACCGTGGTGCTGCCGGGATTCGAACCCGAGACCTCTGCGATGGTAGTTAGGCGCTTTACTCCCTAGACTACCGAGGCCCCCTTTTAAATGCCCTTGAAAATGTTTGTAAAATCGACGTGATTATGTTAAAAAGGAGCACTTAGAATTCAAAGCATTGTTAATTATTATAAAAAAAAATATTTACAAATAAATTAAAACAGTCACAGTAAACTTTTGATTGATTAAAATTGATAGGAAACACTTTAAATTCCTTTAAAATACATCTCCAGGAATTCTTCAACCAATTTTGGTTTGGCTTTCAATAAATATTTATTAAATGTCCACAAAAGACACTAATGCAATCAAAATAAATTAATAAAAGAATAAACTTGGACTTAGTCTGGACATAGCCGAATAGTTGGGGAAATGATCGTTAAAAAATCTCGTTAATTGTCTATTATACTTTATCATTAAAATATTAAAACTAAACCAATTCAAAAAGAAATCCTAAATAATATATTATTATAAATGCGCATAATGCAAATGCAAATTCTGTAAAAATTAAAAACGACAAATAAACTACGATTAAAATTGCAAATATAGCTTTTATTCAACAAATTTTTTTTTTTTTACAAAAAACAAAAGACAAAAATTTTTATTTCCATTTTTATTATTGAAGAAAAAAATTAATTATACACGAAAATTGGATAAAAAAAAATATTGAAGAAAAAAAGCATAACAAGATTTTCGCAGCGAAAAAAAAAGCGAACTGGAACTATAGTTGTGTTTTCTTTTCGAAATCTATCTTTCTTCATTTTTATTTTGTTTCCTTCGTGCAGAACGTTTTATAGCGTTATTCTGCCTGACTAGGTGCTAAATATGGCACCGAGGCAAACAAAACCAATCCAAGAAAAAAAATGTTTTTTAATGCGTCATTTAAGATAGCAGAAGAAGAATAACTTTATATGATTTTTATCTTATTTGTACTATCATTTACCTGATATATGTGTGTACAGGTTGGAATATCCTCAATGACATGCCAGAATGTCTGCATTTTTCTTATCACACACTTTTTTTTTAATATTATCGGGTTTTTAAGTATGTGAGTAATTTTTTTTTTTGGCTACAGGGGTTTTTGTTTAAATATCTTTTGTCTTTTATAAGCCAAATTTTAAGTATTAATTGGAATTTCTTTTTAAGTACGTGTTTTAATTGTAATTTTTTAATTATGATTAAAAAAAGTTATCTTTTGAATATTGGAAAATTTTTAAGAGATGATGTAGCTGTGATTGGATTAAACTCTATTTCGAAAATCAATTATATTCGTATGTTACTATTTCTTTTAAATATCCTTACAAAAGTTTCTGCTAGTCATTTACTACGTTATAGTGAAAATATATCGTAATTGTATTATTCAAAAATTATTGCTGTTAAAGCTCACATAACTTAATATAATAAAAAAGATTTACATATCTAACCAGAAAAATGCAAAAGTTGTCACAAATTTGCACATTAAAATGATTAATCAGTATTTACCTTGACAGATAAGCAACAAGTTAAAAAGAAGTAATAAGCACTGTCAGACATGCATTCTTCAATAGAGCAAATCATGGTGATAAAATTCTCAATCTGTCATAGCTTTTTTTATTAAGTACGGATACCCATATCGTGATTGTGCGCATACCCCACTGACGTCGGCCCTCAGGACGAAAACAAGAAAGTCTGTAATTGAAGAAGACCGAACCTGAGCAGTCTCAGAAGCATCTGATAATCGTTCTTCTTCTAAGCGAGATCAGTAGAGGTGGTACTGCACCCGCATGGCTAGTCAAATATCCCACCAACAGCCTAACGTCCGGCCGGCCTAGGCTAGGTTCACACGGCACTGTGCTGTACGTTTTTAGCAGTATTCGATTTTTACCGTACAAACTGCGGGCTGTTCACACGATACATTTTTATTCGTGTAAAATACGAATAGTCACAGTTAAATGTTATAATATGCGCTACTGCAGACGGAATACGTTAAAAGTTCGTTCGATTTGCTTGACAAGTCCGGTGAGTATTCGATAAACGTGTTGAGCTGTGTACGTTATTTTGCAGTACAAGCGACATGTGAACGGTTCTATACTCAATGTATGCGCCACTACTTAAGCCTAGTATGGAGTTCGCACGGAATTCCGTTCAGCAATTTTGGTAAATATTTCTACATGGAGAAATTGCGTGTAGAATACCGTGGAGAAAAGCTAACAGTTGAGAAAAAGCGAACAGCTGACTGTTAAAAATTACATATAAAACCACGAACTGACGGCAATAGCTGTTTTTCATTCGTCCTGTCAAAATTACCTAACATACAACACGAAATAATTGTCTAACATTTATTCCGTTCCAACATGAACGGAAAAAAGTCACCTGTTAGAGAATTGCACAAGCTAAATATTACCAATAGTTTTCCGTTCGAACTGCACGGAAACAAAAGAACAAAAAGGGCACGGAAAAATTCGGTGAACGGAATTCCGTGCATCTTTTTACGTGTATTTTATATGGGGAACGGAATTCCGTTCGAACTCCATACTAGGCTTTATTCGGTAAGATTTATCCCCCAAAAAAACGTGCAGTACAATGCCGTGTGAACCTAGCCTTATCCCGCAAAAAAACGTGCAGTACAATGCCGTGTGAACCTAGCCTTATGCCCGGTTTCACAGTGTCGATTTGAGCTTTCGCTTAGCTGAACCTGAGCAGTAATTTTGAGCTTTAGCTCAAGTCAAAACTGTTTCACTAGTGTTTGTGCTCAGTTCAGCTGAACTTAGTTCACTGGATTTTGCAGGCCACTGTGGTTGAATTAGTTGGGGAAATTTTTGCTTTTGGTTGATAATTTGTGTGATTTTTCTAGTTTTTAATCTTTAGTTGTAAGAATTTTTGAAAAGGATATGGCCGCTTATTACCTACTATAAGAACGAGTACGACGAAAGTAGACATCAGCTCACCTCAAAGTTTCGGATAATTTTCCATTGTGGGGAACTCTGCATTTGGAATTGTTATATGGAGCGTTTTATTTTGTCGGGATTGCATATTCAATTTATATGTTGCATGCTTTAGTTGAGCCTATCTCTGTGCTACTTGTACTGAGCTGGTAAATTTTTCTTGGCCCAGCTAAGAAGTATATACCTTCTGAATTAGAAGGGTTAACTCTATTGCATGATTGCATGTAATATTAATTGCGCTTGCTATTTCTGTCTTAGTTGGTGCACGAGTGACGATTCTTATTTGCTCTGCATTGTTAAGTTTTCTTCTGGTTCCTGTAAAAATGAACCATTCAGAGCGGCAAATAAATAATCTCTCCATTTATTCTCACTCTTTACGGCATGCTTTGTAATAGAATGCTCTCATCTTTTTACAATTGAAAACCCCAACATAATTAAATTAAATAAATAAACACAAGTTCACTGTGATTTCTCTAAAATTAATGACATTTCTCTCACTTATATCCTGAGCTTTGGCTTAAGTGCCCAAATTTAGTTGCTCAGTTCAAATCAATTTTGAACCAAGTTCAACAGTTGAACTACTATTGTGAAACAGTAAAATAAGTTGAGCGAAAGCTTAAAGCTGAGCGAAAGCTTAAGTGAACACTGTGAAACCGGGCATTAGAGTGATAAGGCCCCTTAAGGCAAAGTCTAGTCTAAGATCTGGGACCGATTCACGATAGGTTAAGTTAAGTCCCTGGACCCGATCCTTTGTCAAGAACTTGAAGGTTGACCATAAGGTGCTACATAAAAGTTCGGGCCCCTGGATTCCTCCCTCGCGAGCTTGTCCACAGACTTATTGCCTAGTGATTGGGGATTCAGCAGATCGAGACCCTATTTGTCCTGGGCAGGCTCTAGAGTATGTCAAAGCACCTTGCAATTATTTTGGAACTTCCACGATGAGAGTGCCTTGATGCCAACTTGACTGTCCGAAATAATTTTAATGTTGGCGCCTTTCGAACCTTTCTCAAGGTTGAGAAAGCGAAGGCCTCAATGGCATGCATTTCAGTCTGGAAAACAGAGGGGCACTTCCTATCAATTGCAATTGAGATCTTGGAGATGGGCCCATCTTCCATTTTTGACCCATCGGTAAAGCAGTAGACGTTTCTTGGACTCCCACAGAAGATGAGTTCCTCCCATTCAGAGCGATCCGGAATAAACGCCCTAAATTTCCTCTGGAACCGCAGTTCACGAAACAGATTGTCGGATATGCGGCAAATTGAATTATTTGAGATACCGTTGGATGTCCCTTATCTGTATTGGGCCAGTTCGATGAGATTTGAATCTCAAGCCTGTGAAGTCTGTAGATCTGAAGATGTGCTGTGAAGTCTGTCCAATGATTGCCTCCATAGCATCTGTTGCACAGGTGCGGTGTGGTCTTGGGTCACCAGGATATAGCGACATAACTAACCAAAAGTTTAACGATCGTGTTGTATATCCAGTACGTAGTGTTAGACCCCATTTCTTACCCAAAAGCGTTTTCATTATCATTATCAGGAGCTCCACAGATGTCAGGCCCGTCTTTTTAAGTTGATTGTTCCTAATTCTCTTATGTCTTCCTCGACGTCGTCTATAAATCTTTTCTTAGGGTGTCCTGCTCTCTGCTTTTATGTCGGTATTTTTCCCAGCACTATCTTTGGTGGGTTCCGTTTCGTACCGCGTTCGACATGACCTATCCATCGTAGTCTGTTTATTTTAATCACTTTGGCAATATTTGAAATTTGAAGTCTGAGTTGTATCCTTTCCTTCAAATGCCTGTATTCCCTTGTAAATCGAAATCAATTTTCCTTTCGGATCTTCCTACCAATGCTTCCTTGATATATTTCTCAACGTCAGGTGTTTGCGTAGACCAAAGTAGCATTTATTAGCCAGTGTGTCTAATATATATTTATGTTTTGTCTGCTACATCTGGCTTTTTTTTGTACACATATACCTTGTTCTGTTCTCGTTTATTTCCAACCCAAAAGCCTTTTGCAAGACCATGTAGCCTTATTGGCTTTACTGGTACATATCTTAGTCCAGTTGAGAGTTTCAGTTCAGTCTCCTATCTAGCATTTGACTGAGTCTAAGTACTCAACTGTCGTCCTCGGGTTCCAAATAGGACCTAGGTCCAATTTGTAACATTCAGAAAAGGGACCAGGACGGCCTTATTTTTATTAATTGATAGATCTTCCGTGGTACACCATCTTCGAAATTCTCGGAGTGCTGTTCTCGTGAAATTTGCAATGGCCAAAAAAAAGTTTCGCCCTATAACCTATGCGGGATTAAAGTTCACCGAAACAATGATGGCAAGATCATCTGCAAAGCCGACGACATCGAAACTAGATTCGTGTAGTTTGGTCAAAAGTTCGTCGGCAACCAGTGACCAGTAGTGGTCTGTCATAGCTTAAAATTACATATAGATAACTGAACAGGCTTGACCACACAGATTATGCAATTTTTATTTCTTTTGAATGAAACAGCTTAAAATAATTATTATTATCCTTCTTTACCCCTCTTGGGAGCATAGGGCTTCCACAAAGTTTCCCAATCGGAGTCTATTTTGAGCCATTCTCTTGGTTCCAATGCAGGTTTTGTCGATTTCGTTCAATTCTGTTCTTCTCCAGGGGTTTTCGGTCTACCAACACCGTAAAGGTTGCGGATTTCACTCAAGCATTCTTTTTGTTAACGCATTGTTTTCTCTTTGCCCTATCCACGTCAATTTTTTTTCTTTATCTGTTTGATAGTTCTATGTTTATAATTTTTCCAGAAAATTTGACATAATAATGCGAAGAGGTTTATTGACGAAAACTTGTATTCGAGTTATGAGCCAGGTTCACTGCCATAGAGTAATATGTATTTCACGCAGGAGTTGAAATTATTTAACTTTACATTTCTAGATAGTTTTTGCGATTTTCACACTTTCCATAATCTGTTGAATACATCTCTAGTTTTTTTAATCCTACTTAAGATATCCTTCCTCGCGCCACCTTCTGTAGTAATTATTCTACCGAAGTAGTTGTACTTCTTCACGTCTTCTATTATACTATCTTTTATTAAGCATGTGTCATGTATCTAAAATCTACTTATCACAACTGAAGGTAAAGTGACCACAAGTCATTTCATGTAAAATCACCACAAGTCATTCATTTTGCAAATTGGTAATTCCCTTTATTGAGTTGGGTGACCAATTAAATTATTGAGAAGTTCTGTTGAAAGTGCAACTAGTTGGATATTACATTCTGTGGTATTCCCTTCTGTAAGCAATGAGTTTTACTTAACAAGTGTTATCTTTCACTTCAGTCTTAAATGGTTTATTAGATATAATAACTATCATTAAAGACCCATCTTATCTAACAAGATGAAACAAATCAATTCTAATTGTTAGCATAATTCAAAATTACATCATCAAAAGAATTTCTAAAAATAAACAGGTGATTAAGAAAACTATTCTCTGCGCTGGAACAGAATTCCTTTCCAATTTACTGCAGTTATAATCGAACCAGTTCATCTACTAATTTCTTAAAATATCTGCGAAGGAAACCGCTTTTTCCAAGCCAATGAACATATCGAAATACAAGGCGGCCAAGATAATTTCGTCATCAGATAATTTAAAGCACACTTCCAGTGAGGTAAACATTGCAAAACTACATCATCCAGTATATCTAGAGCAAATCAACCAAGAAACAAGTCTTTGCCACTTTAAAGGCCAAAAGGTAAACAATCGCCGAACAACCGCTTCACAACGCAACACCAACCAAACATAAAAAACCACCTGTCATAAAGTCGGAATAGCGTATGCGCGAACGGCTATCATTCTACGTGTATTTAGCAAGAAAAGAGGCAGACTTTAAGATATAAGTTTTTAAAAGAAATTAACCTCCAGCGAACGATGAACAGATGAACATACTCGCAAATGAAGATGGCCAGATTGGACAAATAACGTTCAGCCCACGTCGAAGAGGAGCCCAAGGTGTAACAGCGAGTCAAGGTAGTTAATCTACCGTGTCGGCGACGCAACAGCGAACCGCGGAATTTACCGCGGATTGTGTTGTGGCATCGAACCCAGACTTTGATTTCGAATGTTGCCTCTCTTGATGATGATGCAACATTTCCACATTTCAAGCCATTCATGATCGGTTCGAGTTCCCCGTAAAGTGGCAATCCCGATCACCCAGCCGCGGGGAAGCAGTACAGTCATATATGATTAATCAGTCATCGTCGACATTACATCACTGCAACCAGAAATCATCGTTTGCTGTAAAGATTCAACTCAACTACGATGTTGAAGCCCCAAAGGGGGCTTAGCAGGCCGAACCGAGCGAGGGGCTTCACACTGTTATACAGGGTGTAAATACGAGCCTCAAAACGGTTTCATGATTCTTGTCGAGGCTTGAGAACTTTCTTGAATTATTATCGAATACAAAACGAGTAAAAAGGAAACAAAAACGACGCAAACTTGCCGCCAAGTTGGAGTCGGCAAGTCGCCGTTAAACGTCTTTTAGCGGTGCTGACGTTGATAACCTCGCAGCACCTCTTAGGTTATACGTTAGTGATTTCATACATAAAAAATTCGCATTTTTAAGTGTGAAACACATTGGCAATCAGTATTTCGTCGTCGTACCCGCTGCTGTCGTTGGTGCTAGAAAAGTGAAGTCTCAAGCAAACAACACGACGACACAAAAAAAAAAGTTAGTGCCGCCGTTCTGTCCGCGACGAGTTTTCGCCAGCATGAAGGTTTTTTGCACACCTAAGCCAATTAAGATACTTAGACGAGCTGAGGTGTAACAATATTCCATAGGGGGAGACGATTAAACAGAATAAATTGAGTTATTGCATTTATAATTGTCGATTTTTTTGTTCTCCTGCAAATCATTACTGCCGATTAACGATTTCAGCAATTTGCTCAACTTGAAGTAATTATATTCAAGAATTTTATTGTTATCGATGACATGTTTTTATTTAAAGAAGACACCAAATTTTTTTTTAATCATATGTAAATAAATTCGTGTTTTTTTAGCATTCAGTTCATAAGAAATGAAGTTTGATTATGGGTTGTTTATGTTAAAATGTTACGGTATCGATGTGTGTATGATTTAAAATCTTTTATCTTGCACGTGTTTTTAATGTAACACAGTTTTAGCGCGCAGCCTTTGTAGAGATTTAAGTAATAAAATTTACGTTAAAATGCTAACGTTGTAGCGCTGTCCGCAAATATGTTTAAGCAGTTCTGTATCAAGATTAGATAATAATGGAAATAACCATGATGATAGGGAGACTGATTGCTAAAAGATCTTAAACGACAGGTGCAATATTAAATGCACAATTTTGTAGTGCGTTTTATGTATTCGCACTAATCTACTAATATCTTTAGAAAATAACGAAAAGATATACCTAATTCTTTCGTACAGTCATGTTCCTCCACTCCTGGAACAACTAAATAAATAAGTCCTTAAAGAATAGATCAAATATTCAAAATATAAACAAAAAACAGTGTTTCGTTAAAGTCTCACAATATTCCTACTGTACATAATAGGTAATAGGTGGATCAACCGTGTAATAGGTGAATCAAGTAATACAAAGACAGTGTCTATGCTCTATGTTAAGAATTTGCTACTTTTGGATTTTGTAAAAATCCAGTAAAGTAGTCAACTATGTTCTACAAAGCCGAAAATCATAAAGTCATGTCATAAAAGATTTTTGTTTGCAAATATTGTTATTTATCGCCAGTGTATGTTAACTTCTTGTAACATACAGGCCATATTTCAACAATTTTTGCAAATAATGTAAAGCGATCCTTTTTAGTAGTGGATTTATTGTGTTAATGTATATGTAGAAAATATATCCACTGAAGGAGTGGTTTTCCAAACGAGCACCCCAAAAGAGCAAGAAATGTTCTAACCTCTTCCATTATGATTTACCAAATGATTGTGATGAAGGCAAGCAAATTGCATTCCTCGGTCGTTGGACGCCTCTAGCTACGTTTTTCTAGAGGCACAAAAAGCTTCAGTTTGACGACCGTGTCTGTAGTTTGGCGTAAAAAAAATGTCACTTCTTGTCTAGAGTAGTGTTAAAGAAATGGTAGCCGATACGTTTGGAATAGAGTGCAAAGTAAATTCTCAGTCGTTAGCTTCGCCTGAATTAAAATCCTCTAGAACTGCTAAATATTTGCGATTGAATATTTCATATATGATTCAGTCTTAAAAAGGATCACTCTAACCTAATAGTAAAGTCCAAAATGAAGTTCGAAACTATATTGTTGATTGCGCTTTCGGTCGAACAACAATCTCGTTCATATTGTATGCACAATCGACGTGTCAATCGATATGAATATTGCAAACATTTAAACTAGTTTAGGACTTGAGTGTATCATGTTTATCGTGTATTTTTCGCCACGAGTTACACTCTTGTTTCTCTAATGTCAGGCCAAATTTGTAATAGGTGCGATGAAACTCTTATGCTTTTTATATTAGATCATAAATTTCATTTTCAAAATTCGGATTTCTCCAGTCAATTAATATGACAAATGAAATCCAAACTTGAACGTTTGTTCCATGCGAAATTAAAATGTGAAATTGATTATCCCGCGTAGCGCTTAAGCATTAACATCCGCTAGCCTACCTGTTCTGGGTTCACCCTTTTAAGAAGTCACCCGGACGATATTTTGTAAAGCATATTTGGCATAT
The DNA here is from genome assembly GCA_963855945.1 of Thereva nobilitata. Classification (NCBI taxonomy): domain Eukaryota; kingdom Metazoa; phylum Arthropoda; class Insecta; order Diptera; family Therevidae; genus Thereva; species Thereva nobilitata. The sequence goes on along the minus strand of OY979694.1, from coordinate 40,065,593 downwards.
TCGAGTTGTAAGTGCGATTTTCCGTATAATTTCCACAATTTTTTGCTGCCCTCACCACGTTACTCGTTTTTAAGAACTCATATAGTGTTAAATGTCCCCTAAACACTCACTTTTTGTTCATGTTGGCATGCTGGCAAAATTTTTAATCTAACTAGAATGCGAAAATACTTATAAATACGCTATATTTTCATTATTAATTCAAGCTATATATACTTTTGAATGACTGGATTGTATAATTAAGCGAAATTTTAATCACATAAAAAATGAACAGTACTAATTTCCTTTACTTTATTATATTACAGATGATCCAGGTGGTACAAGTCCTCACGATATGGACGAAACACGACTAATATCATCAAAAAAGGTTCAAAACTATAAAATCAACAATATAAGAAATAACGATGATAATCAGTCAAATCGTCAAAGTCCTGTAGATCCAGTAACCCACCGTCAAGATAGTTCAAAATTAAATTCAAGTGAAAAAGATACTATAAACGCTATCAGGAGCGAGCATAATAATAAAAGTTCACAAGAACTTATCAATAGTAAAAATAGTAATAATAATAATACTAGTAAAACAATTATAAATAATTCATCGAATGATCTTAAGTACCTGCATAAAAAATTTAAAAGAATCGCCAGTGCCACATTTGAAGACGAAGTTCAAAATCATCGACAATCTATTGAAAATATTGTTGTTGATGATAATAATCGAGATAAATCCACGTCTAAGTCGATTAGTTCTAAGGATAATATAACATCAAATAACAGTAATAATTGTACTAATAAGGATCAAAATCAATATAAATTATTTAATGGAAATGCTCAACCACAGGTGCGAGTTTCAATATCGACTGATGGAATAAAAGGTGTTTTTCTAACTCCAGAAATAAACGGTGATTATATTGAGAGACAAAGAACATATTCTCCACATATAAGAGTTAAAAGTGCCAATGAATTAAAGTACTCACCGAAACCGGAAGAAAATTTTGTAAATAATTTATTAATAAAACCTGAAAGGATTTCACCGCAAACAAATACAAATCATAATAATAATAATATCTTAAATCGTGTACCTTTAATACCATCAAATCTTAGAACTAGTTCACCATCAAAAACAGTGGTAAACGTTGGTAATAATCAAAAAAATCAACAACAACAACAACAGCAGCAGCAGCAGCAACTACAGCAACCGCAACGATCCCAACAACGAGAAGTGGACCAAAGTTTTTCTGGGCGACATGTTTGTCCTTATTGCAACTTAAATTGTACCAAACCTTCTGTTTTACAAAAACATATCCGTGCTCATACCAACGAACGACCATATCCTTGTGATACTTGCGGTTTTGCATTTAAAACTAAAAGTAATTATTATAAACATTGCAGGTAAGAATTAAAGAGATAGTTTTTTTTCCCGAATCAAATATTCATTTTGGAATGTTTATTTTAGATCTAGATCACATGCGTTGCGCATGAAAGGTGGAGACCCACAACCAGATGATGATGGTTCATTAGGTTCTGATCAGGACCAAGATCCAGATTTAAGTAATAGTAGCTCTGATGTGGTAAGTGTGTAGTTGGATTTCTTTTTTAATTTCCATATTTCCAACAGATCAAAATTCAAATTCAAAAATTGCACAAATTGATAAAAGTAGAGTCTCAATCCTAAAATCTTCTGCACATAGTAATAACGTACAATGTAAAAATAGGAAAGTATGATGTAGCTCGACTATAATCAAAAGTTTACAATTTTTATTAATATTGACTTACATAGGTACAACTTCGTGACTTAGAAATCACGACTAGCTTAAACAATTTTTTAACAACAATGAATTTTACTGTGAGCAATAACTTTTAAATTTTAGCCAATTTTTGTCACACTTTATGTCGACTTAAATAGCTCGAAAAAGAAAGAAGAAAAGAACAATTTCGATTAAACCTAGCTTAGTTATTGTTACATAATGCAATTCCGAATATTCTTTGAGGTATTAAATGGATTGCATAAATTTTCCAAAAACATATTACAAAGTCCTTATGTCACAAAATAGATGTGAATTACCTTAATGTAGTGTCCTTTGGTTGTTTATAGCTTTCTCCAAATATCCCTAATTGGTTTGAATAAAGTTCACGTTCTTAGAAGTAAAATTAGGTCATGATAAAACTTGTATCTTTGTTCTTGGGATCAATATTTTATTAATTTTGCTGTATATATCACGGCATTTTTTGTAGCAGGACGGTTTGAAAAAAATTTGAATCTTAGGTTTTCCAGAATCACGCCAATTATCACGTGACATTGGCCCTTAGCGGATTCGCTGCCAAGCTGGGCATCTCGCACAACTCTATTGCTCTATTGACGAGCGAGAGCAAAATGCTTATTCATTTCCTTGTGTAAATGCCTGGCTTTAGCTAAGCCCAGGCAGCGCATACTAAGCAGTTACGTTCTAGGAAACTATCTCTAGGTATCATATCACTGATAAGCTTCCTAAATTTCAAAGGGTGGCTTTAGACATCCACTAGAGTCGACCAAACAACTCCCGAACTTTAGATACACGAGATTGGTCCAATAAAACGGCGCATCAAGGCACTAATTGGATCTCTTAGTAGCAAAGCCTTTTTTATTTTTTGTTATTTTAAGATCAGGGGAAATCATCAAAATACTGTGAATCATCCTTAACACTTGCCGCAAGAAGAGTTTATGGACTTTATGTGTGTTATTATTTTCTTTGCCTCATCATTTATTCGAGTTAAGATTAATTAAAATTATAAATTCGCAGTGTTATTCGATAGAGATAGATTTGGTTTTAGATGTTTCCGCGCTCTCGATAGCGTAAAGCTGCCATTCCAAAAATCATAGATTCCATTTGCGCCGAGATTCCCACTTCTTTATAATTGCCTCTGCTCTTCACAAAACTCCACACGGCTCTTTTCTACCTTTGTCTAAACCGAGGAAACTGGCGCCTATTCAATCCTTTTAGGTTCAGCTAGTGTTAACTGATCGTATTGAACAGGATGGAGGCAGCTTACGAAAATCACGTAACGAAAATCGTTCATTCTCTTTTTTCACTTTCCTGCAATTAAAGTTTATTTTTAGATTTTACATTCTATGAATGTCCTAATCAAGTAACGTCGACCCACAAAGGGATCTTTCGAATAAAACTAAATGCACAAACTGAAAGATGTTCATTCTCCAAAAGTTCGCCAAATAACTTATTCTTTACGAATGAGCTATTCAAAAATTAATAGCGTTATTAAGACATGCTTTCTGCTGAGACGAAAAGCAACTGGCTCAGCCGCTGATTACTTCTCACGAACACGAGCAGTTGTTATAATTGTCGGTCAGAAGATAAGAAGATGAATACATTAAAATTTTACTTCTTATATGTTAAAAGCGTATAATAAGCAAAAATTTGTTTAAATTAGAAGTAAGAAAATCTCACACAAAACAACTCGTTGCAAAAAAACTGCAGAACCTCACTAAAACAATTGTCATTAAATGCAGACCTCCACCATAATCTAAACTTTATGTAGCATCGTCAATAATTTACTTACCTAGCGTTAAATTTGAAGTATGAGCGATAGTCCCGTAGAATTTTGTACCAGTGGATTTGCTCCTAGAAACCATTCTGCTAAATTTAATTATATATTGCAAATAATAATTAATATAAAGTAAATACTGGTTTAATATAAATAAAATTAATTTCTCAACAAAAGACCACACGCTTTGTGTTTATTATTTATCTAGGAAAATAAACACAACTTCATAACGCACACTTTCATATCCAAACTCATAAATTTTTACTAACACAAGAACATATACATAATAGTAAAAAACTTATATGTCGTCTACACAAAATAAAAACTCTAAAAAGAATATCATAATTTATAGTCTATAAAAAGCAAGTAAACCATAAATAAATCATCTATTTTTTTCTTTCATTTAAGATAAGTCGAACAGCATCCCCAATGGATGAAAGAACATCGTCCCCAGCCGTTCAGCAACAAGCTGCCCAATCATTTCTAAAATATTCAAATGAAAAACCATACAAGCCAAAATTTCATAATGCCGCCTTATATGCTAAGGAAGAGAATACACAACAGAAACAGCAGCATAACAACCACAATCTTAATAATCACTTTAATTCAACGATTTCAAACTATTACTCATCCTCATCCCACCACTGTCATCAACAGCATCAGCAGCAACAGCAACACCAACAACCACAACAGCAGTCCAATGAGCTTGACTCGTCAATACATTTTCAACAGGCTGGTAAAAATCGTTCAGAACAGGCGCCACAAATCTCTCAGACATTTCAACAAGTGGCGTCTGCCTATCCTGAATCATCTTCACAGAATCGAGAGTCAACAAGTTCAACATTTGGGGGTTTAACCTCCACTTCTACTGCCGGGGCACACCCCTTGGTAAGTTTTGTGCCAGAAGTTTTTAAGGATATTTAAGAATTTATTTTTATTATTTACAGAACAGACAACGTTTCGCTGAGCATATATCAAAGATTATCTCACAAAATGAAGCCATTGTGGAAAGTAAGGAGCTGTTGCTACAGAAAAAATACCCAAAAGTTGGTGCAAAAGCGAAAATGATTATGTCTAGTGAAAATTCTACATCGAGGGTTGCATTCGCATTATCTGCAAAGCAGCAGCAGCAACAACAACACACACAGCAACAGCAACGAGAGGAGACTTCTGTATCAAAAGCAACCCCATTGCAGAATATTTCAATTACTAGCAATGGATTGCCGAATGTGTCAGTCGCGTCACAAAAACTAACTCAGCAAATCGTTCCCAATAGCGGACAACCCCCGGAGACAACATTAAGTTCGCAGCCATTGAACTTGTCGAAAATTAACGAGCAAACTGAAAACACAAGAAAGAGGCCATCAACGGAAAGCTTTAACGTTGCCATTTTAGAGGGAAGCACACCACCTCAACCAATTAAGAATTTATCTTCACATCCGCAAAATCCAGAGAGATCGATAATTAAGCACTTGTTATTGAATGCAAGAGGATTGGGTGTACCAAATGGAGAGGGCGATGATGCCGTATACAGCTGCCCACTGTGCAACCTCGAATTTAGGTCAGCTGAGGATTTAAGATTGCATACGAGCAACTATTGCCAAGGAGGCCCATCAAGCGCCCCAATTAGCCCTGTTGCATCTCCTTCGTATAAATATTTTCGATCAAATTCAATCAACGTTAATCTTCCCGAATTTAATAATCCTAATTCATTAGCAAAATTGGCCCGTTCGTCGTTGCTGCACTTATCGCGGAATCCATTATCCTTAGCAAAACTGGCATGGTCACAACTTAAAACTAAACCCAGCAATTTAGTGTTGAATCAGCTGAATGTAAATACGAACGCAGCAGCTGGCAGCTCGTCTAGTCAAACATCAACTGAAAGTAGCAGCTCCTTGCAAAAATTAATTGATGCACCACTGCCATCTCCGGGTCCTTTATTAGGTAAAACACCGCTAGTCGAAGCTTATAATAATACAGAGCGAAAATCCGAAGATGTTATTATTACAAAAGTTCATGAAGAAAATCGAAATTTTACGAAAGAACTATCACCGAAACGTTTAAGATTAAATAACTATCCTCATCAGTCGTATCAGAGCCTTGGCCATGAAAATAATCCGTCTTCGGCAGCAAATAGTTTAAATGTTTTTCCCAATTCATCTTTACTTGATCCGCCATCAAACAACAAGCCACATCAAAATTACATTATGTGTGGAGGAGAAGTACAAATGTTGAACAAAAAAGAAGATCGAATGAAACGATTTTTATCATCCGGAGGATGTGTTATTCCAATTTCAGAATGTCCTGACTTGGAAGCTAGTCCTAAAATGATCCGAACTCCTTTATTATCGGGTGGAAGTTTTACAGAAGTATCTCCTAAATCAGGAAATAGGGATATGCCATTAACGCCATCATCAACACCAAAGATGATGATTCCAATAGCGCCATTAACACCTAGCCTACCTGCTCCTAACTTACTAAATGCAGGATTGCCATTGCCAAATCATTTTCAATTTCCTCCGATTAATTCAATTACAGCGTTTAATCCTTTGACTTTACCGCCAGTGTCAATAGTACCTTCATCAGTTATGCATGGAGACAAGTTAATTCCGTTTGTGCCTGGAATTCCAGGTCCAAACTCATTAGCTCCACCACCTTTGACTCATCCACCACAGAGACTCGGAGATTTAATTTTGAGTCGTAACGTTAGTCCAAGCAGAAAGAAGACACCAAGTCCACTTGTGCAAAATTCTATGCTTGGCTCTACAGATGCTGGAATACAGAGAGTGTCGCACAATCAAAGCCCGAGGCAAATACCTAAACTTTGTGTACGAGTAGAAGGAGATAATCCACCACAAGTTGAACTTGTAAGGCCTACACAGAGAAGTCCTAGAGCTTGGACACCACAATCTTCTCCAGCTGTTGAAACTGTAAAAAAATCGTTTAATTTTACTCGAATGGCTGACAATTTAAGCCCAAGAAAATCAAATGTAGAAAAGCCGGTACGATCTCCAGAACGTGAGCGAGAAGTGCGACACTTTAACTTTGAAAACATTCCTAAAGTTGATATTGTTGCACCTCCATCAACTCAGATTCAACAACAGCCACTAATGCCCTTGCATGTTGATGTGTCTAATACGACTAACAAAACTTCTAAGGAGCCATCTGAAACAGAAATTGCTGAGGCTAGAAGCAAGGCTAAATCAAAATTCCTTCGGCCAACAAGCTTGCCGCTTAAGCCGGGAACTTTTACACCAAAGCGTCACCATGGGATAACACCAACAGCAAATACACTGCCATTGATTTCTCCAGAAACACCTCGTCCTTCGAAGGCCTGTATACAGCTATATTTGAACGGACATGCTTACACCTATTTGGGTTTAAAATGCAGCACTAAAATGTTTTATTGCACTGTCAATTGCCCGCAACCGTCTTACGTTGCTAACTTGCATAAGCTGTCTATGTACAGCGTTTGGCAAGTATGTGCTGAAAATAATCCTCATCCACTTGGCCTAAAACCAAAAACTGTGATGGCTTTGTACGATTCTAGACAACGCTCCTCTACTTTTCTAATGGCTTCTATAAAATCAGAATGTTCAACTGTGCATTCTCAACCGACCGTTATGACACCTTTTGAAAATAATTCTGGACAATTTTATCACCATCAAGTTAAGTCGATTCAGTCTAATTCAGAATGTTCGGGAAAGAATGGCGATCCGAACTTAAAGTCGAGTAACAGTAATAATGTTCTTGTTGGAGGATATGAAAGCAATGAAGATTATACTTATATAAGAGGCCGTGGTCGTGGGAAATATGTTTGCTCAGAATGTGGAATTCGATGTAAGAAGCCATCTATGCTTAAGAAGCATATTAGAACACATACAGATGTGCGACCTTACACCTGTCAGCATTGTTCTTTTAGGTAGGTTTATGTTTAATAATAATAAGTAAATAACTATAACACAAAAACAGATCTAATATAAAAATTTGATACTTCTCTAACTTAAAGTATTCTTGCTTATGTTAAAAAATATTTAAATATAATTTTTTGTTAATTTTCTAGTTTTAAAACTAAAGGGAATCTAACAAAACATATGCAATCGAAAACACATTACAAAAAATGTCTTGAACTTGGAATAAGTCCTGGTCCGATTCCAATGGATGGAGATTTTATGGAAACAGAAATTGATATGGATCGGCAGTCTACAATATCTGGTGGAGGCCGTACCTCATCTGTACCTGAAGAATCAGATTCCGAGGATTATAGCGATGGCGGTGATGGAGAAACGGAAAGCAGTGGTAAGCTCTTAATCATTTTCACTATTTTTGAATATATTATTAACTAAAATTTATCTATAATTACAGATACGGATGAGTCAAAATCAAGATTGCCCGAACATGAAGCTGCACGGTGTCTTCTTTCACTATCAATGACTCCACCATCTGCAGCTTTAGCACAAATGGCACATGGAAGAAGTCATTATGGCGGTTACCATCAACAAACAATTCCTGAATATGGATCGTCTAACACATCAAATGATAATCAAGGTCTCTTGCAGCCATATTCATCGCGTCGTGTAATATCATTTACATCGCCAAAGCCGCCTTTTGATTATCAAAAACAAGAACAATACTATTCCAATCCTAGCATAATACCAAAAGGTAAAGAAGATAAGTTCGATGAATCAAGCATGAAGCCAATTGATTTGACGAAGCCACGACAGTTTGATCAGAATAGAGTGAACGATGTAATTGGTGATCTTGCCAGCGAAACGGGCCTGTTAAAGTCGTTAGTTTTTAATACTGATAAAATAAGAACCTCATTTCCAGCGACTATTCAAGCAAAAAGTTTAGATGAAAATATTTTGCTACAAGCGTATCTTACCGAACAGGCTTTACAGTACTCAAAGATAAAACAAAGTCAAATGAATAAAACGTTCCCGGAAATTACTACTAATTCTTCAACAACTTCTTTGACAACCTCAACTGTCTTTTCTACAATTAGCTGCACTTATGAACGATCATCATTTATCAGACAAGACCATAATAATAGCACATATTCTACAGTCGGGACTAGAGCATTTTCTGCAGTTTCATCTGCGGTATTATTGCAACCAGTCACATCTGTCCAAGAACAGAGTAATACAACACTTGAAAAGTCAATCACCGACCCAGCAAGTACTTCAACTGTTTTGGATCATCGAATAGAACAAAGCCAAAGCCCATTTCAACATCAAACAGATGCAAAATCTGATGCAGAAAATAAATCTCCTTCTAGGGTGAATCCATCTTTATTCCACAGTACACAAAGTCAAGAGACTATAAGCAAAGAAACAAATACTCCTAGACCAAAAGCATCCGTACCAGGACCTGGTAATGCTAAAAGCGTAGCTTCTGAATACTTGAAAATGACTTCGGCTGAATACATGAAGTCTCGCAACAGTAAAAATGAAGAAAGCGAGGAAAGTAGCTCCGATCAAGAAATCAATACTGTTGACAATGCTGGATCTGGACTTAAACCGCCATCAGATTTTAGTGGGATTTTGGCTCGAACTGTTATAGTGGGAGAGGACGGATTCAAAAATAGTGCAAATGAAGTACAACCAATGTTTCCCCGTGTTCCAATTTCAGATGATGGAAGACCTGTATGCACTATTTGTTCAAAAACTTTCCAAAAGCAGCATCAAATGGTGCTACATATGAATATTCATTATATGGAAAGAAAATTCAAGTGTGAGCCCTGTGCGGTTAGTTTCCGAACTCAGGGTCACCTCCAAAAGCATGAGCGCTCTGAAGCTCATAAAAATAAAGTTATGATGACTTCTACGTTCGGGGTTCCTACAACATCCAATCCACGTCCATTCGAATGCTCTGATTGTAAAGTTGCTTTTAGGATACATGGCCATTTGGCTAAACATCTTCGTTCAAAGACGCACGTTCAGAAGCTGGAATGCCTGCAAAAACTTCCGTTTGGGACTTACGCAGAAATAGAGCGTGCTGGCATCAGTCTTACCGAAATAGACACGACAGACTGTGATAATTCATTGGCAAGTCTCAAAGTGCTGGCCCAGAAACTGATTGATAAGGATCCCAGTAAATTGGGCTCCTACACTACTCCATCATGCATGGAAACCAATTCCAGTGGGGTTATGTCACATGAAAGCGGCAGCGAAGATAGCCCTGAAGCTCAAACGGAAGTTCATGAATCAGCCAGAGAACAAAACGATCCTGGGTCATTTGCATCTTCATCTGAGGGATCTGGCGTTAAGAGGAAATTTGATTCATTTAGCAGCTGCAGCAATGATTCTTTGCCAATCATGAGCCAGCCGGATATGGCGCACGTTGAGAAGCGACCCCGAACTACTAGCGAGACCTAGTGCCAAATTTTTCTACAAAATGATTAGTTTTTAAGTTTTTAGCACTAATTCAAACCTAAGGAGACTCTTTAGTTGTTAAGGCGGAAAAATAGAATTTTCTTGTGTTACTCGAGACGTCAAGGAAAAAAACAAAATATGGTGATAAAAAAGCTTTGTTCGCTTTTTCATTAGGTACGAGGCTTAAGATTTTTCTTCTTTCTTTTGTTTTCTCACTTATATAAATAATTCCTTACTGTCCTTATTAATTCTGAAAATTATTTCCTAGCTATAAAGTCTCTAAATTACCTCAGAATGCTTTTAGTCTTTTATAAATTTAAACAAAAAATTCTTTCAGTGATTTTAGTTTTTAAGCTCTAAATTTCAAATTAAGTCGACGTCATTGTGTTGTTTATAATAATTTTAGTGAGTTGTAGGTTCTTGTATCTTTAATGTTTTTTTTTATTAGATAGGAAACAATTTTCTAGAATAGTTTTCAAAGAGATTATGATACTTTATTTGAGAAATGTTAGTGTGTTCCTTGGACAAAAGGAATCAAGTCTTTCTTTTAGTATAACTACTTATATTTTTTTTCTTGTTAATTTTTATGTTCTCTTCCAAATGTTCAGTTGTTTAAGTTGCGCTTCAACTGTTAATTAAGCATTTTTTTGTTTTATGTAATTTTTATTTTAAATTTTCTCAAATTAAAGTTGTGCAATTTTATGCTGGAATTTATTGTTTTTATTTTATTTTTCAGATTTTACGTTTTTGGTATTTGTAAGAAGCCAATTTTGTTGCTGTATGAAATTAAGTTTTTTTGATTCTTTTTGGTTTGTCGTTAATTTCGTTTCTTTGTGTAAATGTATTTTACATTCACACTCAAAACCATTGCTTAAATTCCTCATAAAAACGATGAAACCAAAATATCTTCTTAATAATTAAAAAAAAAATTATCTTCTTTATAAATTCGACAATCACAAATATGGGCTTCACTAGCAAAATTCACTTTAGATTCGAGCTTTATATTTACTTGTGCATATTAAAAATATTTTGAATGTGAAACAAACAAGCGTTAGCTCATCTAAAATCGTTTTGTTTTTTGATGATAATTATTAATTATTAAATTTCCAGCAGAAAAAAACCTCTTCATACCGGGCTCATTTTGTTCGCGATGATGGTACCTTTAATGTCACAGGCTCCTGGTCTATAATGGTGATAACTAGAAGTAAGCTTGAAGCCACCCAACTTGCAAGCCCTTCAGCAGCTGCTGCAATAAATACAGATCATCCTCCTATAAATACGATAAGTAGACTCTGCGGAAATGAAATTGCGTTATATCAGAGCCGATTTAATACTTCTTCGCTTGAATGATAATTTTCACAGTCTGGATTCTTGTTATTAGCACGGGCAGGTAAAGGCAGCAAATCCATCCAAAGGTCGAGAACGGTAGCCGCAGTCGTGAAAATATTACTTATATAGCAGTACGTTTAAATCGAGTCTGCCTTATTCAGATACTAGATCATATCTACTACTTTAAGCTTCGTAACTTCTTCCAAGCCCTGTAAGAAAAGATGATACAGTGTCTGATTGCAGCCAGATCCAGTAAACGATCGATCGATCCTCTTATTTCGGCCAGGATTGTTGAATGGAATTCCTATCTGGCCATATGTTCCTCATTTGCTCAGGAGGTCGCGAGCTCTTGACTTGTTATAGTCATGCTAAGCTCCTTCAGACAGGTTTCGACCTGTGTGGACTTTATATGGACCGTACATAGTGCTTTTATATTATAGTTGCTTGGCAATCCGATACAAGATTATCCTGGTTTCTGGCATTGGGTTCGTCTGTATTGATACACAACCTTTGAAGATTGCCGGATTACCAGCCAGAACATTACACTAAGGCCCCTGTGCTGAAAGTCGAGTCGTATTTCGTGACAAATTGACTCAACTTAGCACTTCTACTCTAGGCCTCTGTGCTGAAAGTCGTAATTCGACTGAAACGTCAATTCATCTCAAACGAATTGTAACGACACACGACTCGACTTTCAACACAGGGGCCTCAAAATTAGGCAGGCGGTAATTCTTTTGGAGGTTGAAAGAGAGGTAGAAATTTCCAGCGCTTACACCCGAATCTGTCATGAATGTCATGTTTGCTGTCATATAGTCAGATGGTCCTTCTACCATTCCCTGTCGTAGAGAGCATAGTATATCGCAGCTTCAATACTTCTTCTCTACCTAGCAGTCCGCTTCCTGTAGCTTCAGGTGCGTGCAGGCCGCCTGGTGTTAATTTGTTCTGCCCTCCTTACGATCGATTAGAATCTTGAATTGACTTAGAATATCTATTTTCTATTTTACGAGTACCTGACGGTTGCCAATCTGCAATAAACTTTTGTATCATGATCTTGTGATGTCGATATACTTGTGTATTATCATATACAACGAATTATTATTTTCTTGTAGAAGCACTTCTTGGATGCTTGGTTAATTAAAATTTGGTGGCTGACTTGCAGCAGTACCAATACTATAACTTCTTCTTTGCCAATCTACCATTCTCGGAGATACTTCAAGTATTTAGCTAGCTGTGGAACGCTTCCTTGCATTTAATGTCTTTTCTTTCGGAAAGGATTTTAACAGCTTTGTGATCAACCGACGACGTATCAAATATGCCTTAAACTCTTAAGATTGTATGTTATTGAATATTAGACATTGAAGGAGGTAAAGTATTTTGGCCGAATAATGTTAAAGTAAAGTTATCGGTATGTATGTGCATTGGAATGGCTTTGGTTAATTCAGATTTTTATTTGCTGTCAGAAAATATTCAGCATCAGCTAAAACATCACAGTCTCCCGCCTGCAATGTATGAGAGTAGAAACGAACTTCAGTGAAAGGTTAAGAAACTTTATGTTAAAGTGGGAAATTTTTATCGAGATATATCTTCTTCTTAAATGGCGCTACAGTCCTTGCAGGACTCGGGCCTCTGGAAGTCTCCTCTTCCAGTCGTCTGTACGTCTTGCTAGCTCTCTAAAATTTGTTATACGAAATTTCCGTATATCTGCTAGCACCTCATCCATCCACATATTTCTTGGTCGTCCTACTCTTCTCCTTCCTGATGGTCTACCATTAAAAATCCTGGCTAGCATTCTATTTTCTGAAGCTCGTACAACGTGTCCGAGCCATCGCAGTTTATTCAGTCTTATGTATGTAGCTATATTTATTTCGTCATACATTTCTTGAAGTTCTTCGGTTGTTCTAATGCGCCATTCGTTTTGGTTAACCCTTACAGGACCAAATATTCTTCTTAAGATCTTCCTTTCGAAAGTTTTAAGCTGATTTTCTGTTTGTTGGGTCAATGTCCAAGCCTCAGACCCGTAGCATAGAACTGGGCGGATTAATGTTTTACAATAGTCTGACTTTGCATTGTCTTGAAATTTCTTTGTTTTTTTAGGACCGGGACTAGTGCGAAATAGGTTTTAAGCTGGTGACATATACAAGCGTACATGCATTGCATTCAGCGGCTCCCTGATATGCGGAGATTTTCCACTGACACATAATTGCATGGTTGCGTTCCGTCCCGGCTCTCACAGATAGCCCAAAAATCTGAATAACGAGTCGCATTTGTTTGTTGTGTATGCTTGTGTGTCCTATGTCGAATGTGGCAATGCAGAAAAAGTTGAAAGTAGCCCGACATTTGCGTAGCATGCGGAACATTCACGGAATATTTCGTCACGTCGCATTTGAATACACACACTTCTATATTATCTGTCAACGAATGCAACGCATGTATGCTTGGATATGTCACCAGCTTTATTTGCGGCTACGATGCGTCTATGGATGTCCTTTATCTTATTTTCTGCAGTAAGCATTGCCCCTAAATAGATAAAATTTTCTACAATTTCCACACTAGGGTATTCAAGGCTGATACTTCGCCCTAATCGTTATCCTCGTTTTGATACGATCATATATTTTGTTTTTGTGTCATTTACTCGTAGATTGAACGTTGAGGAACTTTCTACAATTTTGGAAAAGGTTCCGTTTACATCTTGCGCTTTGCGTCCAATTATGACTATGTCATCTGCGAAGGCTAGTATCTGAATGTCCCTTGTGAAGATGCTATTTGCTCCATTAAGCTGTGTTTCCCTCATTATTGCTTCCCGAGCAATGTTAAAAAGTATTGATAAGATCGCATCTCCTTGTCGCAGGCCTGATTCTTGAGGGAAGTTGATCGAGTTACATCCTCGTATTATCACTTGTGTTTTACAATCTTTGGTCTCCCTGTGTTAGGTTTATATTATCTTTGAAGAAGTATTTCTCCCACACCTCGAGTATGTCATTGATACTACTAGGTATAGTACCATCTTTTTTCTTCCTTAATAACTTTTTCCTTTCTCTTCGTGCTGCTACATATTTTTCGTGATATGCTCTGGTCATTCTTGCTAGGCACACCTGTCTTGCTTGGTTGGTTGGTTGTTCTTGCCCTCATTTTTCCAACAACTAGGTAGTCATCGGTGTGTACATTCGCTCCTCGGAAACTCCTTACATGCAGTATGTTACTTCCATGCCTAGTGTTAACTAGAACATGGTCGATTTGGTTATGGTGCCTGCCATCTGGTGATGTCCATGTCCTTTTGTGTATATTCTTATGGTTAACCCAGGTGCTAACTAGAGCTATATTCTGCCCTAAATTAATGATAGAAGCACTACATACGAAATAAACAAACAACTTCTTAGTATCCGGAAGTCGATAGCTAGCTGGATACAGGTCGATCATTTTTCTATGGAGAAGGCTGAATGAACAGTGTTAAGTAGTTCATGAGGCCAGGAAGAAATCATCCACGGCTTCGGTTTTTGAGAGATAAGAATGAGTGAAAAATGCGGGAGTATAAAGTGAAGAGCAAGCCGTGTATACAAATATATCCACATACTATTATAAGGTACGTCGCACACCAACCACATATCGTACGCGTTTCTTAATTTTTCAGAAACTAGGTGATCGGTGTTTACATTCGTCTCTTGGTAACTTCTTACATGCACAGTTATTCTTCCATGCCTTACACCACCTAGTTTAGGTAAACAGGTTTTTAAATAACCTAATACAAGTATAAAATGAATAAAACTTCGGAGTTCGCAGTCGCACTTGCGCAATATATAACAATTTTCATTTATTTAATATTTTTTGTATGCATACAACGAGAAACAAAAGTTTCAATAGAAATATAAAATGCCAGGCCTGACCTAGAACATGGTCAATTTGGTTATGGTCTATCTGGTGACATGTATGCCATCTTCTGCATATCCTTATATCTGAACAGTAACAAGCACCTGTTAATCTGTTTGCGATGACAAATTCAGTCATTCGATTCGCATTACTGTTACATTCTTCGGGCAATGAGAACTTTCAACGTAGGGATACTAATTTGGCTCCTTACCTACTTTTGCGCTAAAGTCGCTAAGTACGAATTTCATGTAGGAACTTATGATCTTACATTCCCTTTTAGTGATAACAGTGTAGTCGGTTTATCAAAGCACCATGCACATTTATACTATTATTATTGTTCTTTTAAGTTTAAGATTGTTATTATCAGCTATCGATGTAATTACTGAGATCGACATTCAAAAAATCAATGATAAATCAATAGTTTGTTGCTTTTCTCTGTTTTTTTCAACATTATACAATACAAACAAAATTGTAAAATGCCAAATTTTCTTTTGCATATAATCATAATCAATATAAACGAAGTAATTTTTTATATCACCAAGAATAAACAAAAATTGAAATCAAAACCAGGCCAAAAACAAATTCGAGAACTTTTAGTGCCAAAAAAAAAATTAAATAAGAAACAAAATGAAATGTAGAAATTGTAATTAATATTTAAAAAAAAACAAAGCAAAAAACATTTTTCACGGAAATTACAGAACACCTAATGTGCAAAATGAAATGCACCTTTACAATTTTATTACTATTTATTGTACTACTTAAAGTAGAATATGAAAATCTCTATATATATATAAAAAACGTAATTAAAAAATATCAATTAATACATATTCAAAGAATTTGTAAACAAACAAAACAAAAAAAAATATAAATTTATAACAAAATATAATTATTATAAATGTGTGAAAGAAAACAAAAAAGTAAATAAGAATTTAATTATGTATTCATGTTAAAATTATGTAATTTTATAGATCATATTTTTATTGCAAACAAAATAGATAACATTTTGGTTCTCTATTATATATATAAATAATATATTGGCAATTTATTGATAAACATTTAAAGAAAACAACAACAAAGGGAAAAAATCAACACAAAAGATAAAAACTTGAAAAAAAATCGAATTCTAAAAAAATTACTGTATTTTTATATAAATTTTAAAACACAACATATTTGGAATTTTTGTGTAGATAAACTTTAAAGTAAATGGTTGAACTTTAACAAATTTCATAAACCAATAAAGAAAATGTTTCTAAATGGATAATTCGTTTTTTTGTTTCCTTTTAAGGTTCTGAAGAAAGGAAAAGATTTAAAAAGGTACGGCGTATTTGGTTTCTTGAGTCGATATTGGCAACACCATATCGATATACGATTTCATCGACCCGAATAATAATAAGACCGAATATATTAATTTCACCAACCTGGATATATAGTGGAGTCGGACAAGCATCAAAATGAGTGAAAAAGGAATTGTTTCCAGTCTCAAAAATTTTTTTTTAATATGTTAGTTACATCGAATACTATACGAAATGGAAATTTTCTGCCTCTCGCAACCGCCGCTACGTAAATTATGGACCATTTTGTGAAAAAACTACTATTTTGGTCGTTCTTCAATTTTAACAGACAAAAAACAAGAAAAACATCGCTGCTTTTATTGATCTATTACCTAAATATATATATAAATTTGTATAAATGTTTTTATAATCAATTGATTTTTTATATTTTTAATGTTCTTTCGAAAAATTAGATCATAAGTTGTTAAAAATTAATTAATATCTAAAGCGCGGTATGCTGTTCGTGCGGAATTCAGACTCCCCTTTAAAATGCATGTAAAAAAGTGTGCGGAATTCAGGTTGGAGGGCGGTCTGAATTCCGTCCATAAAATCAGTACGCTGTTCCACGGTATACAGAAACAAGGTAATGTAAAAGAGAAATGTCATTTGAATGCTGACGTCACTCGGCAAGTCTTCCCCATACCACGGTATACAGAAACAAGGTAATGTAACAGAGATTGACAGCTTCGAATATCGTAGAAATTCCGTGCCGAGTGACGTCAGCACTAATGTAGAAACAACAACACAACTCCGATTTTATATGGGAAGAGCGTGCCAAGTGACGTCAGCACTCAAATGACATTTCTCCATTACATTACCTTGTTTCTGTATACCGTGCCCCATACAAAATCGAAATTGTTGTTGTTGTTTTCTGTATTAACTTGCCGGGTGACGTCGGCTTTTTCTACGATATTCGTACGATATTCGAGGTTTCAGTCTCTTTTACACTACCTTGTTTCTGTATACCGTGACGCTGTTCAGTCTGAATTCAGACCGTAAATGAACTTTTTTGCTATCGAAAATGGATGGCGTTTTTCTGAATGGAGACTTCTCATTTCATTTTCCGCAAGCCAAGAAATGAAATTTATATTTTATCGAGCGGAAATTTTGACGTTTATTACTTTTATGCGAAAAAAAAGTTGTTTCTGGAGCGTGATGTGTCCAAATAGTCACTGTTATATAAGTCAGGTTGTCATTGTCTACATAACTCTCCCAGCTAAGCGGAATTCAGACTGGTTATATGGATTCTCTACAGAGCGGAATTCCGCACGAACAGCATACTAGGCTTAATACAAAAAAATTTGAATTTCGTAAAAAAAAAAGTGTAATTTTTCGAAAAAATTTACGAAAAAGATCAATAATTCTATCACATTTTTTTCCCTTTTTCTCAAGTTTAAAAAATTTTTTTTTTCACCATCATAAAGTGCATAAATAAACATACATTTAACAAAAAAAAGAACCTCATACGATGCGATGCACAAAACTGATTGGCCAATCAATTTTCAAATTTGAAGTCAATTTTTGAGCTTTGTACTAAAAATGTTGACTTGAAATTTTAACCAGTAATTACCCATATTATAAAGTATAATTTCTGAAAATTTCATCAAATTTTACTTAAAGCATCCGAAATTAACCAAAATTTAGCAGTTTCTTCAGTTTTTAATTTTTTTGAGGTTATGTGTGCATATAAAAATTTCATATTGTAACCGCTGAGAGCCAATATCATAAAGAATAGCCTCAATTTTTTTCCGCTTTCTTTGGACCTACACATTCCGAGAAATTCTTATCTATATTTAGAAAGAACGACCAAAATGGTAGTTTTTTCACAAAATGGCCCATAATTTACGTAGCGGCGGTTGCGAGAAGTAGAAAATTTCCATTTCGGCCCTGTGCCAAAATAGCAATTCAGACGTCAATTTGTATGGAAAACTCATTTCAAGCTACTAATTTGATTTTCGACGGTTTGCGTCTATGGAAATGAGTAAATTATTTTAACTCATTTCAGTTTTTATTAATCAAGGGCAGCCGTTAAATAAATTTGAACAAGCAAACAAGTAAATAACAATAAATTATGGAAAAAGGAAATATGCAAATAGACATAGCTTAAAATAACCCGTTTATTGCTTAGCTAAGTGGAGATGGGTCAAACATAACATAACTGCATACGAATTTTTATAATTCTTTGGTCTTAAACACTCGTAAGCAGTCATCATTTTGGTATATTTTTTAGTTTAGCAGGAAGGAACTAAAAAAATAATGAAATCAAGGATAAAGCTCAATCATTTATTTATAAAAAAAAGAATAAACAATCATAATAAGATAATAAAATTTTAAAAAAAAATTATAAAATCTAGCACAAATATTTATCGTCCATTTTTACTCAAAAACTGTAACTGTCATTGAAATGTGTGAATTGGTATTTTGGCACACTTTAGAATATCGAAGTGCCCTGGGAAATGAGAAAAATTCGAAATGGTATATTGGCAAACGGCCTCGTATAGTATTCGATGTAACTAACATATTAAAAAAAATTTTTTTGAGACTGGAAACAATTCCTTATGTTTTGCTTGTCCGACTCCACTAATATGTTGGTCGGATAGAAATACGACTGCGTTGAGTTTTGGTCGTAAAATTATCCGATGAACAGAACCTCATTTTGTAGGCTTGATGTTCGAGATTTCGAAAATTATGTTTGACGTTAATAAAAACAAACAGTTGCATTTTATTTTTTAATTTTTTTAATGACGATGGCCCCTAGTACGAAATTCGATTCGTCAATCGAACGAGAATCGAAAGCTGATTCGATCGTGAAAAATATTGGTAGTCCGTAACGCAGTCGAATCGAACAAAAAGTACCGCCATTGTAGCTGAGAATTTTCTGTCATTTTGATGAATTTTCGAAGGAAATTCAATGGCAACGTTGTTTTAAGAAAGTTGTTGGTGTTTAAATTAAATAAACACAACACACCCATTCGACCATCTAAATGCAATCGTGAACTGTCTTCGACTGCAATCGACGACTAGATTCACTACAATCGAGAATGGGACTACCAGTTTTTTGATCTAAAATTCGTTCGACTATTTAACGAGAATCAGACTAGGGGCCTATATATCTGAAAATAACATAAACTTTAGACATATCGAAATATCGGATCATATATTTTATTTTAAGCTTCGAAACGCCTACCAAGACTTGTAACAGAAGGTTTCCAAATGCCTCGGCAGTCTAGGGAGTAAGGCGCATGGCTACCATCCCAGATGTCCCGGGTTCAGTTGGTTGGCTGGAAATAATTTCTTTCCGAATATTTCAGGAAATAATTTCAATACGATTGCGATCGCATTCGGCGATACAAAAACTAAATCGAATCGCAAGTGGCTTCTGTTTGCTTTTCGTTTTCGCATCGCATTCAAGGATAACCCCACTGATTCCTCCTGTCATACCCCCTTTCCCGCTCCACCAGCGCATGTCATCGGTTGGTTGATGGGATTCAACCACTAACATATAGAAATGGACTGCTGATTGGATTGACAATTTTCAATGGCACAATTTTTCTCCAGAAGTAGAAAACCTTTTCATGTAAACAAAAAATTTTTCTTCGAATTTAGGAGAAAATAACTAATGAGATGTCTGTTATAATTGATAAAAATAAATTTCCATCATTATTTTTTAATCGCTGTTTTTTCATTAAATAAATGTATTTTTTTTAAATATGTGAAGGTTGTTTCCCCCTGTTTAACGAACTTTTAAAAATAACGCAAGAGAGAGAAAGAAGAAAAGACTATTCCTGTCTATTTTTTTCTAATTATATTGATATCACTAACATGCACTGAACTGTTTTTTTATTTTAAAATCGATTCAAGTTCATAGGAATTTAACGTGGGAGGGAGACAATCAGCCTGATTATGGTTGTCACTTTCGGTGGCAAATGGCGAAGTGAAACAAAAATGCTCTTCAGCCTTATTGTGGTTGTCACCTCACCATAGTCTTATTGTGGTTGTCACTTTCGGTGAGAAATGGCGAAGTGAGACAAAAATTATGGTTGTCGCTTCACCACAGTGAGAAATGTCACCTTTAAAATCAAATGAGAAAAATCTCACTTACAAACGTCAAGTGAGAATAATTGTCACTGAAATCGCCGTTTCTCGATATCAGTGACAACTGTAATTCGCCTTATCTCACTGAAATGTTACTTTTTTAGGGAACCATCAGCCTTATTATGGTTGTCACTTATGGTGACAACATTTCTCACTATGGTGAAGTGACAACCATAATAAGGGCCCATAATACCTTTTTCGTCTCACTTCGCCATTTGTCACCATAAGTGACAACCATGATAAGGGTGATAGAGAAGTGTTACTGACGTTGTCACCTTCCATATTAAGGACAGTAAATTCAATGAAGTGAGAAATTTCAGTTAGCATTTTTGTCCCACTTAGCCATTTGTCACCGAAAGTGACAACCATAATAAGGCTGAATAATTTTTGGGGCCATTTTTTGTATAAGATTTCGCTTATTTAGCAGTCCATTTCTCTATGTCAGTGAATTAAATTCGTTTCAGGAGGCATAACACTCCAGCAAGTTGTTTCTCGATGCCCCGATGCCCGAGTTGCAATAGTATTTGTTGGAATAAAAAAATATCACAGCTTGATTGTGGCATTCCTTCACTTCTCTCTCTCCCTTCACTATCTTCCGACTAGAGCTTACTGTTGCGACATTGCACTCTATGCGAAAAAAATAGATTGTCGACAGTACAAAGGGCTTCCCCTGAGCTCTAGTCTTTCATATAAAAAAAATTTTGATCCCAGCCAGGGCCGGACAACTGTAAAGAAAATGTTCGGTTGTCTCTCTGGCTTGTTTCTCCCCACACGGCAGTGTATTTAATGGTTATCTCAATCTAGCGGAATGCTCGCCAATCGGCCAGTGCTCTATTATGATCGACACAATTCTGGTGATATTCCTTCTTGGCATTATCAAGAGGTTGTGTGATCGGTTATCAGGTCAGATCTTTCTAGTCTTGGCGCCCTATATTATACCTGTGACACACTATACTTTCATTATGATGGTAACCTTCATTATGATGGTCACGGAAATGATGGGGTGACACATTACACTTTACTTTCATTTCCATCTGGCATATCAAGTGAGGATATAAACCTGCCTGTTTTTTTGCTTTAATTTTAAGCTGTTTTAATTTGGAATATTTAAAAAATTTTTTTTAAAGTGGTAAAGAAAATATTCTCGCAAATTGTTACTTAACTAATGCCCTTATGACACTCGCTTTTTTTCTGCTGGTAAATCAGCTAATTAGAGTGAGAGATGTTCGCATAGGAAATTTAAACTGGAGTGAGTGACCAACAAATTTGACAAAATTGGATTAGAAAAATGGCATTGTCATATGCATTCTAGCAGTTCAGCTGGAAAATATGAAGAAAAAATTCAAGATTTCATGACAGTTCTTGATTTTTCTACTGCTACTTTGATTTTATTACTGCTAACAGAACACAATTGAGATAGAACTGTCAAAACTTATTTCAAAAAATATAAAAACCAATGCTATCCTTTTCTAACAAAATATTTCTATCTTTTTCGCACAATTGGATTTTCTAGCAGATTTATCAGCCGAAAAAAGTGAGTGTCATAAGGGCATAACGTGAGATCAAATTATTTTATTTTAAAATGTAGTTTTCAATTTTCCAACAGATGTCACAACCGAAATTACAGTCCAAATGAAGGTAAAATACTTTCATTTTGGATTTTCATTATGGTGGGTTTTTGCCACGATAATGAAGGTTACTTTCATTATGATGGTATATGTGTCACAGGTATTAAACTCCACCTGGAGCCTTTCATTGGAAGAAAGTGCGTAGTGATCTTTCTTCACTATACCCAGCGGCTTCTGTAGTCTTCACTCGTGTCTCTAAATAACTTGCTCCAAATCTGGCCAATTCATCTGTTGTGAACCTACCTTTTAAACAATCGCTTAGAACTCCATAATAATAAAAATAAAACAATATTTGTTTCTTATAAAACAAAGTTTATTTCACATACAGCAAAATTCACATTTTGAAGAAGCCACATTTTTTCCTTAAGGAAATATAAATCAATTTATTATTTTTAAACGAATAAAATGGTCTATTTGTTTGTTTATTTGTTTGGTGTTAATTAGAAATATACTTTATGTTTTATATAATCTTTTTCTTTAAGAAATTACAATGACTATCAGAAACAAGTATATCTATTTGTAAAGCTGTAAAATATTCTCGTGCACAATCTTCTAATTATCTAAAAAAACATTTTTTTCTTTTATTAAAATGATAAGTCTTTTAAGATGCGACTACAAAACGTTATTGATATTATAATTACATTTCAAATAGCAATAAACTGGAGAGGCATTACTTATTATGGATATTTGAAGATTGTTGTCTGAAATGCATAAAAATTTGTATAGCTAATTGCAAATATTTTTGGGTTTAGTCGTTAAACGTGGATTTGTTCCTTGTATTCTTCACGAGTTAAGATTGGGAAGGTTTTTTTATTACCTTGGAGGAATATACATATACTTATATATAGATAAAAGTCAATTATATTTTAATGATTTGGTAATGCTTGATTTCTGTGTTGTTATTATTGTTCATTTATTAAAATATCCATTAGTAATATTCAATATTCATCATACTGAGATGTTGTTCTTGTGGACCTAAAGGGCCAACTATAATGCACGTAAGAAACGCACGTCATCTGTGCGCTGTAATGGAAATCAATTTTGTCGCCAATAACGCATGCAGTTCGTACATGTTGTTTTGTTAAACGTAATAATACCCAGGACAGACCACGCTGTTAATGTACATTTGCTAAATCGACATTAGGCGCTAATATGCATTAAAAAATAAGGCGACAGACACTACCTGCATGACATTGGAGCTCTTTGATGAACATATGTTTTTTGACAGTAACAACTTTGAAATTTTAAAAATGCAATAAACATAACAGTACAGAACAACAAAAAGAAAAAATACGCAATACGCAAAGAAGTATATATAAAACATTTTATTTTAAAAAGTTTCGCATTAAAGGAGACAAAAAATGTATAATATAATACCTGTGAAAGTAACCTTCATTATCGTGGCAAAAACCCACCATAATGAAAGTCCAAAATGAAAGTATTTTACTTTCATTTGGACTGTAATTTCGGTTAAGTGACATCTTTTGGAAAATTGGAAACTACATTTTAAAATAAAAGAATTTGATTTCACGTTAGTTAAGCAACAATTTGCAAGGATATTTTCTTGACTACTTTAAAAAATATTTTGTTAAATATTCCAAATTAAAACAGCTTAAAATTAAAGCAAAAAACACGCAGGTTTATATCCTCACTTGATATGTCAGATGCAAATGAAAGTAAAGTGTAATGTGTCACCCTATCATTTCCTTGACCATCATAATGAAAGTTACCATCATAATGAAAGTATAGGGCACTTTCGAGAATTCACCATGGTAGCTACCGATCGAACCAGAAGTTAATTTACCATGTTCGAAAATTGATCACCATAAGTCAGCAGTCACCATGTTCGAATATTCACCGGTAAGGTAACCACAGTCTCACCACAGGAATCATGGTTGAAGTGGTAGATTGGAAAATATTTACGTTTTTGGAGGTACGCCGGTGGTCGAATTTTTTTTTAGAGTTCAGAGTTTTTCAGAGTAGGTATTTCGAAAGATGTGTCATATAAATGGAGTAATTAAAAGTTTTTCTGCAAATATACAGAATTTGTAGTAAACTGCATATTAAATGTAAAAGTTCATTCAGTAAATTTGTAGATATTTATAAAAAAATTGTAGTTTTAAGAATTAAAAACAAACGCTTGTACATGAAAAAATATAAATGTTAAAATTTTGTTCGAAAATCCACCACTTAACCACATCTACCACTCGGTAAAAACTAACCACACTAACCCTGATCACCTTACCAATATGGTAGCGCCACCAAAAAGGTAGGGCATTTTCAGTAATGCAAGTTGCGCGCGCAACTGACTTATTCAGCAACACACTTCTATTGCTGAATAAGTCAGTTGCGCACGCAACCTGCATTACTGAAAATGCCCATCGCTACCACTGGTGAATTTTCGAAAGTGCCCATAGTGTCACAGGTATAAAACATAAACATTAAACATCTGCATGGTTCGCCATCTATGAGAAAATGAAAAACTAAGAGAACCGCTGTAACGAACTCGATTAACTCGCTAATCATCATCATTTAGCTTGATGTTAATCATCAAAAAATTGGGTATTAACTAGCAACTCAGGGCGACCGACACTGCAGTTGACAATGATTAGCGTTAATTGAGAATTTAAGAGCGCTGTCTGTCCTGGGTATAAGAATGCGAAAAGAGCCGGAATTGACGTACGTTTTGTGAGATGATTTGTAGAGTTGATTTTTTGGTTGTTTTATATAAGGAAAATGTACTTAAAATTTATGGGAGCGAGTTTGATGAGAAACTCAAATTGAAAATAATCTCAATTATTTTTAATAGTCAATAAATAATATTTTTACATTTTTAATTATTTTTAACTTTTGAAAACTTTCCGTATGATCATTTAGTTGCGCCCATTAAGGTCGGTTTATCGTTTGAAGAAAATTTGATGTTTACGGAACTTCAACTTTAAATCTGCTTGTTAATAAAATTTCCAGTACTGCTTTAGAAGTTTTTTATGGTGTGGGGGAGCTTCCTCTTATCTTACGTGCAAGGCTTGCAGCGCTTTTGATCGTTAAACTGGAGACAGAGCATATATGCATCCTATCCTTTTTTTATCCTTCGAGCTTACTACTAGACAACGCACCATGATGTAGCCGACACGAAACACTGGTAGTATAAAGGCTGACACCGGAGCTTAAGTCTTTCACATAAAAAAAGTGCGTGTGATATTAGAGATATTGGCCCCTAGTACGAAATTCGATTCGTCAATCGATCGAGAATCGAAAGCTGATTCGATTGTGAAAAAGATTGGTAGTCCGTAACGCAGTCGAATCGAACAAAAGGTACCGCCATTGTAACTGAGAATTTTCTGTCATTTTCATAAATTTTTCGAAGGAAATTGAATGGCAATGTTGTTTTAAGAAAATTGTTGATGTTTAAATAAAATAAAGACAACACACGCATTCGACCATCTAAATGCAATCGTGAACTGTCATCGACTGCAATCGACTCGGTTCACTACAATCGAGAATGGGACTACCACTTTTTCGATCTAACATTCGTTCGACTGTTTGACGAGAATCGGACTAGGGGCCATTAGCTGTCTTCCTTTTCTACTCCGGAGTAAAAAATTAAAGGAACGCAAAAGTTGTCCATGGGAGTAAAACCTATATAAACCTCTGTAAGAGCAGTAGTTCCAAGTAAATACGAGTAAAAAATTGCAGAAAAGGAGCACGGCTATTATAGAAGTGCGTCCATTCACATGCGACCTGACATATAATTGCGTCAACGTACATACCCACCCAGTAGGCAATTTACGAATTCACGAAATCAGAATGCAGTGCTTTTTTTTGTAGAAATTGGAAGCAATGTGAACCGATAGCTATGGGAAGAAATGGTAATGCAATAAGGAACATGCACACTTTTTCGTTTGTTCATTATCGAGAATAAATGCTTATGCCTTCTTATTGAAATGAATAGTAATGCAAAAGGTAGCCCATATGCCTCCATATCGGAATGAATTGTAATGCAAAAGGTTGCCGTTATGTCACTTGATGTTGAATGCCGAAAATGCACAACTGATTTGCAGTCACTGTAGAAATTAAACCAAACGCGAGCAATTTGTTTACAGTGGTTTTTGCTCATTGAACGACTAAATGCACGCAATACGCATTTAGCTGACTTTTTGACCGCATCCGGAAAGTAGACATTACGCATTCGAAGCATAATGTACGGAATCGACTCTGGAAGGTTTCTATTCCCTACTGGATCGACTCAAATGCCAAGATATAAGCACACACATCAAAATATGAGCTTGCCAATTAGATTTTTTGGTTATGCGTGAAAGCAGAGAAGGAGCGACCGCAAGCACGTAATTATGTCTCCAGCTTTAAGGCAGTATCAAATCCAAATTTAAGGCCCCTATCCATTATCAGTTTTGCAAGAAGATTATTTTCCCATTCATTATCATGCATGCAGTCAATCCTCACTTTTAAGGAAGAATCGTGATTTTTGTCATGCATGCAGCAAATGCCATAACCAAAAAATGGTCTGGACATTATTCATAAGAAATATTCCAAGCTTTCTAATTTTGGAAAAAAAAATCATATTTTTGTTAAGAAAAAAACCGAAATTTTCACTGTGACACCACATAACTCTGGAAGTTGGTATGATGGAGCCGTCACTTTCAGAGCAGTCGATAGGCGGGAGTATTCTGCGTACACTGATACCATATTTATGAAAATAGGTTATAAGGTTACAAAAATACAGGGTGATATGAAAAACTCTAATAAAAAAATTTCAAAATGCCTTAGCGACTAGACCGTTACGATTACCCCTCCCCCATACGATGTTTTGTTCGTCTACCCAAAACCTATTAATAGGCGGCCGCCTTGTAAACTTAGCGTATACACCCTGTATTAACTTCCAGTAAAAAGTGGGAGTAAATATGCATTAGAAAATAGATTTTGACTTTTCTTTTTATATGGCGCAGCTTCTAGGAAAGTCTAATTAACCCCCCTATTCTAAATTATGACCAATCAGAAGCTTTTGATACTCGTGCTTGTCACTGGCTTGAGACACTATTCTTGATACTATCAGCTGTTTTGGTATTCTAAGCACTCAGTCACACAATGTAAAAAAAAATCACTTCTAATGGTGAATTTGTATTCGTATAATGAAATAGAGCAAAGTCTGGGCGGCCAAGTAGCAAGCCTACGCCAGAAGGGGGAGTGTGAACGTCCGAGCACCTCTCATCAAAGATGGCTGTGTGTCTAGTCTGTGCGAAATTTTGAAAAATATGCTAGAAACGTGCTCTTTATACTCTTGTGACCTGCTATGCATACAGTCATAATTTTGAGAGTCGTTGAGACTGTTTGCGGATTGTCAAAATTGCGAGACCAAAATTAGAATACCAAATTGTCTCAACTTGATACTCACCGCACACTTGATATTGCTTTATGACTTATGACTGGTTTTAGAATACGGGTGTAAGGTTTCTGAGAAATGTTGAAAAAAATCTTAACAGCCATTGAGGGTATCTACACTGGTATTCTTTCACCTGGTAGCAGAACCAGTTCTATATACATTTCCCTCTTGTCCTTCCTATACCTCTTTCCTAAAAAACCGGTTAGGTAACAGTTGCAAGAATACCAGTGTAGATACCCTCAGTCACTATGTTAAAAATGACAGCTTAAAATGTCAAAAACAGCTATCACTTGTCATGTCGAACCATAACAAGCTGGCAAGTAGAACGTATTGGAAAAGAATTTCTTCATTGGTGCCATTCTAAAATAATTGAATAATTTCATGGCATTATATTGAAGACACAAATGATAGGACATTTTCATAAACGCAGAACGGCGGTCATTCTGCATTATTCAGCTACAGACTTCCAATTGCTGAATACTGCAGAATTACCGCGGTTCTGCGTTTATGAAAATGCCCTAAATTTTCGTTATTTTCATTTTTATTTGCAAGAAATTTGACAAAGTCAGATTTCAACCACCCTACCACCCTCCCCACTATTTAAGTAAGTTGGTGCCAGAAAAAATTTGTACAGGAAAAGTACAAGAACAGATCTCTTATAACTCAAGCTACACAAATTTTTACGCAGGACTTTGATCTGTAATAGATATCAGTTGAATAATTTGAATTAGTTTTTGTTTGTATTGTTTTATTATGTTTAAAACCAATCAACAATCCATCCACAATAGTATTTTCGTAGTATTAATATGCTTTTAAAAAAATCGGCTCTAACTAGGGTAAGCCTACATACACAATAGTAAACCCAACTTAAATATCTATTAATCTTACATTTATAACTACATAATTGTTACAACTTCATCGGACAGTAGTAGTATGTATATTAAGAGTTTTCACATTATTTTACTGCCAGTTTTGCTTGGCAATAACAATGACAATTGATGACTTAGATTTTACTATTCTATGTGAAAATCAACAAACTAAGTCCTTTATTTATTTATGTTTTTTTTTCTGGTGGACATTTGCACCACTCCTTTTCAATTCTTATAATAATAGATGTAGTAATATTATCCAAAAGTGAATTTCAGTATTATTTTACTTTTTTAATTTAAAAAGTTTTCAAAAAGAAATTTCCCAATAACCCCTTTTTTTTAAAAATATTTCTTCGTTTTAGGAAGATTAATTCTCTTCCAAAAAAACGGAAGAATCGTCATTTTACAAAAAAAAATCAGGTATCTTAAATGGTACAATGATTATTTTTATATGGTTTTGTTTATTCTTAAAAACTTATTTCGTTAAACGTAAAAAATGGTTGGATGATGAAAACAATGTGGAATAAGTCATTTTTTTTATAATCAAATATTGATATTAACTAGTTTTAAAATATTATTTTGTAGTTTGTAGTCGCTTTTGAAATTTTCTTAAAAGCACAATGAATAAGATTAAATTGCTTTTAAAAATGTGATTTTGTTGCAATGCGCCGATTTTCGTGTACGCTGAAAAATGAAAAAAAAAATAAATATTAGATATTTGTTTTTTTTAAAAAAAAATTGTTTACAAGTTTAAAAATAATAATTTTACACTTAACACTATATTATTATAAATGTTATGGCATTTTAATTGTTTTTAATTATTGCAAAATTTGTTTTCCGAATTATTATATATTTTCTATCTACACAAGATTTGTACATGTCACTATCGATAGCGTATGGCATATCATCTCAGCGTTGAACCATTCGCTGAACAAGAGAAAGGACCTAACCACTTACAGTTTTCCCGATCATCACTTGTGGGCTGCGTGCCTACTAAGGTACTGACTATTTCATATCAATTGTTTCTATTTGTTTCAATTGTTCTATTGTAAGTAACTTGGACGAGGTAAGGCCTAACTACACGAGGAATCATACACTCTTGAGGAAATTGCCCAAAATACATTCGGCAGAACCCCATTAGGTGTAGTTATAGGATGTTATGTTTGTCTTTCTTATCAAGTCGCATATTTGGTCTTTGATTATTTTCACAAGAAAGAACACAACATTTGGAACTTACTATGAAGGCCGTTCTATGGCTGCATGAACAGGTGGGAGTGATATGGGATATTGTCTTACAACAACCAATAATTATACTTCTCTCGAACTTCGATAACATTGCTTTTACAATACAAAACTAATAATTTTGTAACTCTAGGAGTGAATAGGAAAAAAGTAAAGCTGATATTTAAAAATCGTTTCAACAAAAAAGGAGTGCTTATATGCATATGTTTTACTAGCCAAAAAGTATTCTATAAAATAGAATTTCCAAATAAAGCTGATCGTTTCATGTGACGCATTGTTTTCAAGATAAAAAGCAGCAAACTGCATCAAAAAGTTATTTCACTAAACATTGTGCATCGAATTTTTTATAGTGTTTGTAGTTTGCTCGTTTTCAATCAGTAAAGCCTGAACTATAATAGAATTAGATCGACGTACGTTTTTAACGAATGTAGACGTACGTATCTGTCATCGTAAACCGTGAAGTACAATCGACCATAACAATCACAATAAACATTGTTTGAATTTGCTACGATTTTGACATTACAACGCCCTCAACTGGGATCCAGGTCCCACAAGACGGCGCAATACTACGTTTAACGAAACATTAACGAAAACAAGTACATGTGATGTACGTTTATTGTAGTCCATCATTCATTTTCATCATAGAGCCCTGGCAACGCAGGGGATTGACGTACATTCTTTCACGTCTATTATAGTGCCGGCTTAACTTGAAATATCTTTCGCTGTGGTAGATCAATTGGGGCAGAAAGTAGATGAAATCTTAATACCCCAGTAGGGAATTGACTAACGAATTGACGAAATCGGAATGCAGTATTTCTTTGTAGGAAGCAATGTGAATTGGAATGAATTGTAATGCAAAAGGTTGCCGTTATGCCTTCGACCCTAGGACCTTGCAATGTTAATCGAAGGGATGTTTCGATCTAGAAAGTAGGCATTACGCATTCGAAGAATAATGTACGGAAAGATGGTAAATTATTAAGTTATCACATGAGATACTGCAACTTGTTAAAATAGATTGATTTTGACTCTTTATAGTCACCAAATAATGATAAAATTGGCAAAATTGATAAGCAGATATGAAGTTTTCCTTGATCGCAGCAACGAAACATCACACACATCTTTAGCGACTCGAAAATTGCGATCTTGGCCCAGAAATTCTGATCTATATAATCATATAATGCTAAACCTTTACTTTTGAACGGTAAACTCAACAAGTTATACATCGATCGAGTAATGATTGTACCAGAAAAATCTCGAAAACAAGTCGCATTTGGTTTAATAAAATGCAAGACCATTCTTTAACTGTCAATATAAATAACGTTAAACAATAGTTTTTCGTTAAAGACATCTCAATTTTTTATAGGTGGAATTTAAACAAGAAGATCGTCCTCAAGTTCTACAAATTGAAATTGTTAGAAGTGAAGAATAATTGAAAGTACTTACGCTATTTAGGTCCAATTTCAAGGTGGCATCATTTAACTCAAAAAATACGTATTAGAACCGATTGGCGTGTGTGTGTTATAACGAAGTAATTTGCATTATTTATAATCTACGAAAAGTAAAAATGAAACTTTAGTATAGATTTGTTTTGCAGGTTTTTTTTTATAGAAGATTGTTGTTAAAATTGGTTGTTTTTTTTTTGTTATAAAATGAAACGTCTTGGCCAAAAAGATTATGAAATCAAGCTTTTGAGTCTCATATATTATGCAATATCACCCTTAAATATATTTCCTCCATATAACAGATTTCTACTTGGTAGAATCGAACCTCAGGAATTTGTACCGTACCAAAATTATCGCGAAAAATTGCCTTGTACAAAAAACTTTCAAGTTTTGTATATACACGAAATCGGCCTGTTTATTGTTTATTTATGGTTTCGGTTTAAAAGTAATGCTTTTCAACTAAATCTTATAAAACCCGAATAGTGAAGTTTGGAAAAATTTATGTAAGTTTCATAGTTTATCGACGATTTCCAATATAATTTTAGATTATTTCGAAATCAAGTGAAACTACTGTTCCTTAATGTGTTACATTTACAAGAATAACCACTAATTGCTTCTAAATCAGCTATATAGCAGGATAGTGCCAACTCTTTGCTAAGTCTACCTATTAGTATATGCAGGTGGATAAATATTCAATTCAAGGAACACTATAACTTTTTTAAAGTAATTTAAGTAATGAATAGTGAGTTACAGAGGCCATAAGTATAGAGTTGAAGCAATATTTCTTTTGCAGATCCATAGTCTCAAAAAATTAAATACTTGAATACATTTTTAATGTATGCTCAATCTATCAACAAGTTCTAAAATGATTTAAAAACAATTCAAATGCCAATATTAACTTAATTCTATAAATTATATTATTATTTGTAAGAACCCAACAAATGAACCATTATGAAGAAACTTTAGTACATTAAAAAACCAATAACACATAAAATCAGCTTATGTATGTCAAAACAATGTAAAGAAAAACATTATATTAGTTACACAAATATATGTACATATATAAACACCTAAAAAGGAATGAGCATTAATGCGGTTAATATTTAGTAGGATTAAAAGCTGAAGATAACAACATACATTGTAGAAAGACAAGAGATTTTTTGTTAATTCGTAAACCAAACAACAAAATCACTAGTCTTCCATACAAAATATGTCAAAAAACAGATACTTTCACCTGGATTAATGATGGCTTTGACGTACTGATTAGTCCCATGAGTTTTATTAGTAAATGATTTATATTTGGTTAAATGTTGATTTTAGATTTAAGGATATCAATATAAAAATCGCTTTTATAGAAATATGAAGTGTTATTAACTTTCTCTTACCTTTGCTGTAGTAGATACTGAGCCATTTGTATTTGTTTTGGTGATCCAGATATTGTGATTATGCGGTCATTTGAACCTGGAAGTGGCTCATCAATAGTTATATACGCTCCCGATTCGTTGCGAATGCGTCGGATGCGGCCGCCACCTTTGCCGATAATTGCACCAGCAAGCTATTTAAAAGGCATAACTAGAATTAAATCTAGATTGTAAAAATCTTATTTCCAACTTACATCTTTGGGGATTGTGACTTGAGTGCTGTTTTTGTTGTCATTGTTTCCATTCATGCCGCCGCCATAGCCCCCTCCGGAGCCTCCCATGTTTCCACCACCCATATTTCCTCCACCAAGTCCGCCTAAGCCGTTTTGGTTTCCTAGCGAGCCGCCACCAAAACCACCTCCGCCATTTCCGAATCCGCCACCACTGGATCCGAAGTTACCACCACTGGAGCCACCATAGTTACTGCCTCCAAAATTTCCACCGCCAGATCCAAAGCCACCGCTTCCACTTGATCCAAAGTTTCCACCACCGGATCCGAATCCTCCACCGCCACCGCTTCCAAAGTTTCCTCCACTTCCTCCGCCGAAGCCACCACCGTTACCGCCAAAACCGCCACCGCTACCACCTAGGCTGCCACCACCGCCTAACATATTATCATTTGTTGCCCATGGATTTATGTATTCCCGATCATTCCTGCGGCCACCGCTGCGGCTTCTATCATCATCCCGTCGTCCGCGATCGCCGCCTCCACCGAATCGATTACCACCATCTCCTCGTCCTCCACGATCAAACCTTGATTGGCGATCACCACCGCGGAAGTTTCCGCCACCGCCGCCGCCGCCACCACCGCTGCCGCCCCCACCACCATTCTGGCCGCCGTAACCGCCGTATTCATCGGCATAAACATCATCAAAATTGATTGGATCGTAGTTGTGTACAGCTCCTTTGATTGGTGTCTGAAAACGAATTCATATTTGTTACATTATAAATATAATGTATTTTTTTGTGTGTCAAATGATAATAGTACTTACATCTCGGGTAAGATTAAGGACTTCTCGTACAGCTTCTACACATTGATCAGCTTTTCCAATTACTTGGACGATTCTGTCAGTGCTTTGAGGCGCAACATTGGAGAAGACTTTAAGAATTCGACATCCAATTTTCTGAAAAGAGAAAAGTAAATAATATTAAATTGAACAAAGAAAATTATATGGAAATTTCTGTTGCTTCGAATTATTATTAAATGAATTGAATCGAGTTGAATGTATTAAGATTAAGTAACTATGGATAAACTTGAAAATACGAGTCCTAGCCAACAATAATATACTAAAGTCAAATCGAGATAATTAGATTTTCTGGCCCATCATTTTAAAAAAAAAAGAATGTCCTATTTAGAAGGAAGCTAGTATTGTTATGTGTTCAGCAAATAAATCTTTTGGTCTTTTTTCAATTTTAAGAAAACCAAGCGAACCCATGTTTTTTCATTTTATTTAGAAGTGAAATTAGAAAGTGATAATTTTATTATAATTTATTGATTAAAGCTTAATAATGATAATAAATTTGTTTGTAAAAAATTACCGTTGGAATATTATTTTAATAACACATGATTCGAGCAACATCACGATGACATTTCCATTAAAAAACATGTTTTGAAAGACAACATCGTCGGTTTATATTGGTTTTTATTTTCAGAAAGAGTATCCATTTCCTTCGCACACCTCCACCTGTAAGAGATAATCCTTTGTGCATTCCCAACAATAGTTGTTTTTATTCAGGAGCTGGACTTAGGCGTGGTAGTTCTTAGATTTGTGTTCCGCACTTCTTTAAGGGTTTAATCGAGCTTTGCCTGTGTGACGAAATCTGCATCTCTCTAGTACAGCACAATTGCAGAGAAGCTGATCTGTAGTTTATGTTTCTACCTGCAAGAGCATATTCTTTGTGAACCCCGGTTAAGACTCTTGAGTTAGTAACGTAGAGGAGCTTCGTTGCTTTTACTTGAGCAGAAGAAACAAATTTCTGGACTGTTCTCAAACCCGATGCATAAGTCAGGGGGGGTAAGCCTCCTATCCCCATATCCGAAGTTTCTTCCGTGTGACTGCTGCCCGTTCATTCCCATCGAATCCTTCAGATACTGTTTTCTGATCTTAAAAGAAAACCCCTCTTTAAAAATACAATGGAACATGCTAATTAGTGCATCGAATAAGTTGTTTATGTTGACTTCAATTAAAGCAAAGCAATTTCTTTAATTGTTCAACACTAACTAAACGTGGTGATGCCAAAAAATGGGACGTTATCAGGGCGCGTTTTCGTGTAAGAATCGCAAACTTCCTAATTTTCGATTTTCAAGACAAGTTTTAATTAATTCATTTGACAAACACCTTACGATAATACTCCAGGTTTGCAATTGGTGCAGCTGAAACAAACTCTTTGCGAATAATTGGAATCAAAAACGGGACATTTTTGGAATTTTTGACTTCTGGTCTTTTTAGTGACTCCACTGCTAAGTGTTTAACTTGTATTGGAAACACAATGTCTCACAATAATTTTCATGGTTTTTTTTGCTTGTTTAAATAGCGATGTCTTTGCAATGCTCAATTAAAATTGCCGGTCTATAGTTAATTGACGACGAGAAACACAAACTTGGAATTTACCTTCCGGAGACCACGTATTTCAGTTAAAATGCTACGAATTACTGTCTCTGCTAGTTGGAGCCCCATTTTCATGAATCACCGTTTTTTCACCGAATTGCGCACTTTTTCGATAGTCGGATGACCTGTACTTTAATCATCATTAACATCCTTCCATCATCGCGTTCGCAAAACGGTAATTTCGCTCAAATACTTGGGTGCTCGATAAACAATTATCTCCATAAACGTTTTGAGACCCTTGGAATGCTTCAGTCACTGCTTTATAGAGTTTAAAGCAAACATAGATTGTTTTTTGTTCGTGTTTCGACCGGAGTAAGTGACTGTCATTTGATGTTAAATATCTTGACGTGCAATGGAAGAAATAACATGCAGGAAGCGCCAAAATTAACGGCAAGGCCGATCTGAGTTAAAGGTTGGGCTCTGGGCTTCCTAAATCTGCCCAAAATGTAGTTGCCACAATGTTCTATCACGAAGATAATTATTTAAAACTCGGCAAAATCAAATTTAGCGCAGTTACGGAAATCCAGCAGTAGAAGTAAACATATGTAGTATCTATCCGGGAAATGCACATATCTAGAGAACTTGTTATTCCATTTCAAAAAACCATGGAGCATCATATACAGTATTTTTCTTTCAATATACAAAAAATGTTTTCAGTGTTTTTCTAAAATTTTGCTAAGGTCATGTAAAAAAATATTTCTTTTCTTGTACCTAACAATACACATACGTAATAACGTGTAATATCAACGAAAAATAAAGTCATGTTTTAGGTGGAAACGTTCTCATTGGAAAGGTGGAAATGTTTCCATTTGAATAAACCATTAGTATATCAATCATACACATTTGCAAAATCCTATACAAAAAAATGCTTAATCCCTTGAGTGGCAATAAGTGAAAATGTATTCTCTCATATGTACCGAACATTGATTTTCCTTGCGCGAAATTTTGATTACGGTTTTCCTGACTAAAGAACTTTTATAAGAATTTTTTAAACAGTGGAAATGTTTTGAAACTACGATGGGAATTATGTGATTACCTTTAAGTAAGCAAAAGTAAGTAATATTATACCTATAAAGAGAAAACGACATATGCCAAAAATTCAACTTTGATGAAGAAAAAGACCAGGCGGAATTTGAAGAATGTACATAAAGCTCAAAATATGGCTGACGGTTAGTTAATTAGTACTGAGTCCCGAATCCACATATAAAACAGAATTTTAGGAATCTGTGGAATTTCTTAGTTATTCGTGCAATTTGTTTGTTAATAACATTGTACCTGGATAAGGGTCGCTTCCGTGCTGTATTTGCCTTACATAAGTCGATGTTAATCATCGTGAAGAGCTTTTAGACCTCTTTCGAATTATTGCAAATAACGAAACCTTGGCAGTAGTGAAAATTGAAGAATTTTATGGAACAAGAAATAATAGCCAAGTTGTAATATAATAAAAATGAACAAACAACCTTAAAAGGCCAAAGAATACGGTAAAAATATATGTATACATCCCCTGATCCAGAAACTTTGATGAGTATGGGTGAGTTCAAAATCTAATCACTGCCGGAAGTCTATAGCTGAATACTGCAGTGTTGCGGCAGTGATGAGATTTTGAACTCACCCTATTTCGGTTTGTCTTAACACTGAAAATCTCATTTGACAAGATCTTTTAGTCAGCACGATTCGACTTAACTGCATGAAAACAAATTACTCAAATCAAATTCACAGTTTGAAGAATAATATACAAAAGAATCGACCTGGTTAAAAAGGCATGACTGCAGTCATTCTGCAGTATTCAGCAATTGGAAGTCTGTAGCCGTAGTCTGTAGTTGTAGTCTATAGCAATTGGAAGTCTGTACTGCGGAATTTGTGGTCAAGCGTTTCTGACCTGGCCCAATTGCTAGACATTAAATAATTTATAGCTGAAACTGTAATGATAAATCAAAAAATATCAGCCATAAGTAAATAAGGCAAACCAAAAATAGCATACACGGAAAACCAATTGAGTTTTGATATTCTTCGTTGCAACTGATAAAAGCTCCATGCTATCCTTTGAAATATGTGTCGGCAATGTAGTGAATATACGAGGTTTGATCAAAAGATACGGAAAATTTTTAATTTTAAGGTTTTCTAAAAAAATCTTTGATCATTTTCTTTTGTTTCAAGCTTCCCAAATAAACCGTTGGCATGTGTGGAATGCCCACTCCAAGTTTACGAAGGTTATTTAGCAAGGTAGCTTCAACTCTACCGATTGCTCGACTAGTAGTCTTAAGAGAGTTTCAGTTATCAGAGATTTTGTGCTCCTTGTTGTAATCTTACAGACGTAAAATCAACGCCAATCCACAACCCTAAAATTGATCATAAACAATAACCTAGATTATCCCACATAAAATCCAAGATTAGAGCTAACATAATGACAACACTGCGTTCGCCATGTACATTTCGAAATCCGAGATATTTCGAATGAAAAATCTGGGAGATCTTTTCATCGAATTACAACAAGGCTGTAGAATAAGGGATACTGATATTATGATATGGGGGACAATAAAAAAAGAGACTCTCAAAATCGCCTGTTCGATGCGCAGTGAGAGTCGCAAGCCCCACAGCAAGCAACCTATGTATTATACATTTAAGTAAAAGCGATTAGAGATCCATTTTTTAAAAGGTATGTTCATTTCCCATGCTCATAATTATGAAAAAAAATATCACATATTGCGGGTACAATAAATTTCAGTTGTGAGATGTTGACCATCCTAGCTGATAGTTAGCAACTTATTTTGTCTTTAATTCTAGAAAGGCATGTCGACCTCAATTGATCTTATTATGACATGTTTAGAAGAACCTTTCCACGTTCTTTTAGATCTTCTTTTCTACGTACGTCAACAATAATTGTTGCCTCCTATTAATTTGGCAATCTTTCTTCGTTCCATGTCTGCTCTAATATAGAATGTAATATTTCTGATATTATTTCAATTTTTGGTTTAACTTTGCTGAATTACTCCATCTTGGCCTTCTGTTTTTAGGTTTCACTATTGCATTCTCTTAACGTTAGTGGAGTGATGAGACCTTCTCCCTTAGTCAGCCAACCTGCCTAGTTTTCTCCGTTGGTATTGATTGGCACTCATTGATCTTCCTCTGTTGATTTATTTGTATAATAGTATTGCTGCCATATTGTTATCTAATTTTCCGTAAAAGTGACTAAATAATAGGAGCTTCTGAGTCTGACGGCCGCGCTCTATCTTTGTCTAACTCTTTAGGCCAATTTAGATCAAAATATTCGGCACCGACAGCAAGATTTACAATGGAAATAAAAGAACAGCTGGAGAATTTTTTGGTCATGTGATTGACATAAACCAATAGTCAATGCATCTTCTTTTCTGCTTTGGAACTAATAGGGTCGTTAATCCCATAGTTTTCTGACAGGCTTGTCCAGCTGACGCATGCCCCTAATGCTTTGTTGCTTCTTGTCGTTTCCTTAGCAATATTTTCATAGGTTTACTTTTAAGACGCGCACATATTGCGATATTATATTCTGGAGACCGTGGAAAGCACATCGGCGAATGTTTTATGAAATACCGCACAATTATAATTTTAAAACATACTAAGGGCCTGTGCGAATAGTGACTAAATTGATGACTAAACTAAATTTTGCAGTTTTTCTGGATAATGTAGGGAATTGCTGTGTGAATTCTTTTGATGACTAAATTCTGTCAGTTATTCAAATATTTGAATTGTAACCATAACAACAATTTAGGGCCTGTGCCAAGATACAATTCAAATGTCAATTTGTATGGAAAACGCATTTCGATTTTACAATTCAATTTTCGGAGGTTTGTGTCTTTGGAAATGTAAGGAAATTTTTGAATTGTAGGGAAATATTATCCAAACATTCGTTTGACAGTTTGTTATAATTAAATTTTATTGTTAAGGATTAATTTTAAATATTCTTAAATGGTTCCAAACGGCTTACATTTGGATTAAATAGTATAACTTCCTGTTGCAAATGTGTAGGATTATAGCTATGAGTGCAATTTATGACCCTTATGCGTTGTGGAATATTGAATCCATTTCCAATTATTGGAGAACAATATCCCGAATTTTTGTAATTTTCAATGCATGATTGCACTCGCCGTATAACGTGGTACATGAAAGGCTGATCCTGCTACACCGTAGAACTTTGCAGAAGCCAATCAAAATAAAATTAACAGCTGAATTTTCGTATGAAATTTGATTCACTTTTTTCAAAACTCGTACAAATAAGAAAATGCTTCTTGCATTCCACCCTTACTGGATGATGCTCATGAAGCTCTTCCATTTCGATTATTCTAAAAACATTAATGTAGCCCTAGGCTACTTTAAACAAAATTATTAAACATTTTAAAAGTTGCAAAATTTTGTTGTCATCCATGTTTTCAGAAAATAATCAATTGTCAAATGAAATGCGTGAATTGTATTTTGGCACACTTTGTAATTTCGAAGTGTCCGTGGTGAAAGTAACAAATTCGGAATTGTAACTTGGCACCCACCCTTAGTCAACTGTCGAAAAATTTAGTCTACTCGCTAAAAGACTAAATACTGTATTATCGACACTAAATTTTAGTCATAGAATTCACACAGGCCCTTAGTAACCGTTTTAAAATAGATTTTTAATTCTTTTTTTGTCATTTCATCTTTGCACAGTAGAAACAGGTCTTTTTTGAGGAATATGTTCTTAATTGCTACGTAGGTATATAAAAATCAACCTCTCAAGTACAAAGAGAGAAAAAAATTTCCCCAAATCACATTATAATACATATATATTTGCTGCCTACTTTATTCAGTACTACACTTAATCATCGCAATCAAGCATCATTATTTTTGGTAACATGATTGACTCGTGTAAGTCATTAAAGCTCAACCCCCAACATTTTTTTTATATTCAAATGAGTAGAAAGACCACTCTTCTATATTCAAGTAACATTAGATTGTGCTGTTGTTTTGTATTACTACCAATATGTAAAATATGATAATAAGGGCCATTTAATTAATTAAAAAGTTAAAATGACATTAATAATGGTGGTGTGAGCCTTGAGGTTTGGATGGATCGCAACAGGCAACAATTCAACTAATTTGTATTAACTACTTCTCGTATGGGATTTTAGTTGTTAACAAACTTAAGCTGTATATATAATGTAACAAAAACAGAAATAATCAATAAGTGGAATAAAATTTGCAAAATATCTGTTAGGAATTGAAAAATCATTAAATTATGACTACATATAATTTAATAAGTTGAAAATATGTATTGTAAAAATACTCATTTCCACTTCTGCATAGAGCTTTTGTTGTGTTAATTTTAAGTGTATGGTTTTTGAAAGATAAATTTACAACAATTACTTCGTAAACCACTAACAAATAATATTAAAGAAATATGTATTCCTACGCAAGAACTGAGAAAAAAGAGCTTATCCACCCACATAAAAAACATACAGTCGACTTTTTTTTACTATTAAAAATTGAAATATTGTGACCACTTTTTTCGATAATTCGCTTATTATTATATTATTTTTGTTTAGATTTTTTAACAAAGAAACAAAAACTGATCAACAGGTAATACACATAAAATTGCATAAATTATTGAATATTATAATTTTCTTTATGCCACATTAAGTAAGATTAATTCTTTCGATTATAAATATACTAAAAGAAAAAGGAAACACTTTCACTGAAAAGGTGCACGCAACCAATACATAAGTTTTCTTTCTTTTCTTAATTATAAATGCTTTTAATTTACAAACCTTGTAATCCTTATTTCTTTTATTTTAATATGAAAATCCGGAGGTTTTATTATAAATGATTTATCACAAAACTGTATCCAAGCAAGAAAAAGAATTTTTTTTCATACACTTTTCTGAGAAAGGATGTATTAATAAAATATTAAAAAAAAATTTGGCACAAAGGAAAAAGGATTTCACCAATTTAACTAAGGATGAGGATATATATTTTTATATACATATATATATATACATATTTTTTATTTTTTCGCCCGACAATTATTCTTTTCTAGATGGCACACATTACTCGACAACAATTTAGAACAAACTGACTGACTCACTGTGAGAGACTGGAGTAGTATGATTTTTCCACCCAACAACAAAAAATATATAGTTTCCCTATTACAAGAGTGCTTCTTCTCCGGTGTTTGGTCGGTGTGTGTTCTACACTCCATCGTTGGATCGTTCATTTCGTTTCCTATCTAACAAAATATACCCCATTTAAAAAACCAGATGCCATACAAGCAGCCGGTTTGTGCCTGCTGCTGCCTCAGAAATACGCTTGCGCACATTTTGAAATAAAAAAAATGAATTCCTTTTTCCCGACCTACACACTAAATATCCAGTATACACACTGACTGACTGAGTCGAGAGTAAAGAAGGAGCCAGCAGCTAGGAGCATAAAGGCAGCAAGCAAAGCAATAACAAAAAAAAACTACACTATATCCTTATTATCCTTGCGAGAAATAATACAACAATACACGAAAAAAATTCTTTATCCAATTTTTTCCTTCTTCCTTCTTTCATTTGTGTAAAATATATGTATATGGAAGCATACCGAACCAAACTGAAAAAGTAAGTACAAACAGGATCAGCATACATTCAACAAAAAATTTTACGTATGCATCCTCTCTTCCTTTCCCTTTAAAACAACGTTGTTGTTGTAACCGGAATATTTTTCTTTCATTATTCAATTAATTCTTTTCAATTACAATATTTTCCCTTTTTCCTCCATTTTTGATTGAATTATTTCCGTTTCCCTGCAACCTGTGCTTTAAGTAAGGTCATTTTTTATACGATTTAAAAAAAAGAAGTGAACGAAAGGGGACGAAGAGAAGAAACACCTTTAAGGCATTTATATTATTATTAAAAACACGCACACACACATAAAAACAATTCATTAATAATTTTCAGACATTTGAAATTCAATCAGTAAACCTCCCAGACTAAACACAAGTTTTTCAATTTTTTTTGGAGACTATGCATACTTGCAAACACCCAAAAGGAAGTCACTGCACTGCAAAGAAGTACAACAACAGTAAAAAAACACAAGAAAGAAATTGAGGCCAAGAAAACCAAGACGTCTTCCTGAACGGATGTTAATTAAAGGAGAAGAACAACAACTCCTCAAGAGGAGCACAAATTGTAAAGACGAAAAAAATATTTTTTCATCGTTTCCATACTTTAAAGAAAAGCAAAAACATCTGTCTTGTAGCCGTTTGTTGGCGCGCGCGTTTCATACAAAAAACAAGAAGTAAAGTAGACACCTGGCGTTAAGGTAACCATCATCATCATCACCAAGACATTCTTCACTATTGCCTGTGCCATGTTACTTGGATCGCATTCGTATCCTGGAATTGTAGAAGAACGAAATAAAAAAAACATGTCCGTCCAATTTCTATAGAACGGCAATAGTTTTACTCTAGCACATATGCATGATGCATGTTAGTGTTATGTCTGTCATCATATATTGAATGATCCTTCTGACATGGTCAAAGGACATGCATATGTGTATATACTATAATCCTCAAAGGAGAGGGAGGAGGTCGGGGAATAGTAGATTTTTGATGGAGAGAGCAAATAATTAGTCAACATGTCGGTGGTTGCTTGGTGTTTGGTGGTGTCCTTTTAAAATATATATGTATATATTATTGAAGGCAACACGCATAGAAAGAAAGTAGTCGTTATTGAATATAAAATCGTGCATAGATATAACACCAAAAAAATTACCTCCCCTGCGGGCAATGAAAAACCACCAACGAATGGACAAGAGTATCCCATTGGTAGACCTCGGCGATTCTACTCGAAAAAAATAAAATAAAAAACACTCGTACTCTTATTGTTTTTCAGGAAATATTACTCTTGGAAAACACTATATCAACATAATTCCATATATTTTTTTACATTATTGTTGTTGCTTGCTATCGGCATTTTATCGATTTGTGGTTAAGTCCATTTTCGTAATGTAATGTCATGTAAACGTGTTGCCAATGACAACAATTGTAATGGACAGCCTGGCTGCCGGTTCTTGCAAGAAAATGTTAGAGAATGGTAGTTATTATTATATAGAACCAACCTGCCATGCCGGCGTAAAATAGACGGCTTTATGCGTGACAGCCCCATCACACTTCAGCCGTGCACTTGATGGGATTTTCAACCAGGGTTTATAAAGGGTTGATTTACAGGAACTTCTATGCTTTTACATTTCTCATATTTTCAAGGAATCATAATTGATATCCATTTAATCGAAGTCTATAGCCATCCATCGTCGTATAACCAAAAAGGTTCCCTCTTCCAAACATTTCTCGATATCTTAAATTAAATTGCACAAAAGCAGCGAATTCGTATTATATAAAATAAAAGAATTGTTATTTAATAACAGAAATCCAATGTTCATTTTGGAATTTGAGATAGTAATTTATTTATGGAGACCATTAAAGAATTGCTAATATTTAGCGATTTTATATGTAAGATTTTTTAAACAATTAATTATATTTATAC
Organism: Thereva nobilitata; assembly: GCA_963855945.1. Lineage (NCBI taxonomy): Eukaryota > Metazoa > Arthropoda > Insecta > Diptera > Therevidae > Thereva > Thereva nobilitata. The sequence continues at coordinate 40,021,932 of OY979694.1, read as the reverse complement.
ATATTATCAACAAATCATACATAACATTAAAAAAAACGATTAAGAGAATTTAAAATATTAATGCCCATATTTCCGATTTCACTCACCTGAATTCTTTTCACTCACTCAAAAGTTGTTCACTTTGTAATTAGTATTCCCGTTTTCACCTATTTTCAGGTGCTGCGATGCAATGCGTTGCTCGAATAGCTGTCATAATTACGCGTTTTTATTTACAAAATTTGATGACATTTTTCAGTAGTTGTTACCCGCCGTCTAGACCAGACATATTTTCTGTTGACATCCATTTCGAAATAAGACAGAAAAATTTTTGTGGGCAAATTCTGTTATGCCATTTCATTTTTAAATAACAGTCAAAAAAGCAACATTGTGTGGAAAATTAATAGCATCGGGAGGAAAATACAATGATGAAAGTTGCAAAGTTTCAGAATATTTGAGTTTTTGAATATGCTCGAGGAAATTGAAAATTTAAAATCCCAAAAGTGACATTAGTCCCATTGACACCTACAAATAATACGATAAACACCTAAAATAAAGAAAGCGCCATTTTCTTTTTCACAATTGTCAAAAATCCGTCTTCATTTCTGTCTTGACATCGCCATGTCTTGACTTCTGTCTTCATGTCTTGACTTGAAGATTTTTGTGGTCCACCCGAGACATATTGCAAGACAGACAGATGTCAAGACAGAAAATGTGTCTCGTCTAGACGGCGGGTTACTTCCTTAAAGCTGTTTTATACCTACTGTATTGTCATATTTATCGTCTATTCAGCCAAAATTCGCCAAAAATTTATGGGTGAATTGCGAGGGAAATGAATGTATGGAAAAGTGAATGTGAGTGAATGCGGGTGAATATCGAGAATACCAATTTCCGTCACTCACCGGATTTCGACGGGTGAGTGAATTCGGGAATATGGGCATTAATGAAGTAAACCTTTGAAAACTGCCGCTCTTGAGGTATGATTTCATTTCCATTGTAATAAGATATCACACGAGTCGAAGGGACCGCTTTAAGGGGAACTGCAAGAATCATTTCGAAATCAGAGCCACCACACCACGATGAATAGAACCGGAGTTATAGCGAATTGAAAAAGGGCATAATCGGCGAGTGACGTCAACTTCACCCCCCTTTATTTTGAAAATATTGACCAAAAAAAAGAAAAATACGTGTCCGCTTATTTTATATAGGGACTGCGTGAAGCAAATCAAAAATGTTGATTAATAAAAGTGTTCGATTTGTAAAAGACTGCCTCATATGTGTTTATTTTCATATTTAGACGAACAGCATGCAAAGAATTAGTGGAGAAACATAGAAAAATTAATAGATTCACAGCACAAATTACTTTTAAAAATATAAAAAAAATATAAAATTTGATTGAATTTGACGTATATATAACGACTCACACTGGCACTATTGTATATTAGGGGTATTCATGTCACATTTCACTTTGTTTGTAGTCCTCGTAGTTTCGTAGTTCTTTGTAGTTCATGTTCATACATTTGGAAACTACGAAGCTCCTTGCAAACTAGGAAACTGAAAAGCCTCTCAATTTTACTTCGTAGTTTCGTATTGCTCTCCGTAGTCGAGGCAATGAAGCACTAAAAAGGCCAAAAGTTCCTAATTGGTTGGGCGCGGACGGATCGGAATGCGGTTTTTTGCATTCGCTTCCAAAAATTATTTGTAAAAAATGGCCCATTTTTTTTTTCTGAACAAACCGGAAATTGCACCTGTTCACCTGTACTTAACTAGAAAGTACATTGCAATAATAAATAAAACGGTCGACAGTACAAAGGGGTTTTATTTCTAAGCACTAGTCTTTCACATAAAAATAGCTAGTCTTTCACATAAAAATATAAAGAAATAATGGTCTCGATTCCCGAATCCGGCGGATCGGAAGTGAGTGCGGATTTGACACTTTGCGATTCCCTAATCCGCAGTGTTTGTGTAATCGTGAATCTAAACATATAGCAATGCCAACCTGTAAACGATCTTCGACAACAAAAATAAGGAATCTCCATTTAAACATACGGCATTTTGGACATAAATCCACACTCACTTCCGATCCGCCGGATTCGGGAATCGAGGCCATTAACTTTAGATGTAAAGAACCATAACCCTAACTAAATACCCAACTCTTGAACTATGGGTTGATAGCTACAGTCTTATTCTTAGGTCACTGTAAAAATATTTGTACATTACTAATATCGTTGGTTGTAATGTGATAACACAAAATATATGGTCATTCGTCAAAACCAGCAGGACAGCAGCCCCAACGAGAAAAATGATTTTAAAATGTTAGACCCATTTGTAATCGTGTTCATTTTCAATTTATTGTCAGGAACAATATATATATCGATTGCCTGAATGTCGATGTGGACATTCTTTCCAAGTCGTTTCCTCATTTATTTTTTCGTTAACCTCGAACATGACTTGCATGTTTATTTAAAAAGAGGCGCAGCAGACAAATTCATTCTAAAATATCAAAAGCACGTCTAAGAGAAGTTTACATCATGCCTCTTTCTCCCAGTGAAGGCTTGAAGTCGGAATTTAAGATATTTTCTAGGATTTAATTTATTTGTTCTAATTTAATAATAAAATATAACTACTACACTTCTCTAACACATAACACGGAGTAGTAAATATTATTATTTAAGGATTGAGGAATTATTCTGCAATAAGATAAAAATTCCTATTTCGACTAACAATTTCATGAAACATCTGGGGAAATATCACAGGCATTGCTATATTTTACTTTTTTTTAAATACAGCATTATTATACTAAAATTATTACAGATTCTTTCAAATATAAAAATTTGTAAAAACTTACATCACGGATCTCCTTAATTTTGGCGCCACCTTTTCCAATAACGCAACCGGCCAAACTTTGATGAATTAACATGCGAACATCAACTTCATCATCACGCTGTAATAAATAAGAATTGATGAATAAATATTGTAATTATTATTCAATCTACGTTATTATATTTACGTAAAAATGAATTCATATTTTAGTTCAAGACCCTTCAAGCTTGATACATAGCATGAATATAGCTATTGGAATGCTGTATAATTATATCGCGTTTCGTTTGATTAGCCTTAACTATGTTTACTAAACGAATTTTACACTCCTGTAAGAAGTTCGTAGTAAGTTGAACAAAAAACTGGTCGATTTATTTGAGAAATTGAACGCATTTAAAAAGAATGACAGTATGCATGTACAGAACCATTTAATTTCACTCAACTAAGGATGAATGGAAAGCGGATCTGGATGAAAATATAAATCCTTTTAAATAAACGATGAAACATATTCTGAACTATTCTTGAATTTGAATAGCCGCATTTTAAAAGAGTTAGTTTCTAGAAATCCATTCTTTCTAATAGAAATATGTTACAGCAAAAATACAATTTGATTATCCTGACATTTAAAAGTAATCGATTATATTCCTAAGTTCAAATGTACACAGCTCCAGTTTTCTGGGTGATTATTTCGGGGTAGTTTTAGCCTGTATAGTGACCAAAAACAACTTTTTGTCCTTAAAAATCTTAAGAATCCTTTGTACCGAGCCAACAAAATAGAATATTTCCTACCGAGTAGGATGATAAATAAACAATAAAAGGGCAGTTGTGTCTGTGAATGACAGCCAATTCAATAGAATCAACTATTGTAATTCTGAAAGCAACGGAGACAATCGATTTCCATCTGATGCTCAAATACGAAATGTTAAAGGGCCAAAAATGCATGGAAATTTAAACCAAAGTTTTGATAAATATTATAGTTGATCAAGTATATCCCCAATGAGATAAGCTATTTTATAATTAGATTGATATTCCATTAGTCAAACGTAATAATTTTAAAGCCAATTGAGTGGTGAATTTCCTAGAAAATTATAATCAACGAAGCCATTACATACCATATATGTATCGAGTAAAGCATATGCACGTTTCAATCAGTAATTATTATTTTACTAGAAATGGAGGGAAATTCAGTACATTAGAGCATATGAAACATTGCGACTTCATTTCAAAAATCATTGATCGTTTTCAAGTGAAAAACTAGAACTGAGAGGTAATTAGGTACTCTAAATTTTCAATTTCTAAAATTAGATTCCTACACATTTATTCATCTTTTTAACTAGAGGTCAGAGTTAAGCCCCTTCGTACCAACGTCGGTTATATCATACAATCGAGTGTATATTATAGACCATGCAAGCTATGGGATTGTCGTAAAGTGGGAATATGTATAAGTAAAAAGAAATGATATTTAGGTGTTATAAGTGGCAAAATTTGCAATTATGTTGCTGCGGCGGACTCGAGTCGTAACTTCTGAGACGACAATGCTAGGGTAACGAGGACGACAAAAAAGAACTAAACTAGCCAATTATCTACATTTCAGTACTCATTGCATTAGTGATCGCCAGCTATTTGAACAAAGAGAAGCCACACTTGCGAAAACTCAATTTATGGTATATATGTATATAACAATGACAAAGTAAGGTAATATAGGGGTAGTTAAAAATATTACATCTATCCGATCAAGATTACATATCCATGTGGACGCTTAATACCAGAAAGAAGGAGCACCCGCTCTAATCTCCTCCAAACAGAAAATAAAAATGAAAAAAAACTACATGCGTATGGAATCGAGAAAATCTTTCGAAATGGTACGGACCCGCAAATTCGCGCAAAGGCTTACTGGTGTTTTTTTTTGTTTATGTCAGAACATATGTGCCAAATATGAAACAAGTTTCACTGAAACAAACCACAGACTGGGTTTTATCGTGAAAAGACTAATCTGAAGACGTAAGAAAATATCTTTTATTCGCGTTTAATGGAGGCATATCTGGCCACTGAAATAGTCCAGGAAAAGAAACATTTCATTTGGCAATGATAATAGGCTGCATTTCTGATACACAATTTGAAACGGTTTACGCACTGTGTGGGCAATGAATTTCCTAGTCGAAAAGACCTAAGTTTAAGTCAAATTAGTTTGAGAGTATCAATGAGTTCTTCACCAGTTAGGCATTGTTCGAAACCGGCAATTGGAGCACTCACCGATCGGACCCTGAAATACACGATGAAATAAACGGAAGGAACACTGGAGCTCCACACCTGGTCTTGTAAACTCGGTTTCCTAAAAGGGCGTCAGTATTTTGCTCGGCTTAATTACCGGACACTGTGCTATTAGTTACCATAGAGGATCGAAGAGGCGGAGGATTATTAAAATCCAGAAGCTGGTGAGTCAATCACAAAAACCAGGTATGTTTGATTTAAGAAAGCGGCGATAATTGTAGACGCAGATTTAATATTATTGTACGAATTATATCGAAGACAGTCAAGAATGTGAATAAAACAAGATTAATAATATATTCTGCATAAAAGATATGATATATGCGCATTTCGATCTATTTTTGTTTTTATTGATCTAATTTATATACTCCAGTGCAAAAATCACTATTAATCAAATATTCAAAAATTGTATTTTTCTGTGATTAAAAAAATTAATTAATTATAGAACTAGTAACAATTGGATTGAAAATGTCAGAAGAAAGATTGCTAGAACTGGTCTTTGTTATATAACTACATATTGTTTCTTTTTTTTCGTTTTTATATTAGTAAAACAAGTTTTTTATTCATAAACATTCGACATTTTTTTTAGATTGAATATAGAATAAATAACAATTTTAAATTATATTAAATTTATATATACAAACCTCTTCAAAATATTTAAGCATCTCTTGAACAATGCTGCATACTGAATCCAAATCCGAAGATATTAGGATGGTACTGTAATAAAAATCAAATATTAGAAAATATCCTTTAAAAACTTTTTTTTTAAACATTTCTGAAATTGCAAATTAAAAAAAAATTAACAATTTAAAGTATTCCATTTATCTGGAATTTCACTTTATTTTATTATTTTTTTTATATCAAATTTAAATAGTGATAAACTAAATAAAAGGATGCTAAAGCTATAACTAAATAAATTATTTTGTCAATAGTTTTAGCGAACCTAATTCCAAATTAATACATATTCCTTCTTGTGGTAAATATGTCACCAATTTAGTTTGTTTTGTTTTTTTAATTTTATTATTATTGTAAATTTGAAAATTAATTAAAATTAAATTAAAATGCAACAAAATATAATAAATAATAAAATAGAACACTGACATGATATAAAAGGAAAAAAAAAATTGTTGTACACATAAAACACAAAAGGGGGTTTTTTTTTAATATAAACAACGAGTCCTTTTTTAAAGGACTTGTAAATGTATTTATATAAAAAAAGAGTACAAACAAATTTTGATGGAGCATAAAAAATGTCTGCGAAATGGATCTATAATTGTTTCTAGAATATTTTTACGGACAATCATTGCTATACTAAATGGTGATGGTGGTGGGGTGGGTATACATGTAATTTTATTGAGTAGTAGGTACAGACAACAACAAGCAGAAAAAATAGTGTGTGATATCATTTCGCGTTCATGTCAATATTCTATTTTGTTTACTAGTTTTAAAAAAACACAACTTTTTTTTTGTATTTTAGTTTGTGCAAAAGGCAAACTGTGTTCATTAAATTTTACCCTGGTTTTAGTTTTATTACTTTTTAAAAGTTGCAAATTGAGTATAAAAATGTTTTGCTTGATGAATTGAAAATCGATGATTGTCGTAAGAAATATTGTTTTGAATTTAGGACCGGAATTGTAGGTCCAGTTGATAAATACGCGGACTTTTTTTTTCTAATATTAAAACAGATTAATTAAAAACATTTTCATACTCTTGCAGTGTTATTAAGCGTTTTTATTAATAAAAAAATCTATATATCTATATGTTTCCGTACCAAAGGGTGTTATAATCAAAATTAATTCTCCGTAAATTCGGGTGGACAATAAAGGTGACAAAATTTACCGAAATTTGTAAAATTCTACATGAATTTTAATATATTTTTTTAGAATCATCAGTAAAATGACCCTAATAAATCTAAGTATGTTTGTGAAGGTTTTTAAGTATAAATATATTGGATTTTAAAAATTTCTTTTACTCAAAAAAGAAGATAAAAATACTTTGGTAATTATATAAGGAAGAATAAAAAAACAAATTAAAAAAAAGGAAAAACAAGGAATATCGACATACATTGAAATTTATGATAAAATACTTTGTATCGTTATTGCAAAAAAAATATTCTTTTTTTTTAGATAAAAAATCTGAGTTAAAGATAACAAAAAAAATAATGATATTTAAAAAAAATATATATTTATATAAATAATAAAAAGACAAAAAATAAATTTAAGATTGTGTTTACCGTTCGGGACCTTGGCAATCGTCGACAGACACAGTGGCTTTATACTGCATATTTTTTGGTTGGTTCGGTTGATTTTTGTATTTATTGGTTGGTTGGTTGGTTGTTTTGGTTGGTGATGGTGGTCAAATAGTTGGTGGTTGGTCATATATATATATTTTCACAGATCAAGGCGGCGTAGATTTTTTGTTTTGTATTTTTTTTATAGAGAAATATAAGACACAGGTTTTCACACAATTTTTTTTCGTTTTGTTTTATGTTTTCATACATTTCATACAACGATGTATAATAATATTTTTAGTTCGTTAATATTATTTTATATATATATATATATATTTGTTCGTTTTTTGAAAATAGTTCAAAAATGGTAAAACATGTAAAAAAGATGTATTTTTTTTTATAAAAAAAATATTTAATATATAAGATGATGTATTATGAAAAAACATGAGATTTTTGTGACAAGATTCGCCGCAATTATAATGAATATATATTATTATTGTATTTTTTTTGTTAAGGACACCGCGTAAAAATACACATTTGTTTTTAAATAAATATGTTTTTTAGAAAACAATTCAAAAAGAAATATCATTATTGTCACATAATTATAGTCATTTGTGCGTCGTTGTTTTTGTTGTTGCAGCATTTTATAATAAATATATTTTTTGATTTAAAACATTGCGGCCAAAATACATCATCGATAAAAAATTTATATCATTTACACATTTTTGTATTGTTGATTTTTTTTTAAAATAATATATATATGTATTACACATCAGTTGTTATTGTTTTAAACAATATCCAAAAAGGTATCCATAAAATTGTTCCAAATTTTATTTATTTTATTTTTCAAGTTTCGGTCAGAATTGAAATTTCAGTAATTTGGTTGGTTGGTTGATTTGGTTGGTGGTGGTGGTAATAATTATTATATTTTCATATATAATATATATAAAAAATCATCCGATTTTTTCATTTGTTTTTTTAATTCAAAAAAACAGATTTTTGATTATTTGTTATATATAGTGTCACATACATATTTTTTGTTGTAGAACAAACAATCCCCGCGTAGAAAATTCGTTGTTGATTTTGGTGGTGGTGATAGTAGTTGTTGGGATTAAAGTTGAAGTTTTAAGTTTTGGTTTTTGTTTATGGGCACAGGATCATCGCACAACAGAATTCGGAGGAGGCGCGCGTCATGGTCGTTGATATTATTGTTTTTATATATATTTTTATTTTTGTACAGGTACCACATATACAGATGAATCAGTTGATCAGAGTCAGGGCAGGCACAATATATAAAGAGGGTGGGAGAAAAATTTATCCATTTAGTAACTGTTTAAATTTTTTTTTTGATTTTTTTTCTATATAAAAGCCTTAAAAACTAGAGAGACGAGATTAATAAATATTATTTAAAAAAATATATATATTTATATGAATAATTTTAAGAATTAAAGAGGTGGAAAAAAGAGGCACTTTTTAAATTGTAATTTTTTTCTGTTCAATTAATAAAAGCAACTTCCAAAAGTCCTTAAAGGATATCCCATTTGATTTTATTTTTTATTTTTTTTTCTTTAATTGAAGCGTGTTGCGGGCGAGTATATATTATTATAAAAAAATTAACTTTTTTGTGTGAAAAAAAATAATGAATTAATTGAAATGTAAATCTTTTACATACCTGAGATCTCATTTTTTGAATATGTTGGCCACCTTTTCCGATTACAGCACCGGCAATCTTAAAAATATTTTGTTAATAAAGATAATTTTTTCCTTTTGTTGTTCATACACAGTAACTTAATAAGGGTATTCATGAAAACGTGTAAGTTTACACATTAGGTATACTCGTATTTTTACGAGGTTTGTTTGATGAACATAGTGTATGTAAACGATGTAATTGATTAACTGTTCAAACTGGACGTGAATGTCTAAATTACTAAATTGAAAAATGCCAAAAAAGTGCGAAAAATAAACTACTTCATTCATATTGCACTTAAAAAATCAAAACAATTAAATTTGATGCCTAATTGGCATTTGCCTATTTTACACATATCAGTTATGCAGTTTACACAGCAAAACTAGAGCGTAAACTTATCTAGTGTGCGTATTTCACTTTCCATACAAATTTTGACAGTTAATTTACGAGGTGGTAAACTTATACGATTTACGCGGCTTACTAGGGTTTTACATGTTTTCATGAATACCCCTAATGTGAAAAGGATCGACTTGCAGAAAAAATTAAAAAAAATACCCTTTTCCTGCGTTAAAAATTTCAAATAGTTTTTAAATTCAGATAAATGTATTTGATGTTTAATTTTGTTTTAAATAGATCATAACTATCTTCTTCAATTTCATTCTAAAAATTCATTAATAGCCTGTTTTCACCAAAGCAATTCCAAATTCTCAATTTAGAAATTGAGGTATGTGTTTGGCTCTGGCTATTGCAATTTTGTGTCTAACGTGCTGTCTTCACACAAATATAATAACTTTTTTCTTCTGTGGAAGACGACGTAGCATTAGTTGATACAAATACCAAAAAATGTCAGAAATACATTAGCTGAATTAAATGGATTTTAAGCTGACTCAATTTTACCGTAATTTTGACAGAATTGATTTTAAATTTTTAAATAGATAAACTTTTTAAATATGTCGAAATCGAAAAATTTTGAGTTCAATTTGTCTGATTTATTCAAAATTTACACAATTTTTGTACGCCCTTACAGGCATGCATTTTATAAGAAAATTTTCGAGTACTCTTTCGATTAAATCTGGGGAAATCGAAAATCTGCAATGTCCTGTAATGTCAACTTGATCCCAACTATATTAATTGAGTTATGCGAGTTAACACTTTCGAACCAGATATACGAGGTGTGGGTGCCGCAGGCAAACACATATATGTAATTTCAAAACATGATTTCCAATCAATCGCAGCGGAATATTATTACTCGAGAACGGTTAAATTAATCAAATAATGGTGTGGCCACACTACGCGGTCTTGGGTCGTACGCGCTTTTGCCTTTTTTTTCATATAGAGTTTTATGACTTTTTTACGACTTTTTTACGACTTTGTCCATGGTAAAGGCCGTGCGGCCAAACAACGCGGACAAAAGGCTGTGGTTAAAAAGGTACATTGTGCGTCCACACACTATGAGCTTTTCAAAAGCGCGTACGCCGTTTCAAATGAGAATTGATTTTTTCTCACTCATGACTCAGAAAATTAAAAGATCACGCGCGCTTTTGGCTGGCCGTACGACCAAAAGCGCGTGGATTCTAAGTCCGCGTAGTGAGGACGGGCCTTAAGCTGAAATGTAGCGCTGAATATTTCACCTATGAAACAAAATTTGAATTGAAAACAACTCTAAAATATGTTATTTTGACCTCAAATAAGAGATTGCACTGACATTGCCAACAATTCAAGAGCTTCAAGAGAAATTTCCACATATACAATTTGATTCTTGATCCGATATTTGGTGACCCCAAATCAAGCGATTTATGTGGAATTCAAGATTGGAGATGAGAAGATAAAACTTATTTGCAGGTACTATTATCGAAACGTACAAGGAATAAAATAACTGCCAATGGGCGGTTTTACTGTTATTCAATATCTGTCCATCTGTTATTCAATATTATCCATTACTCCATCCAATACTAACCTGACCGACTTCGAATATTGTTCAAGAGGGAAGACATGCAAATTATAAGATAAATGGAAAGTCGAAGGAGCATGCAACTGCGAGGAGCTCGAATCCTTATCTCTTGGATATACTTAACGCCTTAGTCTCTAAGATATCGAAGCTAATGGGGTTATATAAATGCTTCTAATATATGTATATAAGTTCTGGCTTTTGAAGTAGCATTTTGCGACCAGAAAGTAAATTTGACGTATTCGGATCTGATAACTAAATAAGAAGTCTAAAGAAAAATACGGGGCTTATTTCCCAAAATGTATGGGAAGCGTTAAAATTGCATCGTCTTATCGCTTGCATGTCGGTTAACGGCAATTGGAATTTAAATATGTTTGAAAGAGTCTGCGAGTTCAGGCGGATCGTGAGTCCACCGTCAAATTGTTTTTTTTATTTCATCATGAGTGCAATATGTGGCAGCAAGCTTTTGTCGAAATCAAAATATAGCAGAGGAAAAATAATTCTTCGCCTCTTGGATAAAGCATGACCACTGGAAATTCTAGGAAATCCTATAGCTACTACTATCCTATAGGCAATACTTAAAGCTAGCGAGCAAACTTTTAAATTTCAAGAGGTGGGAACTAAAATAATCAGCCCTATCGGGAACTCCGTTTTTACTCGATTTTGTTACGATTCCATTCTTTTCACATCGGCAACTATTTCTCAAAAATGATAAATTGTATTCTTTCTGAAGCATACAAAATGCCATTTTGATATTCCGAAAACCGAAAGCGGGTTAACACATGAGAAAACATATTTGTCACTCCAGTGGAATTCCCGAAGGGTTACTAATTCGGATGGAATTTTTTTCTCCGTTGAAATTCGATTCCATGCGGAGTTCCCGATAGGACTGAATAACAGAGCTCCTAACGGGCGAATGTGCTGTGCTACGGCGAGGAGGAGATTGAGTCTACTCCATCGCGACTTCCCTGTTTCCAAATCAATTTTAGGTTATATCAAAAGCCTCAACCTGGAAGGTTTTTTACAACAGGGTTGGCATAATAGACCAAATAAAATAGGTTGCAGTTTCCGATAAGGCGCCCCCTTAAAAAATGAATGGTTGGAAAGGAACTTGTACCTCTTAAGAAATCACAGGCACTGAGATGCTCGTTTGGCGATTTGGAATACGTGGTCATTCCATCGCGAGTCTTTGTTAAATGATGGGTCAACCATAACTTCTAGACCACAAGTTTGTAAATCGAAGACAAATAACCCTCAAATAGATGGATATACAGAATATAAATTTACCATCTTTTGTTTCTTTTATTGTATTGTTCGACACCGGCTATGATAAAAGATATTTACTACAAACTCGACAAAACTATATAAAATAAAATTTGATTTTAGTTTTCTTTTTCACATAGCAGATGGATCTTTTCCATTAAATAGTCACTGTGTATAAATCAAAATATAAGTAATTTCATCTTACCCGGCTTGGTATTAAAAGGCGAACGACATCATCATTACGACGAGACCTCTTGTTGTCTGGTCCTTCTTCATTAATAGTTTCACGTTTCATGTTTCTGAAAGCAGCAAAAACAATTTAAAAATTAATTTATTTTATATATAAAAAAAGATAATTTTTTCTATATTATATTTATATTTTAAAAAATTCACAATGTCGCCAAGGGTGGTAGCACGTAAGTTGTTTCAATCGACCTCTCCAAACAACAATTCTGAATTTTTGTATGAAGAGGTCGATTGCAACAACTTACGTGCTACCCCACCAAGTTTTAATTAAACACACCCTCTTATAATCAATTTACACCCGAAATCAAATAAAATTATAAAACCAAAAAAAAGACAACTCTCCTTACATAGAAAAAAATAAATGTACACCTTATGTAACAATAAACATCTGTTGACTGAAATTAAAAATACTTTCAAGCTTTATTTCATTGTTTTCAAAGAAAACGTTGAGTGAATAAAAATAAGAAAAAATGTGGATCAAATTTTCTTATAAGGAAACTTGTGCGCCATACAGACTATGACCCACACTACGCATCGCATTTATCGAAGGAATTGCTTTGGCGAGCTAAAAAAAAATTCTGATAGCTGGGCGGTTATTGTTATGTAGGAAGCAATAAAGGTAGTGAGCAAAGCCTCTGGTTTTAATTACAGTTGAAATTTTTCGATTACAATTTATTTTTAATTTGTATATGTGGAAATAAGAAAAAAGAAAATCTTGCCTTCATCCGAAGTGGAGGGCCGTAATGTTATTTTGTAAGTTGTGGAGGCAGAAGAAATATTTACGTGGATTAGATTATATGTTTTAAGCACACGCGATTGTGTGAAGCAAATGCCACACAAAACAACTATATTTTATGACTTATAAATTTAAATAAATTGCTTGATACTAAAAATATAGTCACACTAGACAATCGCACCAAGTATTGTATTAAACTAAGCTGATAGTAAAGAAAAAATCCTATAAATAATACGTTTGAAGAAAAACTGGTCTGAATATTAATCCAGTAACATAAAATAATTTTATTAATCCACCAGTTTTGATACAATATGATTTATGACGAGATTTGCATTTTCTGCTTATTTGGTCTGGATATTCTTATTTAGTACTTTCGGGATATTTAACATTCGAAATTTAAACAAAAATAAAAATGTTTCTTGACTTTATATAATCGGCTTTTGGTGCGGAAATTCTTGGAGAAAATATTTCAGAATATTTAACTCGAGAATAAAAAAATGAACAAGAATAAATAAATTTTTTAATATTTAAAAAAATGTGGGGCCAATCTAAATATTATATAATCTGTGACAACAGTAGTAATCAAAATAATTGATTTTATCTAAATTCAGAACTCAACAGGAGTCATATTAAAAAACTGATGATAAAACAATATACATATTGGGCCTTATTCTGAGAGCCATGTGACATTGGGCCTGATCATGGTTGGCGCTTGAAGTGAGAAATGGCGCGGCGACTGTAAAACGGAATCACAGTTCTCGAAAAAACTGACATTTGTCGGGAAAAACGCCTTCAGGTGTATCACAGTTGGCCTTTTTAAGAGACAAAGTTACGTTTTTCACGACTGATTTTAATTTTTTTTAATTATAAGAAATGTTCAAACATTTTCAAGCGACAACCATAAGGTTTTTATCGAAAATTGTCATGTCGCTGCATTCGCCAACTATGATACGAAAAATGACAACGACAAACGACGCTGTCATTTTTTCGCCGCGCCAACCATGATAAGGCCCATTGTAAGTGAAGTGACACACAAGGAATGGTATTCCCCGAGTCGACTTAGAGACATCTCTCATTCAAAAATGCCAACCGGCAGTTGCATGAAGCATTCCCAGAATGGAATGAAGGTTGTTAACTGCGTTTCCACTCTGGGAATACCTCTCCGAAATTGAGGTGAAAAACAATCGAGAAATGCCATGTGAGTGATTCGACTCTCAGAATAAGCTCCATTAATTTATGCGCGGCTATCGGCAGATTTAATTCAACGTCAACTCATCGTCGTAATAAACTCAGTTTGTTTCGCCTGTGGCTCTAGCCACTCATTAATATTTTTCATTGGATTACAAATTTGATTAATTTAAATTTCATACAATACTTTATTCCTCGCGACTTGAATGAAGCAACAATTAGTTTCAACAAAAAAATCAATAATTATCATAAAACCCCTCAAACATTTTTCGCGTATATTATCTCTCAATTCTAAAATCTTAATAGAAACGTGTGCACTTTGGTGAATCAGATCTGGTTGCTCTCGATATCTCTAACGCTTTGATCGAGTATGGTCACCGGCTCTGTTAGCTCAATCCCGTTTGGTATTACCTAATCTTTGTAGATGACCTTCTCTTAATTCAATTGATAGCTTGAGCTGTAATGATACTCTGCCACTGCAATACGCCTTCTACCTCGACAATGCAAGAAGATTGGAACTTTTCAGAATTTGTCCTCATGGTCGTAAATTTATGTCCGATTCAATTAAAGAACATTAGAACTTACTTCTGATGGGAGACACAGAAATCTTGTTGAAATCAACTCTTTCAAAATGAAGTGTGCCTCTAACAAAAGCTGTACTACCTCTTCCTACGTCTCAGTGAACGACCTAAAACTAATTGCTTAACATCTTAGGCGTATGTTCGGGCTAGAGGATCTACCAGAGGGATCACTTCCTTCCTCGAAACGACGACAATGTTTTTTCTGAAACACAAGCCTAGCAGCCTTCAGCCCGCCTTTTCGAGCACACTACCATTTTATCTAGAAATTCGTTCACAAATAGAATAATTGGACTGTTGAATAATCTTCCAGTATTTACGGACCACTAAAAACCCCCAAACATCTTCTATTTGTATTTCAAAGACCCAAAGCTAAACTGGAGCCTCAATATCGAAGAAAGGACAAGAAAAACCAATATAGCTTTTTTATGACTATAAGCCGACTTCCACCAATAGATGGAGTTTGGAGCCGCATCTGGTCTGCTGGCTCTACAACCCCTACATCAGACTCCATGTACTCGGAAACCTCTACTCAAACGATTGTGTCCCAGCCTTCAGTTTGGATGGTACTGCCAATCCCAGTTACCCAAACCTTACTACTTAACATTGCAACATTACATGAACGACATAGCAGACTGGCTATTGAAAGGCTATTCTTGAATATCGTTTTGCACCCAAAAAACATTGATTATGTCTATACTATGGAAACAGACATCCCCCTCTGTTCAATTGACTCGCCGAGGGCTTCCAATTACTAACAGAATTGTGTTGCAATTATATCAACATTTGCTGAAAAATATGACTGAGAGATGCCATCATATTTTCACTTACACCAATCCAAGAAGGGATGAAATTACCATTTCAAATTATTGATGGTATCTACACTGGTATTCTTTCAACTGTTACCGAACCGGTTTTTTAGGAGAGAGGTATAGAAAGGACAAGAGGGATATGTTTGAAAAACCGGTCCGGTAACAGTTGAAGGAATACCAGAGTCATTGATTTTAAGGAAGTTTATCATTAGTTCCTAGTCAGAACTTATCGCAGCAAACTTACAAAAATTTAATTCTCAATACCTTAACAAAAGAAATGAGTTCTCTTCCAGGAAGACTAAATCGTTAGTTTATCCCGAGTGATTTAGATGCGAAATGGTATAAAATAAAATATAAAAACTATCGATTCAGCGCAAGATCACATTTAGCTAAATCACAAAAGTGCTTTTCCATAATATATTATAGGCAGCTTCACTTACTTTATAAAATGGCTCCACGGCAAGAAAATGTCACTTCAATCAAAAGGATCAACTAAGGCAAAATAAAGCGATATTTGGAGGAATTATACTTTTTGCAAAGTTTTAAAAATGTACAAGGATAGCCACAAAAAGTCTCTTAATTTCGATGGAGATACATTGAAGATCCAAAATGATTTCTGGTTAAAACCATACTTACATACGAATCATTGAATGTGAAAAGGTGAGCAATTTAAACTTTTGCTGAACGTAAGGAATTTTTGCGTTTTCAATAATGTATTTGGCAAGCTTTTTATACGGCGTTCGTCGAATGTACTTGATAAAACAATTTAATATATTTGTAAATGTTTTTGTATGTATGACAAAAATCGATTTACCGAATTGAATTTATTTTTAGTGATGTTCAGAAAACGTTTTCCAAACGCGATATACAAATTAAATGAATGCAGTTTGTTCAGGAAAATGAAAATATTGAACGATTTTTTAATAATACTAAAGCAATTACTTTAGGCCATATTGATTGTTAATAATTAAAAGTACATACGACGTTAAGGTCAATGTTTTCCCTTGATCACCCGTTCGTAATCTTATAATATTAAGCTATCGGACAATTTAATTAATTCGAGAAAAATTATGAGAGTAAAAAATTAATTTTATTAATAGCCAATCCAATTAAAAGGAAATAGTGATTTTATTAAAGCAATTTTGAGTCCTATTAAGTAAAAGAACTAATAATAATTCTATTACCTTTCTAGTATAGCTTGGTGATGTTTTAAATTTTATAAAACAGTTTATGTGTTTACTTTTTTTCATTTTGACACAATTTTAATTTCTTGTTTTGTAAATATGTAGTTAAGAACAATCTCACAATTTTTCAAAAAACAAAAAAAAATCGTAATAAACCAATTAGTTTCAGGACACCTTAAGTACAACTACATCACTATTACAACACTTAAAAAATATAACTGTTGTAGAAACAATATTCTTTTACAACTTTCGACTTAACCGCTTTAGACGAAGTAGTGGACGAAACTAATGAAAATTACAATTGTAGCTTTATTTATCAGATTCTGAAAAAGGGCAGTATCTACTATAATATCTGTTGGTTGAATATGGTGGGGATAGAAGAACTCACGTTACCCCATATAAAAAACCCTTCCACTCTCATTTCCTCCCACCAAAAATATAATTGTAAAGCTATTTCACTTCGTTACTTTTTTACTCATGTGCGCCGGAAACAACCAACCAGGTATCGTAAAATTCAACCCCTTTTGATGTTCCAATGATAATATCATGAAAAAAGGACACGTACTTTGTCCAATCGAATGGTAACAGCTTGTCCAATAGAATAGAAGGGAATATAATCATACACTTGGTAGTTTATTGAAATTCTTTTTGATACAAACTGTACCTATCTAACTCTGTTCTATCTTTTCGTCATCATTTTCTTCTTGTACTGTTAATTTGTACAAGGGGAATAATGGTAAAGGACGAAGGTAACTAGCTAAAGGGAGCAACAGAATATGCTCGTAACGTCTTCATGATTAATAAAAATTTCATAAGATTCCATTTTATTGATGGTTTGCAAGAAGCGCAATATTTTCCGTTTTAGCAACAACATATGTCGTTTTACTCATAGTATATAATTTACAAGAAGGCAAATTAACTTCTAATTAGAGATTTTCTAAATAATATATAGGCGCTTATTGCATGAGAAATAGGCCAGTTTGTCAGTTGGAAATTGTCATATTGATTTTATTTTTAATGTAAAACTTCTTAGTTTGAGAATAGTGCAGATGGTGATTTTATAATAAGTTAATTCTTTTTAATTATTTAATGTGGGAATCAAAATTATGGAAACGGCAGGCTTTAATATTTAATAAGATTTTCAATATAAATTAACTTCCGTAGGTCTGTATAAAAAGAGTGAATAAAACCAGATCCGTTGCTATCATTAAATTTCCTTCTACATACTTCTAAGTCCTTACTTTTCGTTTCATCTCTAGTTTAGAACGAGTTTTTTTTTCGACCCCAAGTGCTTATTATAAAAGAAATTTATTTACCAATATGGCCAACTTTTCTTGACTTTTAACCTACATGATTAATCTCTTAATGTGAATTTATTTATTGGCAATTAATTACTCGTGGGTCCCAAAATGACCCCAGATAGGTTACATGCTTTTTATACGCTTTATATTTTCATTATTGAATCATCTCGGAAACAATTACTTCATAGTGTACAGTGTGCTGCATAACTGGTACGATAAATTGAAACCCTCAGCCAGCTGTCGTTCGAAGGCAACCATCGAGGAACATAATAAGCTTTACACTAGGCCTTCCGGCAAATATGCAAATTGTATCAAAAGTGGATTCCTTCCGAAAGTTCTTTACCGACGATATTTCGAACCTCGTTATTGAATGCACCAACCAACGTGCATCTGATCTGAAAAAGGATCATGAATACTTTACCCGCTGGACTAATATCGACAGAACGATGTTATACATGTATAACTGATATGCGCGCATGTAGCAATAGCTTTGCCATTAAAAATTGCTTGGGGTAAAAAAGGACCCCAGCTAGCGTTAATGCATTTTTAAAGCAGATAAGAAGCGAGGGTTAATATAAGAATTTTAATAAATTCAGACAACATTATTATTGTATAATTTTAATACAGCTAATTATTAAAAAACAGCTTCTACGTCATTGTGTCTCTAATAATTATTAATATATTATTAACAAAAATCAACCGGTAAAACAGTGAGCCTAATTGTTGAATCCGGTGGATTTGGGATTCCCGCCGCTAAAGAGTTTCACTTTCACTTGTCGCTGCGATTGTTCAATCCGCCGGGCGCAACTGCCATATGAATTCACATATTTAATTTTCGAAATTCAAATGACAATCGAATGGACAGTTCGCATTGGATACACAACTCCAAACAAGTGGTTTTTTAGTTTAACTTCCACTTTCGGCTGTGAAATTATCATTCACTTTCCCGCCGCGGGATTCAACAATCAGAACCTGTCAAATCCGCATTCACTTCCCTGCCGGCGGATTCAACAATAAGGCCCAGTATTTAAAGCATTTTTTCATTTTTTGCATTAGGGCCATTCCATGGTGACGGGTGGGACATTTTAACACATTTTTTGATATACATTCAGTTATTTTAAAGTGCAAACAAAGCACATAATACATACTGTATTTATGATAGCATTCTTAGATATATTTTTTAAGATATGATAAAAGAAAACAACATAAAAATATATTCTAACATTGTTAAATTCGTAGAATTACATATGTGACGGGTGGGACAGGCTAAACCCTTCTTTCATTAGATACTTCCACTTGACGTTGAAATTCAGATCAAATAGTTCATATGAAGCCCTAATTTTATTGTAGTATGCTATTTGAGTTATGTTGCTAATTGTTTTCTAAAAAGAGGTAAGAGAAAAAACAATACGAACTTTTTTTATGAAGCTTAAAATGGTGTGACGGGTGGGACAGGGATCCGTGACGGGTGGGACGAGTAAAAAACTATACGCACAAAACATATTAATTTAGGCATATTTTATTAACTATTAAGTTATTTTTTGGGCTTGGTGCAGGGAATTCATGTTCTACATCTCTTTCGCTTTATAGCTCAGCTGCAACGGCACTTTCGCTAGAAGTATATAAGTGAATATTTGAGCTTGCATTCTTCACCTAAACGCACTTTTTTTTGAATTGAGTGGAAAAATCAATATTCAACTGGGAAAATATAAAAAGTAATAATTTTATTTTTTACTACAAGCATATTTCCGAATACTATGGAGCTTTAACAATACTTAAAGCCTAAAATTTGTGATTTCCGTCACTTTTTTTTCATTAGCTTGGTGTCATTTTCCATGGAATGGCCCATTAGTCTTATTGATTTATGACAATACTTTTGGGCATTTAATAACTCGGAAAAAGAAAGATATATATTGCATATTGTAAAGGTAGTGCAAGTGGTAACCCTTCTACAACGCGTTTTCTTAATACACGGTTTCACTACTTTTATGTTGTTCATACTTCACGTTCACAAGTCTAGTCCTTTGAACGTCAACCAACGATGCAAAAAAACATTTACAAAATCAAGAACCTGAATTAGGTAAAAAGGTGAACATAGGTGAACATTTGAGCAGCCTTAATAAGGCATGTCGTCGGCTTAACCAGTTATTAACATGGTACCAAAGTTCTTCTATTGAAGAAATCGACTTGGAAAAATCGAAGCCCCTTAAAAAATTCGTTTTGTTTTGAATTTTGTTACAGTGGGCGAGCGTTATACGGACTCGTAATACAAAGGGTGATTCTCAAAAAACACGCCGAATTCGCTGGAAAACCATGCTAACTCTTTGATTAACGTGGTGTGGTACACTTCAAATTCCGGTTGTTCGAGTGGTCTGAGTAATCATACCAATTTCTAATAGAATAATTTCAAAGTCAGTCTTTATATACATATGTAGGTGTATGTGCGCTGAAAAGTGACTTTGGCCCTTATGCCGAAACTCGATTTTCGGTCATGTGAAATGAAGCTCAAAAAGGTTTCATTACCTTCTTTATTTCTGTCGACTGAAAATTTACTGTGAACAAAACATAGATTCCAGAGGTCAAGGTTAAAAAAGGCAGCTAAATACATGAAATTCCTCAAGAGATGTTAATTCCCATCTAATATTTCGGCCCTGGGTGTAAATTACAATTATTGCTACTTTTGACCTTGCCTAGAATATAACTAATTTTTTAAGCCAGGTCTTCAAAATTAACCCTGGAGTGACTGGGGTAATGTGCAAAAACAAACCCTCAAACTTATAGGAGTGTTATTTATTGCACCACAAACCAATTGCAGAAATGAAACAGAACTGACAAAATTCTATCGTTACTACCATAATGAGTACTCCACCGAAATCGCGACTCTCCTGTCTACACGGCAATATTATTTTCGCAACATCAGCTTGCAGTTCACAAATGTCTGTATTTTGTCTGTTTGCAAATCCATTTAAATGAAAATCAACCCATAATCAATCTTATCTTATAATAATAAAGTCTACCTCGTTTCTGAACTCTCATTGAATAGGGAAATAAAATCTCGGCTATGTTTGACATTCATCGGCTTTAGGCTTTAGGCTTTGCTAGGCCTTGTATGGAAACATTCTCTTCGTATGGGCCGGCTTTAAAAGCTATGAGTTCTTGGCTCTTAAGAAGGCTGAATGTCCCCAGCTCAACATCAATAATAATCTGTCGTATTTGTTGAATATTGTTCTGGTAACAAGCTGAAGTAGATCGTTCAGTCCGTAGAAGATCCTGAACGAATCCTTAGTATGGAGGACTTGTTTTGTTAATGTGCTGCATGGATGCACTCTAAAGCGCAATGAAGCATAAAAATTCAATCAAGTTTACAAGTTTTTCCTTCGTTAATTCATTCATAACTTAATTATAACTATAATCGTATAATTATTGTGCGGTGTGAACAGTTTATCACGAACTAAATTCATCATTTTATCGCGAGGCTTTTAAGAAGTGGAAATACTTTATCTATTGCAGTGGCGGACCCAAGCCGGAGAGGAATAAGGGACAAGAAGTTCCGCGGCATCTTTAATTAGTCCTAAATCTATCGTCAAATCATTCAATTCTATCTGATTAAACGGCTGTGGTTGAGAAAAGAGCTCAAAACTGTGGTTCTGCATCTGAATTGTTGAATTTTGAAAATCTTGGCTTAATAGAAAACTCATTTTAGAAACTACATCTAGCTACAATAGATTTGTGAGATATGTATTTGATTAACACACTCCCTACGGTTAGAATTGACCAGGACTTTCGCAAGGCAGTACATTTGTCCCTTACACGACAGTAAATTGTAACTTTTTAAATGTCCCACATCAAAAATAATGTCCTAGTACTCTCTGTGTAAACCTGCACCATCACCCACCCAAACCCAACCCACAAATCTCAAGGGGCACAGGAACACATTCATTTTAACCCTTTCAGTCCTTTTGTTGCATTGATGCATATAAATTAGTACCAATAGGGTTAAATATACCACATTGAGTCTCAGTCAGGCCTAAAACGCAGTTGTGTTTTATACTCAATCAAAACAGACATTACACTGCGGCATAAACCTAGAATAGCTGAAAATTGGAACAGCCTCGAATTTCTCCCAAGATCGCGGTGGGGAACAAAAAAATTTATTCAAGAGGTCACAAAATCAGTTTTTTGCAAATATCTCTTAAAAGTACGACTCAGCGTCAATAAAATAATTAGCGTCGTAAAATAATTTGTACCAAGTTTGTAGGTTATATGCGATTAGCTACAAAAAAAGATATTATATATTTTCCCGTACGAATTGCCATTCATGAGATATCGACGTTTAGATTTAAAATACTCAGTTCCGGTTAGGTCTGGTCTTCAACTAGCGGACGGTACACCTCCTTGTTCACCTGGTAATCTGGTACACCTCCGGTCAGGCTGTCTCGCGCTAACTCCGACAGTTGCATCTCTGGTTCAGCCGCTTAAAAAAATGATCTCGTACAACATTCCTGAGTTCAAACGCAACACTTCGAGCTAAGCTTACTACTGGGCATTGTACCATGACCTGAAGGACATGACGGATTAGTAGGATAAAGGGTGACACGTAAGCTTCGACTTTTCCATAAACATAAAATTTCGTGACGTCTTCAGACTTTCAATAAAATTCTTTGTTGGACTACGCGGCTAATATTTTCAGGGGCTGGATATATTTGCAGATTAAAATTGTTCTAAAGTGGGGCGCTATCCCCACTATCCACTAAGATACAGGGTATTTACGAAAAACAGAAACTTGAGTGACTCTATTTAGAAGATAATATATAGTTTCTAAGCATGAGAAAAATCCCAATAATTCTTCGTTTTTTTAGCTTTTTGCGATTTACAAGGTCAAGTTAGGGAGTCAAGTTTTTTACTATAATTTTTAACTGTACATAGTAGGTGGTATTCTCGTTGGCGAGTGACGTGACTAGGAGGGACGCCGTAGAATGAAACTGTTGATCCCCACAAACATATCGAGAAAAATGTCACTTCACACGATACGATCCAGTCGCCAGGAGTATCTTAGATTGACAATGAGAATACCAAATTTAAGCTCGAAGTGACATATGTCACGTTACTCGACAACGAGAATTAGGTTCAGTATTCAGTGTCAGATAACATCAGCCGTGTTCCTTTTCTACTTTTAAGTATTCGAGAGTAAAAAATTAAAAGAACGCGATTTGAATAGAACCTATGAATTCTCTGTGAGAGCAGGAGTAGTTCCAAGTAAATACGAGTAAAAAAGAGCAGAAAAGGAACACGGCTATCATCTCCAGATTTTGAGTAACATTTTTTGCCACAATTCTAGTTCAAGTAACAAACAAATTTTTCAAATTCCACAATTCATGACTTAATTTCGCTTCAAAACTCAATATTTGGGTTCCTCGATCTCTCAAAGAATAAGATTTTGCTTCGTTACGTTAACGTTTATAATTTGTTTACTTACGCAAGAAAAAAAATTTTCTGGATTAAGTCATAACTTATTACGATTGAGCAGAAGAGATGCCATACTTAAGATGACTATTATAAATAATAAAAAAATGAAAAAGGAGGTGGATTTTCAAAAGAATTGCTTTTTCTATAATTTATTCAGATTCGGCAAATTTAAGGATTCGCTCCATCAAAAAAGTCCGACATTGTTGAGCAGAAATATGATAACGCCAAATCACATATTATGCACATGTTTTATGACTAGCGATATGTGGCACCATCAGATATTATTTTCTTCTATCTACCGAGGCCTACGCGGGAGAACATCACACTTAATTCAGTTTTTTGCAAGTAAAGATGAGAAGTTCTACGAGAATTGAATCATCCCACTACTAGAAAGATTGGAATTACTAGAATTAAAATGGTCAATACGTAATTAAATGAAATATTTATATATTGTTGCTCATTTTCATAAATATACTTCCAAGCAACTCACTATAAAAAATATACATTTTAAATATATGTCTTCTGGTGCATATTACAAGCTAATAATTTAGGAAAATATTTCAGTTCAATGAGGGTTAAATATAGCCTCCCCCATAACAAAGAATGTATATGAAATCAAATCGGTAAAAACCCTACAAATTATAAAATTATTAAAATGCCTCCCCCATCATCATATTTAATAAGGACTTTACATAATTCATCAAGTATGCGTAACTAAGTCAAAAATAATTTCTTTTTAAATTCGTTACATTGTAACAATTGTAAATTATACCTGTTATTTAAGTTCCTCTAATTTTCCAATATCCTGAAAATTATCATCTAAAAGTTACAAGCATAGTCACACACATAAGTAAGTATATAAAAAAGCATGTCACGTCTACAGTCCAAAAAGTTTGACAATTATATTTAATCCCCTTCCCCATCTTTGTCAAGGGAAACAAAACAGAAA
This sequence comes from Thereva nobilitata, assembly GCA_963855945.1. Classification (NCBI taxonomy): domain Eukaryota; kingdom Metazoa; phylum Arthropoda; class Insecta; order Diptera; family Therevidae; genus Thereva; species Thereva nobilitata. The sequence goes on along the minus strand of OY979694.1, from coordinate 39,997,280 downwards.
AAACTCAAGGAAATAGTCTCCAACTATATTTTTCCCCTGTAATATACAGTAATCGTAGTGAATATGAAGATAGCTTCTTTTTTTTGATTATTATTTCATCGGTGTGGTTTGTCAAAACAATACGTTGTCATGACGATGAACTATGTGGTCGGTTAATATTTGAAGGCGCTAATTAGGGCAATTCAAGGAAGGCCTACTTTTTATCCACAGAATATAAAATTTAAATTCAATACCCACCTGTCCGCTACCCCACCACAATCGCATTTAAATTGTTTCTCAATATCAAAGAATAAATCCCTGAAATAAAACATTTAAAAAAAAAGAAAAAAAAATGTTTTGTGGCCAAAGTAAAACATGACTAAGTAAAACTTTAGGCCAAGAAATTGTGTGCCGATGAGAGTTGAAGTCAGTCCATATATTCTATTTGGAGTGGGGGTGGTGGAGATATATAGTGGTATATTATCGTCTTTAACGTATACTCTGAAAGTTAATAACTGATGTGGGTATCGCGTGTGGCTATGTCCATGAATTATTGAGGGATTTCGATTTTCCTTCTTTACTTTTTTTCTTCTAATACCGACATGGCTGGTCTACTCTATTGCATAACTTGAGTCACTTTTACACACAACTTCAACAAAACAATGATTCCATTTAAAAAAAGTAAAAAAAATTAACCAATTTTCAAATTCTAAAGTTTCAAAACTTTTGGAAATTACACTGCGGGACATTTAAAGTACATAATGTAGTAAATGATGTTAAAAATGACATTCTTGACCAGTATTCATTACAAAAGTACAGAAAAAAACTTTGGTAAATGAAAGCACACACTGTAGTATTGCGCGTCTGCAGTTGAAAACAATCTTCCCTAAAATTTGCATTGGTACATACAACTGTCCTCTCTTGATCTAAGTCATCCGAGGATAACACTAACCAAGCATATCATGTTATAATTTAAAATTTAGCGTAGTTCCGAGAGATTGTTCCAGCATCCCCATGCCTACAATTCATTCGCTTCATACATCACCTGCGTTCACCCATATACGAAAGCTTTGGGGATACGAGGAGCACGAAGGGACAACGATGGTTGATTTCGTGCAGAAGTTAGCTTTAACAGCAAGCTGAACTTTGCTTTAAGAAATAAAAAAAGGCACAAAAAAAATAGAATCAAAAAAGAGTATATATATATTCGGTTTTCAATTGGATACTATTAATAGTGTAGCGAGGCCCAAATATATTGGACAGTGTGGGCTATGATATCGTTAGCTTTTGTTTCATTCACTAAAAAAATACACGTTAGTGAATTTTGTCTTGCTTACAAGCTCAAGACATATTATTATTTTACTTAGTAAAAAGAACTTGTATATTAGGTGTATATTAGGTATACCGGTTAAGTTTGTCTGTTCTTTGTTTATTGTTAAAACAATACATTAATTAATATTTACTGAACAACATATTTAAGTTACTACTAATCAACTTGGTTTCTCATCACTGGAACCGAAAACCTCCTCAAGCAGCAATATGGGTATGTTGGAGCAGTATGGCCAAGTTTAAGGCGAAATTAATTTAACTGAGTTGGCCATATTAGCAACGGCATAAACTCAAAAAATTGCAGTTTTTAGCAGAGTTAAACTTATGTCAAACGAATAATTATAGTTCAATATTTAGGCCCGTATTTACTGGCCTGGATTATCCGCGCATATCCTGGATATTTTGATTTTATTTTTTAATTTTCCCTCACAATTTTATTCAATTTTGAAACTTCGAAACTTCAGATGTTAGAAATCGGCGGACAAACTTATTACCAGGTCGACACTTTATCCGAGTACCGAAAATCGCGGTCAGTGAATACGAAATATCCATGATATTTATGTGCGCGAATATGTCCAAGCCGGTGAATACGGACTTTAGCGTTGTAGTAGTCCAATAAAGAGGTACTTTTACTTGGACAGAGTAGGTACCTGAGTTGAAAGACTAATGCTAATAGGTTCTTGGACGAAAGAAGCTGATATTGTAGGAAACAATTGCTGCACTATTTCTTAATTTACACTTTGCGAAAAATACCGCACGCGATTTTTTTTTACCAAATGACTTTATATATTTTTATAAGCTTAAAACCGAAATGGCGTCATCCCCACCCTCTTGCTAAACTTACAGTGAAGGAAAACGCGTTTAATTCTATATCTCAAAAACTAACTATGCATTTTACGACAAAAATGTATATTATCTTTTTTGTAGATAAATAACCCTTGAACGAACAGCGCTAAATAACCGCGACGTGGAACTGGTAGATAAATTCTGTTACCTCGGTAGTATTATTACCGAAAACGGCGGTACAGAAGAAGACGTCAGTTCCAGAATAAATAAAGCAAGAAGCGCATATGCATGCCTGTTTCACATATGGAGATCGACGGAGATCTCAATTAACACCAAATTGCGGCTGTTCAACTCCAACGTTAAGGCAGTTCTTTTGTACGGTTGCGAAACATTGAAAGTCACCCAATTCATCACAGGGCGCCTACAAGTTTTCATCAACAGATGCCTATGTCGTATCCTAAAAATCCGCTGGCAAGATAGAATTTCAAATGGCGCCGGGCCAAGAAAGGATAGACGACCAAATCAGGCGAAGGAAATGGAATTGGATTGGCCACATCTTGCGACGCGAAAACGAGAATCTAGCCAAACAGGCCCTCGACTGGAATCCGCAAGGAAGCCGTCGAGTCGGAAGACCTAGAACAACGTGGAGGAGAACCCTATTAGCAGAGGCCGCAACAACCGGGAGATCCTGGTCAGAGCTGAGAGCTGTCGCGCAAAACAGAGTCCGCTGGAAGGCAACTGTTTCAGCCCTATGTCCCATGAGAGATTAAAGGAGCAATTAGTTAGTTAGTAGATAAATAAATAAATAAATTCGCCATTTTATTTCCTTGAACGCATCGTTAAAAACATTGAGATGTCAAAAATACATTTGTAATTATACGCTTTTCTTTGCGTTTGCGACTTGAGCGCATTGGCCCTGAAATTTCTAGTACACAGTACCTAATTGTTGATGATTTCCCACTAGATGGGAGTATTCTGCGCACACTGATATCTTATTCATGGAAATAGGTTATAGGGTTACACAAATACAGGATGATATGTAAAACTCTTACAAAAAAAATTTCAAAACGCCCTAGTGCCTAAACCGTTACGATAACCTCCCCCCACGCACCGCCACGTATACAATTTTTTGTTTGACTAACCAAAACCTATCCACAGCCGGCCGCTTTGTTAATTTAGTACATACACCCTCTATAGTTTTAAAAATATAAACGTCTATACTTGGTTTGCGCGGGAGTATACCAACGATATTTTTTTACTCGAGTTTGGAGTAATACCCTTACGACACGTCGACGTAAATTCGTTTCGACAGTTGTAATAACTGGATATGTAGTGAAGAATGTGAGTAAACGACAAATAAAATAAATTAATTTCCTTAGTGGTTGTCTACCTGCCGGTCTCGATTTAGAAGCAACTAATATTTTTTATTAATTTCTAAGTAAAATTAAAATAAAAATCAGCTGATATCTTAATGACACTAGAAAAACGGCTAAAAGCGAGCTTTTGGCAATAATCTTTCGACCGACAGATGCCCCCTATTTGAACTTTGGTCGCGATTTGCGTCGTAACGAAGTCCGTGTGGCGAGGGTATAAAGCTAGATGACAGACGCTACACTCTAGATGGCTGTAACTGTCGGTGCCACAAAGCATGTCGGTCTATGAATAGGTCTAATCGTCCACATAAAAAATAAAAAGTATTATCTCAATATTTCTCATAATATTGTTGGTAAGATCGCCGCTTTCAACAATTTTTTTAATTATTTTTAACCAAAGGCGACGGATGCTGCATGTTCATCAAAAAAGTGCATCAAAGTTATACGAATGTCACAAATAAATATCACTTAATATTGTGAAGATGAAGTTTGTTTCTTTAAATTTAATATATGTTTTTACTTATATAATTATGTAGATATACAACAAGAAACAGACAGTAACAAAATCCAAGTTTCAAATATACAAATATATATAATTTACTAGATTTTCACACTTATATTACATCCACCCACCTCTGTAATATACGATGAATATATAGATTTCCAAGTCGACCAGGAAAGACAAGCAGTTTTGGGCGTGATTAATATTTAGCTCTAAACGATTTTCCAAGAATTACAACTGAGAAGATTGTTAAAGATATTTCCATACGATATGAAAGGTGAGCCGTATGAATATAACTCAAAGACAAAAACTAGTATCTTCTTAAAATCGATACAAAAAATCCAGGGTTTGGCCAATAAACTAATTTTATAACAATAAGCCAAATGAATAATTTACAAAGTGCAGCTCTTACCAAATTCCACAGACACTGCACCGTCAGACTCTAATTGTAATTTAAAACACAAGCATTGGCCTACAAGTCTCATCCGAAGGATTTTGTTTTTATAGTTTTAATAGTATTGGCAAGTATTCGATCTACAGGTCATACAATTCAATTAGCTGTTTATGATACAATAAAAACTTTTAGAATTAATGTTACAAAGAATGTAGAAAACGGCAAAATCCATCAGGAATAATACCAAATAATGAGCACGTAAAAATTCTTTCAGCAGGAGTACGTACGCCAGCATAGTTGGGCGCACAGCGAAGTAGATGCTGCTTCACCTGCTGCATGGGCTGGGGCAGCTGCAACTAAGCCGATGTTCGCCCAACTACTCCGAAGAACGTACTCTAATGAAAATCAAACGCACCTAATGTAATTTACATAGTCATTTAGCGTATTAGAAGATATTTCTCTAAATTCCATAAAACTCGACAATAAACAAAATTCAAATTCGCTCTATTACCTTGTATAACAACTACAGTATAGCCGCATCTACTCATTTCATGGTCACGAATAATCAGTATCATATTTAAAAAAAATGAATGCGCACACAAAAAGAAACTCTGAATTTACTGTATCTCATCACAACAGCTGGTACATAAAACAGCATTCCTTTAATTAAGTTCGTGTTTTTTTCCTAAAGATTTCTGCAACCCAACACCAGTTGAGCACCAATCCAAAACGAAGGAAAATCATGCCTGATTTGCATTACCATGTGTTTTTACTGGCAAGACAGTGCCATTTGAAGATAAAGCTTGAGAAAAATATCATGACAATCTTGACGTATAGTAGCATACCTCGACTAATATAGAAGTTAGAATATCTCCGACGACCCACATAACTTATAAGTACACATTACAAATAAAACCTGCCAAGAGAGATGCCATCGTTACCTAATCAATTATTTCAAGGTAAACCACATCACATCTAATTACTCATGATTCTACATGGAATTCTTTTTCAAAACAAAAAAGATATCTATTAGTGTTAAATGAACAATTAGAATACCTTAAAAGGTTATCCCCCGTAAAAAGCGCAATCATTTCAATTCCAAATTGTTCAAACCAACACAAAAAAATTAAATGTGAACGCCTGAAAAGGTTTTCTGTTTTTACTCTGTAAGCACACCTTTACCATACCCTTTAATTACCTTATTACCTTTTTCTCGTGATTTCTTTAATGGCATATGAATGAGAATACGCTTAGTGTGAAGTTGGTCTAAGTCAAGGTCATAAAAGCGCGCAAACATGTGCTGCAATACCCCGATCAGTGACCGCATGCCGAGCTTGATTAAAAAAAAACTTTTGAAAAACAGGTTTTATATAAAAACAAAATTCAGCGCCGTCGACGCGCGGCATTATAGCATTTTTGAGAGTAAATCGATTTCGCTTTGTAGAAAGCGGGATTACAAAAACGATCAGGTGCCAAATACATACATAAAACACAACAAAAAAAATGTTTTTTGTGAAAATAAAATGTCTATGTTTTTAGCATATTATATATATAAAAAAAAGAGCGAAATATGTTGCGACAGATGAAACCTTTTGTCTGAAAGATTATTTTCGTCATTCACTGATAAAAAAGTCGAAAATTTTAACAGATTTTATTATCAGGAATTTTGTTTGAAACAAACATTTTTCGATCTGGCATGTGACAAGTGGCCTGCCTCTCTCTTTACTTATATATCGGAGGGGCTTGTGCCAGCTCGCATAAATAAATACCCACATAACTTTACGGATTCTTGTTAGCACAAATACCAAGCTTTAAGCATAACATTTTGTTATTGTTTTGCTGCTTTCAATATAAAAATTTAAGCGTGAATGTTTTCGATTAAGAAGAAACAATATTAAAACAAAACCATTATTACATTCCTTTCCAAGTCCTTATAGGGCTGGAGCGAACACAAAGTTCATCTTTACACTTTAAATGCACTAAACAAATCATTTATACATATTTGGGATCTAAAAAGTTGCTCTGGGTAAAAACTATGGTACTATCCTGATATAGTATCTAAGCTCACGTTCATGCGCCCTTTGGCATTAAAAGTTAAAACGTCGAGTTTATCAAGTCCACTGAATTGTCTACGATTGGTTTTCAGGTTCGTGGATTCACGCCGAGTTTAGAGCATTTCCTTTCTTAAACTTTGAAATTTTTGTTTATTTTTGCATAAAATGATATGGACTCGAGGCTCTGCAAAAAAGTCCAGGCAACTCTCAATTCGAGATTCCGGAATAATACAAGTTCATAGAAAAACTGTATTAATCCTGCCTCCTACGGCGACACATTGCGTTTAAGGTAATTTATAACCGAAAGCACGTCCAGTTGATAAATCATCTTTATAACCGAAAACAAATCCAAGGACGATTTAAATAAATAATACTTCTTTGCTAATACTCACCGACTCAAATGTACAGAGTTTTATATGGTACAAATATCTGCTTTCGACCTCCTTGAATGTTTAACCGATCATCTCAACCAAAGAATCCTTCTTTTGGTGAGTCTGGTATAGTTGCTTTAGAAATCTCCAAGGCTTTTGACAGTGTATGGCACCCTGCTCTGCTGACTAAACTGCAAGCTATTGGAATAAGCTTAGGAACTGAATTGATTTTTCTTTCTGACCGTTCATCCAAGTATTGGATGGCGTCGAATCTTACCTCTACACTATACCCGCCGGTGTTCCCCAGGGGTCAATTCTATCACCCACACTTTTCCTAAACTTCATTAATGATCTAGTATCAATCTCCTCTATTTAAAAATTATCTCAAAACTAAATTGAGCACTAACGTCATCTTACACCTTTGGGCGTGTAAGTCAGCTAAGCTTTCAGAAACTGTTTTGTTTAGTCTAATGCAAGAGCCTTTAACCAAATTTATTATGTTTGTGGAATAATCGAGTTAAGATTGTAAATCCTTTTATACAACCGACGTCATTTAGACTAGAGTGCAATGTTTGACAAGAAGTCCTTAGTAAAAAGGAAAATATGAAAAACACCACCACTCCAAATACTATAGATGTTAACGTATCATAGTCAAGAAAAACTCTGTGAAAATGGAAGCCAATTTTAAAGAAATCGCGAAGCAGAAGAAATGTCAAGATGAAGGACTTTATTTTTGGGTGGGTGCCGAACTAGAACTCGCCTGGATGGGATGCTTGTTCATTTCATTTCCCAGCTCAAACTGAAAATGAGAGCAACACATTTTCGACGCCACTCACTTTTTATAACGATAGCATTTTTCCCCATTTCGACTTAAATTTTGTCCTTTTTTCCCGATGCACATTTGTGATTCCTGGAGGCTTGCTATAACAATGTGTATGAAAACTGCTTTATGTCACAATCTTAGAATCCTTATTTTTGATAAATGTTTCGACAAAAAAGAATGATGCAACTAAATCGGCAAACCTCCCGATACTAATAGTACAAACTAAGCTCCCTCACTCTTCGTTTATTAAAAATAAATCTTACTGAGCTAAAGTTTATATTGAAACTAAACATAAAAAGATTTTAAATGTGCTCAAACGCGATATGCTGCAAAAAAGCAGGTATCAAGTGATTAGTTAGATGATTGAAAAATAACATTGTAGCCATTAAAGATTAGGGACGATTTATCGCATTAGGAAAGATTGGTGAAGCAGTTGACATCTCAACGGAACAATTCCATAGCATCTCAAAAAAATATTCACGAACAAAAATTGTTCTATGTTTGGTGTTTAGCACGAATATTCACAATTGTGTAGAATGTCACAATTACAATTAATTAAAATTGAACATTCAATATAACACCTACATTCAATATATTCTGTTTAGCTTTATCTTTTTCCCAAACTGAAAAATGAAGTTATAGCTGGTAACATTCAATAAATGAATGTGGCATCTTTACCGTTAGCGCACATTTAATCGAGTTAGAAAACTTTGTAGATAGATTAAAAATTTGAAACTCGCTGCACAAGCTATATGGCCCATAACAAACTCAAATCTTGTACTATAGTCCAGTCAATTTAGACATCCGAGGGTACAGAAATTCACACCAAGCTGAAAATTGGTAGGATTGTTCAAAGCACCGTTATAAATGAAATGTAAAAAGTCCTCATCGATCCAGCACCTGGAACCTGGATTTACTCGGGGTCAAAGGTCACAAAAACGGGTTTTTCGCGATTTTCAGCAAAACGGTAACTTTTATCATAAAATAGTGTTTACAAAGTTTGTAGATTATGCGATTATGTACCTACAAAAAAGGATCTTATACATTTTCCCGTACGAATTGTCATTCATGAGATATCGCCGTTTTAAAGATTTAAAGCACTCATATCCCCTCACTTGCAACTTGTATGGCCGAATTGCCATTTACTTAAACTTTAATAACTTCTAGACCGATTATAGTAGAGCAACGTAATTAGGCTCATCTTTTAGGTAAATGTGGATTCTTTTATTTGAAAGAAAGAACAGAAACCTGAGTGACTCCGTTTAGAAGATATGTAGGTTCAAAGTGTGAGGAAAATCTGGAAGTCTGCGTTTTTCAGCAGTTTGCCCATACTTTGAACCTACATATCTTCTAAACGGAGTCACTCAGGTTTCTGTTCTTTCTTTCAAATAAAAGAATCCACATTTACCTAAAAGATGAGCCTAATTACGTTGCTCTCCTATAATCGGTCTAGAAGTTATTAAAGTTTAAGTAAATGGCAATTCGGCCATACAAGTTGCAAGTGAGGGGATATGAGTGCTTTAAATCTTTAAAACGGCGATATCTCATGAATGACAATTCGTACGGGAAAATGTATAAGATCCTTTTTTGTAGGTACATAATCGCATAATCTACAAACTTTGTAAACACTATTTTATGATAAAAGTTACCGTTTTGCTGAAAATCGCGAAAAACCCGTTTTTGTGACCTTTGACCCCGAGTAAATCCAGGTTCCAGGTGCTGGATCGATGAGGACTTTTTACATTTCATTTATAACGGTGCTTTGAACAATCCTACCAATTTTCAGCTTGGTGTGAATTTCTGTACCCTCATACCTATTTTTTGGTCTAATTTGACCGGACTACTATGGAGAAACAAAATCTACAGCTACGATGGTGATCATCACATATGGAATTGTTATTTCCTAAAAAAGGAATAGCTAGAAGGAATACTTGTCGAGTTCTGCCACGGATGTTCTTTATTTGCACACAATTGCTTTTCGAAGAACTTTATGAAAAGGGCTTCAAAGGCATATCGAATACATTTTTGCTTTGAGATGCTCTGTAAAATTTTGAATGTAAAGAACAAATTTTAGATGTTCTGGAGGCTGACATCTGTCTTATTTTATTTTCTGATTTTTTTCTTATTTCACGAAAGTTCCAGGTCAGTTTTCAGAATTCAGTTTAGTATTAAAACTCAATCATTCTTTCATGTTGTTTCTCGAATATATTACAACGCAGATAAGCTTCGTTTCTGCTAATCAGACTTAAACCAACCTAGCTGCCCTTCACAACAGAACAGCCAGAAACATCTACACCATGTGTAAGGACTCGACCTCAGTGAGAGAAGAATAAAGGAGCTCATAAACGTTATATCCCGGTGCTAGAAAGATGACGAAAATATCAAACCCGGGTTGATTTTCGCAAACTTTGTGGCATACTCATCACACAAACGCGATGACGTGATATCATTCCGTGCCTGGTGGTAGCACCAGTGTACATGCCCTTTAATACTCGCCTTTCAGAAAACGTATGCTTACTGTGCTTACTACAATCAGCTTACTTTTAACAGATAAAACTCAGAAAATGCAACTCCCAAATAAATGACAAAATAGTACAAAGAATTGTTGGTTGCAACCCTTATTTGAATTAAGTGATAACACACCAATGTGGATTCGATCTATGCAGAAATTTTCTTTCCGACCTGACCGCGCCACGATGCGGTTACACATCTAAATAGACCAAACACTTCAGCGACCGAAATCGCTAAATCATATTAACAGCCGTTATCAGCTGCTATCATGTTGATGCGATTGAATTTGTTTAAACGATAGAATAAAGCTGATTTTGTAGAGAGTATCCATAATAACTTCTTTAGTCTAGTTAAAAAGATCTTTTCTCAAAAATTTAATGAGACAATTTCAGGCCAGAAGCTTCTACTGCTAGTGGCAGCACTGAAGATCTTACTTCTCAATCTGAAGTGGTGATTCAATTTACCTGTTGGTGAACTTACGGAATCTCTCAATTTAATGCATACATGGGGAATTCGTGACTTATTTGGAGAACGTCTGTATGCTATATAGGCTAATGAAGCTTTAATTGCCTTCATAATGCCCTATTAAAGCCTTTACTCACTGTAGGCTCTATAGAATTCGTAGAATAACTTTGGTGGCATAGATGGCAGATCTGGTGCTCTTACTGTGGAAATTCCCAGTCAGCAGTAGCTTGAAGGAAGTGAATAAATTTCATGCTTGCACAAGCACTTCTTTTAGGATCTGTGCGGCAGGAAATCAACATGGGAAATTAGAATTATCGAAAAGTGCGTCAAAATGGACGGAATACCGGGTTAAAAGTAGAGAAATTGAACACGGAACTATGCTGCTTGGACAGCAACGACAGGAACTTTCTTAGGTTGGGACATCTACGGTTCAATGTATGTGCCCATAATTAATTCAGCATCTTTGCCAGAAACACTGTTGCCATGAGAATAACTCAGTGGATTTATCCAAACCACAAAAAAATTGCATTGAAGCCCACGGATATTACAAAAATTGAAACAAAATTTTTTGTATCGCGGCTTCGATTGTGGGCCACAATCGAAAACAAAATTAACAGCCGGTGACTATCGGGATTAGGTTAGATTGAAATGACTGCTCCCCCAATAGGGAGCCCACTTAGGCACACCATTGGTCCCATTGTGACGCCATTCAAGTGTTGGGACAAAACTCAGGCCATTTCAAGCCATTTGGAGCATTTAATAAAGCTTTAGAAGTCAGGAACACCAGTGTTTTGCGCAGTTTACGCAATCCATCAAGCAACTGGCGCTCTTTTCCTCGCGAGGTCCGGGCATGTACAGAAAAGATTGGAGACAGTTTCTTCCTCATTCTCATTGCCACAACTTCTGCATAAATCGTTGTGGGGAAGTCCCCATCTTTCGGCGTGGGGCCAAAGGGACAGTGACCGGTCAGCACCTTCACTACATAGCTTATCTCTTTTTTGTTTAGCTGAACAAGAGATTTTGAACGCTTTGCGTCCAAAATCGCCCATATTGAGTGAAGAGTGCGGCACAATGTTGCTGTGGCCCATCTCAGCCCGGCTCGAGCTAAGCTGATTTTTCTCACAGCTAGTTTATAGGTAGCTAAGGGCATTCCCATCTGGGTTAAGTGGGATGTCCTTTCCACTTCAGTTCCCTGTCTAGCAAGATCATCTGCCCTGCAGTTTCCCCTAATTCCCGTTTCCAGGAACCCAACCGAGTTATATCAAACTGAGTGTCAGTCTCACACAGAGACCTGCGGCAGTTCAGAACAGTCGTGGATGTTGTAACGACAGAATTAAGAGCCTTGAGGGCCGCCTGGCTATCCGATCGACTACATACATATATTCTTATTAGATATATTATTTATCTTCAGCCATTCGAAACCCCCCTCATATCGCAATGACTTCCGCCTGGAAGACGCTGCAATGGTCGAGTAGACGAAGAGAGGTATCTATCAATTCAATGCCTCGGAAAAGATACCACAACCTGCGTTGTTCCCAATTTTTGAGCCATCTGTATAGATACATAATGACCCAGTCGGGATAACACCATCTGTCCAGTCATCTCTGGCCGGAATGATGATATTGAAACCTTTCTCCAAGGTCCACGTAGGTGTAGTGTAATCTAGGTTGTCCGCAGCGGTGGCGAACCTGCCAAGGATGGATGAGTGACCATATGAATATGGAGTCCATCCAAAAGAAGCCTTTGTCCTGGCGGCCGTCCAGGCTGCCATTTGCTCGGCATGTACAGTTATGTGCAAAAAAATAGCACCACTTCCGAAATTTAATAAAATGTATCATTTTGTATAATTTTGTTTATACATATTAATTTTTGAATTAACCGTTTATTCGATCATTAAGCAACCATCGAAGAGAACTTTGGCATATTTTTCAACTTTTATCTTATTTGAATTGGGTCAAACGTGTAAGAGTCAAGTTTGCTTACTGTGCATTAAAATAGCCCTTATTATAATTTTTTATACAGTGGTGCTATTTTTTTGCACATAACTGTATGTCCAAAGGAATAAGATGCAATAAGACATCCAGCGCAGGATAGCTATCGGGATTACTGGAAAGGAACTGTTGCAAAAAAAACGAAAAACGATTAAACCCGTGAAGCGGTCGATCAAGACGGTGGTACCGGTATGGGTGCACCGAAGGAGCCAGGCGGCATTGATTGTCAGAAGGAACAAAAAAACAAGTAATAATTATGGACAATGCTTAGTGTAGAAAATAAGATAAAGGACGACATTCTTCCTCTTCCAGCGAACCCACTCCACTCCTTGCAATTTGCCTACTTAATTGCAATTTACCACATTTAAGAACATTAGGGCTGGCAGTTGATTTTAGCAGAACAGCGGAGCACTTGGTGGATTGTGAGGCAACAGCGAGGAGATAAGGTCTTCTCTATCACGGCCTCCCTGTTCCAGGGAAATATGAATCCTAAATAAACTTTAGGCTATATCAGAAGCCTTAACCTCGAAGGTTTTTGATGACGGGGTTGGCACAATAGACCAAATAGGTCTGTGCCTGCAACGACGCCCCTCAAGGAAAGAAGAAAAAGACATTTTTCACCAAACAACTTTAGGCAGTGTGAGATAGGTTTGTTTATTAGTCAGTCCTAGAACGATCTAAATCATCCTAGAACAGAAAAGTACAGGTTTTGGGGTTCATTAGTTTTAAAACTTGTTATTTTTTGTCCAAGAGTGTCATAATTTGGTGTTCATTAAGTTGTTCTAAAGTGTTCTAAGTTTTACTTTTTGGTTCTAGATTTTTTTCAGGGCAGTTTTGGACAAGTTTTTTGTTGTTGTTTTTTCTTAGTTTTGACAGATGTGTAAAACAAAAAAGTACAAAAAAGCGTTCATTAGATTTTCAATTCTAAGTTGTTCTAAAGTGTTTGACGTTTAATTGCTTGCTATTCTATTCTGTTCTGCTCTGTCCTGTTCTGAAAACTAATAAACAAACCTATTTAATTGAAAAAATGAAGTACGAGTTGATTATTAACCTCATACTCATAAATGGATATAATTATCCAGCTTTAGGTTAAAATTATCCAAACTAAAAATTTATCTGATGGTGGGAAATCATGTGCTTAAGTTGTAAGGCATTGAATCGTGAATTGACAAGAACTTATTTTAATATTCAAATTCGTAAATGTTAACATTTTAAAATATTGCTTATCTGCGCACTAGTGCTTCAGCTGAGTATTTATATTTGGATCAATTCTTTGATCGTAAAATATTAAGTTTATCAATAAATATGTCCAGAACTGATCTGCTTATGTATGTCTTTTTATATCAGCTAAAAGTTCGAGTTCCCAAAAATAACCCAGAGAAAAACGACTTTGTATCATAAGCATACAATGCCGGTCCATAGGGCTTTACGTAAAGAGCATGTTTGATGACCCCATTCGCCGAGACAATCACCCTGTCGTATGCTATCACCATAGCCAATTTATTAGATCGACTTTGTGCTAGAAACCATAATTAAAAATCGATCATTTGATAAACTTAGTTCAAACTTGTGATTAAAAAATTGCTATCACCAGATAGAATCCTGTTTGTGTATGTGATACCATTAAATGGATATCGAAACATTTTCTACACAGCATCAAATCTGCTCAACTGTTCTATTTAAGAAAAACTGAGCCTCAATTAAAAACTAATAAGAAATCGCACATTTCTTCCACGTTTACACAAACAAATAAAAAAATAATCATAAAAGCCACTTTGGGAAAATTTTTAAGAGGCGCCGAATTTATTTAAGGCGGGAAACAATATCCACATTTTCTCGCCTGGTAAACAGGAAGACGCAAACTTTAAAAGGTAGACTTTGATGGAGAAGGCATCACATACAGGTAAATTACAAAGCTCCGGCACGGCGTTTCAAATTTTGTAGAACCATGTAGTAACCAAGGACGGAGGAAAGGCTGTAGAAGAACGAACACTTGAAATTGAAGACGAAAAAAGCTTCTTTTCATTCTTTAAATTCTAGACAAAATGGAAAAGCTAGCGCTTAAAATTGCACAAAAAAAATAAACCAAATATTCAGTCAACTATTTAGCATGTATTTGGCAACGAATAACATCAAACAAAAAGCTATTTTCACCACAATTTCGACTTCCTTTACGAGATAAAAAAAAACAACGCCTACTTTTTGCGTTTCCATCGTTTTGTAGCAATGCTTTCGTTAATTTTTTGGCCCCTGCATGAATTAGCAAGAATTACTAAATTCCACGCCGTAATTTCACATAATCGGGACATCCATGCGTAAAGTGTTAATATTCCACTATTTAATTTCCGTAAAACCGGAAAACTATTTTTATTAAAATCATCAAAGCGATTTTTTCTCCTTTTATTTAATTCCTTTCCGCGTCTCCATTTTAACTTTTAGCCGAAAAAGACACTTGCCGCCCAAAAGCCCGGCACTTTTGTGGAAAACTCACAAATTCCATTTAGCATTTAATAATGAACTTACCTCCTTTTTACTTTTACAAAATCACTTATTTAGAAGCACAAATTAATCAATGATTGTAAGTTTTATTCCTTAATTTGCTTTGAAAATTCTTTTCTGCCGCAGCGCGAATAGAATATACCTCACACAAGCACAAATTAATAATAAATTGCAAATGGCTACCGTTTGCTCAAAAAACTAGCGATGCGACTGGGATTTTTTAAAGTAATTTATCTGAACTGCCATATAAATAGAAATATCCTGATGTTAAAAAATTATAGCATTCATATAAAGAAATCTAATTTTTATTTGTATTAATACCAAAATCAATATGATACTTATTTGTCTACAATTTAAAACAATTTTTTAAAGGATTTCACTGATTTACTGGGTTTATTGAGCTGTCAAATAAAATTTCCCCTTGTGCCGAGGGCAATAATGCCGAAAATATTAACAATTACCAAGTTTATAGCAGCAAAATTAAATCGATTTAACTCAAGATTATGCCAAAATTTCGAATTAATTTATAAACGGGTATTTAATATCGAAGATTCTCACAATTACATTCTTATAACATTGGCTTAAGCCGAAAAATTTCGGTTTAAGCTATAATTCGAATTATCCCGTTTATACGACAAAAAATTTTGGATGATCCATAATTCGAATTATTTTTGGAGTAGCTATAAATTAGGTAAAATGAATGCAATGGCAATGATTTCGGCAATTTTTGAAAGCGTGAAGTCCTACTGAGTTTCCATGCAGAGTTTATCCTGAGTTTACTCAGATTAGGCGCCCATGTACCGAGTTTCCATGCAGAGTTTACCCTGAGTTTACTAAGATTAAGCGCCCATGTACTGTGTTTCCATGCAGAGTTTATTCTGAGTGTACTTAGATCAAGCGGTCATGAAACTCTGTTTACTTAACAAAAACTCTACACTGGGTCATGGAAACACAGTACTGGAAACGGGGGTTGAGTAAAGTTTCGTTAAATCCAAGTAAACTCAACGAAGCCAGTCCGATTAAGACGGGTTTTGCATATGTGTGTTTCAGTATCCTTTAGGCCCGATTCACAATGAACGCTTCATATACTAAGGGCGACATAATGCGAAATTATTTATCTGTCAGTTCAACCCAGAACTGCCATGGAAACAGCATCGAGTGATCTTGAGAGAAAAAGCTTTCTGTTTACTTAACGAAAACTCACACACACATATGCAAAACCGGGCTTAATCGGACTGACTTCGTTGAATTTACTTGGATTTAACGAATCTTTACTCAACCCCCGTTTCCATTACTGTGTTTCCATGAGCCAGGGTAGAGTTTTCGTTAAGTAAACAGAAAGCTTTTTCTCTCAAGATCACTCGATGCTGTTTCCATGGCGGTTCTGGGTTAAAGTGACAGATAATTAATTTTACATTGCGTCGCCGTTGGTATATGTGCAGTAAACGATACTGAAACACACACATACACAAAACCCGGCTTAATCGGACTGGCTTCGTTGAGTTTGCTTGGATTTAACGACACTTTACTCAATCCCCGTTTCCATGGGCGCTAATCTGAGTAAACTCAGGATAAACTCTGCATGGAAACACAGTACATGGGTGCTTAATCTGAGTAAACTCAGGATAAACCCTGCATGGAAACATAATAAATAATCTCCTTAATATCTTAATAATATCAGGGACAACAGTTTGTATGGACGCTGTTCCAGCACAAAACAGAACAAATTAAAAAAACACGGTAACAGTAATGGAAACACAGTAACGGTGAGTAAAGAAAAAACAAAGGAGCTTTTGTTATTCTGTGTTAAAGTAAAACAACAATCTTCCATTTATGGCGACAGCTTCCAACTGATACAAAACCAAGTGATGTGATAAAAATATTTTTTCATCACATCAGTTGAGTAAGTGATTTTGAAGTTATGCACTGATGTATTTATTGTGGTTGGAATATCTTATTTTGTAATAATTTCATATTCAGCAGCGGAAGTATTAGCTGTTTTCGATTTGCCACATTTATCTGATATTCATCACATATTCTTCACATGTCAAATCTCGTACTCACTTTTGCCTCACTTTTGTTCTGTCAAATTGTAACTGATTGCAAAAAGCAAATCGAACAGTCACTTATGTGATAAATAATAAAAATTTTATAAATTAATTTTCCATACACCGAGATCAAAGAAATTGTCTCTTCATAATACTTCCGCTACTGAATATGAAATTATTACAAAATAAGATATTCAACCACAATAAATACATCAGTGCATAACTTCAAAATCACTTACTCAACTGATGTGATGAAAAAATATTTTTATCACATCACTTGGTTTTGTATCAGTTGGAAGCTGTCGCCATCTGTTGTAAAATAGGAAGTGAACCGCCAAATCGAACAGCCATTTTCAGTGAAACTGAGGAAAATGTGAGGCATATCAGATAAATGTGGCAAATCGAAAACAGCTATTATGAAAAGACAATTTTTTTGTTCTCGGTGTATGTGCCTGTTCACACGGGTGGTCACCGCGACCTTTCAACACGAAATTTACAGGTGCGGGGAGCGTTCGGGTGGGAAGGAAGTGCGTCTCGATTTGAAAGCGACTCACGTTCGCTTTTCTGACCAGCTGACTGTTTCAATTTCATTTTGTATCACCTTACTGTTCCATTTTATTTTCGTTTCACCCGTATTGGGAACAAACGTGCGATAGGACAATTTTCAGGCTTCAGTTTTGTTGCACAGATTTTTTACTAAAATTAATTATATTCAGGTAATCACAGTTTATAAAAATTTATGTCACTTTTATGAAAATCACAAACCTTGTTCCCGTACCGTGTGTTCCACCTGTCATGAAAACGACTGGACACAAAGCGAAACGTGTAAACAAATATTCGCTTTTTCGTTCGCTTTGTCGCGCCTCAAAGCGACCTGTGTGAACAGGCACTATGGAAAATTAATTTATAAATTTTTTATTATTTATCACAAAAGTGACTGTTCGATTTGCTTTTTGCAATCAGTTACAATTTGACCGACCAAAAGTGAGGCAAAAGTGAGTACGAGATTTGACATGTGAGGAATATGTGATGAATATCAGATAAATGTGGCAAGTCGAAAACAGCTATAGTAGGTGACTACCTTTTACCCCGTTTATGACTAGGTTCAACCTACGTTCACCCAGGTTGAACCCAGTCATAAACGGGGATCGAGTTGAAACTGGGTCCACTCAACCCAACTCAGCTCTCCTACCTGGGTCGAGTTGATATTTCGCCTCATAAACGCGTGTTGAGTTGAAATTGGGTTGAAGTGACATTTGTTTTGTTTGTTTACCATCCGTGAAGTCTGCCTTCGGCGTTAGTTTTGTGTTCGGTGTTTTTGTAGCGCGTTAATTATTTTATATTAACTATATATGTAAAAACAGAGGAAATTTAATTTTGACAATGGCTAAAAGAAATGTTTGGGAGCATCAGGGAACAAAAACTATGTTAGAAATAATGCGGGAACAAAATTCCCTTCACCATTTTGATGGAAAACTGTGTAGGAAGTCAGAAATATAGAAAAAGAATTAACAAAAAGAGGTTATGTTTTGATGGCAGTTCAACCCGATTTCAACCCAAAGTGAACTCAACTTGGAATCATATACGGTTGTCGAAACTTCAACTCAACCTCGACTCAACTTTTCAACCTAATCATAAACGGGGTATTTATCAAACATTTTAAAATCATTTTTCTGAACTACATATCACACATCTATAATTAAACGCATTCATTAATCTAGTACAATTTGATAAAATTTTGTACATCATTTCTTCAGCTGTCGCGCCTGCGTTTGCGTTGCTTTTGTTTGCCGAAAATAACGGTTTTATATTGCATTCTGTTGCTTGTAGCTTAAGTTTTGGATTAATTTACCGTAAAAATGGCAGAAGGTCCTGTAGAAAAGTGTTTAGAGAATACGGAATTAGAAGATAGGATTAAAAAGGATTTCGCGAACTTATTTCAGAAGCTAGGAGATAATTTGAGGTTAGAAAAATAAACATTTGTTGCTTCCTTAAAAGAGGAGACCGCTAAAAAATAGTCCTAACATAAATTTTATTTCTAGGCCGTGGTTTGGGCGAATATATACCTTAAATAATTATATTGCACAATCCCCGGCCTGGAAATACCTTCATAAACATCATATACATACATAAATATAAACACATAGTTTTAAATTGTTTGTTCCTAAAACATATTCCAATTTCTCGAGTGTCCTGCTTTATTTTGTAATTTACAGCTCTTCCCACTTTGATGAGTTTCTTCATTTCCCAAAGGGGGCCCTAGTTTTAAAGAAGCCTGATTCGGCAGTTGAGTTTTTCAAATCGCAATTGGTAGAGGACTTGGCGAATCGTTTCAACAAAATGTGGGAGCTCTCAGGGATCGGCATCAATCTGGCGATCTTAGATTTTCTAAAACAAAGATATAAGTCCAGCACTAAGCCGCAGTGGTATGGCTTTGATTTATTTTTCTATCTATGAAGCGATATTTTATGTATGTGACTTCAAGGCGTCCGTCTGGGAAGACTCCATATGAACAAACATTAAATCTGAGAATTAAGATCTTGAAGCGTAAAATCTCATATTTTGAGAAGCAATTTGACTTTCAACAGGAACAGCTAACGGTACTATATTCAATAAACAACTATTTTATTTAAAACCAAGTCTTAGAAACAAATTTTTTGAGGCTCTTATATTGCACCTTTCTAAATATTCAAATTCATAATTGTAATAAAATTTATAGAATGCGATTCAAGAAGTTGAAGAGAACCGAAAACACATTGCCGATCTACTAAAGCGGCGTGATGCTTTGACGGATCAAGTCGAGCTTGGTACAACCCAAATTCCAGAACTAAAGGAAAAGCTGAAGGATCTGCAGTTGGCGGTGGTTGATTTGTATTGAGCTTTTTGTATGTTAATCTATGTTATTTTGCAATGTAATAAAGTAATAGCAACTTGAAATTTATAGTTTGAAATGGGGATATACATATACTTCGAAACCATGAAGAAGTCCGTAGGATAGTGGCTATTTCGATCTATTGGTAACGAATCTTCGTACAAATAAGTCGCTACACGAAAGGTCTGCTAATAGGGAGGCAAATGCGGGTACTCCTTCAACTGCTGTGTTATTTCTTCACCGTGAGGAGCTTTCTTGTTTTTATATCAATGCATGTGTACGATCGAGGAGATATAAAGAGGAAGAAGCACATTTTGTATCATATCGTCTTTTCCTTTTAATTTCTTTAGCGGCTTTACAACTGGGATCCGATCTTGGCCTCTCGAAACTGTTCGCTCCACCCGTCACGATTCTGAGCCGATATAATCCAGTTTGGCATCTCTAAGCTCTAGGCGTCCTCCTAGTCTACGCCATCCTTCCAGCGGAGATTCGATCTCCCTTTGTGTCGCAGGTTCCTCTGAGCTCATACGAGGTAAATGCCCTCAAAATCGGGTCTCGGCAATCGTCCTTTCTCTCATAAGAGGCCAAGAATTCTCCGAAGGCTGAGTGCGTTTTGTTAAGCACCCAAGTTTCGGATACATATATATGTGAATACCGGCAAAATCATCGTCTTATAAAGCAGCAGTTTGTATATAACCCGCTTAGTCTGGGTGAAAGCGTCCTATACAGCTCTTGATGTTCTATCAATGTCGTCTGCATAAACCCAGTCATTGGGTGGACTCATGAAGCATTGTGCCCTTACTGTCAACCTACCATTTCGGATCGCTTTCTCCAACGTCAGGTTGAAAAGGAGGCAGACCAGGCCGCCCCCTTGTCATATTGCTTATGCGATCGTGCAATCTCATGTTCTTATAGGATTCCACTCTGACAATGCTATCATAGGCGGCTTTAAAGTCTCCCAAGAGGTGTTGGATTGAGTTTTGAGACATTTTTCCATCGCCTGACTCAGGGTAAAAATCTGGATCAGTTGTTAATTGCCTGGGCTGAAGCCATACTGGGATTTACCTATTACGTTTCTAGAGTACTGGGTTATCCTAATTCCATACATGCACAATTAATTCATGAATCGATTGGTGCAGTGTGGGCCCTTCTTCTTTAACCAACTCAGCGGGGATCCTGTTTACTAGAGGCTTTGTTGTTTTTGAGTCGGTTTATGGCTTTGCTAACTTTAATCTTAGTGGCCGCAGCCTAACATTATTATCAGATATAAAGCTCCACCATCCAATTCCTCAGTTAGCTCGCCATTTAGGAATTCATGAAATTGTTCTTCGCATAACTCCAAGACCTACGATCACGTACTTTTTGGTAGAACTCCCGCGCCTTGTACGGCTTTCGCTCTCTGCACACAAACGAAATTTTTTTCCAGGCTTTCTTTTTACGTCTGGAAACTCTTTTTTTTCTGAGCTATTTGTATATCTCTTCGCGTGCCCATTTTATCAGAGACTGCTGCATTGTTCGGTACGCAGGATTATTACGTTCAGCTACCAGGTTGCATTATTCATCGAACACGTCGTTCAGATCTCTACGACGGCGGCGCACAGTGGTCAAAAATCCCAAAAAGCTGGCCAAAAGTCGAAAAATAAAGTTTAAATCTGGGGAATTGAAAATATTGAGTTGCCTAGGCTGGTTTCAAGAGTGTCAAACGGTAGTCCAAAAAGGTCGATCGTTAACCCTGAGTCGACAATTCAGTGCTAAATGTCGACCTTGCCTCAATTATCATCTGCCGCGCCCAAGAGAAGAAAAGTATTGGTCACTTCAGAAGCACGCCAAAAGTTCTACAGTGAAGCAATTTTTATTTTGTAAAATGGACCCTTCTAGTGCTAGTAAGTAGAATATTTAACATTTTTTTTACATAATCTATATCATTAATAAAGTCAAAGATAATATAAAAGTGACTTTGATGAAATTAAACGTAAAATTACAAATTAAAATTTCAAACATTTAGAGAAAAAGTTACTTATTCCGCCGTATTCTGCTACGAAACTTTTTTATATTGTAGCTTATATTATTGTTCAATGAAATAAGCAAAAATCAGCTGCGCATAGTTGCGCCTACAATTTTTTTGCATGATTTTGTGATTTTGTTTTTGCTGCCTGTTATGTAGATGAAAATTTAATCAAACGATTTCATGTTATATTGCAAGCAATTCCGAGTGGGCATGAAATTAATTTCAGTAACTTTCAAGAATATACCTTACAAACAGCTCCCAACTTCGTAGTTATATACTCGTACAGCACACAAATAATATCTTCCTCACTATTACCCATAGGACAAATGTCTGAAGAGGCAACAAATACATTAGACAATTCCGAGAAGATTTCGCGCGAAAATGTTCTCGTACGAATACCATGGAAGATTTTTTTTAGGTCTGTTGTTAGCATCAGATTCATTTGCTTCAAGCTTAAGAAAATTGCCCCAAAAGAAATTAAAATCATTGATGAAGGATGCAAGTTACACTATCCATCATTTCGTTTATTACCCCCATACACAAACCGATTTTTTAGGCAAGGGGTCGCAGCGATGGGTGCAAATTACATGCATGACATATACTTCCCTGCGACCCCTTGCCTAAAAAATCGGTTTGTGTATGGGGGTAATAAACGAAATGATGGATAGTGTGACTTGCATCCAAGTTACACTATCCATCATTTTGTTTATTACCCCCATACACAAACCGATTTTTTAGGCAAGGGGTCGCAGGGAAGTATATGTCATGCGTGTAATTTGCACCCATCGCTGCGACCCCTTGTAGTCCAGTAAAATAGTATTTTAATCAGGAAAGTTTTGGGGTAGTTTTGATTTCTTCCGTTTTTTATGTATTTTGGGGTGCTGAATCCGAATCTGAGGTTTGCTGACAAAATTTCGTGACGGAACATTGAGGAAAATGCAAAAATATGAAAAAATTCGGACTTTTTCGCGGGTTTTCGCTTAAAACTCGGTAACTATCAACTTTTCGTCGATAACATTCACACACTAAATGAAAGAGCACAAAATTTCCTAAAAATATCACTACCCAAGTATCTCTATCCGACTCACCGTTTTGGTTCTAGCGCTAGTTGAAAATTTCCATATTTTTCTAAGTCAGCAAAAAGCCGATTTTCCAATTGACAACGTTATTAAACAGGGTGTATCCGTTAAGTTTACAAAGCGGCCGTCTGTTGATAGGTTTTAGTTGGACGAACAAAAAATCTTTTGGGAGGCGGGTGGAAATCATAACGGTTTAGCAGCTAGGGCGTTTTGAAGTTTTTTCTTTAGAGTTTTACATATCACCCTGTATTTTTGTAACCCTATGACCTATTTCATGAGTAAGGACGTAGAATACTCCCACCTAACTAAAACTGTAAAAGTCAAGGTTCCATCTTATCAACTTCCAGAGTAACGAGTCATCAAAGTCAAATTTTAGGTTTTCTTAAGCCGAAATACACATTTAATAGAATTTGAATCTTAAAGTTGTAAAAACGATTTTTTACAAATGCTTTTAGTTCCAGTAGATTTAGGGATAGTTTTACCCCTTTCGGAGTATCCCTTATCATAAAATTTGGCTTGATTTGGTATAAATCAACCACCCTAGCAAATAAATATTGAAAAAAGTGTATTTCATTGGATTATTTTTGATTATTATTGAAATTATCGCGAAAAACCCTTAAAAAGAGATATTTTTGCATTTGTAAGGATGAGGCCATATTTTAGGACTGCGCGACCCTGATTTTCGTAATCAGCGACCCAAAAAACATATAGGGAACGAGTTTCAAACCGTGGTGCTACGTTTCGACGTTTTGAATGGACAATACAATACAATTTTTTAAACTTTAAAGTTGTCTGGTGGGGGGTTTCCACTATGCAAACCGTCTGGCACTGGAGGACGTGACTTCTAATAGAAGAGGAAATATCAAAAAAAACAGCGTTTATAAAATGACGTAAGTAGACATAAATTTTCTGCACATTTGCTACCTCCTTCCTGCCAAAGCCACTGCTGGTCAAAGTTCTTTGTAGCCAAACGTTACCTGCTGTAGTGTCCTTACGCAGAAAAATTTTCAACGTTTATACTATGACGTAAGTCTGGCGTTCACGGGCTCTTGCTCTATCAATAATACAGAGTATTTTATGAAGAAAAAGGTGTTTTTAGTTGAAATTTTAGTTTAAAAAGCCCAAAAATTTGACTTTGATGACTCATTACTCTGGAAGTTGATAGGGTGGAACCTTGACTTTTACAGTTGATAAGATGGAACCTTGACTTTTACAGTTTTAGTTAGGTGGGAGTATTCTACGTCCTTACTCATGAAAATAGGTCATAGGGTTACAAAAATACAGGGTGATATGTAAAACTCTAAAGAAACAATTTCAAAACGCCCTAGCTGCTAAACCGTTGTGATTTCCACCCACCTCCCAAAAGATTTTTTGTTCGTCCAACCAAAACCTATCACCAGCCGGCCGCTTTGTAAATTTAACGGATACACCCTGTTTAATAACGTTGTCAATTGGAAAATCGGCTTTTTGCTGACTTAGAAAAATATGGAAATTTTCAACTAGCGCTAGAACCAAAACGGTGAGTCGGATAGAGATACTTGGGTAGTGATATTTGTAGGAAATTTTGTGCTCTTTCATTTAGTATATGAATGTTATGGACGAAAAGTTGATAGTTTCCGAGTTTTAAGCGAAAACCCGCGAAAAAGTCCGAATTTTTTCATATTTTTGCATTTTCCTCAATGTTCCGTCACGAAATTTTATCAGCAAACCTCAGATTCGGATTCAGCACCCCAAAATACATAAAAACCGAAGAAATCAAAACTACCCCAAAACTTTCCGACTAGGGGCCCTTTTATTCACAAATTCACTGGATTATTGCCTAAAAAATCGGTTTGTGTAGGGAGGTAATTAACGAAATGATGGATAGTGTAACTTGCATCATTGAGATAAAAAGTGATGAGTGTAACACTTCTACAGCAGAATCGACTGATTAGATACGAAAGATTCATCTCATTAGTTTAATACTTACTATTTTTTATTTTGTATTTTTGCAAAAACAAAAATTTCGAATAGATTTGAAAGTGTTTTATTTTTAATGTCTAATAAAAAATATTATTAACAAATTTGTTAAAATATAAGACGTACGTCTCATTATTAATATTGATTTTCTTCAGTTCTATTTGGAATTTTTAGTTAAAAGTTATAAAACAACGATAAAAAGTTTTAGCTTGAGTCACATTTTTTTTCTACATGGATCCGCCATTTTGTTTTTTGAAATTTAGACATCAGATTCGTTATCAGCGACCCCAAAAACCCCCAGCTACCAAGTTTTGTCTTAATTAAAACATTTTTTGACTTTTGGCCAGCTTTTTGAGATTTTTGACCACTGTGCGGCGGTCTATCAATACATGGTCTATCTGGTTGCGAGTGCCTCCACCAGGAGATATCCAGTTGTCCAGTTATATATTGACGCGCAAATCAGTGCTTGCAAGGACGAAGTTATTATTTGCTGCCATCTTTTTAACTCTTTGTCTCTTGTCATTATTTCACATGCAGCTCAGACACACAGGCGCCTATGCTGAAAGTCGCATTTTCTGTTATGTGAAATCTTTATGAGGTTTACTTCACATGACACAAAATACGGCGTTCAGCATAGGGGCTATTGCCTGTATACGTGCTCCCTGACTACTTTGGCTTTCAAATGCCCCAAAATCTGACATTCCCGCCGCGGTTGAGTGAGTATTGGATCCGTCGAAAGAACTCCTGTTCACTTCCACTCGGAATGTTTTCCGGAATCGCAAACTATTACATTCGCTTTCTGTACAGAATTCGAACGTTCCATGAGAAAATTATTTTCCTTTTAACTCCTGCCCAAAAAAACAGGTTCGACAACGGTTGAAGGAATACACAAAGAACATCACGAAAATGCAACAAATGCAGACCGCTTGGCAAATAGACAACAACCAGGTTCCGTTGTAGATTTAGCATCGATCAAGTAAAAGCTTTTCATATATTTTTTTCGTTTCTATTCTTAAACTTCTATCGTTTTTCTAAGTACATATTTGCAATTGCTAGTTCCGTGGTAAGATGTTACTGGTACCTTGAAGCCTCGGCCACGATACAAGCGGCTAGCGGCACCAGAAAAATTTAATGTCTCGAATTAGAGGCGAGCGGGGGGCGAATGGCTAACAAAGACCTCGGAAGGTGGTGGCACCCGATTTGTCACTTCTGCCAAAACCCGAGAAGAGTCACTGCAGACGAACACCTAGCAGCTCTGTTAGCAAGTCCTAATCCCACCTCCCCGCGGTGCCCCCTGGGGTACTTCTTCGGAAGGAGCTAACGGGAGACGGTCGAATGGCGAGTTCTCTGCGCCACAAAACAGAGTTTTAAGTCGGTTGGGCTGAGGGTTAGCAACCCGCTCCCATAAAACACACAATTGCTACGAATCGGCAAACATTGCCTCGGAACCGGACGGACAACACGACGACGACCTTTGCTTTTCGAAACAGGACACGAATCGGATCATGGAATGTGAGAACTCTGCTTGCTGATGGACGGCTGGATGAAGTGCTCAACGAGATGAACCGCTATAAAATCAAGGTCATGGGACTCAGCGAGACCAGATGGCCCGATGCGGGGGAACATATCTGCCCAAACGGTGAGTCCTTCTTATATTCTGGGAGAAACGAAACTGAAAATCGTAGGAATGGCGTTGGCGTAATACTCACCAAGGAAGCCAGGTCCAGCCTCATTAGCTGGTCACCAGTTTCTGAGAGGATTATTACCGTGCGCCTACGTACCAGACTAAGAAGTACTACGATAGTCCAATGCTACGCTCCAACTGAAGACGCAGACGATGACATCAAAGACGAGTTCTATATGGGACTGAATGAGGTTTTTCGCTCTATTCCAAGGGGAGACATCATTGTTTTGATGGGTGACTTAAACGCACAGATCGGCCCCAACAACACCGGCCTTGAAAACACAATTGGAAATCAAGGCCTAAGCCAAGATACCAATCAAAATGGTGAACTTTTCGTTGACTTTTGTAGTTCCCATCAACTCATGGTAGGTGGAACTTACTTTTGTCACAAGAAGATACACAAGGAGACCTGGGTATCGCCCGATGGTAGAACGAGAAATCAGATAGATCACGTGGCCGTCAGTCGCAGATGGCGAACTATTCTGGAGGATGTCAGGAGCTTTAGGGGAGCAGACACTGGAAGTGACCACCATTTGGTAGTAGCAACTATCCGCCTAAAAATCGCTGCAATCAGAAACGTCCAACGCGATGCCATAAACCGTCGACGGTTTAACGTAGACCTTCTGCGTGAGAGCATCAAAAAGCGAGAATTTGCTGGCAAACTGCAAGAAATCTTAAACCAGCAAACCGTTTCTGACGACACAAATATTGAAGAGCTGTGGAGCACAACAAAGGGCGCTATAATAACAGCAGCGGAAACAAGCATCGGTTATGTCCAAAGAAACCAGCAACACTGGATCTCGGACACAACCTGGCAAAAAATTGAACGCAGAAGGGCCCTCAAAAATAACGTGAACTCTACAAACGACCCGGAAAAACGACAACAACTTGAACGGGAATACTCCCAATTGCACCGGGAGGTAAAGAGAAGTGTCCGGCATGATAAAAGGCGGCAGATAAATGAGCTCGCAGAGAAAGCGGAAAACGCGGCAAACACAGGCAACAGTAAGGTGCTGTACCAAATCACTAAACAGCTCTCGGGAAAGCACTCTACTAAAAAGCATGCCGTAAAGAGTGCGGATGGAAGGCTGCTGTGCCGCGACGAGGAGCAACTCCAAAGATGGAGAGATTATTTCTTCGCCGCCCTGAATGGTTCATTTACACAGGAACCTCAGGAAAACAACAGCAACAATGCACAGCCAATAAGAATCACCACTCGTGCCCCATCCAAGACTGAAATAGTAACCGCAATTCATGCAATGGCCAATGGTAAAGCAGCTGGAAAAGATGGCATCCCGCCAGAATTGTTGAAAGCCGACTCAAGCCTCATAGCAGATGCGCTACAGCCAATCCTGGAAATAGCATGGAACACCTGTACCTTTCCGGAGGATTGGACGGAAGGTATCATAGTCAAAATACCAAAAAAGGGGGACCTAACAATATGTGACAACTGGAGAGGCATCTGTCTATTATCTACTGTGGGCAAAATCTTGTCCCACATATTACTATCAAGGATAAGAGAGGCAGTAGATCGAACGCTTAGAAGACAGCAGGCTGGATTCAGAAAAGGCCGCTCCTGCATAGACCACATTAACACCTTGAGAATCATAGTGGAGCAGTCTACTGAATTCCGATCCCCCCTTTACCTTGCTTTCGTAGACTATGAGAAAGCGTTCGACTCGGTTAATAGGAGCTTTATATGGCGAGCTCTTCGGCAACGTGGACTGCCGAATAAAATAATAGAATTGATAAAAGCTCTATATAACAATTCCAAATGCAGAGTTCTTCACAATGGAAAACTCTCCGACAGCTTTGAAGTGAGCGCAGGAGTACGGCAAGGATGCCTACTTTCGCCATTACTATTTCTTATAGTAATAAACGACATCCTTGTCAGCGCTCTAGATACTAGAACAGGTGGCATACAATGGGGATTGTTAGACCGCCTTAAGGACCTCGACTACGCGGATGATATCTGTTTGCTGGCCCACAGACACCAGGACCTCAGAAACATGTTAAACAATTTGGCAACAGAAAGTAGTTCAGCAGGCTTAAGGCTAAATCCGACTAAAACCAAAGAAATGCGGATAAATGCAAACACCCTTGAACCAACAGCGCTAAATAACCGTGACGTGGAACTGGTAGATAAATTCTGTTACCTCGGTAGTATTATTACCGAAAACGGCGGTACAGAAGAAGACGTCAGTTCCAGAATAAATAAAGCAAGAAGCGCGTATGCATGCCTGTTTCACATATGGAGATCGACGGAGATCTCAATTAACACCAAATTGCGGCTGTTCAACTCCAACGTTAAGGCAGTTCTTTTGTACGGTTGCGAAACATGGAAAGTCACCCAATTCATCACAGGGCGCCTACAAGTTTTCATCAACAGATGCCTACGTCGTATCCTAAAAATCCGCTGGCAAGATAGAATTTCAAATGAAGAACTATGGCGCCGTGCCGGCCAAGAAAGGATAGACGACCAAATCAGGCGAAGGAAATGGAATTGGATTGGCCACACCTTGCGACGCGAAAACGATAATCTAGCCAAACAGGCCCTCGACTGGAATCCGCAAGGAACCCGTCGAGTCGGAAGACCTAGAACAACGTGGAGGAGAACCCTATTAGCAGAGGCCGCAACAACCGGGAGATCGTGGTCAGAGCTGAGAGCTGTCTCGCAAAACAGAGTCCGCTGGAGGGCAACTGTTTCCGCCCTATGTCCCATGAGGGATTAAAGGAGCAATTAGTTAGTTAGTTAGTGGCACTTTAGCAGCGAGCAATAATAACAAGAGTGATTAGGCAGAGCTCAAGGACAAGTAAAAGAGTTAAAGATATGAAAGAAGAGATTAGCAATAACATTAAGCAAAAAGTCCAAAAAAATATTAACAAACACGCGATGGATATACATTTTATGCAAAAAACACAAGAATATGAAAGAAACAAGAAGATGTTCCTTGTTTCCCCTATTCGAATGTTTACATTCAAATGGAAGCAACAATGGAACAGAGCACGTGTAAATTGGGTTTGCACGGATTGCATGTATGCGTAAAATTTCGTGTTGCTACACAATATTAGGAATGGATTTCCACTTGTATTGTCCGTTAAAAAAGGCGGGAGTCTTGCAAGGCGAGGAAGTCACTTCCCCTTCATTTTTTATCTTTCTTTCACATACATTGCGTGTAGTATGGAAGTAATTCTGCCTCCTTTTATCATAGATATTACTTCTTTGATATTTTGACTTTTTCACTCCCACTGAAATTTTTATCAGCTGATCTCAAGGGCATTGAAACATTTTTAAAAATTTGTTCTAGCTCATCACTCTTATTATTATTGCTTGCTGACTTTAGTATTGCGGCTCTACCTCTCAACGCTCCCCACTCGTATCGTGGCCGGATTCGACCGCTTTCCATATAAAACAATACAAAATAAAACTCAGAATCGCCGCTCGCCTCTCGTATCGTGGCCGAGGCTTAACAGTTGCTCTAAATTAAATTATACAAAATGAAGTTTCTATTCTATCCATTCAATGGCGCTACAAATTAAGTCGAGCCATCGCCATGGCCTCCTTGAGGGTTTGTTTTCATACGGTTCTGGTGATCATGTTCTTCAATTGAGCACTGATCTTACCATCGCCTTGTATAGTTTCATCTTTGTTTTCTTGACTGCGGACATTTCTAGCTTTAAAGATGGTAAGAAGTGAGAAATACTTTAGGATATGGACATGGATCTGTGGGCACTTCTATTTGATGGAACAGATGATGGTTGTAAGATTTCAAGGATTTTTATCCAAAGAAATCGAAGTTACTTCCGGTGTCCCCCAGGGAAGTCATCTTGGTCCGCTCTTGTTCAACATCTTTATTTCCGATTTGTCCCACAAATTAAACAACATACCTCATCTCTTTTATGCAGACGACCTGAAAATATATAGCATCATAAGGTCCGACTCCGACGTATCATTCCTTCAGTCGAAACTTAATGCGTTGCAAGACTGGTGCAACACTAATAAGTTGCAACTTAATACTAGCAAATGCCACGCAATAACCTTCACCCGGAAAAAAAGCGTGCAACTGCAGCAATACTATATTGACCACAAGTTATTAAACCGTGTTGATCAGATCGTAGACCTAGGAGTTGTTTTAGACAATAAGCTAAACTTTAACCTACACTACGATAGTATTACTGCCAAAGCTAATAAACTCCTTGGTTTTATAAAAAGAAGGGCTAAGGAGTTTGATAACATCTGGGTCACAAAAACACTCTTCTGTTCACTAGTCCGCCCAATCCTAGAATACGCATGCCCTGTCTGGGATCCCATATTTCACGTCAGTAGCAGCAGGATTGAGTCCATTCAAAAACAATTTCTCCTGTTTGCACTAAGAAATCTATATGACCCCGCTGACTATCACAACCTTCCACACTATACGGACAGGCTCAAAATTTTGGATATTCTACCTCTGTCATGCAGGAGAAAAATGCTCATCTCTTGCCTGACCTTGGATATTCTAAACGGCGATCTCAAGGTGAAGTTCTTATCGGACAGGATAATACTCAATGATGTAGCTCGGCGTACTAGGCACACGAAAGTGCTTAAGGAATATTCTCATCGCACCGACTACGCAAGGAACGAGCCCATTAATAGATGTTGCATGGTCTTCAATGAACATAATCTATACCTCACCCATCCCACTAACAAATTGTCCTACAAAAGAAAATTAATACCACTGTTGAAATCCCAAACTTCCGTCTTATCTGTTTAAGTTCCTTACTAAAATTAGTATAGTAGATTTGCATACATATAGCCTGACCAATTAAACTTGTACCTGACTTAGCATTATGAAATAATTAAGCTAAAATGTAAAAAGTGTACTTAGATCTAAGAGTGCCTTGTTTGGCAAATAAATAAATAAATAAATAAATAAATTTGCAACGAGGTTTTTTTATGAAATACTTGTAACAACCAAGTTTTAATTTGTTTCAAACAAGTTCAAGTCGTCAAGCTAAAATAACTTTTAAACCATTTTAGCAAGGGGTAAAGGACATTTAAAATAGGGTCTGACATGTGTTTAACTTGAATTGTCAAATACTATAAGGATGTAGCATAATATTTGTCATAAGTAATGCTATAGAGTAGATTCAAGGGTTCGAGATGGGTTGGTTCGTCTAAGAGGTAGAGTTCTGTTTAGAAAGCGCCAGCCTAACGCTTGCCGAGCACAATACAGAAGTAGTGCCTATCAACAAGCCTAGGAAGCTGGATAACCATAAGAGTGGAAGTAGATGAGTAACTGCCCTCATGAACCTAGGAGTGATGATCGACCACAGGTTCATCAAGGAACACTTGACGAGCACACCGGATACAACTTCTGTTATCAGTCCAACAAGCATGAAGAGGCTGCCTATAGGCGCTTAGGTCGACGCTTCCTTCTAATAGCAGAAGTTGCTGGAGTCGATGTTCCTGCGAATGAAGGTAAGACCCTCCATGACTCAGAACTGCAAAGGAGAAGGGGTATGAAGAGTCTACTAAAGGCCGGTGGACCTTTAGACTCATACAACATTACGCAGTTCCTGCCTGAGCAAAGTAAGTTTCCTATGATTGCTGGAGATTTGCCGAGCTGGAAGCGCGTATCTTAGGCCAGATGATGGGATCGGAGAATATATTTTTCTTTAGAAAGTGTCCGGCTAGATATTGTGAGAAACCAACACTCATGCCATGACATAGGCCGGTTTTACACGACCGGACACCGAACAGACAAAACGAACGAACAAACTGGGGTTTATGAGGAAGAGGGTGAGAGAGGACGATGAAAAACCGGCCCCTCTCTCACCCTCTTTCCCATAAACCCCAGTTTGTTCGCTCGCTTTGTCTGTTCGGTGTCCGGTCGTGTAAAACCGGGCATAGTAGAGAGCTTGACAATTTCCATTTTTTTTTCTGCACAAACGATTAATAAGTTTTTTTTGCATCTATACCGTTCTTTAAAAGTACATGTAAAATTACATTTTCTGTATTGAAGTGGTGCATCTCGGTTTGATATTTGTGTTACACTTCTCTTGCGTCATGAATTTCTAGTCGAGGGAAATTAAACATAAAAAAAGCGAAGTTATGATGTAGTTGGGAAGTTGGATTTTTTTTGTTTTTTTTACATATGTTAAGATAAGCGAAAAAAAAATTTCTGCAAAATCGGTCCTGTGCTGCACCAGAAAATTGCATAAATGTCCATTTTTGATGCATTTTGAATACATTGCTACACTATTTTTTTAATTTCTCCAGTTCTGTTGGTCGTAGAAAAATAAAAAAAATTGGAAAATACTCGTGAATGAATAGACCATCGAACTGATTCGGTATAAATAGTTTAAAAATGAATCCTAACCTCAAAAAACCAAAATGTATGAAATTTTATTTTATTTTACTAAAAATGCGATAAATAGCGGGAAAAAGGTCGGATTTTGATATAAATTGGAGAAAAGATGTATTTTGATGCTATAAATACGTGGTTAAAATTTCAAAAAAAATTCGATTTTTACGGCAAAAATTGGCAGTTTTCGAAAAAAATTAAAATTGCTGGCATTTTATGCCAAATCATCGTACGGCAAAAATTTTTTTTTAAATTGTAGGTTTTTTTATGTACTTTCTTGTGAGCATACGCCATACTTCGTTATTTTATTTAAAATGCCCATTTTAGGACTTTGAAAAAAATAAAAAAATTAGATTGGGCGGTACAGCCCAAATTGAGCCTTCGGCTCCTCTAGGGCAGCATATCGTCAGTACCGGATGCTGAGCATTGCCTCTGCCTGAACCGTCACAAAGTCTATCCATACCCTCCTGGATCGACCTACTGGTTTATTGACGCACTTCTCTGGACTGACTTTTTTCTTATCACCCATTGTAGGACCAGGTTGAAAAGCATTGGGCCCGTGACTATGACCTTGGCATATTTCGTATTCTTCTGTTACTGCATTTTGAATCCTCACTTTCGCCAATGAGCTATTCGTGGCGCATTTGATCAGTCGTTCCAGCTTTGAGGAGGCTGATGCTGAGGAGTGAGATGCCTCTGTAGTTTCTACCGATTAGTTTATATATTGGACAATAAAAGATTGAATAAGATTGGTTCTTATACAATAGTAGTTTGTTTTAAAATCATTTGCAATATATCACATCGCATTTGAAAAATTGGGAAATTGATTTAACAGAAAAAAATTCAGTGAACCTATTTTCCGTATATTGAACAAACAACACAATTTGGAGCCATTTTTTTAAAATATTTACAACATTCATAACGTTGGTCAAAGTCAAGTCCGACAAAAGAAGCTCCACACTGAGGAGAACAATGCCCTGTGTTTGGTGGGACTGAAAACCAACTATCTATCACAAGGCTCTACCGCCTGGTAAAACCATTAATTCTGTTATGGTCTGTTACTAAATAGTGCAGTAGAAAAAAACAAGAGTTGGTCATAAGAATTGATCAATCTTTTACTTCACGACGATGCCGAGCCATAAATATTATTAATTTGTCAAAAATAAAGAGCTTCACAATGTACCACTGGGACATCCACTGTACAGTCTTTACCTTCGTCCAACATTCAAAAAAGACAATATTGGTATTGATTTTAATGGAAAAAGTAATTATATTTTATACAAATTTTATTGTTATCTTCACAAGCGCATTTATATACCAAAAATAACACATCTATGATTTATGGAAGACATATAAAAATCTGTTTGTATGATTTTTTTTATATCTATATAAATTCTTCTCATAATTCACGGAAAATAAATATTGGAATCTCAAGTACAATTTAACATAATTTTAAATACCACTTTTATTGTTATCACATTCAACAATATGGGTTTTAAGCCACTTTTCATTAAGCATTAAAAACTTTTGCTGTAACCCAATAATGGAGCCGGGCCTACACAAACGAATCCATGCTGTAGCTTCAAGAGCTGTAAATATTGGATATGTATTTAAAATGTATGCACCAATAAGTGTACCAGTTCGCCCCAATCCTGCCTAAATTATACATATATAATTTTATTTTATAAGTAATGTTTTGTTTATATATTGTTTACCCTACAATGGACTGCTATTGCTCCAGAACAACATTTTACTAGTTGTAGAAAACTTCTTACAATAGAGGCACTGGGCACCCCTCCATCATGAAACTGAAGATCAATATGCTCAATGCCATTATTTTCGAATCTTTCGATTAAAATCAAGTAATATAGAAATGGTAGTTACAAAAAACTAGATTCTACTTACATTTCTTTTTCATACTTAGCACCATTTAATCGAACCAATGCAACTACGTTATTTATCTTGAAGAATTGTACGTAAAAATACTTTCCTTTCACAAAAAGAAATGGTTCCGACAATGCAATTAATTTTCCTTAAAATTGGATAAAGCTAGAAATTCACAAATAATTCTTGTTTTTTTGTTACCAGGTACTATCCAATTCATATCCCCTCCTTCAAGACTAGATATCAAATCGTATTGAACAGAATCGAAACTTTCTAGACTGAACCAATTCAAATTACTGGCCTTTTCAAGTGCATAGAAGAAGTACTTCATGTCCAAAGTTGGTTCGTTAATAAGATTTGTGGTATCACGAAAGGGCCTAATGTTAGTTAAAATAAATGACACTGAATCAAAGTAATAAATAATCAAAACTCACAGCGTCTTTCCCCTACTGATCTTTCGTATTAATGCCATAATGTCTTCAGGTTTTTTCTTAAATGCTAAAAGTAGAAGAGCACCGACCAAAAATACTGCGTTTGTATATTTTTCAGGATCCAGATAGGAGCTCCAATGTATAATCCTCTTTTGCGTTCGTTGTATTAAATATTGCATTGTGACACAATATCTATAAATATCCGACAGTGAAGGTGGCCCAAAATATGAATTTATAACTGGATAATCAGAATCATCCACCGTAACATAAACCGTACGTGGGGCATTTCGAGCCAGGAAACGTGAAACTGTAGCAAAATAGAATTTATGTGGAAATATTTCCACAATGTAATCTCTTTCAATCATATCAATTTTGACTAGATAAAGTTAATAACGTTTATTTAAAATAAAAAAAACAGCAATTTTTTGATTTAGAATTTTGATGCAAAGGAAAGCAATATAACGTTACGATTGCTTTAATTGCCAAATTAAAATTAAATTAAAGGAAACTTAGGACCCATTATACGAGAATTAAGTAATCCATGACTAGTTAAAGATATGCCCACATGAAATGAAGTTACATTGCCGAAAACATTGGGTGGTTCTACACGAGCGTACAACGGACACATTTTTGTGTTTTCAAAACGTCATTTGGGGAGAAGAGGGTGAGAGAGGATGATGGAATTCCACATCCTCTCTCACCTCACCCTCTTCCCCATAAACTCACGTTTGTATGTTCGAATTGGTCGTCCGCTGTACGCTCGTGTAGAACCACCCATTCAGATTATGAGATATTTTAACATTTTAGGGCAGGGAGTTTAACAATCTTCATTTCAGTTTCAAACAAACCACATTCATGGAAACTTGGGCAATATTACATTGATCGATTTGCTTGATTTGCCGCAAATACCTCAGGATATAAAATTCGCAACATGGAATGTCAGAACATTATATAGACCTGGAGCAATGGCAGAAATGATAATCTTAGAGGTATAGAATAACAAGAACTACAAGGACTGACTAAGATGGACTGGTAAAGGAGTCCTAGAACGAAGAGACGATACCATATCCTACAGCGGCAATAATGATTCCAGAAGGAACATTGGGGTAGGTAAGTACGTCAGTCCTTAACAATTAAATCCAAATTTCATAATATAATATTCATCACAGTGCACGCGCCCACAGAAGAAAACCCAAAATAAGAAAAGGATGACCTTTATGAAACTCTTGAGTGACTTATGATAAAGTCCCTTCCTACGACGTGAAGGTCCGGTTACACGCAACGATCTGCTTGTGCAAATTGACTGGCGCAAGTCAATTGGTGCAAATAAACTGAGTGAACATGAATCGGTTTACAAGCAACGATTTATTTGTACAAATTGACTGGCGCAAGTCAATTGATGCAAATAAAATGCGTGAAAATGACACTAAATGACGCTAATTTGATACGATTATTATATTATATTAATTATGATAAGGTCGGAGGAGCGTCATAAAATTTCACCATTCACTCAAGGGCATGCTGAGGGTTGTAGCTGCGGCTTGAACATCGTTTAAACGCTCATGCCAAAACACCAACCTCAAGCCGATTTTCTAAGAACACATATTTTGCACAAGGCAACCTTTTTCGCTTGCGCCAGCCAAAAATTTGCTTTTACACGCAACGATTCACTTGCGCAAATTGACTTGCGCAAGGCAATTGGCACAAGCAGATCGTTGCGTGTAACCGGACCTTGAAAGTCGTATTAGACGATTTGAACGCAAAAGTGTGTAAGGCAATGGCCCTTATTCTGGTTGTCACTTCACCATAGTGAGAATTGTCACCTTTAAATATCAAAGAGAAAAATCTCACTTACAAACATCAAGTCATCAACAACATCACAATTGTCACTGAATTCTCGGTTTCTCGATATCAGTGACAACTGTAATTCGCCTTATCTCACTGAAATGTTACTTTTTTAAAGAACCATAATAGCATTTTTATCTCACTTCACCGTAAGTGACAACCAAAATAAGGGCCAATATATTATTACCCCCGCGCTGGGAAATCTCACCATAGCTTTAGTCATAAAAATATAAAC
This sequence comes from Thereva nobilitata, assembly GCA_963855945.1. NCBI lineage: Eukaryota > Metazoa > Arthropoda > Insecta > Diptera > Therevidae > Thereva > Thereva nobilitata. Next base: position 39,959,811 of record OY979694.1, on the reverse strand, counting down.
AAGATGACATGGACCTCACCAGATGGCAGATACCATAACCAAATTGACCATGTTCTAGTTAATATTAGACTATTGCATTCTGGATATAAGATGTAACCAAGGAGCGAATGTGGACGCCGATTATTACCTAGTTGTTGGGAAAATGAGAGCGAAAAAACTAGCGACAAGACAGAAGAAACAACAACAAAAAATGAACAAACAAAACAGGAATTTGAAAGGATATTAACAGGAAAGTTAGAGGAAAAAACAAGGAGTCTGGAAATGGAAACTGAAGTGAACCTGATGCGGAACCCGATAAAGGAAACAAACAACAATGTATTAGGAACACAAAACAACGAAAGAAGGAGGCACTGGTTTGATAATAAATGTAAGGGAAGCATTAAAATTAAAAACTACGCAAGACAAGTGTACTTATCAAGGATGACAAGAGGAAACCACGAAAAATACGTAGCAGCCCGAAGGGACACGAAAAAGTTATGAAGGAGAAAAAAATGGCCCCTGTGCTGAAAGTCGAGTCTTGTGTCGTGACAAGTAGTTTGAACTGAAGACGTTTCAGTCGAATTACGACTTTCAGCGCAGAGGACTAAACTAAACTTATCACTTCTACTCTAGGCCCCTGTACTGGGAGTCGTAATTCGACTGAAACGTCACTTTCTTCAACTCAAACGACTTGTCACGAAACACGACTTGACATTCAGCACAGGGGCCAACGAGACCACTTCAGATGCTAGGAGTTTCTTCGAAGAAGTAAATAGAAAGAAACGGTACAAATCCACCTGCACCTATTGCTCGTAGTATCGATTACAAACTCGAGGTGTGGGAGAAATACTTTAGAGACTTCTTCAAAGAGAACATAATCCTAACACAGAGAGAAACAGACAACCGAAGTACAGATGACCCAGAAAACGATACACCAGAACGTACAATAGCAGAAGTTGCAAATGTTGTTGCGAAACTAAAAAATCATAAGGATCCAGGTTCAGATATCTTAAAAAAATGGTGGGGAGGTCATGCCATTCCTTAAAGTCTCATTTGAAAATTATAAAGAAAGCAGAAAGATGCCGGAAGAATGGCTTCTAGGCACAATTAATACTTTCACACATTTTGTTAAATAGGCTAAAACCATATATGGAAGACAAAGTAGGAGCTTACCAAGCAGGATTTAAAAAGAACAGATCAACAAAGGACTAGATTTTCATAATGAGACAACTACATATAAAATGCTGGGAAGAAAGCATTTATATACAAGATTACAGAAATGTTTATGATCTGCTTTATAAAAGATAGTTGTGAGTTTCCGGAAAACATTAACAGAACTATGCAAAATGACGACGAAGGGGTATAGGACACAAATGAGAATACGAGGTTGGAATTCAATAAACTTCTCTCAAGAATCATGTCTGCGATCTCACAAATACCATGGAAGCAATAATGAGAAAACTAGAACTTAGTGGAGCAAATAGCATCTTCACAAGAAACATTCAGATACTTCGCAGGTAACATTGTCATAACAAGACACAAGACGTAAAATAAACCTTTAGGGGCAATGCTTTAGTTTCACGTTTTTATGTAAAGTTTAAATTATATCTCACAGTGTAAGTTATTAAATCTGCCAAACTTTTCAGAAAAATACAGATATCTAACTAATTTTAAATAATACCATCCAAACTCCTAACAAATGTGGTTAACAAATGTATACTGCAAGCATATTCACTGAAAGAATATTTATATTGGTGGATATTTTGATTTAGAAGAAAAAAGAAAAGAAATTAGTCCACAAAAATAGCTTAAATTTTCTACTAAAACATAAAAATACATTTTAATGTCTATATCTCATGTCATTTACTGAAATCTTATATATGTACATTTACCTAACCTATTTATTTTTATTTATTTTAATAAAAATTGGTATTTATTTTTTGGTAACTGAAGTTGGCGCCATGCAATTACCATCAGGATAACGCTTTTGAAATTGAGCTATAAGTTCTGGATCAACAAGTCGAATTCCATCTAGTTGGTTACCAAGTGTTATCCTTGAAATTTTATATCTTCTTGAAAAACCAATTAATTAAATATAGTTATTTTTTTTACTTACCAATTTGGCTGAACATTGTGCGGTCTGCCAAAAAGTTCGATTTTTCTAGTTCCAGGACTCAGTCTTTCGATAATTCCATAAATTTCATCTGGTTTATGACTAGTGGCTCTTACTTCAGCTACAATTACATCACAATCTAGACCTCGATTTAAATTTTTTGGACTCCCTTTCATTCCAACTAAACAGTGCTCTTTGCCATGATTTAACCAATGTCCTGTTCTACCAGTCCGTATAATTCTCTGTAGTTGATTTGTTTTAACCCATATTAATTCATCGACACGCTCGTAACTGTAAGATTATATTTTTGAAATTAAGCAATTTATTGAAAGTTAAAATTAATTTAGATTAATGCAGGTATTTAAAAAAAAAGATTTTGGATAACTTCAGAAGCTTTTTGGACAGTGTTGCTATTAATTTGTATGCGAGATGAAACACATAACAAGTCCTGGAATCATGCAGGGTATTGTGAACAATCGTTGTTCAGTTTAGTACGTAGAACTTGAAATGTGAATTTTTGAACGCGGAGTGTATACTAAAAAATTCACCAACGGACAAAAATTCACTAAATATCTAAGCGAAAGACATTTTCATATACATACATCGTTATTAGTTATAACATCCCGCTCATTTGTTGTTTACAGTTTAGGACGTTATACAATTTGAATTTTTAAAGAATTAGAATCGATTGTCCTTGAGAGCTGTATATAATTGTCCCTGCGTGAAGCAAAGCTGGTGAAAGTAATCTCTTACTTTTTTGGAAGTCTGACCTTATTTGTTGTCATTACGTATGTAAGGCGAATAGGTACCTGGTGTCGACAAAACATGAATGCCTGAATGTGAGCCGATTATAATCTCAGCGTGTTAGAAGTTTCGTCTAATAAATTTGTACAAAAAATAATAATGAAGTGATCGACAGGCCTGTTGAATAGTAATAATTATGTTGTTGGCCATGTGTCTGGGTGGAAAACAAACGCGCAATATCAGCGATTGTATCTAGCCTATTCCAGACTATAGAGGGAAGTCAACACTAGTACTTAGAGAAGAGGGACTGTCCCCAAGTGCCCCAGACAATTAATGGATAGAGTCTTCTACAGGATTTACAAGGTATATAAGTGCCTCAAAGAGCTTAATGTCATAAAATTCACTGGACCTGGCAATATAATTTTCCGGAGTTTATCCAGGCTTTGGCAAACTAACAGTTGTTCAGCCTACCGTGCAATAGCAATCATTCCTATTCTCTCCTAAAACATGGTGACAATATTTCAACAAAATGTTTATAGAGTATCTAGAGCTTTGGAGTCAAACTCTGAAAAAGTATAACAAATGATTTTGAAATCATTTCGAATCTTTATGTTGTGTTTGACCGGTTCTAAAAGTTCAACTTTTCGTTCAACTTCAAAACTTTGTTCTCTTTCGCTCACATGCAATTGTGAAAGGGGTACGCTTATACTTTTCTTGGGTAACAATTTTCAATCGAGATAAATCATAATTCACCACTTGTGAATCTTGCTATCTTATCACTTACCCCCATAATTTAAGACACTCTCTGCCCAATTCCATGGCTCGTCCGGTTACCCAAAGAAATATTAAACCATCATCTTGCAACGCAGGAACACCCAATTGCCTCATCTCGTCATCAGACATTGTCCCTAAGCACGACAAAAATAAAATAATTGTATGGATAAAAACGAAATTAAAAATACCATATGGTAGCTCCATGTGAATATCCCAAGGAGGATCAGCCATAACAACGGCGAATTTACCTAAAACGGTCATGTCTAAGTACCTGAAATAATAAAAACCGAATATTTTATTTCAATTTTTCAGAGCAAAAATACCTTAAATCACACTGTATCCACTGTGGGGGATATAAAGTAGCACTAGGATCAAGTGTTCGCTTAACTAATGATCGGGCACAATTTTTAAGGTTTTCATGTCTTATACAAGTGCTGCTGTTGGAGTGAGTATCCACTTCATAATGGACATATCTGATAAAGTAAAAGAACTCACTAAATCTGCATTCTGTATAAATATAACAATTATTACTTGCAAGTCGCCATATGAAAGCATGTGTTCAAGAAGCTGCAGTCACCCAGCGATTCATCAGTATGAGATTGTATAATTTTTTTAAAATGTAATTTTGTACATTTATCAGTTTCTTCTTCCGATTCTTTATCTTTTGCAATATCTTCGGTAGTGTTTTCTTTATCAGTCGATTCTGTATTATCCTCTTCAATACGGGGTTTCTTCGATGCCATTTCAGCAGTAGCTTGCTGAGCTCGTAAGCACTCAATTTTCGTTCCATGAGGACAGAATTCCATTACTTGTGCGCCTCCATGAGATTTAAATTTTTCTGCTAGGGATCTTTCTTTAGCTGTCGGCTTTGTAAGTAGTTCTAATATTTCCTCTCCAACTTGTTTACTTTGTTTTTCTCGTGTTGAAGGCATTGATAACAGAGACTATAAGTATACTTCTATAGAATTTTGGGATAAAACAAATTTGTTAACATTTCGTAATTACCATGATATCAGTTGCATCGGTGGATGTTTCTTTAATAAAAACTTTTTTCTCCTGTTCTTTACTTTTGAGTGATTTACGTGAATTTTCATCATCGTCATCGTCGCTTTCATCTTTAAAGATAAACTTAAGGTGATATTTTAAGATAATCTTGAAATACTAACATTTCCGCTTATAATCCCCTTCTGGTTTAGGTGCATTATTTTCAGAAACTAATTCTTTATATAAATTAAGAACTGAATTATGATTAACAAGAATTACTTCGAGCCCAGTTTCACCGCCAATTGTAACATTCTTAACGCTATTTTGTAGGAAAGCGGATTTTAATTAATCTTGATTATGCATTATATCATTTTCACTTACTCTATTACATCTTGTGTTGAAAGCTTCTTTAATATGTAATTAGTGGAATCACGAGAAATAATTTTTTCTAATAATTTCTCAATTTTTTCATTCAGTTGAGTGGAATTTATTGGTAGTTGAAGGGCACTATTCGATAATATTTGCAGAACCATTTTTTCAATGTCTGCATCGGAATCTATAAGAAAGTTCAAGTTTCATTTTAATGCTAAAAGCGCTCCAATAAAAAAATAATACAAGTTAAGTATGTTTAAATGCTAAAGAGAAGTCTTGAAAATAATATGTATGAACGCAACAATGCAACCAATAGTGCAAGAGTGCAGTGTCTGGAGAAGGAAAAAAAAGCGTAAGCATGTGCCAACGCTGGTTCAAGGATTTCCGTGCCGGAAACTATAGCTTACAATATGAGCCTCGTTCTGGAAGAAGTGAAGATCTTGATGAGGAGGTCCTGCCAATCCTGGTGAAACAAAACCCCATTGTAACCATTGAAGAACTAGAGGATAAGCTTGGATTTGGTCATTCAACTTTTTATCGTCATTTTCGCGAAAAAGTCTGCAAGCTGCGGCAATGGGTTCACTGAGATGAGTGTTTGGCAACTTCTAAAATGTTGTCATTCCATCGCAAATCCCGAGATAAAGTTATGCCTAGATTGACAATTTACTCTGAGATAGAAGGAACGTCAGGTTTTATTAGAGACAAGACCCTATTTTGCTTTGGACGCGTTGAATTCAATACAATAAGAATGAGTTCCAATCGAATTGAAAATTAGATCATGATCAAAAAGACAAGGCACGTATGTACTTGTGTAAAATTGTTGAAGGAGGTTAGAGTAACGCAGAGTTTTATCATCAATGAAGGTGTGAATTGGGTTGGAGAGAATTGAGAGATCATTAATTAAGATTGAGAAGAGAGCAGGTGATAAGATTGACCTTGCGGAATATCAGCAGATATAGGGTGGGATTTAGATTCGACACGATCTAATACTACCTTGATTAAACGGGCCAAGATAACTTTTAATCCAGTTCTTTAAAACTGAGTCGAATCAAAGCCTTTGAAGATATCTAAAGCAAGAAAACCAGATTCGCAAAAATAATGGATGTTTTGGTTAAGGTACTTTGTTAGAAACAAGGGCGCCAGTATATCATTTGGAGTACTGTCTGTCGAATAGAATTTGGTGGGATTCAAGATATTCCATCCATCCAATGACATAGTCCAAGTCTCGCTGCCATAGCAAAGTACTGGTCGTATTACTGTTTTGTAGAGTGAGAGTTTCGTTTTTCTGTGCACAAATCTTGAGTGCAGTATTTTTTTTGGGCATAAAAGGCTCTATTAGCCAGTAGTATTCGTCTAGTTATTTCTTCTTTTTCTTCGTTTCTTTTTGTGGTTGTAGACCCAAGGTAGATTGTTTTATCGACTAGTTCTAGGTTATGTTCGTCGTTTTTCTTCATTGATCTTCAGGCCTGTCTTTTGCCGCTTCTTTTAATTCGACATAAGCTTCTTTTGCTGCCAAAAAGGACCTTCCCACGATGTTAACGTCATCCGCATAACCAAGTAAATGTACCGACTGTGTTGCTATTGATGCACTTCTCTGGACTGACGTGTTCCTTATCACCCATTCTAGGGCGAGATTGAAGAGCATTGGTGGGGCCCTTGTCTAAGTCCTTGTCGAACTATTCTGTTATAACATTTTGGGTACCTTACCTTGACCAATGAGCTATTTGTTGCGCATTTGATCAGTTGTGCCAGCTTTGAGAGGACTCCTAATTCCGATAAGATCTCCTCTCTCTGTTTATTGAGTCATATGCCTGTTGAAAATCGACAAATATCTGGTATATATCTACATTCCTTTCCCAGGCTTTCTCCAGAATTTGCTTTAAGGTCAGCAGTTGGTCCGATGTTGACCTGTTTGTCCTAAAACCAGCTTGATATTCCCCTATAAGGCTTTCCGCTATAGGTTCTAGTTTTTGTTTCACAAGGATTGTGAAGGTTTTGTAGCTGGTGCTGAGAAGTGAGATGCCTCTGTAATTTTTACAGGTTAATTTATCTCCTTTCTTATATATTGGGCATATAATCGCTTTCTTCCAATCATCTGGTATAACTTTCAAGATATTCCACAAGCTGATGCCGAATATGCTAAGTCCACTTTGGAGTACCTACCTAGCCAACCAGGCAGACCGAGACGCTCGGAGACCGAAATTGTCGGCAGCTAAAGAGGCTTGGTTAAAAAAGCAATTTTTGACTATCACCTGCTGCTAAGTATCCTAAATTCCACAGGATGGCTTCAAACATCCGCCACAGCCGACCAAACAATCGCCGATCCTAAATACACGAGATAATGACAGCAAAACAGCGCACCAAAGCCCTAATTGGGCCTCGGGGCACACTGGAAGCGGCCTTTCCTTCGCCTAACCTAATATTCCAACAGAAACATATTTTAGCAACGTGAAACAAGAATCTCCTTTAGGGCGCGCGCACACAGAAAGCGGAGCGGAGCTGAGCTTATCAGCTCTGCGCTAACTTTACATTAAAAACCCCGGTGCTGCGCACACTGTGAGCTAGCTCCGCTCAGCTCACAGTGTGCGCAGCACCGGGGATTTTAATGTAAAGTTAGCGCAGAGCTGATAAGCTGAGCTCCGCTCCGCTTTCTGTGTGCGCGCGCCCTTATAGTGTTAGAATAGAATTATCTTTGGATTCTGGCCTACAGCCCGCCGAATTTACAATATAAATTTCTGTTGAATTGTGAAGTTAAATAACTAACGAACACATAAGAGTATGAGATATATTAATCTTGAAAGCATCAAAGTCTAGCTTGAAGACGTCAAGTGGACAAAGGCAAGGATGTTGAACCTGATGGCAAATAGTAACTGCGTCGTGGGACGATTAGAGCCACAAGGAAAAAAACACGACAAAACAAAAAATTACCTGTTTCTATCTTGAGACTCGTGGCATGGTCTTCATTTAAATCAGTTTTTAATCCAGAATTCGACCCGGTAATGGGAGCCAAAGCTGAAGAGCACAAAATGTCTTGCCTTTCCTTTTTTCGTTTTTCGAGCTTTTCGCGCAAAGTGTTTCTTTTAGTTTTAATAGCTTGTATTTCATCCCATGCATCTGACATTTTTGCTAATAAATAAACTTAATAAAATAAAAGTAAATAACTTTTTTTATCACGTTTTTATTTGATATCAACACAATTTGTTGTTCTTTTTAAAGTAAGCAAACGTAAAGTGCTTTTTGGTTATGTTTACTATGATCTTGTTCTTGAATTATACTATAAATACAGCATTCTGCATTTGTATAGGATTTTTTTCTACATTTGAAAGAAACTCAATTTTTTATTATTCGCGCACTAATCTATTTTTAAAATTAAAATATTTTATTGAAGTAATAAATAAATTGGTAATAACAATTAAAAGTATATCACCAATTTGTTGAAATTCTCAAAAGCCTTTTAAATTTTACTTGTTCAATCAAATATGGTAACTCTGAGACTCCTAATAAACACCTAATAACACTACACAGCTGTTTAGCCGCCTGTAATATTTGACAGTCTAATTCCAAGACTGGGAATCCCTAATCTTCTCCGGTAAAGTTAACATTTTATTGTAAAAATGCATGCCAAGGAAATTAAGCAAGCCTTAAAGGAAGTGCGTGAGTTTATCAAGAATAAAAAAATAAATCCGGCAATAGAAAAATGTGAAGTAGGTTGTCAATACAAGTATTTATTGCAGTTTAACCACACATTTTTGTTGTAGGAAGTTCTTAAAGAGGAACCAAAAAACTATATGGCTTTAGTTCTTATGGGAGCTGCTTATCAGGACAAGGATAAAAAAGAAGTATTCAAGTAATTAAACATTTAATAGTAATCCAAAAGTATTTGTTTAATGAATAGGCTGCCAAGTATCTTAGGGAAGCTGTCTCTTCATCTTCGGATCCCACTGTTGCCTTACAAGGCCTTGCAAATTGTGCTGAACCTGAGGAGCTTCCAGATATTTATAGAAAATTATTAAAACATGTTCCGTACGTTTAAGTTCTATAGAAAAATATGTAGTATATAAAATGTTAATTTTCAGAGATAAATACCAGGATTATCATAAGAAAATTGTAACAGCCGCTTGCAACAACAACAACAATCTACAAGACTGCATCGATATATTAAAAGGAGAAACAAATTTAGAAAATAATGAAGCCAATACACAGAGAATATCATCAGCTTGGAAGAATTTAGCGCTTATTTTAATTAAACAAGATGAATTACCAAATTCAACAGAAACATTGGTATGCACTACTTTTGTTCCTTCACGTAATATTTGATAAAATTGAACTGATAGACCACTGATAAAAAACCGATGTGAACTCTGATGCTCTATGAGCCACCAAAGTCGTACTCGCGGGCAGGCATTTGTTCATTTTTCACTCTCCCACATCTATACAGCCTAGGCCTTATAGACGATTTAATGGGGAATGTATGCACGCTATTAAAGCTAAAGAAACGGTCTATAGAGCGTACAGGCGTTCTCCAAACGAGTCACTTTGTCGTGAGTATATTAAGTTGAGAAACTCCTGTAATTCCATCATCACGAAAGTCAAATCATCATCTGAAGATAGGTTGATAAGTAAGATTCCCAATACCACTGCAGGCAGTAAAAACTTCTGGTAACTTCCACCAAGAAGAATTTTACCTTTTCCACTACACATTCTTTCATTTATAAGGTGATAACAGAAAGAAACCCAAGGCCGATCTCTGTTCGCCCCGAATTATCTTCCCGTAACTGCTATGACACCCTTGTCCTCGAGTATACCACCCATGGACGAAGTTTTCTTCAGGACTCGCGAAGTGTAAAAGTGACTCAATGAGCCAAATTACACGGCCTATCATTTCTTCCATCAACACTTCCAATAATTCCAATAAACCGGTTTTATAGGCAAGGGGTCGCAAGGAAGTTTCTCACTTGTGCATCCCAAATAATTTTCAACTGCACCAAGCAACACACTCACACAAGCATAACTTCGTTCTGGGGGGGATGCAAAAATTATGAGAAATTTTGTTGCTTTGTATACAACTACATAGACAATAGAATCGTTACACGGAAAAAATGTAGAACAGTTAGTTTATCGTGTAATTCTTATAACTTACACAAACCGGTTTGTTAAGAGGAAAAGTGTTAGGCCGTGTAATTAGACTCAATGGCCCTCCGCAGACTTGTTCATCATATCAAAACAAAAACCGGTTTTATAGGCAAGGGGTCGCAGGGAAGACAGTTTTTCCTTCATCATTTTCCATCATTTGTTCTCCCAAACATTTTCTGGTTTCACCGTCCATCACAATGAGGCTTCGTTCAGACGGCGACTATTCGATTCGAGTTTTTCACGTATACGGTTTTATCGAATACGGGACGGCTCTTCACACGGGACTGTTCGATTCGATTTTTTCACGTAAATCTGGTTTGATTTTAAGAACGTATCCCTAATATATGTCCATTTTTTTATACTCGCCTTGGCTGAAAATTAAATAAAAATAACGATTAGTGTTATTAGGGGCTTCTAGCACCTAAAAACATTATAATTAGCGCTAAATAATGCACAAAAGCCGGAAAATATTCCTGAAGAAACTCGATATGTATCCAGTATTTTTTGAAAATAGTTCTTTACACCTTTCGAAAATTATGTTTCTAATGTACTCGTTCAATAATAATTTTTTTTATTAAAGGTACTTGGCAACGGGTTGTTTGTAACTGGCAATTAAAATTCGATGCACGAGATCGAAAAACAGCCTAGAACAAAAAAGTTCGAGATTCGGGAAAATTTCAGTCATGTGAACGACGCAATATAAAACTAAAGGCTACTTCATCACGAATTCGATCAAATACATTCGAGATTTATCGAATCTTAGTGGCAAGCTCGTACTGTATGCGGGAAAACAAATTTCACGAATACGGGAGTTTCCCGCACGGGCATAGTGGGAACATGCTAATGTAATTATCATTGCCACTGTTCTATTCGATAAAATCCCGTATACGGTTTACGGGAAAAAATCACCGTCTGAACGTAGCCTAACACAAGCATATTTTCGTTCTGGGCAAAGCTACTTTGCTGTGCTTGCACCCCAGCACTACTACATAGGCATTACAATCGTTACACGAAAATGATAGAGAAAAGTGCTTAAAGTGAGTTCAGCGTGTATTATCAAGCTCATATTAAAACCTGTTTGAAACGATGGACAAGTTTGCGAAGGGTCAATGAGCTTGACGACAATAAATCCACTGACCCTGACAATATTACCCCTCTAAGAAATGCGCCTCACCTTTGGACTTGGGCAAACTTTTCGCTCTTACTTCTCCGGAGTATATCCAGGCTTTTGGAAACTAGCTCACGTTCAGGCCATTCCGAAAAAGGCGAATCTAATAACTCTTCTAACTAACACCCAGTAGCAATCACTTGGCGAGTCTCTGGTTACTTTAGATATCTCCAAGGCTTTTGACAGACCTTGGCAGCATGCTCTGCTGGCTAAACTCCAAACTATTGCTAAACTTAGGTCTAAGAACAAGATTGAGAGTTTTCTTTTTGACCGTCCAATCTAGATAGTATTGGATGTTGTCGAATCTGAACCCCACACTATATCTTCCGGTGAACCCTATCAATTCTATCACTCGCAGTTTTCCTAATCTTTATTAATGGTCTTACGCTTTCAACAATATAAGACAACCATGTGCCAGACTTTCTTCATTATCGTGGACTGATGTTCAATTCAAGAGCTGCAGAATCGTGTCGAATTTAAGTCTTTCAAAACCGATTACTGTCTCATCTCTAGCAAAACCTGCTCTGAGTGAATTTAACGGTTAACCGACCGTCCCTTAACATAACTTTAACTGAGGATCTGCGATGGAACGATGTTGCAAACCACCAAACAAACATTCCATTCCTTAAGAGATCCATGCCTTTCAGCCAGTAGCCAGGGCTTCTTTATTCGGTCGCCTCGAGTACAACTGATTCTTCTGGGCTGGCGCCTCAAACCACATTAGCGTGGCTGGTCAGAGTGCAAAAGCACACACCTTTCTCGCCACCATTGACATACTGAGCCATCGTCGGAATGTAGCAACCTTGTCAAAATATTATCGCTATTACTATAGCGACTGTTCCACTTAAACTACCACCATCCTGCCTACACGGCAATATTTTTCCCGCAGCACAAGATTAGCCGGCTCGGCTCACTCTCATACCGTGCAGTCCCCCCTTTTGCGTTTATAAATCTCCCCCTTTTGCGTTTATAAACACTCTTCCGCAGTCAGTATTTCCCAACTCGTATAACATCTAGAGTTCAGACGTAAAGTTCATCGACATCTACTAGAGCACCCCTAGACCTCCTCATCCTATATGTCATCTATCCTTCAAACTAAGCAACTAGACATTGCCCCATGACATGCATTACCATGCAACTAACATAACAGACTGGTAGTACCCTTGACAGACTGGTGATCCCTTATCTTGGCTTTTCCAAATAAAAAATAACTATAATTTATTTCAGTTAAAATCAGCCTTGGAAGCTGCTTTAACCGATAAAGAGACTGAAAATTACTTAGAATGTTATAAACGATACCTTAAGCTACTTTATAAAATAAAAGACTATGAGAAATTACTAAGTATTGCTTGTACTATGACTGAAGAATTCCCACAAGAAGTTTATCCACTAGAATGGATTTGCAAGGTTTATAGCGAACATATTAAGTCCGAGAATCTTATTGTTCAAAATTTTCTAAGAGAACCAATTGATAAATATGCTGAAAGTCTTCTAAAATTGAGCAAGACTTCTAGTTTAGGGCTACTGGTAAAAGCAATTACATTAACAGAAGCAAGCCAATATGTTCAAGCCAGAGATTTATTACTGCAAGTTAAGCAAATGCAGCCAAATTTTTCTATTGCTTTAGAGTTTTTATCTCAAATATACATTAAGCTAGGAGCATATAGTATGGCTATAAACATATTCAAGCAACTGAAACAAAAGAATTTGAATTACGCTATTTGTTTGTCATATTCAAGTAGCCCCGAATTGTTGAACGAATCTGTGCAGTTATTTAAAGAGTATTTAACAGAATCAAGTCAGGAAGAACGAATTAAGATTCAAGCTTGTTTAGTGCGGTAATTTTTAATATTATACTACCTCTTTTTATATTTAACAAATATTTTCTCACTTAGATGCTATTTTAACTTAGAAAAATTCAGCGAGGCATTAGAACAAATAAATTCACTAAAGGATCAAGGAGAAGTCCAAATTGCCTCAATCATAGAAGCTGAGTTTAGGTACAAAATTGACCAAATATTAACGAAATATTTAACTTATTAACATTTATTACAGTTCTACAGAGGAATCTTTAAATATTCTTGAAGCTATTAACGATGAAAATAATTTTGAAGTTAATTTCTTAAAAGGGAAAAAATATTTTGAAGCAAAGAAATATGATTTAGCACTTACCTTCTTGCTCAAGGCAACTAGACTTAAACCATATTTTTCGGAATGTTTTGAGCAATTGGGTAGAGTTTATGCAGCTAAACATGACATGGGACGGGCACAAAAATGTTTTGAAAAATGTTCAAATTTAAATCCTCACAATGAGGCTGCTGTTTGTCATTTAAGTGCTATTTATAGAAAAAATGAAAATTCGGTAAGTGTTATAGAGTTAAGATTTTATTTCAAATGTGTGTTAGGTTTTTAAAAGTTAACTTGTTTGAGGAGGTATTTGATTTACTCCGACTTTGCTATCTTATGCTACTAACGCTGATGTTTCTAACTTACTTTACTTCGAGAGCTAACGTAAAGTTTTGGTTCAATTTAGCAGTTCCATTTGACATTGGCCAAACCTAGTTTACAACTGCATTCGTAAACCTTTCGGTTCGCTGTTATTCTTGCTGAAGAGAGCTAGCAGCGATTTTTATTGTAGAAGTGTATAAAATGAAACATATATTACTTTCATTGTTGTAGAGTAAACATATAAAATTTATAGCTGTTTGGTCTGCAGTTTAAACTGTACTAATCTATTTTGTACCTATTGTACACTCTTCTATAATTTCAGGAATTAAATGTAGCTTTATTGCAAAACGTTCTTAAACATTTAGAAGGAAGTCAATCAAAATGGGCACTTTTCCAGCTTGGTCTTCACTACTTAAACATAAAAAAATATGACGATGTAAGCTATTTATTTATTAAAAATATTTGTATTTTAATATGACGATTTTTAGGCCATTCATTCACTTCGTACCGCATTACGCTATGACATAAATTATATCCTTTGCTGGGAAGCCCTTGCCGATTCTTACCAACAAAGAGGATCCTACAATTCAGCAATGAGAGTGTATCAAAAAATTCTTGAACTTGATCCATATAACATCTACGCCAAGCTTCAAATTGCAAATTTAAAAACAGTATTTACCAATAGCGAACTTTAATATTCAAAATTCATTCAAATTTGGTTTTTAGATCTTGAGAATGTACACCGAAGCAATTAATTGGTACACGGAAATACTTGCAGAGAAATCTGACTATCTGCCAGCCTTAAAAGGATCAGCCGAAGCTCATTATGGAATGGCATTGTACTTACTACCCCAAAGATTATTAGGTCGGGGCAAGGATCATTTACAGCTTGCCGTCAATCATTTACAACAGTAAAAAAATAGTTGTAATTGTGCAATAATTATTACAACAAAATATTTCCAGAGCTTTTTTGGTTGGCAAGCGAAACATGATTTGGTTATGGCGATTGATTGCTAATATTTTCGTTATGGTTGCCTGTATGCCTACATCAAAGGCATTTCTAAAAGTTTCTGGACAATTAGCTGGACAAGAGGAAGACGAAATTATGTTTGAAAGAAAGGAACTTTTTGAATTTGCAGCAAGGTTATTTTCATTAACTCATTGATTTTATACCTAAATTAACATTAAACAAATTAGATTTTATACATGTGCCCTAAAACTACAACCCGAAGATACATTTCTGTGGCATGACTTATCGCTTTGTTATTACAATTTTGCCCTACTTAATGATGATAACAATATTAAATTAAAACATATGACTTTAGCACTGGATGCCAGTAAACAATCAATTAAAACTCAACCAGGTAGATGGCAAAACTGGAATTTGTTCGGAGTTATTAATACAACAAAAGGTAAATTATAATGGAAATAGTGATAAGAAATGAATCACAACCATAAATAATTTATAAAATTTTAGAAATTAATGATCTAGCAATGGCACAACATTGCTTTATTAAGGCTCTTCAAATTGAAAGGAAATCGGCAACAACATGGACCAATTTAGGAGTATTATACTTAACACAGAATTCAATAAAGCTAGCAAATCAGGCATTTCAGAAGGCTCAGCAATCAAATCCATCCTTTGTAAATGCTTGGATAGGTCAAGCAACAATTGCAGAAAAAATTGGCGAATGTGAAGAGGCCATGGATCTATATCGCCATTGCACACAACTAGAGTTTCATGTCGAGTCGGCCCTAGGTTATGGTCATTGGGTTTCTACAATCCTATCAGACCCGGAAAATTTAAAAGATCCAAAATATCAGTATGCTATTGAAAAGATGCATGCGTTACCAGTAGCGCTAGATTCAATGAATTGGTAATTATGTCTTGCGTTTATTATATTATTTATTTTTTGGTGTTGCTGCCATTTTAGATTCCTTAATTTTTTCCGTAGTATAGACTCAAATTAATTAGAGTTCACATTCAAATAATCTCTATTCGTCTGTTTTTCTAGAATATGCTCCTAAGTTAAGTTATCAAGGATTCATTCCTTGCTTCGATCTTATATTGTTTTATCCCAATATCGCAAAAGGTTTAAAAATTAAAAATAATTAGGTAGTTGCAGTAGAACACTATTCCTAGATGTGCACCGACCGCGCAGCAACTATGTGGGTTTTAGTTAGGCCATTTAAGTAGGGTTAAATATTTCTGATGTATTAATTTTTTTTTTTTGAAAATGGAATAAAATGCACGAAACATTCCAAGAGCGTTTGCGGAGAATTTAGGCTACATGACAGGCAAATACTCCAGCGAGTTGTTTCTCGTTGCCCCGACGCCAGAGTCGCGATAGAAATGGTTGAGGGTAGTAGGTGGTTGTGGCAGTTCCTTTCTTCACTTCTCTCTTTCCCTTCACTATCTATCGACTAGAGCTTGCTGTTCGACATTGCACTCTATACGAAAAAATATATTGTCGACAGTACAAAGGGCTTTCCCTGAGCTCTAGTAAATATGAGTCCAAATCTCAGTTCATTGGAGGCATATTGAAAGACTGACGGAAAGCATAAAAACTCCTTCGGGAATATAATTTTGGAATTTTGTAGAACTGTATTAGATAAAAGATTTGCAATTGAAGCAGCCAACGATGACTTAATTAATGGCGATGGTTGATTAATTTATATAATTGGTTTTTAAAAATTCCGTCACCAAACTATAAACAGGCGCGAAAATAAAAAGTCTTGATGCAAATGAAAGAAAGCCCGCATTACGCCAAGTGTTGAAAATGAGATATGACAACGTGCAGTGATTGTTATGGTATAACGTTAAACCATCAATAAGGTTGATCATGTCACATTGGTGAAGTAAAATATCCAGAACACTTTGCACATAAAACATCTATAATGGACTGCGTCAAGGTTGCGGTCAGGCCTTTCGCCTTTTCAACATGGCTTTGGAGAGAATGATCCGAGAGTTATAGGAGCTGTGTTTATGAAACCGAAAAAAAACAAAGCAGCCCAAGGCAGGTTAGAGTAGAGCAGCTGTCAAAAAACGTAGAGCAAATTAGAGCAATTAAGAGGAAGAAATCCGATGAAGCAGAGGAAAAGAGAGAAAGCAGAAAATCTTGCTTTAAATTGCTCCTGTTTAACTTAGAGCAGAGCAGGCTCAAGAAACACAAATTAGAGCAATAGAATTGCTCATGAAACCATTTTGCTGAGATATCTCAACCTAGCTCAACCTAGAGCAGCTCATTAAACAGCTGGAATAAGGAACAATCCGCCACAACTACACCGAAATATTGGCGACACAAACCGTGTCCATATCATTGGCAGAACATTAAGAGGGTGGCACAAAAACAAGAGGAAAGGAAATTATAACCCTGCGTCTGGGAGACGATCCTGTCTGACTTTATTCCTGTCTGACTGAATATGATCCATTTCAAGGTTAAACTCATATCATAAAATACCGTATCAATAAAGAGAAAGTAGACAGACCAAAATAGAACGGATATACTAGTAGAAGACCAAAGGGCGAAAGAAGAATATCAAAGAAAAATAGAGTTAAGCCTAAATAATTGAGATTTAAATGCAGAAGTAAATGATAACCTTATATGTAAAAAAGAAGAGTACCTGATGAAGAATGGTTTGACGAACAATGTAAACTTGTAATCGACCAAAAAATTGAAGCTAGAAAAGCATTACTGCAGAGAGCAACAAGACAAAGCAATCAAAAATACAAAGAATTAAGAAGACTGGCTAAAAGACTGAGCCAAAGACAGTACTTGAAAATAATCTAGAAGTGGAACGAAACAAAGGCTGGCCAAGCATAAGATAGAAAGACGAGGTGTTAGAAGATATAAAAATGATGAGAGAATGTTCATTTTATGGTGCCTGGGCCTTCACTTCATACTATGGATACGCGATTTTAGCCGAGTTCGAGAGAAAAACCTGTCGTAGAATAGTTGGTCCCATTCCTCAACAATGTACGTACGAAATCTACGAGTACTATTGCGACGTAGATGTAAAGATAATCAAGTCCAGTAAACTCCGATGGGCTCTAGCTCGTTGGAGTTTTTTGTGGTAGGATTCATCGTGGTAGATCACACATTCGCTGGGGAGAGGAAGTGTCTAGAAGGAATGCCTAATTGAAATACCGATTGTAGAGCCATTTAGTAAGTAAGTAAAAAGTCACGGTAGCTGATTTAAATTATAATTACAGTTATTCATTTTGTGTTTTTTAACTGAGGTCGTCCTTTAGTATATTTTATGTTCCACCAAGAATTATAATCGCTCATCGATATTTTTACCCTCTTTTGCCTTTCGTAAATCTTATATTACTGTTTTAAGAATAGGCACCACTTTTGCATTGTTTTTATCAAGAGATTTAGATTTTAAAGCCTACCTCAGTTGCAGATGAAGAAACGCCATTCAAACACAGCCAAGTATACTTCTAATAGTTATTTTCATTAATTTTTTCAGGTATGTTAATGCTGAAGACGATAAATCTTCAGTTGAATCTCTAACATATTTAGGATACTTAAATTCCCGATACCATCTATGGAGACCAGCAATCCAAGCATTCCGAAATGCTTTGAAAAAAGCTGTAACTACTGAGCAAAAAGATAGACTGTTCTGTAATTTAGGATATACTTACCTTAAAAATGAACAATATCAAGACGCGATTGACACTTTTAATTCCATGTCTGAAGCAACATTGAAGTCTACAATTGGTGTTGCTTTGGCATATTTACATGCTGGAAAATCAAAAGAATCATATTCAATTTACAGCTCGGCTCTTGAATGGTTGGCTGTAAATGAAGAAGAAAAATCTGTTATTTTAGCAGCAATGTCACCAATGGTATACTCAGCACTAGGAGAAGCACAGACTAAGACTATTCTGTTTCAATGGTAGATATTGTTGAATTTTTTTTAATTTAATTTTATTTATTGATGATAATTTCCAGTATTGCTTTGTCTAACGCTCCAATACAAGCCTTCTTTGCTGCCTGTTCATTAGGGATATTACACAAAGATTTTCAATTATCTGAAACTATTTTGGAAGAGCTTCGAAGATATGAAGATGATGAGGAATATTGTCATCATATAGCTTTTCTTAAAGCACAGCTTTATTTCACTAATGTAAACAAATTGTGTTGTAGTTAAAATCAAATAATTAAAAAACATTTTTTTTAGAATGAAGTACGTAGAGGTTTGGTGCATCTAATGTGTCGAGTTCACACGTTCCCTGGTCGCCCATTATTGCGAAAAGTGCTAGCAAATTATGTTTTGCAAAATTGTAAAAAGAACAAAAAGCAACTTGCTTCAGGAAGTCGGATTGCTGAAGGTGTCCTTTTGCTTAATTTAAAGAGTTGTAAACGGTTAGTAATTACATTAAAATTTAAAATAACCGTTCGTTTTATGTATTTTCTTAAAAAGGCAAACTGCACTGGAGGCCGCTAAATTCTTATGTATTGCTAGCGAATCCATGAAGAGAGTTAATAAAGTAAAACGAAGCAAATTAGCTCAACAGGCCATACACTTGCATCCAACTTGCCAAGTTGCATGGAATATTCTAAATGATTGTAAAGTAATTACAGTTGCATAAATTATTGTTTTCTATTTTTTTACATAATTATTACTCGTATTGTTCAAATATGATATTATACAAAAAAAAAGTGTTTAAAAAATTTATTTATGATGTTTAAAGTAAAATTTTGATTTTTTAATAAGAGTATCATAGTCTTTAACTGGTTACAGTAAAACTTGAGTAATATGGTGTTTGTGACAATAATTGGAACTTGTACTTTAATGCACATGAAACCTGTAAGCGCTTAAATAAAAGGTAAGCCATAGGTTACATGCAGAAATATAAAATTTATTGATTGGCGAGAGGAATTCATCGGGTATGAAACCCTTAAATGAGATCAAAGCAACCCTGACAGTCTTCAATAAGTGTGTTTTTGCTAAAGAAGAACACTGTTTGGCATCTCATTGACGGCATACACCAACCATTTACTCGGCTTATATAATCCATTGAATTTTCGTTTTATTAAACAATATGCTTTGACTTTAGTTTTAATACACTTATCCTAGCGCAAACATTTCATAATGTCCAAATAGTATTCGGTGTTCACCGTTGGCACGTTTGGAAAGAATTCGGAGTGCACCACACCACTGTAATCCAATAAAACTGTCAACATTATCTCGATTTTGGGGCGAATTTTAAACGCTTTTTAGGACTCGGCTCGCTTTCGAGGCGTCGTTCCGAGAACTTTTGGTGTGTTTGCATGTCATATTCGTATACCCATATCTCGTCGCCAGTTATGATGCGTTCCATGACGGAGCGGTTCGTAATCAGTGTCGTCTTGACAGATTGAGGACTAGTGCCCGCACTACACTGGTCAAAATTCGAGAAAACTATGGAAAGGGCAGGTATCTGACCAGCAATGAGATCGACTCATATCTGGAACATATGCACAACTTATTTGTACCAGCGATGGACAAGACTATTCCAAGGACAAAGAGTGATAAATAATTATCTAAATAGGTTGAGGAAAAGAATATAATTCCCGATAACCAGTTCGGATTTTGGGCATTGGCGGACATATATTGGAATTTTATAAAAGGCCAGTGTACCAGAGCAGGGTCGAATTTAAGAAGACTCGATACAGGGTCGATTGAGGGCAAACTTCGTCAGATACGGCATAGACTTCAACTGATCATGATTTATAAAAATGATTTCAAAGAAGAAGTCCGTCGTCAAAAATGAGAACTTCACATCAAGTAGGGCCTTTGATATCAAAAACAGTCTGCAACAGGGTACGGTAAACTCGCCGCTCGTATGTAATATCTTTAATCAGTCCACTTCGGACTGGTGTATGCGGATGACGCGATTGTGTACAGAACGGGACCGAAAATCGGAGTGATCCAGACGCACCTGCAACGTGACTTCGAAACAATCGAACGCTATAGTGATGATTGGAAGTTGAAGATCAATTGTAGCAAAAGCGAATCGATCATTTCCCAGACTCGTCTAAACAGAGCTTTTAGCGATGAGCACAGGAACTGGAAAACCTTCGAAATTTCTATTAATACTGGACAACCATTAGAAAATAAATTGGAAGTAAATACCTTGGGCTTTGCCTGGGCCAATACTTGTATTTAAATATAAATGTAAGTGCCGCTCTTGCCAAGACGAACAGGGCGTTTCACATGACAAAAAACGTTTTTTTTATAGCAGACAGCCCATGGGTCAAGGTGATCTGCTATCAAGCCTTGGTCAGGCCCATATTTAGTTATAGTTGTCCTGTATGGTTCAACATATTCCCTTCAAACATGGAAAAGCTTCGGGCTTTTGAAAGACAATGCTTAAGCTTGTGTCGTACACCCGAATCTGGCGACACTAAGTTCAACAACAATGCCAATACTCTACTATAAGGCATTTTTTAATAGGATCGATAATTTTATAATAAGGTTGATTCGAGATCATGTTGCTAGAGCGACGGAGAACGACAACGACAATCCTCTTATTCGATACCATCCATCATAGTGCAGCCTGTGAACATGGATTTACTCCTTCTGTGACATTAATCTATCTGGGCAGGGATGTTCAGAATCTTCTGAGGATCAGTACGCGAATCTCAGAGAGAGAGAGACAAGGAAGACGCCTTCAATGGCAATAATATGTGTTGGATGCTGGAGGATCCCCCATAGTTGAGTATCTTTCCTTTCTAATTAAGGTATAGGATATTTTTATTGCATGTTAGTTTAAAAGATTAGCTTAGGACTAAGATAGAATATAGTTCTAGATTTTACTTTAGTAATAGAATTAGATTTAAGTAAGTTTAGACTATTGGTGCGAGCTTCTACAAGCTCCTGTTATTTTCCCTAACTAGAGTTCTTGGAAGCCCGTCGCCTGGACGGAGTTCACCCGAGCTAATACCTTCGATGTACTCCGCCCAGGTAGTTGCTTTAGCTTTACGGATAATTAAATTATAAGTAAGTGGTGCAAACTTCCACGAACTCTAGGCGTTGCGTTGCTTTAATCGAGTCTCTAAAAGCCTGTCGCCTGCACGTGGGTCATCCGCGGCAGATTCAACTGTTGAGATAGTAAAATAAGTTAAGATAGTTTAATTTTTTTATATATAAATTAAATGTAGTACCGAGTACCTTTTTTAAGAGCCAGGAGCTCCAACTAACCCCCCACCCCCACTCCAGTTGTGATAAGAAAAATTATGTCTCTCCCGCCTTGAAATTATTATTGGAGCATTCAAAAATCACTCTTGCTAAATATAGCAAAAAATTTGAAGCGATTTTGGTCTGTAGCGCCAACTCTAAATATTTACCATTTTAATAAATGCTTTTTGAAATTAACAAAAACCTTCTGCTATAATTTTATTTAATAAAAAATATAATTTTCAAGAAAACGAAAAAAAAGTGACGCAACTCCTTCGAGCCGGATTTGAACCAGCGACCTATGGATATCTGGCAAATTTTCTCAACTACAGTCCACCGCTCTACCAACTGAGCTATCGAAGGCACATGATTTCCGTAGTCAGAATTAAAATTTTTAGTTCAAGAACAGAATTTTTAATAAATTTATTCAAAAATGAATAACATTAATTAAAATAAATTAAAATAAAATTTATTTTTAGAATATTTATGGTTTATGATGTTAGTGTAAAAAAAAATTCTATTATCAATAATTTATAAGCACAAAAGAGGACGATGGTATCATATTGTTTATTGTGAACAGCAACTTTAAATGTACTAGATTTCCTAGCCTGAAATGGCATAACCTTCTATATTTACAAGCCATGAACAAGAATAGATATTGAGAGAATCGGACTACCAAATTCTCTCAAATTCTCAAAATTACACTAACAACATAACGTGACTTCACCGAGTTGTAGTCCGATTGAGCGGAAATTCGCTCTCAATATTTTCCTTGTTCATGGCTTGTAAATATAGAAGGTTATGGCTCAACAGATTTAAATGAAAATTTGGGAAGGTGTAGGGTTGCTTCCAGATTGAAAGATAGGATAGTTTAGGTGCAGATAAGTGAAGGTGTTCTCGAGATATAGAGAATTTCAATGTTTCACTGATTATATTTAAGTTGGCGGGGTGAAAAAATATATAATTTTAATTGTCATGTATAAAAAAATCCGTTAAATTTTCACGATGATTTTAAAGTTTTATTGATAGAGCGTGGAATGACTGGCAATCTGTCTGAAATCACTAATTAGTAAAAAAGAGCACCTTCGAATATTTTGTTGTTGCTGTTTAAATCTTGCATAGTTCTATGGAATGCTAATGCTTCGAAATCGAAGCTTACCAATGATTTACCTTCAGTATCGATTACTTCAGAAATAAGGCAACAAATGTGGATCGGGACAATTTCATGCCCACTTCCAAGGTAATTGCAAGATAACTTGGAAGGTTAATGAGCAGGATTTTGAAGTTGACAATCGTTGAGCCGTACATAATTCGCCATTATTGTCCAAGACGTTCTATGCTCACATAAATGTTGAATTTTGCGTCAAATAGCTTGGACTATCTCATAAAAAAAAATACATATGCAAATATGTCACGAAACGAAGTGACATGGCTGTTTTTGGTGTTGCTAATGCAAATACGATCGGCGAAATAACATAATATCAAATGGGACGTTCTGTTAGCACTAATGGAGCGATATGGCGAATTTGTTCATTTCCCATTCATAAAAGATATCCAAATGTGGTTTAATATGGTAGTTCATCTCGAAAATGGCCAAAGTGTATATTTTACAATGGATAATGCTGCGGGAAAGGATGAACCACCACCATCCACTACTTTGACAAGTTTCTTCGCGGTTTGATTTTGCTTTGAATGTTTTTATTTACGTTTATTATTAGTTAATGTCCGTGGACCGACGTCATTCAACATTTAAGAACAGTCCGATTTTAAGATGGAAGCATCCAATTACAATAAATGTCACTATTACAGCATGCACCTAATGTTGTGGTTGGTGCGGGCCAATGGATAAATTGTGCCAATATTGTTATGCTTTAAAATTTCAAAGAGAAGCACCTGGGATATGCTGTTCCAATGCCAATGGCTCCACCTGAGTCACGTGGAACAGGGCCGTCTTTTGGGATGAATGGGCCCCTGGGCACAACATCATCAGGGGCGTGTAATGGCCGGGTTCGAGTCGGAACTAAAATGGAAAAGCGACTTTTGAGAAACCTCATCTCTTTTAGATCGGACTCTACTACGCGCGTCAGGACCTTCTTCCAATATTCTTCCTCTGCCTGAAATTGCTTGCTTGCAATAAGGAATTGACAGTAGAGATGCACTTGTCATGTTCTATACTATGTTCATGCTCTGCAATTAAATTGTTATGCTTTCTTTCAATCGTTGAAACCGACGGTAGCAAATGGAGAATCAAGACTGGACAATAAACCGCAGACGAAAAAAAAATACACATCCAGTTGATGGTGAGTAGAGTAGCCAATCACGTGTCACTAATTCGCCGTTTCGTAGCTCCCTTTTAAATATCTTTGTGGATACATATCTAGTCACTTGTTCATATTTTCTAGCAGATTTTGAAAAATTGCCGTCAAGATTTTGGCAACGCAATGGGCCATTTTTGATCCCTACATCTATTAAATTGATATTTTTTCTGTCCCATAAACCGGAATCTGTCTCTTTGGAATTGAATTCTGTTTCTCTCACGGTTTTGTCAATATTTTCAAGTTATGGCTGCTGCTACTAGACTGAACTAGGCCAACTAGGGAAATACCCCCACCAGCGTTACCGTTCTACTACATATGTAGTAGTTTTACTACCTTTTTAAAAAAAATTGATAATCTACTACACTACTATCTCAAGTTATCATTCTACTACCTTTTTTTGATAATTCTAATATTTTTTATTTATGGCTAAATCGATCGCAGCCCACTCGTTACTCGCTGTCAGAAACATGTTTCCATTCCATTCTGTTATTTTGTTTAATTTTGTATACGATAAATATTAAAACCAGAAAAGGCAAATTCTCCTGAATACCCATCTATCACCAATTTTATTAAGTCGTTTTCGCATAAAGTTAAAGCCTCTAATTATGATGTGAACAAATTTGTACTGAGTGGAGGCTGCTTAAAACATTTAGTGATAACTTCCAATTTGCCCGTCCCCGTCGAAGAATATTGGTATGAAATATCTAAGATAAAAAATGCAGTAGGAGAGTTTTCATTCGAAAATCTTTGTAAATTTGTTTCTGACTTGTAGTGTTATAGTGCTGCAGCCGAGTGTGCATTTTCGAAACTCAATAGGATTAAAAAATTAAAAACAAACCGCTTAGGCACAAACAGTAAGCTTTATTATGGCTGCAGATGAACTACGAAATCACATTAAAACCCACATACTTTACGTTGATTATGGCAATATAATATAAATACGGCAAAACAATGAATACTCTTAATGATAAAATATATGCGTAAATGTTCATAGTGCTAATGGGGTATTTTAAAATTGATTTGAAATCAAAAAATTTACTACCTCATTTTTCAAAAAGGTAGTAGATTTTACTACTCTCAAAATTCATCTTGCGGTAACATTGACCCCCACTCTCTCGCGCAAAACTTTCGTGTATTCGTGTTGGTGATTCTTCGGTGAAATGGGTGTCATATTTTTTTAAACACTGTGTTAGTTTGGTTAAATTATTAATTTTGTCTCTCTCATTCGCTGATCTCTTTCTCTTCCCTGCCCACTTAACGCGAGACCTTTCATTTTCTTCTAAGAAAAGTGACGAAATCGTTTTTTTAAATATCAATAAAAATTTGAATTTAGGGGATATAAGTATACTACTTACTAATGTAGGGGCTGTAGGGGTACAGACAGCACTCGGTACAAGCTTGTATACAAGTGATATATTCCGCGGTCGCATGGACAACGACAAACCTATGATAATTTGATATGTCGCAAAAATTGTATTCACAAAATTCTTAAGCTCTGCTCTTTCCTAAACTTCACAGGGCCTCGCGAGCGAGCGAGCCAAACAATTTTTTGGCAATAAAAATCATTTGAATTCATTATTTGCATTTTTACTTCATTGAATGGGTCACACAAATCAGCCTATGGGCCATAATTGTGTCACGGGGTGGGTCTCTATGTAGGAAACTCCGTGAGCGAATTTTTTTGGACTCTGGGCCTCTCCCTGAATTTTTGCACAGGGCCTCCAATTGCCTGACCGCGGCACTGATTGTGTGTTACGACCAGGTTACGAATCAAACTGTCGCCTCATAGGAGCACTTAAGATTTAGTCCCAACTCAAATACAAGTATGCACATATGAATTATTATAATGCTTCGACTACTTCCGTTTAAAAAAGTCATGGTTTTTATGGCGATGGGGCCCCCGTTGGCCCGGGGCCTCTGGGCAAGTGTCCACCGTGCCCATGCGGAAAGACGGCACTGACGTGGAAGCGCTTCGTTGTCCAAACGGGAAATCTTCGTTGTCCAAATATTTTTTACAACTTCATTTATTTCGCTATGATGGGTGCAGTGAGTCGCACCGGGTTCCAGCTAGTATTATATACGATATTGCTTGACATTTCCTGGTGTTAGGAAGTAATTTGTCCCTAATCGCTAATTTCTCTAAATTCTCGGACAGGTCGGAGATGAAGAAATTGAATAGAAGAGGTCCAAAATGATTACCCTGAAGAACACCAAAGGTTACTTCGATCTCTTCGACCTATGTTCGTCCCTTAAGATAACGAGGGATCAATGTGCGTATCAGTTTGATCAGTCTGCATTGTACTATTAGACTTGGGGGGGAGAAAGTTTCACAGAATCTTTCAGCAAACATGTTACAAAATTCTTGGAGCACGAGGAGTATTTTATACCATTTGTCATTGTTGGTACATAGCCTGAGATCTTTCGTTTTATATAAAGACTGGGATCCATATGTGTGTACGGGTAGGACCATCTTCTTATTGCTCGGTGGTCTTATGCAGTACACAAATTTGAATGGAATGGATGGACTATAGTAGGTTTGCAAGATTTTAGTAAAGGTGCACGTATTTCCGGCTCCATGCAGTTATCGACTATTGCATTTATTGTGAGATAGATCGCCTCGCAGGCGCCCATTCATTAATGTTCAGCTCTAGTTTTTGTGCCCCCCATTCAATCTGGGTGTAAACATCTTGGACAGCTCTTCGAGGAGAAAAGTCGGATCGTCGCCTTGTTGAAGTCCATTATAGATGCTGATTGATGTGCATAGTGTTCTGAATATTTTACTTGACAGATTGGTAGTACAAGGGATCATTCCTAAGCTTGGGTTTTTCCACAAAAAAAGCGTAAAGGAATAACGGAGAATATCTTATACGCAATAGTCAACGAGGTTATACGACAATCGTTGTGTACTTACATGCTTCCTGTGTTGTATATAGACTACAACTTTTCCAGTTTTCT
Source organism: Thereva nobilitata (assembly GCA_963855945.1). Lineage (NCBI taxonomy): Eukaryota > Metazoa > Arthropoda > Insecta > Diptera > Therevidae > Thereva > Thereva nobilitata. The sequence goes on along the minus strand of OY979694.1, from coordinate 39,932,654 downwards.
GACATGATTTCACACGGATGAAAGAATTCGCAGATTCGTTCAGAAATATCATCAAATCTTAAGAAGGTTCGGCACTTGGGTTGTGGATAGAGTTGAGCCGGACTTACACGAGGCAGTACATTTGTCCCGTAAACCATGGTAAATTGTACTGAGGCCTCAATTTTTTGAAATATCCCGGTACAAAAATAATGTCTTACTGGTTTATGAGCGTGAGATAAATGATTGTGTAAATACGAACTGGAGAGATTTCTTACATTTTTGTGGCAGTGAAATTTCGTACTGGATATATATTTCTTACTTTATTTGAGGCACTGAAATTTCCAACATGAAATGAGGTGAGGCGAGATTGTAAATACGTAGGTACTGCAGAGACATTTCTTATTTCTTTTGCGGCCACAAAATTTTCAACTTGAAATTAGGCGAGGTGAGATTGTAAACTATAAATATACATTGTGGAGGCATAGCTGTCTTACCTACTCTGAGGTAGTTCAATGCATATTTGAATCAAACTCGTAAAAAAGCTCTTCATTGGTATATTTGTTTTCTTTCTTTTTTAATTTGCTTGTTTTTGTCATTTTGTTATTATAATAGCGCCTCACCTCATTTGAAGTATGACATTGTACTGGCTCAAAAGAAGAAAGAGGCACCTCTTACAAACTCATTTTATAATCGTATCCTACCCAACACTAACTGTGGAGATTAATTTTAACTAAGTATGGTTAAAGTCAGAAAATGTACTTTTGTATGGCTTCTGAAAGGCTACTGAGAATCAATTTTAAATCTTTGAAATTTATTATATAAAAATCATTTTAACTGTATATTTGCACCAAAATATTCGGTAAAATTCTTCTCGGTATAGTTTAAATATGATTGAAAATATCATATAAGAAAATCACCTTTTACCTGGCAACTCTTTATCCACTCACTTGGCGATATCTTTTCTATTAAATCCCAGATGAGCATCATCTTAACTCAACCTGTAGCATTCTGTCGATTTATATGACGTACACAGCCCTGCGTTACTGGTATTAACACCACCAAGAAGATTCATATGATTGCCACTACTATGCTCAGTCGCCCGTTGAATACCAACAGATTTTAGCCAGGTTGGCGGTTTTGACGGTACAACAGAAATCAGAAACGACCAGAAAGCCAGTAACTTAGCGTAGTTCAGTCAGGTGAGGTGTGCGAGAGCTTAACTTAGTAGTGTTTGGCAAGATCAGACGTAGTTACCTCTGAGCAGTGATCAGATTGTTTTTTTTGTAATATAAAGAAATCAGAAAAGAAAACGTATAAAAAACGGAAAGAAGTTTTTTTTTATTGAATAAAGGTGAAAATTCCGGCATTAAAGTGCGATTGGAGTAGCTTTTTGGCTAAGTGTGATACAGTGAACAAATTGCAGTGCAGTGATCCGTTGCAATAAGCAGGATACAAGATCAAAACACCAGTTTTGTGATCAGTTGAAAAGATATCGAGTTACGCGATCACCTACGCGAAGTGCTCCCAGTCTCAGTTGAACATATTTTTGGATTAAATTACCTGAAATCTTGGAGAGGATCAACATCATCCAACATCGATCGCCCGGCTGTAGAGTTGACCCAACGGCCGATCGACACCGAGAGAGAAGGTCAGAGACAGAAAACAGTAACAGAATAAACTTATAGGTTCCCCACAGCTTTTGATAATAATAACACCCCCTTTTGCCTGCAGCTGCTATTTACTTGCCGCAGCGCTATTTTGCTGCCAGATATTTTTCTCGCTATGCTCGTGTTGTGTTTTCAGTTTTGTTTGTGGTTTTTGCTCGCCATGTGACGTAAGACTGAATGGAATTTCTTACTGCAATTTTATTGCATTTTTACTTAAGTTGTTTATTTTTTTTATCCCCTTTCCGATTGACTTTTGGCGTTGCTTAATTTATTTATTGGCCTGGTTTTTGTGTTCTAATACAAAATAATATGCAATTTTGTCGATTGTGCATTTATTTTTATGAGTTTGTCATTTTAAGTTTTATAGTTATAAGTGGGAGTTTTGTTATAGAATTTTGAAATTGTAGTTTGGTAGGGTGTTTGGGAAGGATTCATGTAGGATGAAGTTATTACAAGTTTAGTTCAATGAAATACATTTTATTACTTATGTAGTGAAAGATGTTGTACGTAACATACAATATTGGAAAGAAAAGTTCATCGAGATTAGTATTATTATTTTAATATCGTAATATGCATTCCATATTTCGTGCTTTTCAGTTCATTCTGTTGTGATACAAAGATATGGTGCTGTAAGTCTCTGCTTTATTCCATTTTGGACAAGAAATCTGTCAAAAGAACTGTTGCAGTATTCCAATCCATTGTCAGATAATACAAATATGATCTGCTTTCCAGTTTATTTTTCGACTAACGATCATCAGATGGCATCGCAACCCAAACGAATCTTAGGCTTGTCAATTTTCGCCATTCAACGTCCACGGTCCCTTCGGCATTTCTACAGTTTCTTGCAAGAGAGTATCGTTCTAGGTTCGTTCTTACATTACCCACCAGCGTGTTGTTGGTCGTCCTACAGAATGGCTACTTACGTACACCTACCTTTTACCTCGTTTTCTAAAGATTCGATTTGGCATTTTACTTTCGTGTATAGGAATTAAATATCCAAGCCACCTCCATCTGTTATATCTTATATACGCAATGATGTCTATTTCATTATACAGTCGATTTCTTAATTTATCCTTATCCTCCATTCACTATTTTTCCCGTAATACAACCAAAAATTTTGCGTAACATTTTCCTCTCGTAGGCTCTATACAGGACTTCACACTTAGTACCCAGCACTTTGATCCTGTGATCATAGGTCTTATGATGGTTTTATATGTATACATATTTTACATTTGAAATGGTGTGCCATTACATTAACTTTTAATAAAAGTGATAGCTCTATTAGCTCTATTAGAATTCGTCTTTCGCTGGCAGCCTTGTTCCCGTTAGTTAGCATCAATCCTAGATAAATTAATTCCTTAGCTAGGTCAAATTTACTCGTTCCTATTGTGATGTTTTCACCTAGTCTTCTCGTTGTACTGCTTTTTTACTTATTGCCATATATTTTGTCTTATTTTGATTTAACTTTAGACCTAGCGTTTGTGTTTGACATGTTAAATCCACTTGTGGAGGATTGTGCCTTTGATGTCACGCCCGAATCTCCGATCACTTTCTCCAACGCCAGGGTGAAAAGGAGGTAGGCCAGACCGTCCCCTTGTCGGAGCCCATTATAGATGCTGATTGGTCTGGATACCTTTACTTGGCTTGTCAGATTGGTCATGGTCAACCTACATAGTCTTGTCAGCTTGTTCGGAATGCCGAATTCTCTCATGGCTTTGTAGAGTTCTACTTTGGCTATGTTATCATAGGCTTTAAAGTCTATGAAGAGGTGTTGGATTGAGCTTTTGACATTTTTCCATAGCCTGCCTCAAAGTGAAAATCTGATCGGTTGTTGATTTGCCTGGACTGAAGCCTCACTGGTAATGGCCTACGATGTTTCTTGCATATGGGGCATCCTGTTTTGTAGGATAGCGGAGAATATCTTATACGCGGTACTCAACAACGTTATACCACGATAATTGCTGCACGTCGTGATATCTCCTTTTTTATGTACCGGGAAGAGGATGCCTTTTCTCCAGTCTACTGGCATCGCTTCCTGCTCCCATACTTGCACAATTAATTCACGAATCGCTTGGTGTAATGTAGGCCCTCTATATTTAACCAGCTCCGCAGGGATGCCGTCTGCACCCGAGGCCTTGTTGTTTTTGAGCCGGGTGATGGCACTGCTAACTTCTGCTAAGCTTGGTGGTGAAAGCATAGCATTATCATCAGATATTGGTAGAGCCTCCAAATCCTCAGTTAGCTCGCCATTTAGAAATTCATGAAAGTGAACTTAGCTTTGCTATTTTCATGTAGCATTTTGCACAACATTACTAGTTTATCTTATTTTTAGACATGACAACCACGTCTATTTCGTTTGTATGTCACAAAGGATTGCCGTCTGCACAAAAGCACGTCATGTTTATTTGGAAATCATTTATAGCACACTTAGTTATTTTTTCCTCAAATTTGAATTTGTCGCGAAATATGCGATTAACTAATTAAGCATAAGAAAATTACAAATTTTTGGTGTAACTGATAACAAGCGATGACAAATATATTGCCGACATAAGTAAAGTAAAGGAAATGCAGCAACCATAACTAAAATAACAAGCGACACTCATAGTTATGTAAAGACTTATGCTGTAAACATAATTGGGGCGACCGACGAAACTACTTTCGCAAGAACTGTCAAAAACCACCACCAATTCATCTGTATATGAGGGTGCACATAAATTCGACCACGGCTACGGCCACGTCGCCGACCATGGCGACTCAATCAATCTAATTTCTGAAAGCAAAAATCACAAATACAATTCAGAGTTCACATTTATCTTTGCATATCTTAAAGTTCAGTGGTACTTACTAAAAGTTAGTTTTTAAAATTTAATTTTAGTTTTTTTTTGTAAGCGTTAAGATAGAAGGGTTGTGGATGTGGATATCAACTTTACGAAATCGAAACCCCTTTACAAAGTTTTTGTTTTGATTTTCGTTTGGTTTGATGTGGTTTGGTGCACATTTCTTATCAATCGCATCGCAAGGTCCATCGTCTCCTCCTTTAGCACCTTACAGACTCTTATTAATCAAATCTGTCCTCTTTTCCTTCCTTCGAAACAAGCTTACAAGTAGACATTGCATAATGACAATTACGACATGATAGGTAGTGCAAAAAGGTGACTCCTAAGATTGTAGTCTCACATAAAAAAAATCCGGAAATGCTACCTACAATAGTCGCCTCAAAAGTAAGTTCCACTATTTTTTTAAATCCGTGTGGTTCAAAAATCTGGAAGTTTCAGGGAATTTGCGTCTGGATGTAGTGGCAGCACTGTAGCACGCTTTTGCGGGGTGTTGCAACAATCAGGGCCGGCCCGAGCCATTTATTCGACAGAAGCGGAACGTGGTGCTGGCGCCCCCAAAGAGATTGGCGCGGCGGCGGGTGGCGGAGGCGGCGACGGTGACGGGAAAGACGTTTAAAATACACAGACCACCATATGTGCTGACACTAAGGCAGGCTGCGGGGAGAAACTAAATGTATGGGGAACTCTCCAGAAAACCGCCGCCGCGCCAATCTTTTTGTACCTTAAGGCCCCCATTCACAACAGACCGCCTGCAGGCCGTATCCTTTTACGCCAGGTCAGCAGTACCGCTCGATGAAGGCCATACTGTACTCAGTCTGACTCAGAGATGAGGACTTGAGGCCAGTGGCGTACTGACACAGTTGGGGGCCTGGGGCGGCACTAGGTGAGGGGGCCTATATATATTTTGTACATATCTATTACCTTATTTATACGCAAGTCTAATTTCGGCTTAAGATAAAATCCGGCCCCGTATAACAATCTCACTCTATTCCGGTTAGTAATTAAGCTTATGTTAATATAGAAATAAATTAAATGTTCAATGTGCGAGAGAGAATCCGAATTTATTTATACAGGCAATTCGTCTTAAACCAATTTTAAGCTTAAAACCGTCTTACGCATAAACAAGGTATATGTATACAAGGTTCGGCAAGAGTACGGCAAAAGTTCGGCAACGGTCCGATATTTCCTGAAGGGTAGGTTTTCATGGAAAAAGTTTTGAACAAAAGTTGCTCAGCTTGGAGGGTGGAATCGTTTGCATGTGGAAGTGTTTCACATCCACCCACTCACACTTGGGGGTGTGGGGTTGAATCTAAAATTTAAAATAGCAGCCCTCATTTTTTTCATATATTATGATTCCCCGCAGCGAAATATGAAACTTTTGTCTGAAATTTCTTTTTATCCGAAGTCCCCTGCCCGCTTAAAAATTATCAAAAATCAAAATTATCCCCAAAAATCATTCGGAGGTACAGCAAAGCTTCGGATACAAAAATTATTCACCCCCGCCTTCTCACCCCCTCGCAGTAGTGATGGTGAATGGGCATATTCACACGCTGCCATAATTGTGGTGAGTAAAACCGGTTTTATTCAACTCCTAGCAACTCAGACGGGGCGTAAATGAGTGTAGTAAATTTGAATGCTATACAGGAACCTTTAAATGTATTGCAGATGAAATTTACTTGTTAGAGAAAAACAGAGCTAAAGAATGCAAGAGATAGAAGTAACTTTTTATATGTGTGCCAGTTTTCACGCGTTTGCTTTTGCGTGAAAAATGTTTCGTTAAGTTCTTCCGCTCCCTTCCCTCTCTCATCTATAAAACCGGTTTTAGGCGCCATGAATGTGCACTGTGTGAATATGCCCAATAGTGGTATTCTCTTTTGCTTACTTGTCCTATCATAGCAACAACAACAACGCAGGAACTGTCAAATTGTTCGTTCACAGTTCGCTGAGAGAGTGTCCATTAAAATTACCTGTCCTCCCACCCAACGCTTCGTTTAGTCTATTCCGGTGTCCGTCGTGTAACAAAGCACTAAAAACTTTCATTGAAAAGACAAAACCTTACGTTGAGAAAGATGAGAGAAATTGCAAAGTTTTCCATAAGTAGGTATAGATGATATACATAAACTCTTTTCATTTTTTCAATATGCAAAAAGGCTCCTAAAGGGTACTGAATTATGCTTTCCTTGTAAAATTATAATATAGATAGTTGTCTAACATTCGGGGCCTAGGCCGATTTTTTTTATTATTTATAAAATAAAATAAAGTATCTTCATATTTGGGGGCCTATGCCGACGCGGGGCCTGGGGCGGACCGCCCCCACCGCCCCACCCTCGATACGCCACTGCTTGAGGCATACGTCTGACAGGCCGTGAACGATCTTAAATAATTTTTGACGATTTTTAGTTTTGAAAAACCTCTCTCTCCACTGGCAGCGTTAGTAATATCTTTAAAGCTACGAATATATTTGGGAAAATATCAATGAAGGGATTTCGAGTTATAAAATCAAGACTTAATTCAGGACAGAGATAACATCGGTGCCGAAATAATGATTTCCTGCAGGAGTTCATCAGCATTGATGTCGCATTGGTTCTCATCGGTCGGATCGGAACTGACTCAAGTTCTTTGCATTATTTTCAAGAAAGTTTTTTTTTGCAATTTTTCGAGCTGTTTGATGTCATACAAAAAATTCAAATATTTACTATGACTTTCCATCAACTGAAACCTCTCTCGTATGGAATTAATTGCTGTGTCTAGGACTACATAAAAATAATTAATTTTGAACGAGCCGCTTCCGCTTACGGAATTATTATTGGTTCAACAGAAGGAAAACGTCCTTCAGCTTCACCTTGGCGCCCCTTTGCCGATAGCGCCCCAAGCGGCCGCATGGTTCGCTTGTGCCTCGGGCCGGCCCTGGCAACAATTCAGAAATCCAAAACAAAAGGAGAGGAAAGTTGACAAAAACAGCTGGTCTAAAAAATTTCCAATTTAACCCCACTTTATGTTTTTGCGCCAGTTGTCATTAGCATATGGCCAATAGCAAAAATTACAACAATGATCCGCAAATACTATGTAGCTTATGTACTGAATCAATAATACTTGTTGAGACAACTTGATACTGTTTAAATCTCTAAAAAAATATAGTAACGTAGGCAATTCCATCATCTAAATTCACCGTTATAAAGACTTAAATCTGGCTTAATATTATGCAGCCTCAAAATCTGTTGTAATGTAATTGTATAGTAAGTTTAAGCTATATCAACAAACGAACATTAGAAAACTTTCTTTAGTTGGTTTCTAACTACTAAAATTTAGTATTCCTTTGAGGGAGCTTTACCCCCAAAATATATTGAACTAAAATGAAAGAAGTCTTTAAAGATTAACCAGCCTAAATAAAAGACAATGTTTCAGATTCTGCTGTAAATATGAGACAACTAGAGAACAACTAAAAAATACTATTTTTTATGACTTTAAAGTACGGCAAAGGTTGACCTTCTCATTATAAACTAAATTACTTTCTTACAGAACACATATAATAAGACTTGATAATGGTTAACGACTAACTTGTAAATAACCTTGAACTTTAGCAATAATTCATACAGCAACACAACTACATTCCAGTAATACTTGTGCATTATTAAATATGATTAAGTTTTTATATTTCTGTTTCGTCATTTAATCATTACAATTTTCTCCATGATTCTGTCGTTAACGTTTTTATTCACTTTTTATATGTTAATTTAATTATTACTTTAATTTATTGCGGTAATTATTACGTTATTACAACATAGGAGACATTAAGTATATTATGCGTGCAAAGAAAAAGTAAATTTTTATAAAATGAAGAACGTCTACGTCTGCATTTAGTTCAGAAGTCACACTTTTTACTATACCAGTCCATCATATTATTTAGGAAATGGTGTCATTTCTAGCAGTAAGCTTAAATTAGAAGAGGATAGGATAAGTAAGAGAGATCTCGGATGTTTCATCAGATGGTGATAGAACTTGGGTTTGAATTCGAGGATGTTGTTCCAGTTCCAAACTGAGGATTTGATCTTCTCGTCTCGTTAATTGTTGGTAGTTTTGTACTCATTCAAGTATTCAGCAGTTTTAGTCTTCTTAAAAAGCTCCTCTTTCCTCCGCGCTTCTAAATAGTTTAACTATAGCCCGAGAGAATTAGCAAAAAAAAACGCACGAAAGGAGACAAAATTCCAAAATGGCTGAAAATTGGTCCACAACTTTCCTGGGACTTTTTAAGAAAACAATTTCAGGATCACAAAAAAAAACATGGCCGCCGGATATATCGCGGTTTTCTCGTGTTTTCCTTGTATCGGGTCAACATTTTTGTAAGAACTAAAGTTGTTGAGAATTTCATTGTTAACATTTTGGCCCTCGTACGAGGTTGTACGACCTATAGAAACCGAGATACAAGGAAAACACGGGAAAAACGCGATATCTCCGGCGGCCATTTTTTTTGTGATCCTGAAATTGTTTTCTTAAAAAGTCCCAATTGGCTGTGGGCCAATTTTCAGTCATTTTGGAATTTTGTCTCCCTTAAATGCTAATTTTCCCGGGCTATTACTCATTCTTGATATGTTCCTTGTTAATACGTTTAGGTAGTCTACTGAAGTAGTTTTTGTTTCCCGCGCCAATTGCCTTTTGACTTTTGCTGTCATATCGTTATCTTTTGAAACTAGCTTCCCTAACTATATAAATTCTTTTACTCCTTCGATGTTGTATGTATTGAATTGTCATATTCTGGTGATCATTCCAACTTTTAGAGATGCACATATACATTTCGTTTTCTCCTCATTATTTGCTAGTCTGAATTTTTCTGCAGATCTTTCTAGCGATATGAAGGCCTCTTCCACAGTCTTTGCGCTGGAATCTCGTGTCCGCGATCACTATATTATTCATCATCGCAAAACTGATCAGTCTCATACTGTTTTCATTTGTCTCGTCATGTTCACTGAATCTACCTATTGCTGATTGGTATGCCCTTTGATGACCGAATTTCGCATTTGCATCTCCTATATTTTGGAAGATTGAAAAGGTTAAAAGATTAATGATCGCAAAATGTCATTCTTAGAATGTTAATACATACATTAAAATTTGTGACGATTTTATTTTTCACTATACCAACTTCGTCTTGTGCTATTAATAATATCTTTCTTCTCTCGATTAAATTGAGATTATCTAGTCAAGATTTTAGGCCAGTGATTTCAAAAGAATTTTTCCATTCACTTTGTTACAAAAACTAAAACCAAACGAAGAAGCCCCGCACCAGATGAAAGAGACAAGCCAAACTTAATTCAGAAACGATTACAGAAACTATTCTAAACCCATTTTTTTCAATTTTCCTAACCTCGATTTGTTATTATCTAAAGAACGACGAAGAAACTAAGAAGAAATTTTTCAAAGATGTCCAAGAAACAATTTTTCTTAAGATGTAAAAAAAAGAGCAGTTAACCATGGAACAGATAAAATTCAATTTGCAGTAGACAAAAGCAGAAATCTAGTTGTAGAATTTAGCAAAAAGGCAAGATGAAACAATACTGATTTAACGGGTTCTCACCTTACAAAAGAAAAAGGAACTGACGAAATGGAAAATCAATACGTGGTCTTGGTACAACTTATTATCTTAACCCGCCAATGTCCAATTGCACCTGAGGAAATTGCGCTTAGAATGCCGAAGTTGTTGATTAGATCGAAAGCTGAAAAAAATGCCTCAATTTGTGCGCTTTTCCTAATGACAAGCCCAATACCAAGGCGGCTGCCAAGACGGAGAGAAGAAGTGCGCCGCTGAGTCCATTAGTAAAGGCTGCCGGCACGTACCGTTTTCGACTTTCTCTACGGGATTGCTCGTGAGGTTATGAGGCTTTAATTGTTCCGATATAGTTGATTGCGAATCAACAACAACAACAGCAGCAACAGCGAAAAAAAAAACACAATGCGTAAAACAGCCACCTCTGGTATTGTACCGGTCCGATGCTGGTGACAGCAGTTTGGCCCAGAAATCAATTTGGCGGTGGTGAAATTTAATTTCATGTTGGACATGGTGGAATGACACAGTAGTCGCGGCCCGATGTCGATATTATATTGCTGACAAGGCATCGCTCACAAAAGGTGCCATTTAGCACGCCCGTCTACCTCAATTACTGCAAGAAAGCCCAGCGATCATGTTGAACAAATTAAGGTGCGCCATCTAGTAGATTTCCGATGTAATTATGTCCGACCCTATAAGTCATATGTTTTTTCTGTCTTGCTGCTGTTTTATCCGCAAATTCAATTAATCCCATTGATCCCTTTTAGTTTTAATCTACTTAAAACAATTTCATAACTTTCTCCAACGCATCAATTGTCTTGAGTCACGCCAATTCGATATCAACATGGCGCCCGCCATATTTTCAAAATCGCCATATTAAAGCGTCATGGCGGTGCGTTTTTTGGCGCGGAATGTTTTTTTTGTTTTGCTGTAATATCAGTTTTTTTTACTTGATAAAAATTTTCTTGTGAAAGTTTTTGTTTTTTTAATTAATGCCGACTTACATCACTGGTTTTATGTTAAACGTTGTGTTACATCTCAAAAGACACGAAGAAGAGCAAAAGAGAAAAAATCTCCGCTTTTGTCTAGGCTCGATTGAACTGAATTAAAACCAGAAATTTATTGCGTAAAGTCGTCCCCCCTTCGCGATGGTCACTAATAATACCATAAAAAGGTGAATTTATTTACTTGTTTGGGATGAGCGGGTACACGATTATTTAAAAAATCACTTTTCAAGGTTATGTTTTGCAGTTAGACGGTTTTTTTTTCAATTAATTGCGCCAAAAAAAGGAAGTTCACTTTTTTTTATTTATGTAAAATTCAAGTACCAAATTCAAAAACACCACATCGAAATTTGGCGGGGAACGGGCGAGGGGTGGAGATTATATCACTCTAATGGCGGTTGTTTGAAATTCAGATGTTTTTTTTTAAAAAACTTTTTATAATTTGATTTTATAGTGCATTTAAGATTGATAGTTTATTACCTTGTTGATTGCTTTTGCATAACATTTGGATTAGCGTTAAAAAATCATTAATTAATAGCGCATGTTATTTTTAAATTTTTTTGAAATATATTTTTAATACAGAAAAACAAGTTGAATTTAATTGAATTAATTATTGGCTCCTTTCTGTCTATTAAATATGGCTTTTGAAATCTTATACTTTTTTTTCGTGTATGAGTACATTAAGGTGTCACCATCATGCATTAATAGAGTCAATTTTTATTTCAATTTTGCGCAGATCCAGATTTCAGCGCATAGCATTTTGGAACCAGATTACGTAGGAAAAGAACTGCTTTATAGTACATATATATATCTACTATTTTGATAATTTAATATTAAAGAAACATGACTTTTAAAGAAAGTTACAAAAATGAATGAATAAGATAAAAAATCCAATTTAGTTTAGTCAAAAAAGGATTTCTCAAGTTTATGTTTAAAATTGATTTTAAATAACCTATTAGCATTCATCAAATGAAATTTTCACTGTTGCTTACTTTCCATTTCGGCTTTACAATCGGGATGTAGTTCTGACCTCTCATTACTGCTCCTTTCACCAGTCTCGATTCCGAGCCTATGTTTTTTAGGCAAGTAAATCATCATTTTTGATGACAGGTTGAGAAAAGTTACTGCTAGTAGCAAACTTTTCTGGTCCTTATTAACTGCCTTCAAGAAGAATTTTACACTTCATTAGCAATAAATCCACTGACCCTAATAATATACTCTTATGATCCTTAAAAAAATATGGCTCACCCTTGGTTAAACCGCTGAGCATCTCTTCGCCTTGTCATGGGCCTTCGGAGTATATACAAAATTTTTGAAACTAGTGTACTAGGATATACGATATTCTCCGCTGTGTTTTACCACGCGTTCTATAATAAACCACTGCAACATACGGCGCAGCGGCTGCACTGCACTGCTTTTCAATGTTGTTCAGGCTTCATGAATCAGAACAGTAGAAGCTAGAAAAATCATAGGACAGTGCAGCTCGTAGTGCAGTGGCCTCGGTAGACTAGGGAGTAAGGCGCCTGGCTACAATTCCAGAGGTCCCGAATTCAAATCCCGGCAGGACCGCTTTCCCCACCTATTTTGAAACATTAAAAACAGTAAAAACAGATCAGTGAGTTACACTTATTTGGTAAATAGCAAAAAAACCAATCCAGCTGGAGTCTTGGAGTGTTCCACGAATTTTTTAAGAATTTTTTGAAGAACTTAAAAAAGTTCAGAAAAAAGGACCTTACCGATCTACTTTTTGAGTTACATACTTTGAAATTATGTGGGAAAAAATTGCTATTATTTCATATTTCTTTTTACAAATAAACCCCCTTATTTCTGGTTTTTCCCATCGTACACTATTTTTACTGATGAAATGAAAGCGGCATTTCTTACGATAACAAAGATACCCTATACGTTCCTTCACCCACTTTCACTCAATAATGGTAGCTGATAGATAACAGTGTAGAACCAGAGACACGTCGCGTCGTCCATTTATAAAAGCCAATAAAGACCGGTGTGCAGGACATCCAGGACATCTGTGTGAAGAGGGGCCCCTTGGAAAGTATTAAGTCTGGGAAAGTGGCGTTTCCCCGATAGTTGACGTCAAGTGCAAATAAGTCTGAAATTATTGAAAAAGTCTGGCAAAATAAGCATGTCAGCAGTGCCGATATTGGTGTTGTCCACAAAAATGTTTTGAACCGTTTACACAAGGCTGGATACAAAAATAAGCTCGATGTATACGGCTTTCTCAATCATGAGGATGAAAAACATGAGAGGCTGAATTAACATTTGCGATCCATTGCTGAAACGCAATGAATTCGACCCATTTCTAAAACGATCGATGGAGAAGGAATGGTGAGATGGTGACAACAAGCCTTCACGAAGCTAGGATTGACGTCCAAAAAGAAGATGCTGCGTGCGGTGGGACTGGAAAGAAATCGTCCACTATGAGGTACTTCCAGTTGGTCAGATGATTGATTCTCAACTCTATTTTGCCCAACTCTATTGTGCAAAATTCTCTTTATTCAGTTTTTCACTCAGAAACCACCCAAGTTCTTCACGAATGCCCGTATCCGAAAAATGGCGATATGGTTGATAATAATAGAGTAGATAATAGATAATAGAGTATACATATTTGTCTTAAAAAATGCATTTTCACATTATAACAAAAACCAGTTAACGCCAGACCTAATATTTTGCCGAGGAATTTAACGAATGCGATAGTAATATAGACCCAACTTTCGCTGGAAGGATGGTTAAGACTAAGACGCCCAGTGGTGGTAGCACATAAGTTGTTTCAATTGACCTCTTCATACAAAAATTCAAGTGTTGCAAAAAATTTTCATTGAAGAGGTCGATTGAAACAACTTACGTGCTACCACCCCAGAGCTTAGAGATGACAAGCTGGATGACATAGGGACAAATGGCGATCTTTTAACGTGCCTTACAGAACACCACAACAAAAGCTTTTACATCGATTTGATGAGTCTGTTCTAGCTGCTCTAGATATCTTCTAGAAGGCTTTCGATACTATGGCAGGAGGTAAGGTCAAACCTCTATAAAGCTGGATTTATAGGTTTCTTTTCGGCCATTAAATTAAGGTATTACTGAATTGCACCAAATCTAAAGCCCAACCAATATCTGCCGGTGTCACACAAGGGTAAATTTTGTCACCTGTTATATTTCTTATCTTTATAAATGAGCTAATCTAGGTTCTTTCCAACTTCACAGCTCGCTAATGACGGTATACACTGCGTTATTCCTACCCTTCGATAATGCAAGATAAGCATGTGCCAGATCCTGTCTTCAGGATTGCGCAGTTATGTCTGACTCAATCAACAGGGATATTGAACTCATTCTTAACTGACCGCCATGGGCCATTGATTCGTGTCGAATTCAATGCCTCCAAAACTAAATACTGTCTTATTTCAAATGAAATCTGCAGCATCTCTCCATCTAAGTGTAGAACTAATGGCTGACTCATTCCTTAACATTTTAGGCGTGACATTAGCCAAAGACTTGCGATGGAATGACCACATATTCCAAATCGCCCTTCCGCCTTCAAGGCAATCTTATACCTGCAACGCCAGATTAACCTGCTCATCTCATTCCCTCCAACTGCAGCCCCCAATTGGTGCGCTCTACAAATTAGGAATTCGTTTCTGAATAGAACTCGACTGTGAAATAATCTCTCTTAGTCAGTATTTTCGAAGTCCTTCAACACGCTTCCGAACCCTCTTAACCTTAAACCTATACTATTCCTCTTCCTCGTACTAAGCTTACTACTAGACACTGCACCATTCCGTGACAAACAACAAACCGACTGGTAATACAATTCGTGATCTTAGAACTGCCACATAAAAATTTTAGGTTATGAAGCGCCGCACAGTGGTTCCAAATCCCGAAAAAGTGGCCAAAATATGTAAACGTTATTCAAATTGTATGAAATTACGTACAAATAGTATTTTGAGGTCGCTGATTACGAATCTTCACTCAAAATAAAAAAAACAAAATGGCGGATCCAATATGGCGGACAACATTTTTATAAAGTGGTCAGATTTTTATGAAATTTGGTATGAAGAGTATTTCGAGTCTGCTGATTACGAATTGCTACTACTCAAAATTTAAAAAACAAAATGGCGGATCCAACATGGCGGATAAAGCTTTTATAAAATAGCCAGAATTATATGAAATTTTATTTAAATTAAACAAATCGGGGGCAAACTGGCGCAACTTTTGAAACTTCCAAATTATAGAGAAAGATCTCAAGAATGCGACAAAACTTGTTAGAGAGTGGGATGTAGTGGGACTTTTGAGTAATGTAATTTTAAACATTGACGTTTACAACGGGAAGTTATAAAAAACTTGTTTTGAATGGTACATTACTAAAATAACCAAGATTTTCAATATGAAATAAGGTTTAAAAGTACTTACTTTCGTTAGAAGAAGCCATTTCAAACGATTTCAGGTCACTGTTAACACAAAAAACCCGTTTCACCGCGCCGAGGCCCTCGTGTGCCATACGCACACGTAACAATGGCTCCCGAGAGCCCCCCTTCAAGTTTGACCGTTATAAAACGCTGTTTCTAATACCTTATGTACCAACCTACATAACTAGACCCCAAATCAAAGATCGATTTTAGGGGCTTTTGGCCACCTTTTCGGCATTTGGAACCACTGTGCGCCGGGGGGAAGTTGGAGGAGATGGCGATAAACCCTTGGACGTTGTTGGAGTTCAGAAACCAAGATTGCGGAAGATTGTTCCATATTCGTGTTATTCTATTTAGGAACGAGTCCCAAGTCTGTACCGTGTGTGAAAAGGGCAGCTGTAGACCGACTGAATAGACCGAATTAATCTGTTGTTTCTGCTTTAAGATTTCCGTGGAGGCAGGAAAGTGTTTATTTCGGTGGCACAATCGCTATAATAGCACCGATAAAGAAACGAAATACTCTTATAATACTATAAACAAAACAGTCGAGAATACTTCGGAAAGTTGTGTCATCTATTGAGTAAAATACACACTTTTTTATTGTTTCAAAGTTTTTTCATCAATGAGCAACTAAAGTAATTTGACATATGCATGTGACATCGCGTCATAAAAAGACAATTATTGATAGCATAACTTCGACCACATGTTGCAAAATCTCAATTTTATTTACTTATTTGCCTCAAACCATTACAAAATCAAAGCCGTTCGCATAAAAACCTTATTACCACTTCATTACTCTTCTGCAGCAAAACAATAAAATGTAGGCCCTGAAGCAATGCTATGCTCCTGCAAACATCAACTGAATGCAAAATGAACCACAAAATCTCCAAAGTTCCTGCTGTGAAGGTATTTAATCACCCGAAGCGTTACAAATTTAGCACTTTGTAGCCTCTTTAGCCTCGAAAAAAAAATGTAATATCATTCAATGAAGACGACGCTTTTTAGTCGACCGAAACGAAAAGAGAAAAAATTCTTTGCATAAATTTCACAATAACATTTTCAAACTGAGAAAAGGAGCAGTCGAACATGTCCAAAATACGAATGATAACAGCCACGAAAGAAAAATTTGTTTTTTTCTTGGGTGTTACAAAATAATCTTAAACAAAACGTGAGCAAATTTCAAATCAATTAGGTCGACATGAGACATGCCCCACCAATTAGGGGAATCATGTCCCAATTTTGGACCCTACGAAGCCAAGAGGAAAAATTGTAACAAATTTTTTCTCACTTTTTAGCCCAAAAACAAGTCAAATTTGTCAAATGTCGCTAAAATATTTGTTTTTAAAGCTTAACAAATTAACCACGAGAAGGTGATGGTGTGTTGTAACCGCCTTTATCTGAGCCGAACTTAGTCGTTTGTCTCGGAGATTTTGGTCGATTAGCTGGTGATTGGTCGAACGTTATGGAGTCTTGCGAAATAGCCAAAAACACAAAAACCAAAGTAAAAAAACAGCAGCAACAACAACAACAAAGCTGTTTCTATTTTTAAACAAATCCGAATATATTTCTTTATCAAAACACAACTGTTGTGCTGTTGGGAATTGAGCAGTTTTTCTGTTTTGTTTTTGCGGAATTTTAACATATTTTTCTTACCTGTGTGTGACTTCATTTGCATAAAACACCAATTTATCCATCAGGTCCCCAATGCCAGGCGGTGTTTGCCAAATTTCTTTCCAATTCTCACTCAATTCAGAGAAAAATTTTCGGTACGCGGAATATTGCTCAAGCAATTTGGGCGCAGACCACACCAACAAAACAAACAAATTGAATAGTTCAAATTCCAGGTGAGTTATTTGATTTAATTGAAGTCACCGTAATGGCAAGTGCACGCAGGCACAGGTTCTAGTGTCACTATAACAGTTGAAATAGTTTGGCCGTATGTAATGAAGCCATTTTGGCAAGGTTAACGCTGTCATTAGTGAGTGATTGCTTCAGCTTTTGTGGCTTTTTATTTTTAGCCATAGGCGGAATTTTTAGTAGACATCGGTAGTCAGTTATTGAAGCGGTTTTGTTGGTCAATGGTCATGAACGAATTTTTATCGTCTAGAAATAAAAATAAAATACACACATTTTATATATATAAAGCATGCATTTCGATAGTGTCAACTGTTCACGTTTGTTGTAACATTGAAGTACAGTAGTCAATGTTTCAATTGTTTTAAGTAGCTTAAGGTTGTCTAATGGCAGCTTTTGGAATTTAATTGAATGTTTCTTTTTTATTGAAGGTTTTGTTATTGAAAATTCTTGGAAAACGCTTTGATTTACAAAATTGATTGGCTTTTCTTGAAAATTGTAATGTGGGAACACAATCACTGATTAATGTTTGGAAATGGTTACACGAGTAATAAGGTAGTTTGTACTAAGGGAAAGATTTATATGTACCTTCGATTTTACGATGAGATCAGTTTTTTGAGACTACGGCCCGATTCACAATGAGAGCTTCAAGCTTCAATTTTTTACCATAGTTTTCGGCTTCATTTGAAGCTTGCAGCTTGAAGCTGTGAATGTGAATCACTGTACCAAAATCCTATAATCTTAAATTTTTGCAGCTTGAAGCTTGAAGCTCTCATTATGAATCGGGCCTATTTCTCTAAAACTTTTAAATTGGCGCCATTTTTCGATAAATAAAAGCACCGGGAGCGTGTTCTGTAGCGTTATCGAGTGCATACAGTGAGAATCAAAAGTGAGTCAACACCTAAAAATTTTATATTTCAACACCAGACGCTGTCATGCACCCCCAAACCATGACAGATGTTGTCCAGTCCCCAACCGTAAAAATGGGATATTACCTCTACTTTTTTTCGGCGGTCACCGATTTTGATGAAATTTTGGATTTAGGCTCTACTTACCACCCTTTTCAAAGTCTACCCTTTTTGAGACACACAAATTTAGTTATAAGTTCAGAAAGTATTTTAGTAATTTTTTTAGTTTTTCGTGTATGCGTGCGTGTGCTTGGATGTATATATACTGGCGGGGTACCGACCCCCGAACACTCAATTCACTTATGCTCTGAAAAAGATTGCAAACCATCAATATTTTTCATTTTATTTAATTGCACATCTTTAGCAGCTGCGTACAAAAGTATTGCGCAATACCCTCCAGCTTCTAGAATATCTTCTATTTTGGAGGTACTGTTGTAAAATGTATAATAAACCTGTATACCAAATGTAGCATTAATGTATATGTGAAATACCGTAATGTGCTCACAAGAGCTCCGAAAATCATTTGCTCCGAAAATTAAAACAAAAGTCGTTTGGTTTTTTTTTACTGTAGCGAGGTAAATTTTCAAGCTACAGTGTCCATTCCAAAACCATTTTGTAGGTAATTTCACTGGCTATAAACCTGTGTTAAATATATTATATTAGAACCCTTAATTTTCAAAAGGTGAAGGGTCAAAGGGCTAGGAAAAGGTGGTACTTACACTATAAAGCAAACTTCAATCCGCTATATCTCCGTCAGTTTTTAAGCTACAGCAATACATAAAAAACCAAAATTGTTGTTGAAGAAAAATCTAAATTTTGTTACTAAACAGTTTTTTACGTATCTTCAATAGTTTTTGAGTTTTTTTGAACGCAGAAATGTGTAAAATTCGTAAAATCCCCTTCTGATTTGGATCATACCCATTTCGAAAAATACACCCTGAAAATCGCTCAAACTATATAGATCCGATAGATATCTCTAAAATAAAGTGAATCCTACGTGGAACATGATAAATTTGAGTATAGGTGGAAGTAGTATTAGTTTTATTGATCATTTTTTTAAAAAAGATTTGAACGGTACACCTTCTCTTTGTCATAACTCATTCATTTTTATCAGTGTTCATTTTAAAGGTCTTTTCAAGCACTTTAAAAAATGTAATATAAGTTATCCTCGAAAAATGCATCGATTTTCCGTTATTCGACGTTAAATACAACGTTTTGAGTATTTGGTTTGAAATACTTCGATCAATCATTACTCGCTTTGTTTTATACCTAGAGCATTCATTCAACAACCATTTTCTTCGTTTTTTATAAGATTTATTTTTAGTCATAACAAAAATGTTGATAAAACGCTTATTTTTGGACTTATTGACCAAAAACTGTTCGAAAACATGTGGTTTTTTTAATGAAAATTGCAACTTTTCAAACGCTTATAACAACCAAAAAAATATCAATTTTACAAAAAAAGTTTGTAGTACACTTTTTGCTTAAAATTAGCCTCTCTATCGATTAACAGGGTTATTTTGACCAAAAATATTTCCACCCCCGAGTTGAGGTGGGAACCACCCCCAAAGGAAAAGCGTACATGGTAGGCGTATGGTAGACTTTGATTTTTGAGTCATTCCCTATCTACTGTTAAAATTTCAAGTAAATCGGTAGCCTCCGAAAAAAAGTAGAGGTGATATCGGTTGGGGACTGGACTAATGGTAGAGTTTCGTCGAAAGAAATCTTTTATTTTAAAAGTAATTAAAACAAAACGTTTGCAATTCGCAAAAAAATACAAAAATTTGATGTTATTTTCGAAATTTTTATAGGTGTTGACTCACTTTTGACTCTCACTGTATACAGTGCCGCGGCACCCATATGTGCAGACTGTGCATTTGCACTGGGCGGCACCTGGGAAGGGCGACATGTTCGCGAGCGAAGCGAGCGAAAAATGTTTACAATATATTTAATAAACAACGGCAACCGCCAAAAGACAAGGCATTTTTGGCGATGAGGGCAAAAATTTAAATGAGCGGCGGCGATAAACAAAAAGAAGAGAAACATCAAGCTTAGATTACCAATAATTAATTAGCACACGCAGCATGTACACAATAAACAAACGATGAACGAAAGGCGACACAAAAACAGCCCAGTGGGGAATAGAAACCTTCTAGAGTCGATTCCTTACATTATCCTTCGAATGCGTAATGTATACTTTCGAAACATCTTCAATTAATTGCGATGTCCTAGGGTCGATGGCATAACGACAACCTTTTGCATTACAATTCATTCCACATATAAGCACAGAGAAGTAAAATGCAGATGCCTAGTCGAATAGGCAAAACGTGATCCATGTTGCCGAAAGCGATCCAAGCAAAATATTTAAATGTTCCAGCCATGTACTGGCTAGAGCATGGCAACTTTTGGTCGAGCTCCAGCAACAGACAGCAGCGCAAAATTCTAAGGTGTGCGAAGCAAAATGAAATGAATGGTGAGAGTGATGTCTGCATTGCAACATTGAAACGCAATCCCTCCCGATTCTGAAATAAAGAGGAACTGTACTAGTAAATCACTTGGTTGACTTTGCCAAATAAAAAGAAAATTTATTTAATAAACAATTTCTTATATATGTACTTATTCCTATAAAAACCAAAAAAACTCGCGAGCGAAGCAAGCGAAACAAAATTTTGCCCTTAAAGGGGGCGGCATCGGCAGATGTGCACTGGGCGGCAAAGTGCCTAGCCGAGGCCCTGACTATATGTATGTGGGATCCAAAATGAACGCATTCCTACATACTATTCCCAACACGAGAATGCCCCTACAAACTGGAGCGCGTTCAAAAACCTTACTATGGTAAACCACGAGGTAAGCTGTGGTTATGCTGCATCACTTCACTTAACCACGAAAGTTTATGTTTAACCATGGAGGTTTTTGAACGCACCGTGGTTAACTTCAGGTTAAAGAAAAATAAAAAAATAAAAACAAAATTTTCCATAAAATAGTCCCCGCTAATTGCGTCAATTATTTCATTAATTATTTATTTGCAATAATCCCACAAATCGCACTTTCATTTGTTCATGTGTTTACATTAAAACAACTGTCAGAGAGTTCATTTTATTCTTCTTCTTCTTAACTATCGCTAACCATGCTCCCGAGCTCGGTTAAAATTTAACTACACCATGGTTAACCACGAGAGTTTTTGAACGCCAAAAAGCTATGCTCGTGGTAATGTTGTAGTTAACCACGGAGTTTTTGAACGACAAAAGTTTACCATAGTTAACCATGGTTAACCATAGTAAGGTTTTTGAACGCGCTCCTGGTAAGATGACGTTGACGTGCCCTCTGATGGTAGTTAAAAAGACACCTTCGGACGATCAACACCGGCTTCGTGGCGTTTTTGTTTAATAAAACTCTACACGATGTGGTGAACGTTTGACACCGAATGTTGGCTTCCAACGTTGGTGATACCCATCACAGTTGGAACGTGCCCATGCAAGAACGTTGGACTCTTGGCATTGGACACTCGTAGTTCAAGCATCTGCCACACAGGGTGTTCATAGCATCGTGTAGAGCCGGCTTAAGTTGTATATAAGGTGTTTTATAGTATTGTAATTTCGCTGAAAATTTTTTTTCACATGTAGTATGTACCTCTGTATAAAATTTAACCCGAATTTTTAAATTAAACATAAAAACTTGTTTCATCCAAATTTATTTGTCGCCATCAAAGTAGGCCCATCGATGTGCAATCAGTGCCGGCGGATCATGTTTTAGGCTCGGGTGGGTAGTCTGACAAACACCCCTTTCGAAACAGTTATTTGGTATTTTACTTAAAAAACGTTTCATTGTGAATCGGAGGATGGCGATGATGTACAGAACAGCATGCGGATTTCCGCAGGGATCCATTCTGCTCCGTCTCCTGTGGATGTACATATGTATAATGATGCGTTGAGGCTAAGCCTCACAAAAGGAGCAGTTGCGTGTATAACAAAAGCACTTTTTGGGTTTCAATCTATTTTCGGGGCCCCTCTGACCCGGGGCCGGTTCAATTCGTCCCAGTTGCCCCTCCGCCTTGTGGCATGCCCGACCCAATTTGATGAAGAGGGCCATTGCCGATCGGACTTGGATGAAACACACCGAACGCTTAAGGTCCGCGCTTGGATAGGCCAACTGTAAGCGGATCCGTCCTGTGCAGCCTCTTAACGCCGCTAAGAAGCCCTTGCTGTGTTAGGGCACGTGGTAATGTTGTAGTTAACCACGGAGTTTTTGAACGACAAAAGTTTACCATAGTTAACCATGGTTAACCATAGTAAGGTTTTTGAACGCGCTCCTGGTAAGATGACGTTGACGTGCCCTCTGATGGTAGTTAAAAAGACACCTTCGGACGATCAACACCGGCTTCGTGGCGTTTTTGTTTAATAAAACTCTACACGATGTGGTGAACGTTTGACACCGAATGTTGGCTTCCAACGTTGGTGATACCCATCACAGTTGGAACGTGCCCATGCAAGAACGTTGGACTCTTGGCATTGGACACTCGTAGTTCAAGCATCTGCCACACAGGGTGTTCATAGCATCGTGTAGAGCCGGCTTAAGTTGTATATAAGGTGTTTTATAGTATTGTAATTTCGCTGAAAATTTTTTTTCACATGTAGTATGTACCTCTGTATAAAATTTAACCCGAATTTTTAAATTAAACATAAAAACTTGTTTCATCCAAATTTATTTGTCGCCATCAAAGTAGGCCCATCGATGTGCAATCAGTGCCGGCGGATCATGTTTTAGGCTCGGGTGGGTAGTCTGACAAACACCCCTTTCGAAACAGTTATTTGGTATTTTACTTAAAAAACGTTTCATTGTGAATCGGAGGATGGCGATGATGTACAGAACAGCATGCGGATTTCCGCAGGGATCCATTCTGCTCCGTCTCCTGTGGATGTACATATGTATAATGATGCGTTGAGGCTAAGCCTCACAAAAGGAGCAGTTGCGTGTATAACAAAAGCACTTTTTGGGTTTCAATCTATTTTCGGGGCCCCTCTGACCCGGGGCCGGTTCAATTCGTCCCAGTTGCCCCTCCGCCTTGTGGCATGCCCGACCCAATTTGATGAAGAGGGCCATTGCCGATCGGACTTGGATGAAACACACCGAACGCTTAAGGTCCGCGCTTGGATAGGCCAACTGTAAGCGGATCCGTCCTGTGCAGCCTCTTAACGCCGCTAAGAAGCCCTTGCTGTGTTAGGGCACAGTAGAAAAGATGTCAGGACATCTGTTGGCTACACTTGTCGTCTGTTGGGGCGCGCGAATTGTTGGGGCGCGCAAGTCAGGACACTTGTTGGCTTTACCTATGTCAGAATACTCGCTGGCTTGATGTCAGGACTTGATGACTACTTGATTACTAGGCCCCGAATTGCCACTTATGGAAGATTGGAAGGGCGGAAGACCCCACCTACAGGCTTTACCTTTAAGAGGATGAGTCGGCCATTCATATTCTTTGTAAGCCCCGCGATAGCTCGAACAGTCAAGTGTAAGCGACAAGCTACTAGGCAGAATGCTGAACCTGTTTAAGCTCAAGTGGTCTGGTCTACGTGTTCAAGACATTAGAAAAGGGCATCGATGTTAGATAGAGGTGGAGCTACTGTAGTGGCATATGCAGACGACCAAGTGATAATGGTGCTCAATGTTTCCAACCGTGATCCGTGAAGTTAGGATGCCTGAACAGAGGTATGTACCAGCTTGGCAACAGACTAGGCCTAATTCTGGATCCAAAACTCTCTTGGAAGTCGAACCTTGAGCAAAGGGAAAACAAAGCCTGAATAACTTTCTACGCCGAGATGGAGTCGAAAGCCAAAGATGCTGCTGTGGATATACATACACAGCTGTGGTACGTCCAAATCTGGTCTGATGTGGTGGCCAGTGTTGAGCAGGAGCCATAATATCATAGCGTTAAGAAGGGTCCTGAAGGCGATAAAAATAGGGACAACAGGGGCTACTAGGGAACATGCCCCACGAGGTCTTGCACGTTCTACCTCCGCACCTTCACATCATGCACCTCACCACGCAAGTGCTCTTAGACTGAGAGAATCCGGGTACTGTACTCCAAAAATCCAAAGATCATAACAATATCTTGGACTTGTTATCCGAAGGTATGGCTGTTACAACCACAGATTACATCCCCGAAGATTGACCTTCAGGAAGGGCTTCGCGGTCAAATACCCGCCAGAAGAGAGTGAAGAAATGGCGACGTCTTGAAGAACTTTGATCTACGGAGAGTCGCCGACGGCGGCAGAACCTGCTTTAAGCTAGCCAGAAGTGTAGCGTACTGGAGATCCGATGACTTCGCCTACTTACAACAAAGGAAGAACAATGGATCTCCTAAACAGTCACCGAAGAGATTTTGCCAGAATTACTCTAATTATCATGGACCATTGGCCCATAGGGCACCATCCTGCCAAGCTGGGTACCTCATACAACGTTTGTTGCCGTAGTTGCGGGGAGGCGAACCAGCGTTTCTCGGATCAAAAATATTTATTTGTGCGATATTTGAAAATTTGAGAATCTCTGAAATGGAAACTGCAATAATTACCTAAAAAATCTCGCTAAAATTATTAAATTCACGATTGAGTTGATAAAAAACAACAATTGGCATGAATCACCATTATTATAAACAAAATCTTTAATTAAGCAAAACCACCATGAAACCACAAAGCCATAGTCTACTTCCCAAAAAGTGAGACGCCTTCTCGCAACACTTGAAACAAGGAAAAAATTCTCAAATTTCTCATAACATGCGAAATTTTTTTTCGCTAAAAAAAATCCGTAATCAATATTTACTGAGGCGGAAAATTGTGAGGTAAGAAGGAAAAACGTCGGCGCGGTACAAAAATCCAAATTGAAATGAGTTCACCAATTATTGGGCAAGTCTGGTCGAAAGCCATTCATTACTGCTGCTGTCAAAGACGAGGCGCTGCAGGTGAGTACGAAAATTTCCCTGTCGGAATTGTTATAACAAGCAACAGAAAAAATGGATGGCGGCAGGCAGATTGACAAGATTATTTCATAATATGGCCGGGCAGTGGCACATAGGCATTAACCAGATCTTGATTAATTGCCGGTGGTGGTGCCTTCTTACAGGCATGAACCAATCAGCTCCTGGCTGGATTTTGATTGATTTCTGTTTGGTTTTCTTCGGTTTGTTTAGATGTTTCTTAAGCGATTATTTCCTCAACAGTTTAGGCGTTTATTACAAACCGAAAAAGATTATCGCAAGACTTTAAGGTTGTTCCGCTTTGTCTTAATCTTGCTTAATTTCAGCTAGTGTGCGGATTGTATTGAAAAATGTCCACGGGACACAATTGGATGGAAAATATAGGATGAAAGTGGGCACATTTGGGAAAAGTTTTTGCAAATCAAGATACTAATGACCAATAATAACTTCATAATATTTTGAATCAGTGTCAGGTTGATAATAATTTAAA
Source organism: Thereva nobilitata (assembly GCA_963855945.1). Taxonomy (NCBI): domain Eukaryota; kingdom Metazoa; phylum Arthropoda; class Insecta; order Diptera; family Therevidae; genus Thereva; species Thereva nobilitata. The sequence continues at coordinate 39,906,988 of OY979694.1, read as the reverse complement.
ACCCAACTTATTGTAATCTATATATAAAATATTATAATATAGAATATTCAAGAATAATCCAAACCTACTTAATAAAGTCTACCTACAACCACGGTCTGGGCCAGGCTTTCCGTAATTTCTCCAATTCAGCCGGTATCAGTCATTCTTAGGGATTCCTAAGCTTTTGACGACTTGGTCTACGCCGTGGTACAATAATAACAAGGACCGCATTTATGTGCAGGGACCAAACCGGAACCGAACCGGTCCAAAGTACCAAGAATGGTCCAAAAAAAGCCCGCATTTTCGGTCCCGTGCTCGTTTATGCGGGATTTTCTTGGACCTTTTTTGGTACTTTGGACCGGTTCGGTCCCTGCACATAAACGCGGCCAAGGTAAGCTCATAAGGGTCCCGTGACGTCACTCAGATCTTTTCTCACAAAGGAAAAAAGCTTTCCCATGACGTCACTCAGATCTTTTCTAAAGGGGCCTATCCACTAGCGAGCATGCATGACATGCAAGAACGAGCTATCTAAAGCTTATCTAAAAGCTCGTTCTTGCATGTCATGCATGCTCGCTAGTGGATAGGCCCCTTAATGTAAAAGGCGTAAGAGCTTTTCAAGATGGGAACAGAGCTTTTCCTTATGAGCCTACCTTGTATTATTGTATATACCATGGTCTACGCTATTCTTTCAGCTGAGGTTTACTCTGCCCCGCTGTCGCGTTCCAAGGCAAGAAGAAGGTCGTTAGTTGAAGAAGACCTAAGCGGAGCTCAGAAGCTTTGTGATAAATGTTCTTCTTCGTCAGATTAGCAGGACGTTCACAGAGAGCCCATGTGGAAGTCTTGTTGCCTTCCATGCAGTGCAGAGTCGGCATTCTGTTTCCTGAGGCAGTCCTAGGCTGTGGAGACGGTACCGCAGCCCCACATGGCTAGTCAGATATCGCAACATCAGCCTATGGTCCAACTTATTTAGAGTGATAACGCCCCGTAAGGCAAAGGGTCTTATTACCATCATCGTACCATTTTTCTTCAAAGTTGGAAAAACCGTCGACGGCGCGCACCATCGTTGGATGTTGGTGCATTGGTGCACTTTGTGTGTCCGAAAATGCGTGAAAAAGGTCTGAGGAACTTCTATTTTCAACAAGAAGGCGCACTCAAAGTCGAGAAATTAACAAGTCTTTCATCTTCATATGGTTAATGAGTGAAAGGCGAACAGCTACATACAGGGTGTCCCACGAGGAGTGACAAAGCGGCCGGCTGTGGATAGGTTATGGATAGACGAACAAAAAATCGTATGGGGGGGGGGGGGAATCGTAACGGTTTAGCAGCTAGGGCGTTTTGAAGTTTTTTTTAGATTTTTACATATCACCCTGTAGAGCTAAAATTGGCTCTATTTCGTACTTTTTCACCTAAGCTCTGCCAAAAAGTACTAAATAAGCACCAAATAAGGCCAATTTTAACATCAAACTTGCTAATAACTTCAAAAGTAAAGGCCGTAGCAAAAAAATTGTCAATTATTCAAATAACGTGTCAGGCTATCAGAGAGGGAATGCAACATTTTTATACACGCTCGCACACAACTAGCCAGCGGAAGATTTTATGATTTTATATGGGGATAAACTTGATGTATTGGTGCTTATTTCGATTTATGGAAAAAAACAGCTGGTTCAATTTTCCTTCCTTTTCTGTTCTGCATACTTTATCGAAGAGTAAGAATCTGGCTTTGTCTCGCCGAGGATGTATGGAGTTGTGCTAGGGCAGTGATGTTCATATAGGCACGCACACAACTAAACGGGTGAAAATTTTGTAAGAAAATGAAAGACTTGTCATCTCTACTTTGTGTACGAAACGCTACGGATCTGCTAACGTTTGTATTTTTAAGATTCAAAATTCCTGCCGTCAATCTGGTTGATTTTGAAGATGAGGGAGGCGTGTGCCTCAATTGTGTCAGTTGAAAATAAATGGTGGAGTTTTTTTATTTGATTGAATTTTTCTCCACTCAAAACAAGCTGAATTATTGTGTTTTAGTTAATAGTAACCGATTTCCATAGTGTTCCTGAGTTATCGAAATGTAGCTAATACACTTTGTGTTGAAAAATGGATTTAACTGCCCCAGACTTTTTTCTGTAGAGTTATTTAAAAAGTAAAGTTTATGCCAGCAAGCCGAAGACCATTGACGAACTCAAAGCTAACATACGAGCCGAAATATCTGCTATTACCCCCGAAATGTTCGCCAATGTTATGCAGGATGCCCGAAAAAGATCTGCTTTTTGCGTATCGAATTGAGGTGGTAATTTAATCGACATTGTATTCAAAAACTGATTTGAAATAAATGGTAGAGAATATCTTAAATAAATCTTGCTCATTTGTCAAAATCGGCTTAAAAATGTTCGAGTTGTTCAATGTTGAAATACCGAAGGTGTAGATGGCGCACCCTATATTCTTTCTTTATTGGGGGCAGGATTTACTATGTTTGATCGACAACCTATAAAACAAGAGTATTATGCAAACAGAGGCTAGTCATATGTTACGCTCGGTGACGTTACCAACTACGTGACTGCAACCACGCACGAAATGCTGTATACAAAATTCACACAACAACGAACTCCCCTCTCTTAAAATAAAGCAAAGCAAGCAAATTTAACTTTTTTTGTGAAATTTGGATTTTTGCCATTTTCAGATGCAATTCTTTTATAAAATGAAATAAAAAAGTGGTGAACAAGCCCATTGTGAGCAGAATACAAAAAGGGCTGCGCAACTTAGAGGGAATATTGGTCGATATCCTGTGTCGGGGCCCTATCAGAGCGCGACCTGATTTTTCTTGGTCAAGCTCTGAAGTACGTCAAAGCACCCAGCATCTATTTTAGTGGAAAACTTCCAAGATGAGAGTGCCTTGATGACAGGTTGACTATCTGAAAAAATTGTAATTTTGGCGTCTTTTAAATCTTTCTCAAGTTTGCGCATAAGCCAGGAAGTCAATGGTATTTATTTCAGTCTAGAAAACATAGGGCCACCTTCCCAGTGCAATGGAGACTTTGGAGTTGGGTCCTACGACAGCAGCCCCTGTATCATGTTCCATTTTTGACCTATCGATGAAGCAATTAGAGTTGAGCCGGACTTACACGCGGCGTACATTTGTCCCTTAGACGATGATAAATTATACTGAGACATCCATTTTTTTAAATGTCAATGCGGTTCAAAAATAAAATCCTACTGGTATATGAGCGCATATCGAGATAAATGAGGCGAGATGTGATTGCAAATACGTAGTGGAGAGACATTTCTTACGTAAAATATCCATTTTGAAATTGAGGCGAGGTGGATTGTAAATACGTAGTGAAATATGCGTTTCTTCTCTCTTACGTCTTTTGGTGCAGTAAAATTTCCAACTTGAAATTAGGCGAGGTGAGGTTGTAAAATTGTTTTTTTAATTTTGGCCTTGCGGCACCTCGCCTCATTTGAAGTACGACATTGTACTGGCTCAAAAGAAAAAAAGACGCCTCTCTTACAAGCTTATTTTATAATTGTGTCCTACCCAACACTAGAAGCAATAGATAGAAGAATATGATAAACGCCCTGAATTTCCTTCAGAACCGCAAAATTGGAATGTTTGGGATACCGTTGAGGATATAAATATAATATTCTTTGATGTATTGGGAGAGTTCGATGAGATATGAAGTCTCAAAGCACTTATGGCGGTAGAATTCTATAAGGAAATGTGCACATGAGTTAGCTCAATGACCGCCTCCATCGCTGCTGGGAACAGGTCCGGAAAAGTTGCAGTTATTCATTTGTGGTGTGATATCCAGATGACGCTTATTAGAAGCAAATTTTTTTTCGATACTAAGAGCGCCATCTTTTTTCGAAGGACTTATGTAACAATCCTCATATGCTAAATCATAAGTATTTAATTAACTAAAATTGTATTTTACGACATTACTTGTATACTGAAGTAAGTTTTACTCGTATGCCAAAGTAATTATAGTGATTTTCGCTTGTTAAACAACAATTTAATCTGCATGACGAGTTAACACCAAAAAAGCGTCAAGGTGTCGGCGACAAACGCAAACTTTTTTATAAAAATTTTATCAACAAAAAACGATAAAATTATCTCCACTCTAATCGTGCACCCAAAACCAGTTCATTAGTCGGGCATTCATGTGATTCATCGCAATGCAGCCAGCAGTATCATGTTTTCCCGATCACCGATCCATAATCTGGACATTATTGCTCACCTTAAGCTCATTTTATATTAATTACGCTAACGGATTTCATCTCTTGACCTTCGAACGCAACTCGACCTCGAAGATAGTCTCTCAATGTGTAAAGTTATTGCACTCGAGTAACCCAAATCAATTTTTACTTAATCCTCCGTGCGCCGCGCCGTTCTTAGCCTTTTAACATTTCCCTTTTTTTATCCAATATTTTCCCAATCGATTTGAAATTCTAATCACACCGACACCTCTCTTCTGCCTGACTCGATTCTGTGAATAATATGGAGAAAAAAAACGCGTTGGTTCTATCCCGATTCTTGTGGATTATAGTTTTTTTGTCTAGATAGGAACACAGTATGGCGTCCGTTATATAGGCAGTATGGAAGGAATCCAAAAATTGGTGAGAGAGGGAGAAGATACATTCTTGCAATCGGTTTCGAATTACCTCATTCCAAATTCACAAGATGTCTTAATCGCCGTAAGATATGAGCTAAAGAAGATGAATAAATCGTTTGTGTTCTTCGTCGGATGGTCTCGATAATGAAGACAAACATTTGTGAGGAACAGCAAAAAATTCAATTCTAAAAAACAGACATGAAGGATGACTTTGCATGCCTCGGTACATGAATTATTCTAGCGAACGGTGTAAAGGTGAGTGTGAAGCTAAACAGATACGATTAAGGAATGTGAATGACAGAAAAAAGATGAAAGGTTATGATTTTACAAAATAAAAATTAATTCAAATCTGGATTATTCTGCTTCTTTCTGCTGCAGTCCTTGTAGGACTCGGTCTTCTTGGAGTGTCTTCTTTCAGTCGTCTCTACATTTTGCTAGTTCTTCTTGAAATTCCTAAGCAACTGTTTCCTGTTGGTCAGTCATTGAAAATCTGCGATAGAATTCTTTCTTCAAAGATTCATACAACAGACCCAGGACCTAGAGGTCTGGCGTCCAGTTTCATGTGTGTAACTTTATTTATTTCGGCATATATTTCTTCATGATCTTCGTTTTCGTTAACCCTTACTCTTCTAACTATTCCTCTTAAAAAATTTTCTTGAGAAGGTTTTGAGCTGATAGTTTTTTGCTTAGTTAATATTAAAGCTTCAAGCCAACCGCAATTCAGGGTGTTGTTTTCCGGATCGCTCTGAGTGGGAGGAACTCATTCTTCCTAAGGGTCCAAGATACCTCTACTAGTTCACCCGATGGCTCAAAGGTGGAACATGATACAGGGGCTGGTGTCCATTGCAATGAGTTGGTTTCCTTCTGTTTTCCAAACTGGAATATACTATCTAAAAACAAACCAGTAACTATTCGCTGGTTTCCAGTGAAAATTCATTGGTTGAACCATTGCTTAGTCAACCAATAGGAAACAGTGAAATTTCACTGGTTGAACCAGTGTCGTTTTCCCAAGGGGGCTCTAAATAAACGCCGTAAATAAACGCCGTATATGAGTCACATATATTTTTTCACTAGTTAAACCAGTGAAATTAAAATTCACTGGTTGAACCAGTGACATTTTTACTAATTCATTTTAGAGAGAACTTTTCACTGGTTCAATCAGTAAACAGACTCGAATTAACTGGTTTTCCAGTGAAATGATTGTTTACTGGTTGAATGATTGTTACTGGTAAAATTTTCACTGGTTCATTTTTAGAGAGTATACTCTTTAGACCTGCACTAGTCTCAACCTTGAGAAAGGATGTTTTGACGTGCTCTAGAGCTTGGCCAGGAGAAATAGGGTCTCGCTCTGCTGGGTCCCCTAAAAAACGAATTCATCATTCCTTAGTAAACCAATGGGAAACAGTGAAATTTTACTGGTTGAACTAGTGAAATTCACGTAACAAAAGAAAAAAGCTTTTTTCTAACAAAAGTGCCGTTTCCCAAGCGGGCCCCCAACTAAGTAGTAAAATGCTGCTTGACCTTCGTAATCAAACGAGATAGGGTATATGCTAAATGCAACCAATTACGTTCACCAAGATAATGGCCTAGATTAAGAGTCACATATATTTTGTCGCAGTGAAATTATTATTCACTGGTTGAACCAGTGAAATTTTTACTAATTCAGAAAAGAGAACTTTTTACTGGTTCGATCAGTAAACAGACCCGAAATAAAAATTCATTGCGGCACATGCCGTAACTATCTTGGACTGATGGGAGTGCGATCATAGCATCCTCGTGGTGGCCACTGGAAGCTGTCCTGAAAGGGATGTACTAATATGATCGGGCCTACCAAGTCAAGATGTAAAGTTATTGCGTCGAGGGCTGCATGGCAGTGGGTAGGTTTTGGACTGTCATTTAACGATCTCCTCTGGGCACCGGGCGCACCCAGTTGTATAATGCCTTATTCTGATATGGAGGCTCTGTCAGGATAGACCTTACTTTTCCTTTCATACTTATGGGACTTTTGTGAACCAATTTGTCTGGAGAGGACCAAGGTGGAATTGGGGAGCCCCACGGAGCACACCCGAGCCCTGTTTTCGTGAACTCCTTCTCTACAGACCAAAGGCAGGACGGCGGTCTGGAACCCGGTTAGCCAAGAAGCAGTCCTGGACAGCCGCCGCTATGCCCAAAGTTTTTGGACCTGCCAGAAAATTGGCAGCAGCAGCTCCCATATAATCTAGGGGAACACTCCTATCATCATAAATTAATAAATTAAAAAAAAAATAAGGGTAGAAACGCAATTAGCCTCCTACTGGGACAACAAGCAGACCCAGACCGCCGTCGTTCTGCCCTAAGGTTCTGGTCTCACTAAAAGGGGCAAGCAGGGCCGGAGTGGAAGTGGGGAGGTCACTGAGTATACCCGAGCCCGCTTTCGTGAAGTCCTTCCGAGAACAGACCGAAGGCAGGACTGCGGACGGGAACCCGGGAAGCTTGAACAGACAAGTGGAAACGACAAGCCACTAGGCCGACAGCTGAACTAGTTCCAGCGGTCTGGCCAATAAATCTATGTATAGGGGTGTAGTACAATAGGCCAACCAAATGGCCGCGGTACTTTTGGACCCAATATCTAAAAAAAGGGAGTGCAGGACAACTTCCGGAGTCCCCCAAGAATCCGTCCTAGGGCCTCTCCTGTGGATCAACATGCACGATAAAGTATTGACGTTACGCCTCCAGGGGAGAAGTGGTCGCCATTTGGTTCGCCGATGATATCGCAGTCGACGGCTCGGCTCGACGAAAACGAGATATTCGCGAACAAAGCGATATGGGATATAAGGACGTGACTCGAGAACGTTGGTCTAACGCTAGCTGAGCATAAATAGTGGTAATCAGACAGCGGAAATAGGTGGTGACAGCGGGGAGGGGAAAGTAAGTGACCGACATCAGCTTCCAGACTGCACTTAAGTATTTGCGAGTGATGATGGCCCAATGGCTCAACTCGTTATGCGGGCCGACGCCTCCTTATCACAAGTGATTAATTCGGTCCTATTGTATGCGGAGCCAACGTGGGCAGCGGTATTGGACAGAACGGCAATAGGAGGTTTAGGGTCCTTCGCCTTCCAGCATGATGTGCCTACCATACTACGGCCGACGAATCAACATGCTTGATAGCAGGAATAATGCCCATTGATATTCTGGCGGCGGAGAGCAAGAAATTGTACGATCCGGAGTATAAGTATGACGAACGGTCCTTGACCGGCAACGCGAGGGACTCTGGTGGGGTGATCTACAAATATTGGCTGCAACACCTCTGTACATCAGCCGTGTTTTTTTAATGAACTATATAGGTCTTCGATCCAGTTCATTAAAAAAACGACAAGGGAAATTTCAATAAGCGCCATCTTCAGTGCTTTAAATATATTAAAATTAATCCGAAGTTGCGTGTCAGTAAACAACTGTTACACGAATTCTCCTCTAGAAAATAATGAATAAGTTTCTAAAAAATAAATTATTTGTTTCCTCATGCCTTCAAATTTGCTCTCGTCACTTCTATGTTGTTTTTATTTTAAATGACGTTTTTCCGACAGCCGGTAAGTATGCTACATTCCGAAAAGAAAGGGAAATTTTGAAATGTCCCAAGACCTGGATAAAAACCTGGATAAAACCTGGGTTTTCAGATTTGTATGGGGAAGAACTATATAGTTCATTAAAAAAACACGGCTATCGTTTCAAGACGCCTATTGTATCAAAGCTTATTAAACCTTCACACAAACGTGAACTGTACATTTAAAAATGAATAGGCGCGGTATTAAATTTCCTGAGGAAATCCTCACAATGTAGAATGATGACGAATGATCTGTCCAATATTCAAATATACGATCCACCGAAAGGGTGTGGATTTGCTATAAAATACAAAATACTTCTTTATAAAAGTTGGTGAACAATAAGGATATAAGTAGTTTTTTTTTGGTTGAATTTTATAGTATTCTAAATATAATCAACAGAAAATTCCGGTAGACGCAATAAATATGAAAGAAGCAATTCGTGAAACTGGTTTTTTTTAATATTAGTTTTATTTCTTTTAGTTTTTTTCTACTTCCCCATTTTTTTAAGTAAACAAACCTCACAAAAGATTCAAAAATATTGAGAAAAAAAATATTTATTATTAATTTCAGGAAATCGATAATCACCTCCACGAGACTCTGGAAATCATCAAAGAGTTTGCGGACAAATCATCGCGATTAATCACATTTCAAAGTATAGCAACAAAAACAACAAAAACTACAAAAACAACAAAAATTAATATTTAAAAGTGCCAACTGCGAACACACCTCCGTTTCCCAGTGGTTCCTGTTCCATATGTTACCGGATGGACTGCTGACAACAATCAATAAAGCACCGCCGACAACACCTTCCACAGCAGCAGCGGCAACCAGACCATCAAAAACCAGTAAAATGCGTCGCCAAATCTCGAAACAAAATTTTTATTGATTTTATTTTTTTTTTAATTTTTTTGGTTTTTAATTTGTTTTCATTCCGAAAGTTTTGTTTATTCAGTCGGATTACGTGTGCGCATCCACCGTGTGATTAGTTAATTTGTGAGCGCGATTTTGTTGTTATTTTCGCACTCAATGTTTTAGAAATTGTTTCAATATTTTTTACCTTGAAATTTTCCGCGTTTAATTCCCTTTTCTACAGAGGTAGAAAATTTTCCAATCGAACGTGAATTATATTCGCTTACTTGGTGTGCGGTATTATGGCGGTGCGAAAATTAGTTAAGATTTTAGTGTTTTTAGTGATTAGTGTTTGTCATAATTTTTATACCTTCGGGCATGTTGCTCTGACATTTCCACCAGCCAGAAAGTATGATTTGGATTTTTTGGATAATTCAAGGACAAAAGCGCCCTGTGGAATGCCGAAAGGTGAGTTTTTTTTATTCATATATTTTTGTGTTTCTTTCTCAATAAATATTATTTAAAACAAGAAAGAAACAATCATTTTCACAGCAAACATGTTTTTAATACAAAATTGTTAAATCTACTTTTGAAAATGGCGCCTGAATAATAAAATAGAGCAACGCGAAACATAAATATTAGAAATAAATAGCTTAAGCTACAAAGATGACACAATTCACTCGCCGCTAACATAATGACAGTCGACAAGTGTCGGGTTGAGAAAAAAGCGGCTTAAGAGCGATACCGACGATTTGAGATGCTGCAGGCACTCAAGGCGAACAGGTTAAATGCCAATCATTTTAAAATCCATCATTTCTGATTAGATTTATGATTAGAATTTTGAAGAGGAGGTTGTCTTATAAATGGTTGAGAGCATTTTGGATCTTTCATATTTTATTTTTGTTTTTAATATGACATAAAAAATATGGAAATGGATCTAAAAGGAGTGGTATGAAATTCTGAGAGTTTTGGGTTCGCGCAGATTATTGCGATGGCACAGCAAGTATGTGACAGAGGCACCCTCCAAATCTCGTTTGGAATTCGGGAATTGAATTCAAGGTGCCAAAAAGGGACTGTGTTAGAGCAAGAATAAGCAGTCACCGAAATAGAAACCATCCTGATTTCGAGGAGTTTCTTAATAGTCGAGGAAATAAAACAATGAACCTTCGATTTTTTGAGCAGTTAGATGGATCTTAATGCGGGTTTTTGCGTTCGATTGGTGAGAGTGTCTACTGCCGTGAATCCGCGAAAAAAATGGGGGTTGCCATTTGAAATTCTAGATTTACCACCGCCCCCTGCGAGGGGGGAGTGGGTGGGGTAAGATTTGGGTGCAAACGATTCCATCCTCCAAGTTCAGCAACTTCCGCTCAAAACTTTTTTCACGAAAACCTAACCTTCAGGAAATATCGGACCGTTGCCGGACTTTTTCGACCCTGTATATAGCATATCAGCGTCTCAGTTTAAGACCCACCACCAGGTACCTCGGAGACCGTTGCCGTCGTCATATTCATGTTCAGCGACTCCAAAAACCCCGAGTAGCAAAACTCGACTCATTTGCATTTTGCATTTTTTCAAAATGAATTCATCACTACCGGTCACAAAGTTTGTAGACACTCTCACGAATCGAAAGCAAAAAACCGCATTAAAACCCATCTTCTTCTTCTTTAACGGCTCTACAACCGGGATCCGGTCCTGGCCTCTTGCAACTGTTCTCTCCAGCCGAAAAGCTGGCCAAAAGTCTTTAAAATTAACCAATTAATTTGAAATTTGGTATACGGGGGTTTTTGAGGTCACTGATAACGAATTTAGTGTCCATTATTTCATAAACAAAATGGCGGCTTCAAAATGGCGACCGGAAGTAGTGAAATATCCTTCAAGTACCACAAAACTTAGTATACGGGGGTTTTTGGGGTCGCTGATTACGAATTTAGTGTCATTTTTTTCATAAAAAAACTAAAATCTATATTGATAAAAGAAAGTTTCTGTATGTATGTATGTATGTATGTGTGCGCTGTAGCGGGCGCAACAGTCCCCAGTTGTGAAAACTGAACTGATTCCAGAAGAATCAGTTCAGAATTAATAGCTAAGTAAGCAATTGATTCCTTTTTTAATTACTGGTAATGCAGAAAAGAATCAAATATGATTTCTTGTGTTTCAGAAAGATTAAAATGCAACGTAAAAACATGACATGTAATCGCTTCTGAAATGATTACAAGTTTAGCCGGGGGTAATAAATTTATTACCGCCTATGACATGCCCGTGTAAAAGTAATTCATTCTTTACGTGTATGGTAATCCGAAGTGGAATCGATTTAGAATCGATATAATTAATTCTGAATTAATCCTGAATCAATTCCAGTTACAACTGGGTCATCGCAGAACTTCGATATTTTGCACGAAGGTCCGTTGGTGTCTTCCCTGAAACACCTCGAAGCCCGATTTTCGAAATTCAAAATGGCCGCTGACCAAAATTCAAAATGGCCACCCAAATATGAATTTGCAAATTGTGTTCCGATTTCAATAAAAGTGGGTATCTGGGGGTTCTTAAGGTCGCTAAAAACGAATTTGTGGTCAAAACTTATAAATTCAAAATGGCCGCGCCAATATGGCTGACGAATTAGCCAATTGTACTCCGATTCCAATGAAAATCGGTATCTGGGGTTTTTGAGGTAGCAAATAACGAATGTTTGGTCAGAGATTATAAATTCAAAATGGCCGCCCAATATGGCTGACGAATTTGCCAATTGTATTCCGATTTCAATGAAAATCGGTATCAGGGGTTTTTTGAGGTAGCAAATAACGAATGTTGAAACAAAACTTATAAATTCAAAATGGCCGCGCCAATGTGGCCGGCGGATTGCCAATTGTGTTCTGATTCCAATGAAAGTGGATATCCTCTAGATCCTCAGGTTGCAAATAACGAATTTATGATCAAAACTTATAAATTCAAAATTTGAGCCCGAGTAAAAAGAAATGATGGCCTTAGAACGGGCAAATACCGACTGTGATTGAAACATAGTCCTCGGACATCTGGCGGTTTACAGAAGGCTCGTTGCAGGACAGTACGGCCGTACAGGGGACGACTGACGGTGATACAACGGCCTTACAGTTCCAATAACGGCCATACGACGGTGGTACGGCGGCCGTATGGTTGCTATTACGGGTATACGACGGTGGTACAGTGGCAGCAACGTGGATATTTTGACCCTAAAACCCCGTAGAAAATCCGTAGACTTTATAACCCCTTATTAAGAACCCTAGAAGGGAGCTCTCTGCTACATTTTAGCGTGTACCCAATCATTTCCGCTATTTCGCTTTTTTTGACTTAATTTATGAAAAAAGATAAAGCACATTCCGAAAAATTTTATGCAGTTGTTTATAAAAATAATATTCATATATATATTATATAATACATACATAACCTGTGTAATATGAATTCATAAAAAGATTTTTTTATACACAAATTCGGTGGGAATAAACCATAAAATGATGCACTTTTTAAATAAAAACGTCCACCGACTAAAAGATTGCAAAATATCTCAATTTTTGTTGTTTAAATTTTGTGTAGATGTGTTTAACGAACACATTAAAAAAATTTTTAAAGCGGGACCTAGTAGGACTATTTCTGTAGGGTTTCTTTAACAAAAGATTTTCCAGCAAAAATAATAAAAATTTTACTGTCTTTCATTAATTAATTGACAATATTGCTTATAGAAAGGTTTTCTACATACCTTGAGGAGCAGAGTCCATTTTTTTTAATATAATAACTTTTCACGCTGTAGAATATAGTTCCGGTTACGCGCAACGATCTGCTTGTGCAAATTGACTGGCGCAAGTCAATTGGTGCAAATAAACTGAGTGAAAATGAACCAGCCACCAGTGAAAACAGTTGGTACCCTTTTGCTAATTTGACACGATTATTATATTATTTTGATTATGATAAGGTCGGAGGAGCGTCATAAAATTTCACCATTCACCCAAGGACATGCTGAGGGTTGTAGCCAGTGACACATAGAATGGACTGCTCATCAGGAAATTTTCATGGCACCAATTCGTTCCATAGTTGACAAACCTTTTCTCACTGACATGTAAACACGTCAGTTACTTTTGTAAATTAAAATTTTTTATATTCGTTTTTGGACGATGAGAACAAAATAAATTTTTGTTAAAAAAATTTACAAATGCAATTTTGATGATATTTCCCTTTTAAAATGGTTTTTTTCATTAATTACAAATATTTATGTTAAGCCATGCGAGTTCTCTACCCCTGTTTCATCTAAATGTCACTGATTCCGCGTCTTATGGCGAAACGAGACAGAAATAAAAAAATCACTATACCCATCTATTTTTTGTAAATATTCTGACATTAGTTCAAAGGAAAAAATGAAATCAGGTATGGTAACTTCAATATCGTGCAACCGTTGTGGCGGTTTTATTTTAAATTTCTTTTAAAATCATTCCAGAATTTTATTTTCCGTTCATATTTTACGGCAAGGTAAAAGAGTTTAGTACGGGCTGGGAAAGTTCAGATCGACAAAAAATAACCTGGCTGGTTTTTCAACGGGATAATTTAGGTAAAAGTACTAGTTTTTAAAAAAAATACTTTGGAAAAAATCGGTTTGTATTGTAGGGGGTTATCGAAAAAAAATCGGAAAGGTGGGAAAACCGATATATCAGAAAAAAACAGGGAAACAAATTTTTAATGGAAAAACAAAAAATAGGAGGTTGTAGTGTGAGAAAAAACGAAAAAAATGATAGTTGTTGAAGTCAAATCCGTTAGAAACTTTACGAGAAAACACGCTTTTATCTCGAAAAAATCGCGATTTTTCGCCCTTCATTTTCTCAGCTTGTGTGACTCGTAGGAAATCCGTTTGGGGCTTAAATTATAGCTTTTAATAATGTTTCGTTGTAAAAAAATTTTCGTCACAAAATAATATTAAGTTTCCGCACAATTTGCGAAAATGTAAAAATAGGTGCTTCGGAAAAACCGTGCGCGATCGGTTAGAAAGCATCCTACGACCAATTAAAAAAATACATATTTTTCGTTAAGAGTTGCCCTACAACGTCTGCATAATTATAAATCTCCCAGATGCATGACAGAGCCGTAAAAACGCAAACAAAATCGAGCGATTTTTTCCGCGAGCACGGTTTTTTCGAAGCACCTATTTTTACATTCTCGCTTTACATTTACTTAATATTATTTTGCGACGAAAATTTTTTTTACAAGGCAACAGTATTAAAAGCTATAATTTAAGCCCCGAACGGGTTTCCTACGAGTCACACAAGCTGAGAAAATGAAGGGCGAAAAATCGCGATTTTTTCGAGATAAAAGCGTGTTTTCTCGTAAAGTTTCTAACATTTGACTTCAACAACTATCATTTTTTTCGTTTTTTCTCACACTACAACCTCCTATTTTTTGTTTTTCCATTAAAAAATTTTTTCCCTGTTTTTTTCCGATATATCGGTTTTCCCACCTTTCCGATTTTTTTTCGATAACTTCCTACAAACCGATTTTTTCCAAAGTATTTTTTTTTAAAAACTAGTACTTTTACCTAAATTATCCCGTTGAAAAACCACCCAGGTTATTTTTTTTCGATCTGAAGGAATTTTGCGCCGCACAGCCTGTACTAGTTATCGTATTTTGTGGTTTATTGAAAGTCAAGAGTAAAAATATTTAAGAAAATGGAAAAGTGTGCAGTTTTTGAATGTCAAATTTTATTTTCTCAAGTTTGGCACTATCTGATTTTATTTCTGACAGTGAATGCACTGAACTCTTAACACGAAATTTAACAAAATTTGAGTTCGGTGACAAAAGGGGCTTATGGATGAGCGAGAGGACTATACTTTTCTACTCTTCTTGGTGCCATGAGTTTATATGGGAATAATGTCTGATGAGCAGTCCATTATTATATGTCAGTGGTTGTAGCTGAGGCTTGAACATCGTTTAAACTCTCATCCCACAACATCAACCTCAAGCCGATTTTCTAAGAACACATATTTTGCACAAGGCAACCATTTGGCTTGCGCAAGCCAAAATTTGCGTTTACACGCAACGATTCACTTGCGCAAGCCAATTGGCACAAGCAGATCGTTGCGTGTAACCGGACCTTTGGCAAGGGCTTAAAAATTTACTTTTGAACTGATCCTGTGAAGAGAAAAAGGACACCTGACCGCCATAAACCGGTTTAATGTGTGGCAAGGGTCTCCTACTAGGTAAAAAGTCCAAAAATCGAACTTCGATTTTTCGACTTTTGGCCAGCTTTTTGGCATTTTGCCCCACCCACTGTGCAACGATTGCACGATATTAAAGTTGCCATACCTGATTTCATTTTTTCCTTTGAACTAATGTCAGAATATTTACAAAAGATAGATCGGTAGAGTGATTTTTTTATTTCTTTCTCTTTCCCCCATAAGCCCCGAAACATGTTGAAACAGGGGTAGAGAATTTCGCATGTTTTAACATAAATACTTGTAATTCAGGGAAATAACATCAAAATTGCATTTGTTATATTTTTTAACAAAAACTTATTTTGTTTCCATCATAGCACAGCGTGACATCAATATGAATATAAAAAATTTTAATTTACAAAAGTAACTGTCGTGTTTACATGTCAGTTAAAAAAGGTTTGCCACCTATGAAACGAATTGGTGCCATGAACATTTCCTGATTAATAATAGCCTCGACACGCGGCAATCAAAATATGACAAAAATTCCTAATTTATGATGAACGCCCTTACGGGGTGACACACGTTAAAATACCTCATTATATTATGACAGTTGTTGAAAAATGTCAGAGAACGAAAAATAAAAAAAAATTATATCTTTGGTACGTTGTTGCCCTAATGGAAGGGAAACAAGTAATATTTAATTTTTTAATATGGAAAAAAGGAATATTTTTTTATTAATTTTCAAGTAAAATTAAAATAAAAATCAGCTGACTCTGGAAAACGCCTAAAAGCGGGCTTTTTAAACATGATCTATCGTTCGAAAGATGGCTCTCTTTTGAGATTTCGTACTAGATTAACCAAAATTTGCCTAATCGGTTTACCTAATTGATGAGGTTCATATTCCTAATTAATGATGAATTTTCGTCATAAATGCGTGCGTGTGTCGAGGCTTAAAAGCCGGTAAGCATTCGCCTACTGTGAAATTTGTATAAACTTGGTACACGTCAAATATTTTTCACTCTAATTATGTTTGGAAAAACTCCGGTTACTGTGGTTCAAGAGTTTTGTGCAAAAAAGGCTTTTCCAAACTATACTTTCGTAGAAGCCACCGATGGCACAAAGTTCTTCATTTGTTATATTAAAGCCCTGCACAAAATGTCAGAAGGAAAGGCGAGATCAAAGAAGGAAGCAAAACAGGAAGCTGCTGCTAATGTTATAAAAAAAATAAAATTTACATATCCGGATATTGAGAATACACCTCAGGCACCTGATGCGGTTGCGGACTTAAGAGATTTGTGTATTAAACAGGACCATCCTTTGCCAAAATTTCAAAATATTCAACAAGCTGGTCCGAAGGAGACGCCCGAATTCACAGTCGAATGCAGTGTTGCTACAATTAGGAGATATGGAACAGCTTCAACTAAGAAAGATGCAAAACAATTAGCTGCACAGCAAATTATTAAAATTATCAAAGCTGTGAGTATTCCCGTTTTTTTTCATTAATGTCATTTTGAAGTCATTGTGTACTTTAGATTCCGTCTGGGAATACTGACACTCAGATTGCAGCACTTGATAAAGAAATTAACGATTCTGATGAGCACAACCAGAAGATTTTTAAAACTTACCGAGAATATATTGAATCTGATATTAAAATAATTCCGGGTATACGCCTTTGTGACAGGCACAATTATTTTAAGAAGCTCGACCCTGCATTGAAAGCAACAGCAAAAGAAGCTGCTAAATGTCTCTATTCGAGTGATAAGGATAAAGTTCACAATTTGCTAACTGCTTTAAATATTCGTTATAAAACTACTGAAATCGGAACGAGCTCAGGTCCAGGATATTTTATAGAATTGTTAGGTGAATTCGATGCTGTATTTGCAGGACGCCACGAAGATATATACCGAAAAATGTTGGAATATTTTGAAGATATGATTTAAATGGTTTTAATGTAATAATTAACTTTTCCGGTGTTATTCAATCAATATTTTACTAAAATAATATTTTTGTTTTTAAAGACGCCTTTATTTTTCATTGGAAGAATAAGGTATGGCAGGGAGTACGTTACTCGGGATTAATAGCATTTGAGAGTTTTTTTTATGTGGCAGATCTAAGCTCGGGAATTATCCTTTGTACTACGTATTCGTCATGTTAGTCACGTCATTGTGCAATGTCTTATAGTAAGCTTACTATGGGGATAAAAAAGTTTATGGGTATAAGATGTCAAAAGACTGTTGAAGGAGGTGTCGATGGACCCTGCGTTTGATGAACTCTTCGATGTTGTAGAAGTTTAGAAATTCTGATTGCGAAAGATTGTTCCACAGTTGAGTTGTTCTAATTATGAACGAATTACTACTTGTTTGTATCGTGCGTGAAAGAAAATGAGTTGTGGGCTAATTTGGTGGGCGCGGGGATATAAAATTGCTGTAGAGGGTAGCGGCAGGAGAGCATTTACCTCGATGGAACAATCGCTATGATAAAGATTCGCCAAAGTTGCCGCATTTTAAAAGAATCAGCTGATTACTTTCGGAGTCTTAAAACCGCAGTTTGATAAGGCAGTACTCCCGGCGGATAAGAATAGCTAAACAACCATGAAGGGAATCTCCATCGCGGCAGGAGTGTCCGATCCGCCGGATTCGGGAATCGAGGCTATTGGAAATATGACAGTACTTCGTTTTGTGTGCATTGAAGTCGGCTTGATTGTTGCTGCCTCAAACGGGAATGAGTTCAATGTCTCTATTGATCGAAGGCGTAAGAGTAACGCAAATTATGTAGTGTCATTAGCGAAGCAGGTCGTTAAAGACTAAGAAAGGAGCAGGAGATAAAAATGATCCCGGGGGGGGGGGGGGTGGCGCCGACAGAGATAGGGTGGGGATTGGGTTTGACGCCTTAATTGAATTGAAGTTAGAGAGAAAGCTCTCGATCAGTCCAGTTAATTTTTTTTGCATTATGCTCATACTTTGGACCTACATATCTTCCATAACAATAGAATTGCAATACGAATACTTTGTTATTAAAATTATGTTGCTGTATACTGGGATTGCCGTGATAGACTGCCAAGTTACAATCCGTCTTGACCATAAACAAATATTAAGGGATATTGCAGTGCACCATATTATATGTGAGTCTCAGTGATTCGTTGTTATTTGTTATCCTTTCTGTTATCACATTTTTGATGTAGCAATAGCACAGAGACTTTATTTGTAATCGGTTCATTATGGCGATCTTTGTGCTCTGTTGTAGGTCGCCCGTCTGCATCTTATAATTTCATTACAAGAGCTACATTTAAATATCCATAGTTGCCTAAGTCATTATTGATCGGATTATAGGCAATGAAAAAGGCTTTATATAGTACGATCAAGATTTACTAAGGCGAACCTAAATATTTAGATAGAGCACTATGACGTCTACAGTCGGAATGATAAAAATAGTGTTCACTCGCTTTCCATCGACTATCGGTTCAAGTTTTCTGTCTAATCCCGTAGTCGGACACGATAGTCGGAACCGATAATCGGATCCGAGTAAAAAATAAGCCAAAACTTGCCCAAGAAAATACTGGATCTTCCAGTGAAAGTCCCATTGCAATCGGATTAGCCGTTTCCGAGATTAGCCCGTATAAACAGAAAGCCAAAATTTTAAAAAAATACTTGAATTCGTGTTAATAACCATATGAACTTAGATAAAGATAATTATTTCGAAATCACACACAGACACTCCAATTATATTTATATAGATAGATAAAAAGCCTTAATAGTCCGGGGAAATTAGCATTTTAAGGAGACAAAACTCCAAAATTGCCGAAAATTGGATCACAGCTTCCTTGGGACTTTTTAAGAAAACAATTTCGGAATCACAAAAAAAAACATGGCCGCCGGAGATATCACTTTTTGGCAAAAAAGTCACTCAAAAGCTTTTTTATTCGAAAATTGTTTTCATCAATCAATACGAAGCGTTATTGCCTACAAAAAAATCCCTCCTGTTATTTTTTCGAAAATCTAACTCTTTTGAAGTTATTCAAGGTCAAAGTTTCCAAAAATCACCTTTCGGCCAAAAATACTTGGAGTAATTGGGGAAGGTCAAGGTTTTCGAAAAAATTTCAAGAAGGGTATTTTGTAGGTAATAATTTTCCGTACTGATTGATCAAAACTTTTTTTTCGAAAAAACCAGCTTTTGAATGACTTTTTTGCCAAAAAGAGATATCTCCGGCGGCCATGTTTTTTTTTTGATTCCGAAATTGTTTTCTTAAAAAGTCTTAAGGAAGCTGTGGCCCCATTTTTAGCCATTTTGGAATTTTGTCTCCTTTCGTGCGTTTTTTTTGCTAATTTCCCCGGACTATAACCTGGAAGGTTTTAAACGCCTGGGGTGATATAATACGTCGCAGTGCCCGCAAAGAAAGAAAAAGTGGGGTCTGAGTCTGTTTCCCTACATATCCGCTTAAAGTGCTCGGATTTGCTCTTAAGCTATGGACGCATTCAGATTTTTCCTTATCTCCTTGTAACTCTTAAAGTCGAGGAAATAAAGCACTAAAAACTGCTGAAGCTTCGATTTTTTGAGCAGTAAGAGGGATCGGAAAGATCTCTGCGGAAAAGCTGCTGACAGAAACAGGCGCAAACGCGGTGCGGGCAATGACAGAGAGAATAGAAGTAGTGTATTCAAATGCGTACTAACGAAATGCTGTTTTAAGGCCCAATTACAATGAACGGATGAGAGCGGAACAGAATCGGATTGATCTGTCAAAGTGGTTTTCCGAGCATGCGTTATCCATTTGAGCGATTACAATGAACGGATACAAGCGCATTTGATCGGATTGGGCGGATTCGTTTTCGTTTGTTTAGAAATCGGTGGATTGGGCTGTAAGAATTTTTGTAAACAAGTCAAGTTAAATTTTGGTTTCCTTTTTTTTATAATTTAAAAACTATTTTCTGACGAATAATTAATAGGAGAAGTAAAAGAATACGAATTATTATATAATAAGGCGAAAATTGGTTATAAAATTACACAAAACACTTTGACGTTTAAAGCCTAGTATGGAGTTCGAACGGAATTCCGTTCCCCATATAAAATACACGTAAAAAGATGCACGGAATTCCGTTCACCAAATTTTTCCGTGCCCTTTTTGTTTTATGAGTACGCAGTTCGAACGGAAAACTATTGGTAATATTTAGCTTGTGCAATTCTCTAACAGGTGGCTTGCAGGGAATTGGAGACTCTTTTCCGTTCATGTTGGAACGGAATAAATGTTAGACAATTATTCCGTGTTGTGTGTAAGGTAATTTTGACAGGACGAATGAAAAACAGCTATTGCCGTCAGTTCGTGGTTTTACATGTGATTTTTAACAGTCAGCTGTTCGCTTTTTCTCAATTGTTAGCTTTTCTCCACGGTATTCTACACGCATTTTTTCCGTGTAGAAATATTCACCAAAAATGCTGAACGAAATTCCGTGCGAACTCCATACTAAGCTTTAAACGCGAACAGATCCGTTCATTGTAATCAGTGCCGAAATACGCTACGCGCACACCGCGCAAGTTGCTTTACTTTCTACTTTTTGCGCGTTACCGCCGCGTAGTGTCAAGAGATGTTTGTGTTTTGAGTCGTGTTTTGGTGGTGGTGGGCATACATATGTTTGGAGTCGTGTGTTGGTGTTGGGTGGGATAGCAAATTTGTTGAATTTTATATTTAATGAAAATCTTTATTTTTCCAAATTGGGGTAATTAAATTAGCACCTAAAACAAAGACAAGTCCTATAAAAAAAAGGCTTCGTCCAGGCAACTTTTTGGAGCGTCTCAGCTCCTGGTTGATGTCTGTAGGGGTGAACCTGTGTTCTTCTCAGTAACCTTAAAACCCAAAATTAACTCTAAATTTTCGCGGATAGTTTAAAGCTGGTATCTAGTGTTTTTTATTTTCATATTATTTTTTTTGGGTTGTTTCTTAAATAAAATGATCCGTTAACCAAATATTCAGTTAAATTTTGTTCTATCAATGTTTTTCCCTATATACATGAAAATTTGCAAAATTCGATGGATCACCAATTTTCGTAAATTATCCAGGAAGTTAGCCATTAACCTCATCACCAATCATCATCATTACCACAGAATCCCTTCCTATAATGATTTGTGCATGAAAAACCTCTTCCAATCGAATTAAATATCAATCATCAATGCTATACCCACGTATGTGGTTTATAATCCGCGATCGTTCATTATCTAGTCTTTAACAGTTAAAGTATTATTCTTGAATAGCTTCTCAGCAAAAGAAAAAAAAAGTTCAATTACTTTTTTCTCCTCGCAAAATAAAAATGATTGAAAAGAACCATAACAAAGTATAAAGGTGCTATAATACCACCCGAGATCGAGATTCATTGCCACTTAAAAAATCTCACGCTTAATAAGAATCTCCGCGTCCACACTTCAGATTTCTTTTCAATTTTTTTTTGGTATTGTGATTTCCCCCTCCCACCCACCGTTTTTAATGAATCAAATTTCATGGTACAATTCAGAAAGTCAATTGTTGAAAATTGTTTGGTGTACACTTATCAAGGCTTCCTCCGGTAAAGTAAATAGAAACCCACATTTTGATTTTTTTGTACCCACGGTCCTATGGAGCCCCCAACCCATTACTTGACTTAGATTTTCTGAATTTCGAGTTCAATCATATCGGCGTAGAACAAAGAGCTATGAAATAAAATTATTTCGTCATTTTGCACCTAATAAACGGGCGAAAAAGTCCCAAAAATTTAAAGAGAGTGCCTTCGACAGCCACACCTTTTACAGATCGTGGCCCACTCACGAATTTCGTTCCTGTGTAATTAGTAAATATAGTAACACCATTAACCCGTTCACATAGCACAAGGGACTTTCATTTTTTTAACTCTCTACAGCGCAGCATTATTCGGCTTATGGGGGAATATGATAACCAAATGTATTGCGCAGGTGTTAATTGTGTGCATATTTATGAGGTCGATTTCTGTGGACAGCATTGATTAGACAGATCGCAATCGCTGTGCAATCCTACAAGGTGGACTGGTCGTTCCAAAATATTGCAACAAAAAAATCAATTTCTTCTCCAACGTTGAACTAAATCTGAATTTCAAACAATTCCTCTATTGGATTACGAAAATGTAATTATAGA
Source organism: Thereva nobilitata (assembly GCA_963855945.1). NCBI lineage: Eukaryota > Metazoa > Arthropoda > Insecta > Diptera > Therevidae > Thereva > Thereva nobilitata. The sequence goes on along the minus strand of OY979694.1, from coordinate 39,884,673 downwards.
AATTTTTCTGTAATTAGCATGTGAATGTTAACTATTTCGAAATCGACAGCACCGCGACGGCGCGACAAGCTTTTGATTGAAATAAATAATGTGCAAAAACCATCGAACGACAAACAATTTTGATTGCAATCCAAATCGCAAAACATTAACATTCCCTTGTGATCTTGCGATTTAGCCCACAACACAACGTGTTCATCATACCTGGCAAACACCTGAGCGCTTTCATTTGCTCATTCTCTTTCTCTCTATATCCACACATATCTCATCTGAAAAAACGATTTTTCTTTTGCTTTTCACGAAAAACTGTGTCAAGTGTTTCCAGTTTTTCTTTTAGTCATTTTTTTAGTTGTCATTATTTATTTGCAAGATCTTTCGCGAGAATGTTTTAAAAATCGATGTATACCGAAGATATTCGCGGCGTGGAAACGAAATTCCAATCTGACGTCCGTTCACATACCTCGCGGTACATTTGCGACGACAGTAGCTGCTTTGGCAGTGATCGATCGGCATAAATCTTCACCGATCATTTCACATTGATTGAAGGTTTTAGTCTCTTGCATCGGCCATAGCAAAATGTCGACGTACTAACGAGCCAACCATAGGGATACAGAGGCTACTTCAAATCAATCATTAGTTGTGCTCTGATTAAGCAGGGCGCGATTGTCTTACCTTTGCGATTGTTGATTGTTAAACTGTATTTTCCCAGTTGGTGATCGTCAGTGATCGAGAGTCGTGAGAGTGATGCTTTCGAACTTGCAATTCCCGAATGCGATTTATGGCAAAATTTTATAGACCAACCATTAACTAGATCGTTGGGTATTATTTTTTTTTTGATCTAAATATTTTGATTGAGCACCGAAAAAGATGGAAAAAAACATTTCAAAATTGATTAGAGGCTATTGTTGATTGGCTTCAAGTTTCGCTCCAATTTATTCATTAATCTTTTTCTTCAGAAAATGTCAAGGGTGGCACGGTCTGTAACGCGTGTAATAACGGCAATAACGTGATTAGTCTAGTTGGGAAGCTATGCAGTAACAGCCTATGTGTATTGCGTAAGGTGGTGTCGTCAAATAAGAGCGTAAAAACTTCATTTTTTTAGTTTAAGTCATTACATTTAAATCCCGATGTTTCATATTTTTTTAGGCCTATGTTTATATTATTAATGGACTTGGCCACCGCTTATCTAAGCGTCCAAGGGTCAATTCCGTCAGGCTTCTGCAATTAGCTCGAAATCGTTATATATAAAACACTAGCAAAAACCCGCGTGCGTTGCAACGCCTTTGAATAAAAAAACTTAAGTCCGGGATAGCAAAAACGTATAATGAAAAAAATAACAAATCTTCAAAACATAATTTTGGGCTCATAACTCGACCGTAGAATAATCTCTCGCAGTCACTATTTTCGAACTACTACAACATCCAAGAGTCCAAACGCAGGGTTCATCGCCACCTTCTTCAAAACCCTTCGAACACCCATAACCCTTTACCTGTTCCCCTTACTAAGCTCACTCTGCTGGACATTGCACCATGACTCGACAAACGACATATCGGCCTGCTAGTACAAAGGGTGATTCCTGAGCTTAGCACTGCCACATAAAAAAAAATAAACAATTTAGAGTTACTCATAAAAAATGTGTTACAACTTTTTTAAAATTCGATGTTGAGCGCCACCTATTGAAAAAATTTTATGCTACATTGACAACAATCATATTTAAAACACGTCCCTCACCCTGTCCAGAACTTGCCCTTGTCGTCGTGTTGGCGTCCTCAACATTTTGTTCCCCCTTGTTCATTGTGTTCGATATACATATTCCCTGTTTAAACTATCATCAGGCCCATCGATGATTGGCGGAGGTGGCCCTGATCCATAACCTTCACATTATTTCCGCAAATTGAAAGAAAATTATCTCACCGTGACAGCATTTCATTCGCGTTCCTTCGATTATCGAGTCATGTTTTCGGTCTGACCCGATAGTCGGACCAGAGTGAAAAGTAGGCTAAACCCCTAAGAAGACACTGAATCATCCCGTGAAAGTCCTAAAATCGGATTAACCGTTCCGAGCTTTGAGGTTTACAATTAGAATGACAAAAAAAATTTCTACTCGCTTTTTCGGACTATAGGATCAAGTTTTTCGTCTGAACCAATAGTCGGAACCGACTGAAGCCTAAAACATGCCCAAGAAAATACTGAATCATCCCGTGAAAGTCCCATCGCAATCGGATTATCCGTTTCCAAGATTAGCCCGAACAAACACGCTTTTTTACATTTCGAAAGGTAGATTGTTTTTATATACTGGCTGGAGCAATAAAAACTACGTTTAAAAATATTTTTTTATTTTTTAGTTCATTTTAAAATAAAAGCTTATTTTTTAGTTTTTTTTAAACTACTTTTTGTATTTTCTCCTTTTTAGTCTATTATATGTCTTCCGCCATTTTGTATTGACCGCCATATTAGATTTGAAATGACGGCACACCGCTTACTGTAATATACTCGTTACACGATTTCATTTGGTATGGGTATACCGAAGGCGTTATAAAGAAAAAAGAAATCCGCCATTTTGTGTTGGCCGCCATTTTGAATTTTGAATGACACCGCATAGCTAATTGTATTCTACTTGTCATGCCCTTTCATTTGATACCCATGTCGGGGGTCGGGGAGCACAATTGGAGAATTCGGCCGCCATCTTGGAACCGCCATCTTGATTTTTTTACAAAATGGTCAAATTGAAGTCGATCGGTCATATGGAAATGGGTAAAAATCAAGTTGCAAGATTTGTCTACATACAGACATACCTATATACATGCATACATACATATATACCTACATTAAAAAAATAGCCTAAAACATGCCCACCTACCCGCATACCTATATACATGCATACATACATATATACCTACATTAAAAAAATAGCCTAAAACATGCCCACGAAAATACTGAATCTTACAGTGAAAGTCTCATCGCAATCGGATAAGCCGTTTCCGAGATTAGCCCGGACAAACAGACAGACAGACATACAGGCACAAAGAATACAGACAGACACAAATTTTAAAAATACTGGATTTTGTTTTAATATCATGTAAATAACCGTATGAGCTTACAAAATGACAATTATTTTGAAATCACAGACAGACACTCCAATTATATTTATATAGATGTCTTGTCGCCTTCAAAGTAGGTTCCATTGAGTGCAAAACAACTATGCCAGCATGTACCCAATCCTTGGTATGTAGTATGTACATTTTTCGTAGGCTATGGTATGGCTTTCAGCTCGTTCAGTGAATTTTCTTTTAAGGCCTCAATTTATGGCTTCCCAGTTTATTATGCTTACGGGTGATGACAGGAGAAGTACAAGGAATTGCTGTCAGAAGAAGGACGATTGCGTTGCGTGGAATCGAACTCCATACCTCTGGAATTGTGGTCAGGCGCCTTAACCGCTAGAATACTGAAGTTCATCCGTCGGATAAAATCTCTTGTACAACTTATGACTTTATGCGAAAAGAAGTTGGATTCTTTATTTCTTTCTTTTCGTGAGGTAATTGATCCAAAGCAACAGTGGCTCTCGCTTGGCCTATTTTACGACACCCCTATTTTTTTTATGTGATAGTCAAAGCTATGGTTGACACCTATGTACTACCAGTTCGTCATGTAGTACAAGTCATGGTGCAATATCTGGTAGTAAGCTTGGCTCGAAGAAGAAAGAGAAGAATAGGATAGGTTAGGGGGAGTCGGGGGGTGTTACAGCAGATGGCGATGAACCTTGCGTTTAAACTCTTGGGTGTTGTATGAGTTCGGGAATACTGACTGTGGAAGGCTGTTCCAGAGTCGAGTTGTTCTTGTTCTTGTTGTTTAAACGAATTTCTAAATCGAAGTGTGCGCGAAGATGAGGGCTGTAAACTGTGAGGGTGAGCCGAGCAGGCAAGTCTTGTGTTGCGGGAGAAATGTTGCCTTGGAGGCAACCCCTATACCTCATATTCATAGTCCAGACCGCTTGATCTGGTTCAACAATCTACCTAGTCGTTAAGATTTAAGGCGGGACACTTTCAGAGAACATGAAGGGCGGACTTATCCTCGTCAAGGCAAAGCCCTTTCTATCTTTCATAAGTGCTAATCCAGGGCGCAGTGTTCGGTAATCAAGCCAACAAGTGTCCTGACATTCTTTCTACTCCGCCCCAACAATTCTTTAGTTGTGCTAGGAGACGGCACAGGAAGGTACCGCTTAGAGTTGGCTAGTCCAGGCGCAGACCTCCAGCGTTCGGTGTGTTTCATCCAATTCCGATCGGCAAGGGCACTTTTCACCAAATTAGTGAATGCCCAAATAGTCGGACCGATGAATACAATGTCAGAGCCCTGCCTAGCCAGGTCACCCGCCTTTCCATTGCCTTTGAAACCCGGAATACCCGGGTCCAAATAAGGCTAACTTGATTGAGAACGCCCAGCTCCCCAAATGGACATTGGCAGTCCCAGACTAATTTTGACATGGTCCTACGGCAACTTATCGCTCTTATTGCCGCTTGGCTATCATTGCATGCCAGTATGGCGTACGCGTCTGCTTGGAAGACAGTAGCTACGGTGCCTAGGCTTATCGCTCTACTGAATCTAGGGATTTCACTTCAGATTCCGGCGTCCACACCTCTGTTTTTGAGCCATCCGTATACCATCCTAGTCCACCCTGCAGTACTTTAGGATAAGTCCAAAATAGCCTATATTATTTGCACGAAAGGTAGCTCTAATTTTGAAATCTTATTATAGTCTAACTGGCATTTTGACGGGGTGCAGGTGGAGCCCCATGTGGATTGCCGATCCCGAGTGGAAAAAAGAGGCTAAACAATTTGAGAATTTCGGCGTGTATATGTGAGACATAACTGTGGTGTCCAAAACTCTATACTTTTAAACGCGAGTGTGACTTTATCAAACGGTCCCCCAACAAAATACTAATCACGACCAATGCTGCTTAACCTCCGTAGTTGTACGAAAACCGTTCTATTGAGTATGGTAAATGACAGCCTTCATGGTCACCAAAATAATTGCCTGAAATATGAAGCTTTGTATGAGTAAATCTAAAGCTTAAACGGTAAAAAGCTTTCCGAATACGTAAAGCAGATGTTGGGATTGTCCCATTCCACTTGTAATGAGGTTTGCTGTATAGGGCCCTCATGAGGAATTGATAAAGCATACCTCACTTTAGTATGGCTGATTTTTTGTGTAGTGCTCATGGGGAATCTAAAAGGAAATCCCTCTTTCGACATACCCCTCATTTGCCACATGGGGCCCACACGCTGCATGAGGCATGTCACCTTTAAATGCCAGTCGGGAGAATAGGAGCGCCGCCATAGAATGGGAGACCATTATTTTAATTTTGCTTAATTTAGTTATGAAACTTTTAAGCGCCATTCTGTGCCGCCACACTAAAGTTACCACAGGCCATGGTTATGGTTACGATGATGGTATATATCCAGACATGGCTTTTGGATGGAATTGCACCTCATCACAGTAATTATGTCGATTGCACCACATCACAGTACCCGAAGCAAACTGACAGCATGACTTTGATTTTGGAGGGAGTTTGACACGTTTTTTTGGTTTCGGCTTGTTTTCAATTCACAATACCAAAGACGTTTGTTTTGTTTGTATGTCGTACTGGTACACTCGGTGGTCTTTTTAGTTTAGGGAGTTTATTCTTTTTCGATAATAAGGCCTATAAACACAAACGAAGATTTTCAATATTCCGGATCGAAAAAAATTCGGCAGAGAGGACAGCTTAAACTTCAGTTGTTTTTTTTAACGGGGTCTTCTGAAATGCCAGTGATTGATCTTGATGCATTGATGCTGCGCATTGAAAACTAAGTTTGGCAAGTTTATTAACAAAAATTGTCAGCCAGACCAGTTGTAATTGATAGAAGAGATCTTAGACTTTATTTTCAAAAGAAAATCAAGGAGGTGTTATGTAGTGCATTTTTATAAAAAAAATAATTTATAACAACAGGTCTGTCAGAAGTTAATTTACAAAAATTGTCAGCCGCACAATTTTTTTCAAAAATGGTTCACTATTTACTACAAAATGTAAAAATTTCAAGCAGGTGTTTTGCAGAACAAATCATTTTTATAGCTAAATTCAAAAATTCATAAAAAATAACAATTAACAAATTTTTACTAGTCTGGCGGGGGTAACATGTTTTTTACATGTTTTTCAGCCATTTTCACTTTATAATTTTGAGGTGTTCGATGGGGTTTTTTTGTCATGGGAGCTTAGACTATTAGCAGTGGAGACAGAAATTGAGTGGTTTGCCACAAAGGGAAAAGCCGTGTCTTTACCCAAATTCAATATGCGGAAGTAAGAGCAATTCCTTTTACCCATAAAAATCTTAAACACGCATAAGTTAACTCTAATTACGAGAATATTAATTATGAAAAACATTCCTTATAAAAAATGTTATAGTTTAGATTGTTAAAGCTGTGCTAACACCTCTAGCTCACGGTAACGTCGTTGAGTCTGAAGTTATGCTACAAAAACCATTTTCAATTTATGTAACATAAAACCGAAACAATTAGCATAAAATACCCGCATTTTTACGTTATAAACTCCAGCAATACATTTGAAATTCTACTCTAAAGCAAAAATCCCATAAAATTATAAAATCTATTTAAAATTCCATAATTCATAATCACATCACATTACCGCAAGCAGCAACTGCGAGCGATTTTCCCCTGTCCCGTTCCGCCTCCCCCTCAATTGCTATGATCTGCCGTTGAGTGAATTAATTAATGAAGCCACCAATACAAACACACGTGTAGAAAATGCGAAAAAATAAGAAAAGCAAGGTGAGATAGACCACGACCAATCATAAAAACAAAAATACTAATGATGACGAGACAACGATTATTATTATTCCACCACGAATAACATTTTTAAACGATGACAACACCGCGCTAAAAACGGTCTCGTCCATTCAGCATCAGCTCAGCTCAGCACAGGTGTAGACGAAGAAGAAGATGAAGACGACCAGGTACGATACAAGAGAAAAACGAGCAAAAGAGTTGCTCAATTCTGCGCGCGGTCTAGAAGCTGGAAGAACGTGTCCAGGCCCCACACTTTCGCTTCCTTCGAATTGTGGAATGTTGCCAAGCAACATGTTTCCGAGCTGGCATCCGTCTAATGTTCAGCCGATAATAGTCAGGTGTGTACGTTATTTTTTCTATACCTTTTGCTGCTTGATTTTTCTTCTTTTTTTTTTACCTTTTTATTGATAAAATTCCATAATAAACATTTTTATTAGTTTTTTTTTCCATCGCTTTGGGATTCTTTTGTGAGTGAATATTGTCTGCCTTAAAGATGCTGACGAAGCGGGCTGATATCAGGAAACTTTTTTGCAGGTGGCCCTGTCCCATTGTGGATATGGAGGTAAGCTTCAAAGTTGTCTACCTGGATTTTGGATGCTGTGTGCTGTACGAATGATTGAGACGCCAGTCATTTGCATGGGTTACAATACCAAAAAAAGAGCTTCTCAAAATCGAAGGTGTAATTTCGATGATATCGCGAGATAAAAAGGGCATTTCCCCGATGGCGCGACCAATAATGAGTATGGCCTAAACTGTTGCATTGCGGCAAAGCAATTGATGCTGCGTAATCACGTCGCCGCGATAACATCTTTGGCACACATTAATATATATTTCTTTTCCTTTTTGATATAATCATCACTAATTGCCGATGAGAAAATTTCTTCTTCTTTTGAGAACAACTTTCACGGCTTTCTTTGTGGATGGATCTGTTTGATTGACTCGTAGCTGTTGGTTAACACCTGCGGGGGAAACGCATCTTCATTGCACAGATCCAACACAAAGTTTTGTTAAATATTAAAAGCCGATGACCATCTCTTGTTGCGCAATCATCATATTGTGCGGTCAATCAAGTTACACGATGTAAGGTATTCGATTTTTTTCCCCGTCTGCTTTTGATAATTTCATTTTATGCGCTTTCTTACGTCATGAATCGGCGGTTTTTTTTTGATATTTATTCATGCGATTAACAAAATCGTGCTTCAGTATAACACTTAATGTATGAACATGAAAATTTTGATGGTAACTATTGCGATATCACGAAATACTATATATGGTGTCAAGTTGTCAGCATTGAAAGAGCGTAGAACGACAGTTGATCCTTTTAAATGTTTCTATCCACAAAAGCTTACAAAATGGTTGAATATAGCCTGATCTCATACAAGCCTTTCGTTTAGTCATCGCACACATCTTCTTCCATTATTATTTGAAAGGGAAAAAATTGCGTAAAAGCCCTCAAAACGCATTCTTTAAAGTATATAAGTGATGCCTACTGGTGATCAACAAATTGTTTATAGGAAATTTACATTCTCTTTACGTTGTTGCAAGAAAAAACGAAATGCCAGAGAAATGCTTTACTTTCAGTTCATGTAACACGCAAAATTCAAACTTTCAAACTAATGTATCGAGTGACATCTTCGTCTATGGTTCGTTTCGTAAGCCTTTCTACAATACACGTCTCGGAGACACGATCAGATTATCTAGTGTAGTTACATAAAATAAAACTGAAGGTGATCGTATGATTTAACCCTGTTGTGGCCATGTGGAGTTAAAAATGAAAACACACTTATACCGTAGCTATAGCTTTATAAAGGCGACTTTATAACGATGGTAAGACTAGACATTTGCCGCCAATCATCATATTCCATCGCCTTCGCTTTAGGTATATGGTCCCAAAAAAGGAAGCCAGCTGGTGCCCGTTTGATGACTACCGTAAACTCAATAACGTCACCGTATTCACTGCCAGTCAAATATCCAGGATTTTACTATACCGTTACATCCATCTTTTCTAAAATTGATCTGGGTCGAGCCTACTACCAAATCCCGGTAGCTCCAGAAGATATCTACCAGACCGCAGTTATAGCCTCTTTTAGGCTATTCGAATTCCATTTGGTTTTAAAAACGTAGCTCAAACTTTCAAACTCTTGATCAACGAAGTGCTGGCAGTAGGATTGGCAATCCCGTGCTATATTTTCAATCCCGGGATTTCACGGACCACGTGTTCCTCCATTTTCAAACAAGAGCTTTTCTTTTTGAATTTTCACTGACAGGCTCACATCGAATTGGTATATTCGGCAAATGTACTTTTTTATAGCTTTATTGAGCTCGTCTGAAATACTTAAAGGTTCTTCAAGAGAACAAGAAAGAGATTCAGATGGAAGCTCAGAAAAGTCTAAAACAATTTCGAGAGGTGCCTCATTTGAAACAGAATGTTTAACTTCGGACTCATGAGCTGTTAAGGTACGGGCCCAATGAACGCCGCGCCGCCAAGCTCGCATTGACAGATCAAATGAACTGTGTGTTTCCATATGGCAGTGCGCCAAATGAGAAAGGCGAGCACGGCCAACCGCGGCGAGCGTAGCTTCGATTTGGGAAATGTTCATATCCAACGGCACCGCGTTACGCTTTGACAGTTATCAATACACAGCTGTTTTATATTTGCAGGGAAAGCGCGCGTTTGTGTCGGTAACGGAAAATTACTTAAAGCAAAATATAAGTAAGTGCTTTCAAAGTATTATGTTCAAAGAAAAATTGATTTACGAGATATCCAAAATCCACTTACATTTGTTTATTTGCTAGTAAATTGCATTGCAATTCGTCAAAGTTGAAATTTCATTTTTTTTTAACAAAAAACCAAGTTCAACTCCCGTTGTGTCCGAAAAATACGTAAATAATCAATACTTTTTTTTCCAAAAGCTAAAATGACGACTCATTACTCCAAAAGCTGGTAAGATAGAACCATCGCTTTAACCATCATAGATAGGTGAAGGAATTCTGCGTTCATTGGTACCTTGTTCATGGAAATAGGTTATACGGTTACAAAAATACAGGGTGATATGTAAACTCTATCTTTGTACATTTCTGACCCTATTACTCAGAACGACAAAGATTTCGAACTAGGCCCCATAGTAACTTATATTCAGCTCAAAAAAACTTATCCAACGACGTATTACACATAGCTATTGCCTATTGGGGTGGGTACCAAAATTTGCACTCTACTTTTCAGAATTTGTAGTATTAAATAAAATTCCAACAATTTAAATTTGAAAATGTTCAATCAAATACGATTTTTATAAAGAAATTTTCAAGAAACTGTAAGCAATTTTTCTATTTAGGCTTAAAAAGTCAAATCCCGGGATTAAGTGCTCGATCCCGGGATTTTGGAATTGTTAAAAACTGCGGAATCCCGACACTACTGGCAGTGCTTGATTTCATTTTCTCGATGATATACATATTGATCGGTAGTAGATCACCCACCAACACAAGAGCATTTGCGAATTCTCTTCAAGGGGCCATCCATAAAGGACGTCACGGCTTGAGGGGGACGGGGGGTCTGGCAAAATGTGACCATTTGTGACAGGGAGGGGGGGGGGTTCATGAAAATGTGACGTCCGGAATAATAATTCCAGTTGAGTAATAATTTGAATTTAAACCCTAGTAGGCTACATAGTTTAGTTTGACAACTCGAGTTATTCAGCGATCTTCAACCTCCAAATATCGTGGGCCTCATTTTCGTGTTGTTGTTGATCATTCGCGATTTTCGCTCGGTTTATTTTCGCACTTTTCACATGTTTCGTTCTCTTTGCAATGATTTAACAGCTTTAACTTTAGAAAATATCTAGTCTTCTGCGAACCGACATATATTGTTTAAAATTGTAAGTACCAAATCAACCATGGGGGAGGGGGGAGTCAAAAATCCTCTGAAAATCTGTGACGTCCTTTATGGACGGCCCCAAGGGATTAGAAGAACACATTATTTATATTAATCCGGGAAAATGCCTCCTAGGCCTAACGGAACTGGAGAATCTGTAACACAATATCAACACGAAGGTTATACTTAACTCCGAGGATAAAATCAAAGCCACAAGCGATTGCCCAAGTCCGCATATAAAGAAAAACCGCTGTACGATCTCATCAAACAAACGATTTGTGGAAACCAAGCCATGAAGGCTCCTTCTCGAGAACTGGGGAAGAAACTACAAAATTTCGTGTAACTTGGACATCTAGACTCCACCGTTAAACTGAGTGTTGTAGGCGCCATCCAACAGACCACTGGAAATCCCTGCAGCCACGCAGTTTCTTCTCCCGTAAACTACAACCTGTCCGCTTTCGACCCCGACATTTTCTGGAGAGCAAATATTTCACTCAATATCTTAGGGGGCGAACGGCTAACAAAGACCTCGGAAGGTGGTGGCACCCGATTTGTTACGTAAATAAAAACCCGAGAAGGGTCACTGCAAACGAACTCCTAGCAGCTCTGTTAGGAAATCCTAATCCTATCTCCCCGTGATGCCCCCTGGGGTACTTCTTCGGAAGGAGCTAACGGAAGACGCGAATGGCGAGTTCTCTGCGCCATAAAACACAATTTTAAGTCGGTTTGGCTGAAGGTTAGCAACTAGCTCCCATAAAAACACCATTGCTACAAATCGGCAGACAATGCCTCGGAACCGGATGGACAACGCGACGACGACCTTTGCTTTTTGAACCAGGACACGAATCGCAACTTGGAATGTAAGAACACTCATTCCTCACCCAGATGAACCGATATAAAATCAAGATCATGCGACTTAGCGAGACCAGATGGCACGGTGCGGGGGAACATATCTGCCCAAACGGTGAGTCCTTCTTATATTCTGACAGAAACGAAACCGAAAGCCGTAGGAGTGGCGTCGGCGTAACACTCACCAAAGAAGCCAGGGCCACCCTCATTAGCTGGTCACCAGTTTCTGAGAGGATTATTACCACGCGCCTGCGTACCAGACAAAGAAGTACTACGGTAGTCCAATGCTACTGAAGACGTAGAGGATGACATCAAGGACAAGGGAGACATAATTGTTTTAATGGGTGACTTAAACGCACAGATCGACCCCAACAACACCGGGCTTGAACAAACAATTGGAAATCAAGGCATAGGCCAAGTCACTAATAGCAACGGTGAGCTTTTCGTTGACTTCTGTAGTTCCCACCAACTCATGGTAGGAGGAAGTTCGCCCGATGGTAGAACGAGAAATCAGTTAGATCACACGCAGGTGGAGAAATATTGTGGAGGATGTCAGGAGCTTTAGGGAAACAGACAATCGAAGTGACCACCATTTGGTAGTAGCAACTATTCCCCTCAAAATAGCCGCAATCAGGAACGTCCAATGCAACGTCATAAATTGTAGACGGTTTAACGTAGACTTTCTGTGGGAGAGAATTGAAAGGCGAGAATTTGCTAGGAAACTACAAAAAACTATAAACCAGAAAAGCGTTTCTGACGAAAGTAATATTGAAAAGCTGTGGAGTACAACAAAGGCGCTTTAATAGCTGCGTTCCATTTCTGCTTTTGAGTACTCATGAGTAAAGGAGAAAAGGAACGCGAAATTTGTGCTTATGAGTAAAAGCTGGCCTCAAATTTTTGATGTTAATTTATTTGTATACAAATAAAAGGTTAGAATAATTTACAACATAATTTAAATTAATGCGGTAAAGTTATTTTTTCTATTTTTATTTATTTATTTATAAATTTATTATTTTTATTTTTATTAAATAGACGTTTTTATATGAAAAAAGCTCAAAACAATCAAAAGCCTATCTATAGGCGCAAAATAATTCACAATAGACTCAAGAAATTGACTTTTCCTCTGGCGGATGTTAGTTGCGTAACTGTTTGTGCTTTTGCTAATATAAGAGTAGCTGCAGGCATTCCCGAGCAAAAATAAGCAGAAAAGGAACAGTCCAAAGAAACCAGCAACACTAGATCTCGGACATAACCTGGCGGCAAAAAATATAACGCAGGAGGGCCCTAAAAAATAATGTGAACTCTACAAGCGACCCTGAAAAACGTCACCAACTTGAACTGGAATGCTCCCAATTACACCGGGAGGTAAAGAGAAGCGTCCGGCAGATAAACGAGCTCATAGAAAAAGCGGAAAATGTGGCAAACACAGGCAACAGTAAGGTGCTGTACAAAATTACTAAACAGCTCTCGGGAAAGAACTCTACTAAAAAACATGCCGTAAAAAGTGCGGATGAAAAGCTGCTGTGCAACGAGGAGGAGCAACTCCCAAGATGGAGAGAATACTTCTTCGCCGCCCTCAATGGTTCTTTTCACAGGAATCTGAAGAAAACAACAACAATGCACAGAACCTGAAGAAAACAGCAACAATCTTCGCGTGGCAGCTTGGTAAAGCGTTACCAGGTTACGGGAATAGCAATATCTCTTAGTCTCTTTTTTTAAATGATAAATTCAAGGTATTCTTCAGGAATATGGTCGAATCGGAGGTTTGACAGCTTCGAAAAGATCAGTATGTAACTTTTGTGGCAAGAGAGCCAAGAACGAAATCACTCATTGAAGACCTTGTTTATTGTCGCATAGACATATTTCATGATAAGCGCTCGTCGTGTGGTGGGAATACCACGTTGTTGCAAGTTGTGTTCGGAGTTGAAAGCGAGCTTACGCAAAGAATAGTCCAGTCAAAATAGACGAAAAAAAGCTAAAAAGTGAAGACAATTCGGAAGTTGCTTAAAATTGGTACACACATTAAAAACTTCATTATAAATAAAATGTCGAGACTGACACGCGATTGGCCGCCGGGAAAACTTTTTATTCAAGGTCAAAGGGTCAAAATATCAGTTTTTTGCAAATATCTCCTAAACGGTAAGTCCTATCATAAAATAGTGTTCACGAAGTTTGTAGATTATGCGATTACCTACAAAAAAAGTTATTATAAATTTTCCCGTACGAATTGCCATTCATGAGATATCGCCGTTTTAAAGATTTAAAATACTCTATACACTCCTTCGCGACTTGTATAAGATCATCCGACGCTGAATAAATCTTTTGTTGGACTACGTGGCTAATATTTTCAGGAGTGATTCCTGGATGTATTTGGAGAAAAAAATTGTTCTAGAGAGAGGGGGCTATCTCCACTATCCAATAAAATACAGGGTGTTTACGAAACAAAAATTTGATGTTTTTAAAATTTACTTAAACCTTGATTACTCCTAGACTAATTATCGTACAGCAACAAAACTAGGCTCATCTTTTAGGTAAATGTGTATTCTTTAATTTGGTAAGATCAAAAAGTTGAGTGACTCCGTGTAGAATATATGTAGGTTTAAAGTATGGGCAAAAACGAAGAAACATTGGGATTTTGCTCACATTTTGTACCTACATACATATATTCTAAACGGAGTCACTCAACTTTTTGATCTTTATACCAAAGTAAAGAATACACATTTACCTTTAAGATGAGCCTAGTTTTGTTGCTTTACGATAATTAGTCTAGGAGTAATTGAAGTTTAAGTAAATTTAAAAAAAAATAAATTTTTTTTTTCTTAAACACCCTGTATTTTAGTGAATAGTGGCGATAGACGCCCTCTCTAGAACAATTTTTTTCTCCAAACACATCCAGGAATCACCCGTGAAAATATTAGCCGCGTAGGCCAACAAAGGATTTATTGAACGTCTGATGACCTTTGCAAGTCGCGAAAGAGCATATGAGTATTTTAAATCTTTAAAACGGCGATATCTCATGAATGGCAATTCGTACGGGAAAATGTATAATAACTTTTTTTGTAAATAATCGCATAATCTACAAACTTTGTGAACACTAATTTATGATAGGACTTACCGTTTAAGATATATTTGAAAAAAACTGATATTTTGACCCTTTGACCTTGAATAAAAAGTTTTCCCGGCGGCCAATCGCGTGTCAGTCTCGACATTTTATTTATAATGATGTTTTTAAGGTGTGTACCAATTTTCATCAACTTCCGAATTGTCTTCACTCAAAAATCTATTTTGACTGGACTAGAATCAGGTCTATAAGGCCAGTGCCGGCGGATCGTGTTGGTCCCGGGTAACCCCCTCCTCCGAAACTGTTATTTGGTGAATCGAGGTGTACAGAAAAACATGTGCGACGAGTGCATGTGTCGATTGTGTGTTCTTGTGTTTGGGTATTTGAGGCTATGACGAATGCGGCAATGCGGAAAAGTTGGAAGTAGACCAACTTTTGCGTTACGTGCGTTCCGTTTACGTTTGCATTTGAATGCACGCACTTCTATTATATCAATCACCGCACGCACCAGCGTACGCTTGTATCTGTCTCCAGCTTAAGCGTCCTTCGTCCAACGATGGAGCGTGTGTGATAGCGGGAATCATTCCCATAGAGATACTGGCGAGAGAACCGTCTTTATGATCCAGAATATCTTAGAGGGAACACAAATTCAGTGCAGCGGCAGATGACGTAGTGCGAGTCTGTAACGTAATGGCAAGGCGAGTGGGACGAGTCTGTTAAGAGTCGGTGGACGCTCAGACTTATCCCAAACGTGGATAGATGGGTTACGAGGGAGTGTGGGGACCTCACACCGTTCTTGAGTGGAAATAGAGGATTTAGAAAATACCTCCATCGTTTCAACCACGATGGCTCAGCGCTGTGACTGGTACGGCTAGGTGTCCAGAATAACGCAGAGCACGTCTTCTTTTACTGTGTGAGATTCGGCGAATATGGGCCGGAACCCAGAGGCATTCTTCATGCTACACAGGGGGTCGCAATTAGTGTTGGGTAGGACATGATTATAAAATGAGTTTGTAAGAGGTGCCTCTTTTTTCTTTTGAGCCAGTACAATGTCATACTTCAAATGAGGCGAGGTTCTATTGTAATGCCAAAATGGCAAAAACAAGCAGATTAAAAAAAGAAAGAAAATAAATACCAATGAAGTGCATTTTTACAAGCTTAATTCTAATATTCATTAAACTGCCTTAGAGTAAGTAAGAAATCTTTGCCTCCACAATGTACAGCCACGGACAACTAATCAGAAACAGTTTCATAAAAATTGCATTTATACATTTTTTATTTTTTATGTAGCAATCCTGTTAGGAATTCATTATGATATTGTTATTGATTTCCTTCAATCATTATATATTTAAAAAAAATTAAGAGGAGGTGGTGGGAATTCTTTAATTTGATTCCAACATAAAAACTGTATAAATGCAATTTTTATGAAACTGTTTCTAATTAGTTGTCCGTGGCCATATATTTATATTTTGCAATCCCACCTCGCCTAATTTCAAGTTGGAAATTCTGCTACTGCAAAAAAAGTAAGAAATATCTCTCCAGCACAAAATTTCACTCCCTCAAAAAATGTAAGAATTGTCTCTTCAGGACAAAACCTCACTCCCTCGAAAAATGTAAGAATTGTCTCTCCATCCAATTCGTATTTACAATCTCACCACGGCTCAGCTTAAAGTGGATATTTTACTGCCGCAAAAGAAGTGAGAATGTCTCTCCAGTTCGTGTTTACAATCTCACCTCGACGCAATTCACATTGGAAATTTTACTGTGGCAAAAGAAGTGAGAAATGTCTCTCCAGTTCATGTTGACAATCTCACCTCGCCGCAATTGACATTGGAAATTTTACTGTGGCAAAATAAGGAAGAAATGTCTTTCCACTAAGTAATTTACAATCACACCTCGCTTCATTTATCTTGATACACGCTCATATACCAGTAGGACATTATTTTTGAACCGGGACATTTAAAAAAACTGAGGCCTCAGTACAATTTACATCATGTAAGAGACAAATGTACTGCCTCGTGTAAGTCCGGCTCAACACTAGTCGCAATCTGTTCAAAAATATTATTTTAACAAACAATGTGTTTTAAAATTATAATGAAGCTAACTATGCAATAACAACCTTATAAAAGCGAACAAGTTAGCCACGATTTTCGGAGTAAAGGTTCCACACATATCCGTGACGTGACGACGACTCCAGTGCAGTACTGGGGGCATCAGTGAAAAAAATATATGGGCAAGATGTAATTCCATGGAACCAAATTGGGAAAAGCGCGGCATGTTCCCACACATCCGACGCAGTTAGGCACCGACGTTCTCAGTACCCTTCAGACGTCCGCAAAAACCGCAAAAAATACGTTGCTACCGATATTTTTTAATTTGTCGCCGACGTGGAACAAATTTTTCTTAAATTCAATGAAAAATTTTATAAAAATTCAACACAAATTTAGGTAAAGTTTATTTGAAATACACTAAAAACCTGTTTTTTTTGTAGGATTTCTTTTATTCGGAATAATATACTTCATCTTCCTACTACATATGTACAGGCTCGTGTGGATCAACTTCTCGACTTTTTTTTTAGCAAATCACTAAATGCGTTTTGGCTCATCTCGTAGAAGTTAGTTTCGTGGCCCACCAATTCACTATATGTTGTGAACTCTCTTTCCACTTCCGGAAGAGTCCACATGGGATGAACCCACTCTCTTCAATTTTATTCCCCTCGTCTTGCAGCAAGATATTCCACGCTAAATTCACCAAATTCGCCATTTCATTTTTCCATGTCCAAATTTCAAAACTAAAAAGTAAAAAATGTCAGTGAAAAATTCATCACGGAAGCCACTGACACGGAAAGCATCGGTGCCGTGCCGCCACGGATATGTGTGGATCGAACTTAAAAACTCAATTTTACGACAGATTTGACGGAAGAAGATGGAACTCGATAAAACACGTTTGTTTTTCCTGTCCTCTCCATCAGACTCAATTTTTAGTTTCTTACCGTGCTCCAAAGCTCCGAATGCTTGGATTTTTATCTGTTAACCAATATTATAGTGAGGGGGTCGCAAGATTTTTGGCTTCATTTTTTGGCTTTTCGGGGGTCGCAACACTAAAAAGGTTGAGAAACGATGATCTAAGGAAACAAAAAGACGATCACACCACTGTTGTTATTGGATCCACTTCTAAAATCCTGTGTAAAAAAAGTTACGTCCCAGCCATCTGCCTGTGGATCCAGTTTGAAAATTCACGATGATGAAGACTTGCTAGAGCTTGTCTTATATTGTCGAGGTAGTAAGAGTTACGGAGGGTACGCAGAGTGTAACTAGTAGATCATTAATTAAGATTGGGAAAGGTCGGGTAATGAAATTAACTCTTGGAGAGCACCGAACGGCCATAACGAAAACTGAGTTAGATTAGAGAAGAGTGCCCTACTACGCAAAAACTCTTGGAGATATCTAGAACAACCAGGCAACACTCACCAATGCAATGGATGCTTTGGTTAAGAAGCTCAGTCGTCAGTAGTTCTTTTTGGTCTTAGCTGTATTGCATGTCGTCTTCTAGAATTTGCTTGGATTCGAGATAAGCTCTTTATTGATTAGTGTCTTCATGATTTTGGAGTATTTTTAATTGCGCTGTGGTTAAGGGTATTGTTGGAGTCTCCTTTTTCTAGTATTCCGTGAAATTGAGCTAGTCTGGATAAACTCCGTAGAAGTATGACAGAACAAAAAGTTTTGCCCAAATGTTAAGTAAAAGGTGAAGGACATTTCTTGAGGACCAAAGAGAACATATGTCAGAGGCATTAGATTTATTGACGCGGAATAAGTGTGATCGGTTTTGAGCTACCACCAATATTTCTTTCTAGAACCATTTGCTCTACGAAAGATCACATAAAATATATTTCTATGAGATGTCATCAAGAAGGCTATTGTTGAGCTTCACTTCATCAGGTGATCTCGCTGGCATAGAATAGCCGATGGCATCATTCTATGCTTAGTCATATTTAACTGAATTGTAAACTATTGAAACCATCGAACGAAACTATTAAAGAATGAAACTTTCACTAAAGACATTGAACTTGATTTATGTTGAATTCAGTTCTGATTAGAGATCACTAGGCCTGACATGGTATTGTGCTAAACTCCAACAATCAGCGAATGAGCAATTCATAAGGTGCACTTGATAAGTGCGGAAGTGCCGTCTTTGGAATGCGGCTTGGCTCTGATTTAAATAGCAAAACTCCTTTGCACACCTGAAGCCGATGGTGCCCAGCCGCACGAACAATCGCATTGTCGGTCTGAAAGCCGGCGACGCCGCACCTACCACAGCATTCCAAATCAATCATAGTCAGCGAACCTGATTAGAGAACCAATTATTCAGTGATTTGGTTCAACTGCCGCCATGCAGAAATCGCTAGTATACACTGCTTGTGGTCAGTATGTGGTAAATCGCCTATAAATTTACTGACCTGTGAATACATGGCTGTTATGCGGGCTTAACAGTGGCTTTATAGACTTTCAATCGGGCGTTCCCCTTTGGATGAATGAATTGGATTAAGGGCAAATGTCTGTAGGAGTTACTTTTTTCGCGCCATTATACTCATCTCCATTTAGCCCACCGCCGACACACTCGATGAGTGATTTCTACTTGCACAATAGTATGTTTTTGTTCATTCACTTATCGTGCAGACCAAGCAGAAAGCACGACTCCTGAATTGCTCGGCAATGAAAAGTGAAATTCGCAATTTTCATGTTAATTGTTTCGAAGTGCGTTTTTCTCGCTACTGGCTCTGGCGCTCTCTGCTGGGCTGGCACTGAGCGAGTTTTTCTATTTGTTAAACGACCTTTTATTTCTTTGGTTAAACCGACTTTTTCCGCGGATTACGATTTTTAGCTTATTCACACTTGAGAAGATCCAGGTATGATCACCGCCACCGAAGCCGCCACGGAACCGTTACTGATCGGAAGAAGTGGTGAAATTTCAACTTCTCATGTTGTGTATGCGATCGCGATCGGTATCAGTTATGTAAGAGGTTTAAACTGATGCTAGAATTTGAAAACAATACTGTAATGTTGTCTGCTGAGTTTGGTTGGCTAAGAAATTGCAAGTTGTGATGATGGAGAGATGCGATAAGGCAACCCGTAGTGATATGGGAATAAAATGACATGCTTCTTTCCTGGAGGTTAAATTTGCAGTGAGTTTAATGGTTTGTTAATTTTATTACAGATAAATTCTGGGGGTCTTTACTTAGTCAATCGTTGAGAGTCACGTTGTTGCTCATAAGAGAACTTACAGGAAATCTTAGAACAGCTTGAGATGCATAAATTTGCAAAGAGGCTTAAAGGACGAATTTTGTCTGTAGTTCTCGAGGATAACATGTGGTAAAATGAATCGTACGGGAGAATACCATGTCTAAAGTGAAACTATTATGAAATTCGTCGGAATTATTATTAGGCTTGGGTTGGACTGTCATAAATAAAATTGCGGTTTAAAATGTGTCATTAAAAACACCGCTAAACCAATTCAGAGAGGGAGTTTCTGTTCTTTTTCTTCATGCCTTTGCTACATCTTTCCAGTTATTTGTTTGAAGTTTTGTTGAAGCCGCCTTCGATTTTTAAACAATCTTTCCAACGCATTCTGGGCCTGCCAATTGGGGGATGTCTTAAGAATTTTTAACTTC
Source organism: Thereva nobilitata (assembly GCA_963855945.1). NCBI lineage: Eukaryota > Metazoa > Arthropoda > Insecta > Diptera > Therevidae > Thereva > Thereva nobilitata. The sequence continues at coordinate 39,864,390 of OY979694.1, read as the reverse complement.
CCAGTAGGAAGTTATTGTAATCGCTCCGAAAATCGAAATCGAAATTTTCAATTTATTTTCCTGGTTAAAAGTCCCAATAGCATTTTAAGAAAAAAATTGAGAAGAAATATGTGTGTGTGTGTGTGTTGGCTGTGCGTACGTATGTGGTCATGTTTTCCTGCACGATTTCGCGCGAACTAAAAAAGATATAAACTTCGTTGAAGTGCCGTTTGAAGCGTGTTAAAGAAAATATGATTTGAAATGATTTTCATAAAAATCGATCGAGTCGTTTTTTTGTTTGAACGAAGTTCGTGATTTTTGTACCTGCCCAATATCGCGCGAACCAAGTATGATACTGACTTCGTTGAGGTGCCGATTGAAATGTATTAACGAAGATATGTTCTGAAAAATTATCTTAATATTCGGTCAACGCGTTTTTTGTTTTGAAGAGACTTAGGCAAGTGTGCCAAGTAACTTAAATTAATTAGTTTTGCTACTGTCTAATATAATAATACATATATAATGAAACCCGTTCCAAATGAGGTTAACTTTTATGGATTCAGCCGAGCAATAGCTTCCCACGAAAATTTCAAACTTTAGATCAGAACTTTTTGGGGATTGCTTTCCACTTGCTACAGTTTGTGGAAATTGAAGTTCATCCGGCCTTTTCGGTCAAGTTTGACAAATCCTTTACATTGATTAATTTTGGTACGATCTCCTGAAATCGTTCGAGTTTCCAAATGAAGCTATTACATTCCCAGTATATCAGCGGCGCTTCCACACGTCCAAAACGAATTCGACCATGCGTTATAGTGTAGCGAACGAAGTACAAGGGACAAGTTCGTTTGCTACCGTTCAGCAAAACCAAATTCTCTATAAAGGCCTTGCGGATTTACCACTGTTATCGTTATTTCAAATAGCTTCTCTCAGTATTATATATTATACTAGCTGGGACCCGGTGCGCCTATGCTGCACCCATAAGCCAATACAGTAGAGCGTCGATAATCCGGATTAATTGTGACCGGACCCGGTCCGGATTATCAAAATGTCCGGATTTTCGAAAAGAACCAAAAGGTCGGTTTTTTGAAAGAAAAATATTTATAGTGCGTCACTATAAACACAAACACACAACCACACTATTGGACACAAACGACCGGCTATAGACAAAAAATTTTGAGTACGCACAGAGAATAATACAATACAGGTTGTAGTAGCAGCGTGTAGGACGCGACTAACAGTGACGTATGAATTCACTTGAACTTTTTTTTCTTCACCGGAATTGAATCCGGATTATCGACGGTCCGGATTTTTGACGTCCGGATTATTGACGTTTTACTGTAGTAGTAATCAGGTGATATGAATTTTAATATACAGTAGGAGAGTTTGAAAAAGGGTTTTTTTTGGTATTTTTGATTCCAAATAACAAAATGTGAAACTATTAGGGACATTTGGATCGAGACAATAAAAACCATCATTGACATGGCATTTTTCGAGATATGAATTTTCATACACAGATGAAGTGTCTCAAGGAACCGCTTATTTTCTGTATTTTGGTTAGCTAGGGCCGGGTGCGCCTCGCTGCACCCAACGTTTAAACATTTAAAATCAATCCAAACCATCAAAATTCAACTCTTCTTAACCATTAACGAAAAACCAACTATTCCTATAAAAGTTGGAGTCACTAGATTCAAAATACATTTATTTGAACTATGACCAAAATTGCCTGTGTATTCTGTTAAAACCATGAGCGTTAAAAGATTTAAAATTAATGCATCCAGCACTCGAAATTCGAGGGCCATTTTCTATAGCTTTTTTTAATTTAAATCTAGAAGTCTGCAATAACAAAATTTTTCGAGAACAATGAAACAAAATTGAAAAATGAACCATGAATTTTTTATAGTTGGAAAAGGCAATGCCAAAAAAACAAACTTTTATTATCTCTTAATGTCACATAATGCAAAAGTGTGGTCATTTATGGGAATTAAATGTAACAAATGCCGTACGTTTCATATGGGAAATAATTGTAAAATTATTTTCAATTTTTTAGCGTTGTATTGTGCCGCGTATAAATAAAATTGTGATTCTGCACTTCTTTGAGCTCAGGGCTACATGGTGAAATAGTTTTCATTACATTTGGAGAGTTTAATTTCTGAAAAATGGTGCTACAAAATTATATGATCTTCAAAATTAAACTCTGTATTCTGTTAAAACCACGAACGTTAAAACAACCACCAAAGAAAAACCAATTAGTCCTATAAAAGTTCGAGACATTAGATTCAATATATACATTTAATGACCAAAATTACCTATTTATTCTTTAAAAACCACGAACGTTAAAACATTTTTAATTAATCCAAATCTTCAAAATTCAGCTCTTCAACAACTTTTCATAGGAATATTACAAACATTTACAAAAAATTAGTAATGCGTTCATCACAACGCTTGGTGATGGACGATATTTTTTGTCTTTCCGAATAGCGCCGATGGTTTAACTGCCCATGTGAAAAACATGGCAATTCAAGGTTTATTCCACACACTTCCAAAGATTGGCCTTGCGATTGGAGACAGGAAACTGGACACGCTTAAATTCAAAAAAGGTATAGAAAATGGCGCTCGAATTTCGAGTAGTGGGTCCTGCTAGTGTATATTACTATCGAAACAAAGCTCTCTATGACAGCGCTCCCTAGGAGTGAATTTTGAAAGTAAGCAGCGACTCCAAAACCACTGCCTTAACGTAAATAATATATGATAAATTTTTGTGGTGATCGGTTGAATGGTTTGCGAGGTATTAGGGAACATGCATAAATACATCCAATTTTGTGCGTGTTTGTACATTTATCGCGATTTAACAACTTTCTTTTCTAATTTTACCGACTTTTGGCTATAAACCTTCCACAGACTACTACAAAAAATATCAAAAAAAAAATCAAAGAAATCTGTTGAGCCATTCGTGAGTTATGGATTAACTAACGAACATTTTTTCATTTTTATTGTATATATAGATGATACATATAGTACATTGTGCATAGCAGATAGTACATAGTGCAGAGTACATAATACATAGTACATAGTAATTAGTACATAGTATAAGTCAACTTTAAAATCAACCTGAAATAGTCTAAGATACGTAGAAGAGCGACCTTCACCGATCGAGTAACCGAATGAAATTTTTTTTTCATGATAAATAATATGCTAACAAAAGTAACGGTGATGAGTTGCCTAACGAAATATGTTCAAGGCTATATTTAATAGGCGTTTTTTCGCCATTTTCCGATTTTTTCTCTATTTTGAGGAGAAACTATGCATTTTGGTGAAAATATCAAAAGAGCAAAGTTGTAGAGCATAAAATTTCCTACAAATTTTGTCTTCACGGTTTTTTCGAATTCCGCATAGTTTTGCACCTATCGCTATCGGCCGTTTTGCACCTTTTTTTTAGATTTTGAGCTTTTGTATGACAGGGGCGGATCCAGCCCTCAGAAAAGGTTGTGGGCACAGCCACCCGAAAATCGGACAAGTGCGAGTCGGAGTATGAACTCGCTCATGATCGATATAGTCCATTCGTACAAAGGAGATGTTTACAAAATATATGACGCCCTGACCAAGATTTTGTACAGTGTATAATTCCACGTGGGCAAACACTAGTAGGTAAATTAATTACCCAGTAAAATGTTAGTTTGTTCGCTCACGAAAATTACAAAAGTAAATGAGTGTTTGTTTACACATCACAATGTCACATTTAGACTCTAAACTACTGAACCAATTTTGATGAAATTTTTACAGCTTTAATGGATATCAAATTAAATTAAACGCTAGTATACATTTTACATTAAATAATTTTATTTAGGTGCTTACTTAAATTACAAATTCAAGCTTACATTTCTTTTCGCGGAAGCGTTGGTAATTTCATCGATATTCAGGTTCACATCTTTGTGTATATTTAGGAGAGCCCGGACAATCTTTCCTGTTCCATTGAGGCACGAAACCAAGATTTTACGCTTCACAGAGTAGAAAACGATCTCTCTGCGGTAGCTACGCTGACCGGGAAAGTTGCCAGTATTTGTAAGAAAATTTTTATGTTAGGGTACAAATCTTGGTCGCTTCAATGAGATAAGCTACCACCTCTGGTATAGCGAAATTGTTTTCACATTATCTTTTCCATTTGGCCATCCAGAGTCGGTATTCATTTATAACAGTTGATTCATTATCGTTAATGAATAGCCGGTAGGTACATCTGGAAAACTTTTTTAACTGTTTCGATATCGATATTCCAGTCGCTGACACTAACATTTGGTTTAGGTAGAAAAACTCCAAACTGAAACAGGTCGAGTATAGATCGGGCCAAGTCAATAATGCACGTTGCGCGAGCAAATGACTTATTCAGCTACAGACTTCCAATTGCTGAAGAAGTCATTTGCTCGCGCAACGTGCATTATTGACTTGGCCCATCTTTTCAAACTCCGTGACATTTAGCGCATGTTGGGGTAAAAAGCTCTTAAAAAGGTTTAAAAGCTTGAGATAAATTTTCTTCTTTGTATTTTACATATTTGCTACAGAAATAATTTGTAGCAATTTCAATTAAAAAATACGAAATTTGTGTTTTTAATACTTTGATACTAGGATTGTGACGTTTTACGTCAGTCGCATGCGCGCTTCTGCCTGGGGAGATTGTGTTGCTTGCGGCTGCGGAGAACTTTCATCCTATGAATGAAAACGCTCATGTATATTTAAAAAAAATTATTCAGGATTGTTTTTAAATTATTTTAAATTTAGAGATCAGAAATATTTCGCCTAATTATAGTAAAATTATACTTATTATGATGAATAGATTTACTTTGTTGAGCTCTGCTCAATACATATAAAGATAACTTAACTTGATTCATTCGGCATGCGCGCATCCATAACCTTCTATATTTACAAGCCATAAACAAGAATAGATATTGAGAGAATCGGACTACCAAATTCTCCCAAATTCTCCAAATTACACTAACAACATAACGTGACTGCACCGAGCTGTAGTCCGATTGAGCGGAAATTCGCTCTCAATATTTTCCTTGTTAATGGCTTGTAAATATAGAAGGTTATGGCACATCCCTTCCCAAATTATTTTGTTGAGTTTTTGCTGCATTTGTAGTCTTTTTAAATGAAAAGAGGGGAAATGATAGAACAAAATTTATAAAACTTGGCAACGAGGTGCGCAGAACTGTTAAAATTTTTTGTGTCACGGAGTTCTTTTTTTATGTGGAAGATTAGAGGGAAAGCCCTTTGTACTGTCGACAATCTATTTTCTTCTTTTGGAAACATCTATACTTCCGGAGACAATCTCTGCCCTAAATCATTAATAACGGAATCTAATAAAGGTATGTAAATTGATTTCCGAAAGCACTCTTCTGCCGATTTCATTCTGCCGGAATTCATACATGACAATCTTCACTTCTGAAGGTTCAATTTTACTAGGTCAAAACTTCAACGAAATCCCCATGATTTTGAGTGGCGATTTCATTATTATTTTTTCATCAGATACTAGGTTCGAACTTTGTGGATGAAGGGGAAAGTGAGGATGATGAGAGGTACCACCCCACTTCTCCCTTCATCCACAAAGTTCATGAAGAACGTTCTTGGAAGCGAAGGGTCTAAACAGACCCAATATTGACAAAAGAACCACGACATAAGGAACCTCACGATTTTTAGATCAGTTTCAATCGAAAATATTTCAGTTATCCTAAAACCTTTGCTTCGTTTTTAGGTTTTAATTTAAATAGGAATTCATAAATATTGATATTCTGAAATTGTACTTGTATCAAGTCCCTCGGTAGGCTCGTCACTATACTTCCTGCATCTGTCGTTGGCCCTACTTTTCTGAAACCGTACTATATATCCGACAGACCTCCTATATCAATTGCATATTGCTAGCTGATTAATATTTTAATAATTGTGGCAGTTGTTGGGTAAAAAAGTTGTACTTCTAAAGTGTGGTCTGAAGCATATTTTTTTATTTTATTAAGGCATAGGATATAATATCATCAGCCTATCAATCTCAATAGACCGTGAAAGTGTGACGTCAAAAGTCTATTAGGGTTGTGGGCATGCCCATCTCCCCCCTTGTTGTATGAAAAATTAAATGAGATCAAAGTAGTAGTTGCAGTTTTTCCACGGGTTTTTTTGGACGCTTTGATTTATCAACAGAATCTGAAAAAAGGCGCAAAACGGCCGCTAGCGGCGAAACTATGCGGAGTTCGAAAAAACCGTGAAGACAAAATTTGTAGGAAATTTCATTTCCAAATATTTTCTTTCATATGAACCTTGTCCTGACAAAAACGAACACTACCAAAAAAATCAGCCAAATCGGTCAAGCCGTACTCAAGTGAAGCTCCGTCATACATGAGGCAATTCATTTTTATATAATATAGATATTGATTATTGTTTATTTATTATTAAAATATCCATTGATAATGTTCAACATTCATAATACTGGGAAGTTGATCGTGTGGACCGAAAGGGCCAAACCCACATCCCAACTAGTTTTAATAAATAATAAAAATTCAGGGTACTTTTTTCACAATGTATGTAACAATTACTAGCTTCGGATTTTCTTCATGGTTTAAACAAACCAGACATACTTCACTATTTAATCGCAAAACTATTGGAAATGCACACCCAAATCTTAGTCTTTGCTCCATGAATTAAAGTTTTTTGCTTTTAAAATGAGTCATTAAAATAAAGAACAAAACAATCAAATTACAACGCAGCCTTGGCGAAATGCACAAGAATTGAATATAAGAAAAAAAAATTTAATTGTTTCATTAAAACACAATTCAATTAACAACTTCCTTACCTTAACTCCGAACCAAATCGATCACCATACAACCATCCTACATTCAGTTTGGACATTTAAATTCTTGATCTAGCGATTTGTGATTAAAGAGGTGCATTAAAAGTTTCAAGTACCGCCAAACCAATCCCACATTATCAAGGTCTTGAAGATGAATTGAAGATTAACAAACTATTGTACATCATCCCGCGGAGACATCTCAATTAAAGTTATTATGGACCGGATCGGCATGACGCTGCATCTAAAAGAAGATGTGCATTCACCTTGAGAGCAAGAAAGCCGCACGCACACACCTTAATAATTTAAACTGAGGTGTTCCCCCCGCCAAAAATGGTAAGAAACAATTTTGTGATTCATGCCAACGATAATTGCTCTTCCTTGAGGTGACTCCTTCGCATTCTTCGTAAGAGTAATCTTTTTTGTTGGGCGCCTTTGTTTAAATTTAATAAAACACAATTCCGGAACGGTACAAATGTGGATAGCCAAAGGTAAAAATGAAGTATATGTGTATCGAAACACTACCAATGTCACATAGAGTGGCAGTTAACCGCAAGCAGTAAGGCACGTTCACAAAATGACAAGTGCCCACTATGAACGCACCTGAGAAGAATTGCCGCTTACCGCACCTTATGTAAATTTCTATCTCTTTTCTGGTCTATTATGTATTGCTAGTATTTTTGCATTAAATCACCTTCAAACACCGTTTACCTGTCATTCCATCCTCCATTGGGCCCATTGATATGCCAGCTGAGAAGATATTGTTCGTAGCCAAAGTGGCTATAGGTGTACTCAGGTGGATACTTTAACAGCCATCAGGTGATGCTGACGCGGTACCCAACAGTCAACCATTGATCAAGCGTGTAATTATGACAAGAATTTACAACAAACCAGAATGAGGAGGAGCCGAATTTTATGATTTATCGATGGGCAACTGTGGATCTAGATTTCTGGCTAAATATTGTGCTACCTGTGGACGCGCCCCATTGGGACAGTGACCCCTTCCGCCTTCGGGGCGAACTGATCAACCGGAATAGTAATGAAGACGATCATTTTCGATAGCGGTAATTTGAAATTAATAAACATTTTTTTTATGTCCCCTTAATCGAGGTGAGAGGCACGTCTTAAAGGGTTTTATCACAGGTGATTCATAACCTGATTCAAATCAGGCCTACTAATATGCACGAGTTTCTTTAATTGCCTCTGCGGCAATAAACCTGAAGTGGTCATACTTCTTTGCAGCTGGTGCATGCAGTAACGCAGGTAATAATAACCGATAATTTATTTACTTCTGTGTTTGAAGCTGCGGAATCAGAACTCTTCTGATTGTTGGTAATAAAAACGTTGGCTTATTGCTGTGTGAATAATTATGTAATACGGCATGTCGGCCTTGAAGGCATACTTCTATGTATTAAAGTAGAACGTATCAGCTCTGCTGGACGTTAATAAAAACGGGTTACAGTTATAGTAAATGTCAAAGTATGATTTAATGGACTTTTGAGCGTTCTGCATGCCCGAAATCATGGCTGGTTTTTATACTGGTTTTTTTTCTATTATCAAGAAACTTTCATTCATGAGTAACGCAACAGTGATAATTAACTTGACTTCTCGTGAAAACATAAGGTCTGAAGATAAGCACGATATCTGAATCTGTTTTGAGCTATCGTATTCGATTTCACTGCAGCTTTTATTAATTTCTTTTTGTTCTGCTCGATGTCATTCGAGGTTGCTCTTTTCTTCATTGTCCTTGACGATTGCAGTCAAGTGGTTGTTTTGTGACGAGGTTGCAATTCAATAAATTTCTCTCAAGAATCAGGTCTGCGACAAGAACATGCGATTTCACTAATACTCTTTAATATTGCTTTGAAAGCAATAACGAGGAAAGCACTACTAAATGGAGCAAACAGCATCTTCACAACCCAGCAGGAAAGGTAGTGGTTACCGGATCGATTCTGTAAGATGTTACTAGTAAGGTCAATCGATTACTTTCCTTATTACAGAACCGATTACTTTTACATGGGCATGTCCTAGGCTGGTAAGAGCTTACTGTCTCCCTTACAGGTAAGAGCTTACTTCATGTAGGAAAAGTAATCGCTGAAAACAGCAATTACAATGTCCTGAGGATGTAACTACTTACTGCCTTGGCCTTATTGAGAAAAGTTGAGCTGAAAAAATACTTGAGGCCTTACCTTAACTAATGAGCAGTAAATGAAAGGGTAATGAGACCGATGTAAAATTTAAATCAAATTGAAATACCTACAATGAGAGCATCCACGTTATTACCCTTTCGATTACTCAACATTACTTGAGGTAAGGTCTTACAATTTTAAGCTTTTCAGACAAGAAGTAGTCAATTACCATGGAAGGGCTGACCAATTTTCCTACTGGGAAGAATCATACACAGATACTATAGTATTCGTTGATGACATCGTCAATATAAGAAAATGGATGACACAACACTGTGATCAAAAATAGTAAGACTTTTTAAATGAAACAAAAAAGCGGGTGGTCTGTATCGCGGATACGGACAAATAACGTGAATACGTCTACAATGTTCTGAAAGAAATCGTTTTATTTTTTATTGGTATCAAAAAAGAAGGAAATAATAAAAAACGAATTGAAAAAACCTTGTTGATCTATTCTGAACCGATTGCTTAGAGAACTTCAGGATACATTATGTTCAATGTTCTTCTATTTGGAGCTAGGATAAGAAGATTTTCCAACTCTTGAACAACCTACATGCAGCTGACCGGGAAATGACACTTATTTGGAAAAATTCGTCCGCTATATTGGCCCGCAATTTTAAATTAATAAGTTGAGACCATAGATTCGTTATTTGCTACCGTAAAAAACCCCATATACCGATTTTCATTGGAATTGGAATACAATCGGCCATATTGGTACGGCCATTTTAAATTTAAAAGCTTTGATCATAAATTCGTTATTTTCGACCTTAAAAACCCCTAGATATCCACTTTCATTGGCAAAATTCGTCCGCCTTATTGGCCCCGCTATATTGAATCTAAAAGTTTTGATCATAAAGTCGTTATTTGCTACTTTAAAAGCCCCTTTATACCGATTTTCATTGGAACCAAAATACAATTGGCAAATTTGTCGGCCATATTGGCGCCGTCATGTCAATTTGAATTTATAAGTTTGGACCACGAATTCATTATTTATGACCTTAAAAACCCCTAGATACCCACTTTCATTAAAATCGAAACACAATTGGCAAATTCAATTATATTTGCGCGATCATTTTGAATTTCAGCCATATTTGCGCGGACTTTTTGAATTTGGAAAATTGGGCTTCGAGTGGCATCATGGGAGGCCTCCACGCACTTTTATTGGAATCGGAACACAATTGACAAGATTCGCCCGCCTTATTGGCGCGGCCATTTTGAATTTATAAGTCCTAATCATAAATTCGTTATTTGCTACCTTAAAAACCCCCAGCTTCCGATTTTCATTGGAATCGGAAAACAATTGACAAATTCGTCGGCCATATTGGCGCGGCCATTTTGAAATTTTTAGGTTTTGACCACAAATTCATTATTTACGACCTTAAAACCTCCTAGATACCCACTTTCATTAAAATCGGAACACAATTGGAAATTCAACCATAATTGGGCGGCCATTTCGAAATTCGGTCATATTTCGGCGGCCATTTTGAATTTCATTTTGAAAGTAAACAATAAAAATTCTTTGATTCTTCATCTATGTCATGGTATAATTTTTTTTTCGATATAAACAAAAGTTTTTGAGCTGCAACCTGCAACCCAAAACTGTATGCCATAATTTCGTTATCATCGGGTTTTTGTCATGGAAGCAAATTTACGGACGTACTCACGTCAAAACGCCGAATTGATCGTGCCTTGGTTGCCAAAAGTCCAAAATTTCGTGACATACCAAATCTCCATTTGAAGTTTCCAAACAATTTATGTATGTACTGTACATATATATGAACATAACGAGACCAGTCTTACATCTTAACGATAGTAGACTGACTCACGAGATGGCCTGAAGCATATCCGATTCGGGGTACCTTAGCTTTAAGGCTACGTTCAAACGGCGACTATTTGATTCGAGTTTTTCACGTGTACGGTTTTATCGAATACGGGACGGCTCTTCTCTTCACACGGGATTGTTCGATTCGATTTTTTCACGTAAATCTGGTTTGATTTTAAGAACGTATCCTTAATATATGTCCATTTTTTATAGTCGCCTTGGCTGAAAATTAAATAAAAATAATGAATTGTGTTATTCGGGGTTTCTAGAACCCCTAAAAACATGATAATTAGCGGTAAATAATGCACAAAAGCCGTAAAATATTCATGAAAAAACTGCGATCCAGTATTTTTTGAAAATAGTTCTTTAGGCCTGAAACACATTCAGGGTAGCAAGCACCAAGCCGCAAGTACCAAGCATCAAATATAGGTTTAAAACAACGTAAACGTAAACATTCGCGGTAGCAAGCATCATTTGATACCAGTAACAAATGATGCTTGGTACCCAAGTTTGGAAAATTTTAAATTTTGCTACTTGATGCCGTAGTTATGCCAACAGGAAAATGTTATTTTCATAGCTCTCAAAGTGTCGACAGGTTGTGTTTCCTTTAGGTATAGCAAATAATTTTTATATTAATGTTTTATTATTAATAATTGAAGAAAAAATAATAGAGAAAACTCTGTCAAAAAAATCACGTAATCTGCGTTCTTCGGGTTCATTAATTTCTCTTGTCCAAAGCCTTCTATTACACTAGTTTACAAAATCAAACTTTTTTTTTGTTGCATAAAATATTTTAATGTTTTTTTACTAATTTGAATTCACTGTTTTCGAATCTACACTCAGTTTTTAGTACAGTACAGCTGGACTGGAAAATCGGGGTATGCGCCCAAAAATTCTTGGAAGGATGATTTTTCATAAATCGTTAATGGAGCATAAAAGAAGCTTAATTCTAAATTTGAGGGAAATTTCGAGTGGACGTTTTTTGGAAAACTCAAAAAAAATTTGAAAAGCGTTTTCCTCTGAATCTACGCATTTTAGAGAAAAGTTGTTTAAACAAAAAATGTAGAGGACATTGTTACCTACAATTTGTTTCATAGAGGTCAGGCTGTACAACTTCAAATACAGAAGCTAGGTGGCGCCAAAGTTTCCAAAAAAGTGTTTTTTCGGTTTTTGTCCCAGAAAAATTGGTTTTTTTACAAAAGTGTAAATCAGTAAATTGTTCCTCTTAAAAATGTCTACAACATTTATTTAAACTTTTTTTCCCTCCGACTTACCGTTCCAAAGTTATAGCGTGCTGAAGTGTGAGAATTGTGCTCTGAAGACGGCACACAGGTTAATTTGAGTACAGTTATAATTGGTACCTTGCGATTGAATGAGCTATGATTGTTTTAACTGATTAACGCGATGTACCGTCCACAATCTTTTTACAGACAAAACACACACTCATTTTACAAGAGCAAAGTTTTGACACTTACACTCTCGAAAACTCGCATAGCAACTGAAAAATGGACGCTTCTTAGTAACAATAGCACCGTCAACTACGCAGCGTAGCATTTACTGCCTATAACTTTGGAACGGTAAGTCGGAGGGAAAAAAAGTTTAAATAAATGTTGTAGACATTTTTAAGAGGAACAATTTACTGATTTACACTTTTGTAAAAAAACCAATTTTTCTGGGACAAAAACCGAAAAAACACTTTTTTGGAAACTTTGGCGCCACCTAGCTTCTGTATTTGAAGTTGTACAGCCTGACCTCTATGAAACAAATTGTAGGTAACAATGTCCTCTACATTTTTTGTTTAAACAACTTTTCTCTAAAATGCGTAGATTCAGAGAAAAACGCTTTTCAAAAACTTTTTGAGTTTTCCAAAAAACGTCCACTCGAAATTTCCCTCAAATTTAAAGTTAAGCTTCTTTTATGCTCCATTAACGATTTATGAAAAATCATCCTTCCAAGAATTTTTGGCGCATCAATATTACATCTGTACTGTACTATTTATTGTATAGCTCGAGTTTTATTGGTTTTATTTGGTACAATTTTCACATAAGCTTATGACGAAAAGTACCAAATAAAGCCAACTTTAACATCAAAATTTGCTAATATCTTCAAAAATAAAGGCCGTAACACAAAAATTGTCTCAGCATTATTTATAGGAAATTGTCCATGCTTTCCAATTTTGGAAAAAAAAATATTGACTAACTATGTATTTTTGGGGAAAAAGGTAGTTGAAGTTGATATTTTTGTTAAAAAAAGCAAAATTTTGACATTGATGGCTCATATCTCTGGAAGTTGGTAGGGTAGAACCTTCACTTTCACAGTTTTAGTTAGGTGGGAGTATTCTGCGTGCAATGCAGTTTGTAGTTTTTTTAAATAAAATATTTTAGTAAGGTGAGAGTATTTTTTCTAAAAAAAACATCCCTCGTTATAATTCATAAACTAAAGCTGATATAAAAAAACTGATAATATATTTGAAATCAGCGTCAAGAATTAGCTTAGAATGATGTAAAATATTCCATGCAACAAAAATGCTGTTAACCAGTGTTATTTATTACGAAATCTATCAGAACCATATATGTATATATAAATTGCATTGCAAACCAAAAGCAATATTTCACATTCATTTTCAAAATCCATATTGTTTTCTTGTTTAGTGACAATTTATAAATATGTTAAGTTGCCAATACTGTATGATACTCGCGGCTTGGAGCTCTGAATGTGGCTTCTTTCGGTATCAGATGCTTGATACTTGAGACTTGGTACTTGCGGCTAGGGATGGGCGATATTATAAAAACATCGATATTGACAACGATGTCAACATCGGTAAGTAAACATCGATGTCCGATAAACATCAATAAAAAAACATCGATGTTTGAAAACATCGAAGTTTTGGTACTAAAATCAAACATTTTTAAAATTCTCTATGGAATGGACTCAGTTTCAACTCGACCCCCGTTTATGACCGCGTTGAACCTGGGTTGGACCTAGTCATAAACGGGGTAAGTATGAATAAAAAAAAACGTATTTAACCATCGACTACAGATAAACAGAACAGTAGCAAGTTTGTTTTCTTTTATAACCTTGAATCAAAAATATATATTAGTGACATCTGGCATAAAAATTAAGAACTACTTCGCCAAGTTCGAAATGGGCATTGATAGGTTAAGCGTAAGCCTAGTACGGTGATCGGGCGAAATTTTGCCTCGTCATTTTTATCATTTTTCAGGCAAAATTTTGCCCAAGTGTAGAGTGGTGGAGAATAGTGGAAAGTTTTTTCTTTACCTAATTTGTCTTTTCATTATAAAACAAATAAATATTCCTTTTCCATTTTAAACAAATTTTAACTGCTGCATTCGACTTTTTAATCCAACTGTCCAACTTTTTGCCAACAAAAAATGACCAGATAATTTCTGGAGGCAAAAATTTGACAAGTAAAAGTCCCCACAATTAGAAAATCCATCTACTAGAAAATCTTGAAAGTATGCTTATTATGGCAAAATTTTTGCCCGAACGGCGTACTGCTGCGCTGTCAAAATTTTGCCGTGCTTGAGGCAAAATTTTGCCAAGGTTTTTTACATGCATTTTAAAGGGATGGCAAAATTTTGCCTGATCACCGTACTAAGCTTTAACATTTTAAAAGACTTTTGGAAATTTTACTTAATGAAGGCTTGCATAAGCTCAATTTAATTTTTACAACAAACAAATGTGGAAACATCGATTTTCGATGTTCTTGTTCCCATCATCGATGGATCGATGTTTTAGAGGGCTTAATATCGATGTTAAAATAACGATGTTTTCACGCTCAACATCGATGTTTCGATAACATCGATGAATATTGACCATCCCTACTTGCGGCTTGGTGCTTGCTGCTCTGAATGTGTTTCACGCCTTACACTTTCCGAAAATTGTGTTTCTAATGTATTCGTTCAATAATAATTTTTTTATTAAAGGTACATACGTGGCAACAGTGGCGTGGCGTCTTTGGAAGCAAGGAATGCATTGCATCCCTTACAATTTATTAAGAAATAAAAATTCAAATTGTAGCAATAAATTATTCTTTTCTTTTACAAAACTTTCCTTTTTTATTTTATAATTCTGAGATTAACTTTGTATTATTGTTGTTTTTTCTAGCCTCCACTGTTAGATATAAATTCATTTTCTCCAAATGACCAATTAAATGAAAGCAATATTTTATGTTAAGTCCATGAGTGTTGCCACTTTGGATACTTTCGTATCATTTTGGATACTATTTAGTCAAGAAAATCATATGGATACGATGATACGTTTTCCCGAAAAAGGATACGTTCGCGCTTATCGTAATTTTATTTTCATTTTTCAAAATCTACTATTACTTAACGTTTCTTGTCTAATCACTACAATTAATTTCTAATATCTGCTACATTTTCTCTCAAAGTTGTGACCTACTTTTCATTATGTTGTCTTTTTTTTTTTTTTTTTTTATATATATTTATTTATAGAGAGTAACCAACCTAGAGTTAGATTATATGTACCCTCTGTGTTATTGTACATTTTTTTTTTTTTTTATAATTCATTTATTAAATTAGTTTCGGCAAGATATTTTCCTAATTTTGTTATTTCGCTGGGATAGTTTCCAAGGATTTTTTCAAGGTGTTGTTTTATGTTGTGTTTTCTTCGTGTGGCTTCGTATTTGGGACAGTCGATTAGTATATGAGAAACGGTTAATTGTGTGTTGCATATGTTACAGGTAGGTGGGGGTTCTTTTTGTAATATCCACTTATGTGTGAGGTTGGTGTGTCCTGTTCTTAGCCTAGTTAGGCAGATTTCATATTTCCTGTTTTGGTGGTGCGCTGTTTCCCAGTTTTCTATTGTTTTCTTGATGTTAACCAATTGGGTACTGTTTTGTAACCATTCAGTGTTCCACTGTGATGTGATTTGTTTCTTTATATCTTTGGCAATTGTTGAGTATAGTGGCGCGAATTCAAGATTTATTGTACTGGTTAGTGCTTCTTTTGCTGCTGCATCTGCTTCTTCATTTCCTTTAATTCCAATATGACTTGGTATCCAGAGGAATTTTACGTTTTTCCCCTGGGCTTGGGTTTGGTGAAGTTTATCGTTTATTTTCCAGACAATTGGGTTTGTGCTAAAATTGTTGCATATTGCATTTAATGAGCTTAAAGAGTCTGTTATCACTATTGCATCTCTGATGTGATCTTTACAGTGTATCATGTCTACGGCATGTTGTAAGGCGTGTAGTTCGGCATCAAAGCTGCTGTTATTGGATGGGATTCTCATTTTAGTGGTGTTGCCGTTTATGATTATTGCAAAACCTGTACTGTCTTCTGTTTTAGATCCGTCTGTGTATATTTGTGTGTATGTCCTATAATTATTTAATATTTCTAGGAGTTCTTGTTTATATATTGCTGGGTCTGTGTCTTCTTTCTTCTTTTTGGCTAATGTTTTTATAACGTGCATGTTTGTTACCCATGGTGGGTGCTCTGGCTGTAATATCTTTAGTGGTGTTGTAGGTTTGTTGTAGTTTAAAGCTTGTATTGTAGTAATGAATCGGTGGTATAATAGTTTTTCTGAGTATCTGTTTCCTCGGTCTGCTTGGATTTGGGGTTGTTTTACTATGTCATAATTGAGATGAGTTGGTAAGCTCCTAATTTTTAGGACGTAGTTGGACTGTAGGATCTCTCTTCTATATTTGAGCGGTGTGATTTCCGCATCTACCTCCATGCTTTTCACCGGGGTTGTTCTAAAAGCTGCTGTAGCTATTCTAATTGCTGTGTTTTGGACGGTGTTTAGTTGCTTTAGGTGTTTGTTGTTGGCGCTGTTGTAGACTATGGCCCCGTAGTCTATAATGGGTAATATCGTTGATTTATAGATTTTGAGGAGAGAGAATCTGTTTGTTCCCCATTGTGTATTGGCAAGACTTTTTATAATATTCATGTTTTGTACACATTTGTTTTTTATCTTTCTTAGATGTGTGTTCCAGGTAAGTTTTCTGTCAAATGTCATTCCTAGTATCTTGACTTCATTCTTGTACATTATTTCCATATTTTCTAATGTGATTCTCGGGTTTGTGATTTTATATTTGTTTGTAAAATGGATCGCTGTTGTTTTTTCTGCTGTGAATATGAATCCTGTTTTCTTTGACCAATTTTGTAGGTTTATAAGTGTATCTTGTAGTTTTTTTTGTATAATAGATGTCGATTGGTGTCTCATATATATTACGAAGTCATCAGCGTATAGCAATGCTTTAACTGGTTCCTTGCAGTTGGTTGATATATTGTTGATTGCAATGAGAAATAAAGATACACTTAGTACGGAACCTTGGGGTAAACCATTTTCCATTGTGTACTCATTTGATTCGATGTCGTTCAATAGTACTCTGAATTTTCTTTCACTTAGGAAGTTTTTTATATATTCGGATAGGTGTCCTTTGATGCCGATTTCTTTTATTTCTTGGAGTATACGGTGTTTCCAGGTTGTATCGTATGCTTTTCTTATATCCAAAGAAACTGCTATTAGGTGTTCTTTATTTACGAATGCTTGCAGAATTTCATGCTGCAGTTTGACTGCGCAGTCGGTGGTGGAGTGGTATTTGCGGAAGCCACATTGGGATGGTGTTATTATTTTTCGTTCATTTAGGAGCCAGGTAAGTCTGTTTGAAATAATTTTTTCTAATGTTTTCGATAAGCATGATGTTAGCGAAATTAACCGGATGTTGTCTAGTTGGGATCGATCTCGTCCTGGTTTTGGTATGGGAATTGTGAGGGAGGTTTTCCATTTATTGGGGAATTTTTCTGTAATGAAAATTTTGTTGTAGAAGCTCAATATATAAGCTAGGGATTTGTCATTAAGGTTTTTTATCATTTGGTAGTGGATATCGTCTGGTCCTGGTGATGATCCTCTGCAGTGTTTGAGTACATTTTTTAATTCGCTTAATGTTATATCTTTGTTGTATGTTTCGCTGTTGTCTTTAGAAAATTCGATTTGGATGTTTTCTGTATCGGCTTTGTAATTTCTAAAATTTTCTTCATAGGATTGTGTAGAAGTAGTTTTGGCGTAGTGTTTAGCGATTAGTTCGGCTATTTCCATTCTGTTGCTGATAATTTTGTTGTTGTTGTTTATATATTCGATGTTAGTTGTCTTCGCCTGAGAGTTTATTTTCCTTATGTTATTCCATATTGTTGAGGTTGGTGTTAAGAAGTTGATGTTCTGGACAAAGTTTCTCCAGGATTCTCTTTTTGCCTGTCTAATGAGACGTCGGCAGGTTGCTTTTGCTTTTTGATGGTTTATAAGATTGATTTTTGTCGGTTTTTTCCGATATTTATTCTGGGCTTTTTTCCTGTTTTCGACTGCTTTTTTTATATCATTGTTCCACCAAGGAACTAATGGTCTCTTTGAGAAGTGGGGAGTTTTTGGAATACATGTCTTAGCTGTGTTTATTATTTGGTCTGTGATATATTTACATTCTTCATCGACGTTATATTCTGCTATTTTTTCTAGGTTGACTATTTGCTTGAATTGTTGCCAGTTAGCTTTTTTTATTATCCATTTTGGTCTTCTGGTTTCGCAGCTTTTGTGGTTTTCATGCTGTATTATTATTGGGAAGTGGTCGCTGTTATATAGATCCGGATGCGTGTTCCATTGGAACCTATTTATTTGATGGTCTATACTTAGGGTTAGATCAATTATACTTGTTTTTCCTGTGTATGTAGTAAAGTGTGTAGGAACTTTAAGTTTGTTAATGATACCTATATTATGCTGTTGTAAAAGACCTTCTATTATTTTTCCTCTGCGGTCTGTGATCTCGGATCCCCATAGGGTATTATGTGCATTGAAATCGCCTAAAAGAAGGGCTGGTTTTGGGATTTGTGTGATGATATTATTTAGCTCCGTGTATGTCAGGTATTGTGCATTTGGGAGGTATGTGTTGCAAATTACTGTCTTAATTGGGTAGTTGATTCTTACTGCTATTGTTTGGTAGTTTGTTTGTAATGGTATTAATTCATAAGATATGCTGTTTTTTATTGCGATTAGGGTATCCCCGCAGGTGTTTCCCCCGCTAGTATAGTCATTTCTTTCGATGTTGTAGTTTTTTAGTTGAAAGTGTTGCTGTGGTTGTAGTCTTGTTTCTTGTAGACATATTATGAGAGGGTTGGTCTCATTGATAATTAATTGGAGTTCTGGGAGTTTAGAGAATAGTCCATTTAAATTCCACTGAAGTATGAAGGTGTTCATTTTGTTGATTCTAGTATTTGTGGATTTATCCACCTTTTTTTTGGTCTTGTTCTAGATTTTCTACTAGCTGTTGATTGGTCTGAGCGTATTGATGCTTGATCTTCGTTTATTGTTTGTGATATTGTATTTGATATGTTGCTGGGGACAATGAAAGTTGTTGTTTCTGGACTTGGTTCTATGTTTGATGTAGCTATATTGAGGTTTAACTTTGGTGTTGGAACAATTGGAAGGTTATTTGATTTTTTCTGGGTTAAGTTTTCGCTTATTACTGTGATATTTTTCTTTTTTTGTTCGTTGGTTTGATCAGTGTTTGTTTCTCTTTTTCTTTTAATTGAAGTTGATCGTGAGCCTTGATGTCTGATGATTTTTTGGTTGTTTTGTGTCTTGTATTTAATCGCGGTTGGAAAATCGCATGATATGGGAGATGGGAGTGAAGGAAATTCTTCTTCAAGTTCTAAATCTAGGAATCTGTTGTTTATTCTGGAAGATAGACTTTTTCTGTTCCGTGGGATTTCAAGTGAGGCTTCAAGGAAGCACAAGTTTCTGACCGCCATGGTTTCATTTATTTCCCTTTGTCGTATTTTCTCTGGACAGTATTTATGTGTTGCAATGTGGGTTTGTTTGCAGTTAAAGCATTTGGCAGGTTTAGTGCAGTTGGGATGTTTCGGGTTTTCGCTGCAATTGATGCATATTTCTAGGCTCCTGCAAAATTTGGTAGTGTGCCCATATTTAAAACATTTAAAACATTGTTTGGTTGGTTGTATGTAGCTGTCACAGGGAATGCGTACTTTGTACAGATATATGTATTGTGGTGTTTTGTTACCATAGAAATTTATTTTTACGGCTTGTGAATTTTCCCATTTTATTTTTCCGTTTTCGTCTTTGGTTCTTTTCTTCAATCTTTGCAAGGAGTGAATTTTAATCGGAGATTCTATTTCGTTTTGTAGAGTGACGTCGTCAATATCACAATCTATTCCTTTGACTACCGCTGCTCGAGTGAGGAAGTCGATTGGAATGTATGAATTATAGTTTAGTTGTTTTAGTGTTTCGTTTTGTACTATATCATTGGCGATGTGTGCTCTACTTGCTTCAACGATAACCGTATTTCTACTGACTTGCTTTACTTCCTTTATAAATTCCTTTTTTTCTTCAAATGTTTGGATGATAGTTTTGGCGGTTTTAATTTTGCTTATTGGGGTTTTGTTATTGCATCTTACGATGACTTTGAATATACCTGGTTCAAAGGTGATAGGATAGAAATTTATGCCATCTGATGTTGATGCCATCGTGGCGGTTGGGTTTTATTATCACTGTTTATCACTTCACTCGATTTAATAGCGCGTCCGTTTACTTTGAGGGTCTTGCTCAGACTGATGTGTTGTCTTTTGCGTAGTGATGTTTATGTTCATATGGGGTTTTAAAAGTGAAAAACGGTTTCGTCACTTGTTGTTTGCGTATTGTATCGTGTTGTGGTGCTGTGAAATTGGTGCGATGGATAGGTATTTTTTTGATAATTACGAGTTACAGCATCTTTAAGTAATTTCCTGTTTTCATAGAAGAAATGCAACGGAAGACACTCGCTCGACTTAAACCAATAATATATATGATACTAAATGGGCTGGCGTACACGGATCATAACGTCAGCAATAAAAACCGGTTTTCAGGACAAAAAGGCAAAAGGAAGAGTTGTAACTTTTTGAACAGACATTTTTGGTGTGAAAACTAACACATGCACAAATGTATCTTCTTATCATCCTTTTTTTGGGTCTGATGTTGACATATCTCTGTTTAAGGATAATCAAGTTAGTCTCGGTGAAGGAATACCCATGTACGCCGAGAGCATCATAAAAAATCGGTTTTTTAGTGTTGACGTTATGATCCGTGTACGCCAGCCCATTTAGTATCATAAGGATACGTACAGAAAGGTTATGGATACGATTGGATACTTTTTCTGTGTTGTAATGGATACGACCAAGCGCTCAGAGAGTGGTAACACTGTCCATGAGCGAAAGTTCTCTCCTCCTTCTCTCTGAATTCTTATGCGAAAATTATTCTTTACGCAAAGAAACATGCCAGCGGACTTCGAGAAGCAGAATTTGAATTGCTTCCCTTGATTTTCCGTTGGAACGCACTTCGGTGCTAGCTAACTTGTGGACGAAGAGGGAAGTGGAGATGGGATGGCACAACGAACGTTTGTACCTGTGACCCAGTGCCAAGGGAAGCAATTCAGATTTTGCATCCATACGAAGTTTTGAGTATATTTTGTGTTGGGTGAGAGCGGAGAGAAGTTTTCTAATAAGATTGGAGGGAATTCATTTCTATGAGCAATCTAATTGGAAATGATTTTGTACAATGTGGTTTGAAATTAATGATTAAATTGCAGAAAATAGTAAAAAGCAGTATTTTTGGAGTAATTAATTAAATAATTAAAATAAATAAAAAAAATGTTTTGCCTGCAATTTAGTTGGTACGATTTGTGTAGTGCAAGTAGTTTTAAAAAGTAAGTTTGAAAAGAAAATTGGAGATATTGAAAAATATTTATATTATTTATGTTAGTTTTTTTTTTTTTTAGTTTGTTTTTGCTTTATTAAATATAATGGGTATCAACATTACCCGCAGTAAGCATTTTTACGTAATGGACGATTTTTTTCAGCAATCCTTTGGCTCGCGTTCATGTACGGAAAAGAAATTCATAATTGAAAATGGTAGACCGAAACCAATATTACAAATTTTAAATGAAAATAAAACATGCACTAGGCATTTTTCTATTAAATTAAACAATAGTGCGAATTGGCTTACCTGTTGTCAAAATAAGCAAACAATTTTTTGTTGGCGTTGCATTTTATTTTCAACTGAAAAGAACATTTGGCGGTCTTCGCGATTTAATGATTTAAATAATTTTCATAAAACCGTTGATATGCATGGTCAAAAATCGTCCGAGCAGTGAAAATCGGTTTTAGCTCTTTCTAAATGCGGTACAGGCCAAAGGAATGAAAATCTAGTAGACACTTATTATAAATCCTCAATTATGAGAACAATGACTTATTTAAAAAGCACCGGAATATTATTAAAATTTGTATAGATGTTGTTTGCCACTAGGCATGTCAGGAGCAAACCTTTCGTGGACACCGCGAGGGTCAAGATTCTATTAATCGGGAAAATGATGTTGAATTAATTTCACTTTTGGCCAAACATAATCCAGAACTTAAAAATCAGCTTCAGTATTTTCTGGATTATCAAACAATATTCAAAATGATTTAAGGAGTCTTTCTGGTTACATTTTCATAAAAAAAATTTTTTTAAACATTTTTTTTTTCATAGAAAGAAGAGAGATATCGTTTTGAAAATTTGTAGGTATGTTTATTGACAAAACAGTATTACAAAAAAGATTTTTTTTGATTTTAAAAATTTTTTTTGTTGACATACGGATTTTTTTAAAAAAACATCAAAAAATGACGGCGGGCATGATTTTGGGCGAATGGATTATCTGAAAAAAAACAAAAAAAAGGCAAATTATTCCTTGTTAAAGTGGCTATGGCATGAACCAGAATAATTTGTTTTTGTCAAAAAATAAAAAAATGGCGGCCATTTTTCGAAAAAAACATTTTTTTAGGGTGGAAAATCGGCTGAAAATCGGACAATTTTTTACCAATTAAAACGATTCTGGTTCATGCGATAGCCATAAATGTGTACAATAACATATTCAAAAATCAGAACAATTGGTCAAGTAGTTTTTCTTAAATCGTGCCCGCCACCTTAAAAAACATAGTTTCTAGATAATCGCGTTTGAAGTTTTGTTAAAAAAAATTTTAAAGAAAAACTATATACCTTTTTAATCTGCCATGCCCGGGCCGTAAATAAGTCCTTCCTCCTGCTCATACTTCTCTTGCAGCATAAATCGAAACGTTTGCAGGGTATAATATAATACTTCATAGTATAGAGTGAATCAGATCGAAGCAGATGTTAAAAAGGGGGGGAGTCGAGATTATCGAAACACAGCCGAGCGTCGAAAATTCTTTCTCACAGCGTCTCACTGTATACGTTCAAAAATAATTTTAGAATTACGATATCGCTCTAAAACCTTTGTATCATGTTTTTGAATATATTTATTAGCAAAATGCGTAAAAAAAAAATTTTCAATTTTTTGAAAATTTGTAACCAGAAAGACCCCTTAAGGCTATTTCCTGCACTTTTACTAAAAATTAAAATAACTTCTGAAATCCAAAATTCTGAGTTTGCTGCAATTATTTGTGATGAAATCACGGATATTTCCTGTCGTTCTATGTTGTCAACCACTCTGAGAAACATTTCTTCCTCTGGTGACACGAAAGAAACCTTCATTACTTTTAAAAATATTTCCGATAATAGAAGAGCAGCTCGTTTGCATGAACATGTAGTTCATGTTATGCAGAATTTCGCATGTGGTTCCAAGTTACAATTGCTATGACGGAGCTTCAGTTATGGCGGGTGAAGTTAGAGTTAAAGAAACTTTCAAATTCTCTTTTTGCACACTGCTTTGCAAACCGCTTAAATATTGCTTTATCGAAATTATGTGACAAGATTCGTGAGTGCTGAATCTTCTTTCAGTCAATCACAGGTGTCTCAAATTTATTTAGTCACTCAACTAAACGAACCGCTCCTTACTTTTTGAACAGACCTCGTATGCCATGTCACAGTAGTTTATGTCATCTGCCACAGACCGCTAAAAGAACACTGTATTGAAAGTGCGTACAAATTTTTACAAAAGTACAAATCGTGTGCAAATATAATTACTCATCAACCAACTTATTTTTCAATAGTTGCATGTTTTTGACGTGGAATTTTTATTGATTTCTAATCACATCATTCGTACATTATGAAAATAGTTGTGATCCCAATAGATCCCGTCTTGTGTGAAGTTTCAATATCAAAAAAGAAAACCGTCGGATTTTTTTCAGCCGTAGGCTCTGAGTCATTTCTTCTGCCTCATAATAAATAATTTTATTTTTCAGGAACTCTGAAGCCAGACGTCTTTTTACAAAGAAAAGATATTTTCTTTCTCATAAAGAACAATTTAAAAGATAAATTTAGTATTATTTAGGATCAGCGCCCTCATATAACGAGTTTCATGAAATTTGGCTGATTATTAAGCAAAACCGTCCGCCATTTTGTTTTTTGGAAAATTGATAGCGGATTCTTAGTCATCGCCCTCTAAAGCCCCCCTATAATAAGTTTCATGAAATTTGGCTGGTTATTAAACAAAACCATCCGCCATTTTGTATCCGCCATTTTGTTTTTTGGAAAATTGATAGCGGATCCTTAAAAACCTCCAAGTACGAAATTTCATATAAAAAAACTACTTTTAGATGCTAAAAAGACTTTTGACGAGGTTTTCGGGAATCTGAACCACTGTGGGTAGGGGTAATAATGTGGTTTCTTACTTACTTTTGCGTTTAAGTCGCCTAATACGACTTTCATGTCGTAGAAAGAGACTTTATGATAAGTCACTCTGAGAGTTTCATAATAGTAATCCTTTTCTTGTTCGGGTTTTTCTTCTGGAGGCGCGTGCACCGTGATGAACGCTATATTATGAAATCAGAATTTAATTCTTAAAATCGCGATTCGATCATTAATCGTCAAGTCTACGATGTTGTTTATTAGAGGATTGAGCTCAAAAAACTTACCCTAAAGCTCCTTCTGGAGCCATTATTGCCACTGTAGAATATGGGAGCGTCTCTTCGTTCTAGGACTCCTTTACTAGAGTCCATTTTAGTTCTTATAGTCCAACGATGACTATTCTATATCGTCTAAACTCATCTATCATTTCTGTCAGGTTCCTATAGGTCTATATAATGTTCTGACATTCTATGTTGCGAATTTTCTTGGCTTCCTGCCCATCACCAATAAAACTAAATTAAAAAAAACAAAAATTTATTCAAAAGCAGTCTTAATTTTGAAAGTGACCTAAATGGTTCTGCTTTTAAAATCTCAGTAAAGTAAGCCTCATCTTAAACTGATTACAATAAATAAATTTTCCCATGAAATTCATATTACAAAACTACCTGCAAGATCTGTTGTAGCGAAATCCATGAATTTGTTATGTGCATTTTGCTATCTCTTAGCTCGAATCTCCTCCATATATCGGAGCCTCAATTACTGTACAACTTCATGCCATTTTTTTTATCTTCTCTCACTTAACGCTGTACATTTGGGCAAAAGATTTTCAAGTTTCACAATTCGGCACGGATTAATTTTTGTTAATTAATTATTATCGTAAAGCAGCTTAGATTGAATTAATTAGGTAATAATAGAAATTTTTTTTAGATCAGCACAAAAACGTGGACTCCACCAGAGTTGGTCGTGTTTTCCAGCCAGTACACACACCTCAGAAACATTCTGGTAGCCAGATTACAAAATCCCAGCGAGGCTAGTCTTTGGTCTCTGCATTGACCTAGTCTCGATGAAAAAAAAAGAAACAGAATCCGAAATAAACGAAGGCGTCTCACTGGATTCCGCCGAAAACCCTAAATCCGATTGAATGAAGGTTAGCCATGCTGGGCTCTGTGCTTTATGCAATTTTCCTCGACTTAAGTTGCCCCGGAGTGGTTCAATTGAATCCCAGTTTTAAACAAAACGAATTTCAGCGATTATTATATGCCAGGTATGGCCGTCCCGTGCTCCATTCCCGAATCCCGGCTGAAAGGTGGACGTTATGAAATCACAAAGATAAATATTCTGCCTTTGAACTCCTCAGCCTTCCAGTCTTGAGAGATGCTCTAGCAGTTGCGGGAATGCTAATTAGTAACGAATTCAAAGACTCCGGTTTTGTGCTACGAGTATATAGAATGGAATCGATTGCTAAATTACTAGTTGCCTCGGCAATCCGGTTTTTTTATTCAGTCGTTATTTCGGTGTAAACTGGTCTCTTCCGAATGATATTCACTAAAATTTTTTGAGGTTGCGGATACAATTTTCTTTCAGTTGTTTTTTTTCTATCGATAATTTGTGATTAGGAATGTGTTGAATTTTGGATAAAATTTCAAATTTCCATTAATTATTTCGTCAATTTTTTTCGTGTTTTCTGTTTACTAACTAAAATGCTTATGTTTTATGATATCTTGATTTCCATTTCCTGTTCACACTTTATTGAAGGGAATTTTCGTTTTTTTTATGGAGAACGATAATTATCTCTGAATATTCAATTAATTCTTAATTTGGGATATGTTGTAGGAGTGTGTGTGTTGTGCTTTATTGATAAAATTAATATATTTGTGCATAAATTATAAAAAAAAACATCGTGACTACAAACTGGTCTTGTTATATTCCCTATAGAACTAAAAGATCTATTTATGGAATCATATTCCAAAATCAGTATTTTCATGTTGGAGCATTTTTCATTAACTAAAACGTATAAATATTTGATATCTAATATTGAAAAACGCGTTGTATTGCTACCAAATTCTGATTTGGGAACTAAGCGTGACAAAGGGTGATTCTGAGTTTGGGTTTTCCACATGGAAGCAAGTAATATGCAATAGAAATAGTCGAGTACATTTCCCAGTATTGAAAGAATGGAAGTTCTGTCGGATAGAAAGTACGCTTTCAGAAAAGGCATTCCAACGGCCGATGCAGGAAGTATAGTGAGCCTGGCCGAGAGACTTGATGCAAGTACAATTTCAAAATATAAATTTTTTTGAATTCCTATTTACTTTAACACCTAAAAACGAAACAATGGGTTTATGATAACTGAAATATGTGATAAATAATTTCGATTGGAACTGATCTTTCGTCATCAACGCCATAGCGTGGCTGGACAAGGTGCAAAGCCGCGCCATCCGAATCATCGGAGATGGCAGCCTTTGCACCTCCATTGACTCTCTGAGGCACCGTAGGAATGTAGCAGCCCTCTCAAAGTTGTATCGCTATTACCATAGCAACTGTTCCACTGAAATTGCCGCCCTCCTGCCCGCACGGCAATACTTCTCCCGCAACACAAGACTAGCCCATGCGGCTCACTTTCATACCCTACAAGCCCCTTTTTCGCGCACACTAACGTCTAAAAGTTCGTTTATAAATAGAACAATTTGGCTGTGGAATAATCTCCCACAATCAATTTCCACGAACGCGTACAACGCCAAAGAGTTCAAACGTAAGGTTCATTGCCACCTGCTCCAACACCCCTCAGATCCCCCTTGATCTATCTTTCAAACAAAGCTTGCTACTACACTTGCACCATGACATGAAAGACATGGCAGACTGGTAGTATATAGGGTGATTCCTAAGCTTGGTTTTCCCACATAAAAAAAACATTATTTGAAACCGTTAAATTAAATTTTTCTTGCAGAAATTACCATTCAATCGACATAAACCCTTCAGAAGTGTAGAGGAGGAGATTGTCATGTATGAACTCCATTATTTCGCGTACAGTTTTATGCGGCGATATATTAATAAATACTATCATAAATCTTCCTACACGCATTACACCAATATTTAGGCGATTTATCGTGACTAATAGTCCAGTAGAAATAGGGTTTGAACAACAACAAAATTCAGTACAGCAATCTGACAGCGGGATATTGTCGAATAAGGTCTTGTAAAAGAGGGAAAAACAAATCGAACCGACAGCTGCTATCCGGGGTGGAATGGGGGGGTGTTTAGGGGTTGATAATAGTTTTTAGCGATTTCTGGCTAAACTGTGAATTTCTATCGAAAAAAGCCAAAGGTACAAGTTTTAGCAAATAAAAAGATCTACAACTTGTGGATAACCATTTTTACCCTAACCTCAAAATTTTGCGAAAAAATGGCGGAAACCCGGTTTTTAATTTTTTTCTTTAAGCAAAAAATTTGTATGAAGCTCAAACTTTGGCAAAAGATACCTTTTAGTGTTGCAAAAATGCAGTAATTTTTTCAGACGGAAATATTTAGAGGTTATTGTTAAATTTAATTTTTTTTTAAAAAAAAGCGACATTTTTAACTGCGATTCCTCTTAAAACTACGCTTCCTGCGGAGTTTTGTTTTGGCTCACTTACTCGTTGTTACGTCTACTCTCGATAAATGATAAAAAAACGGTATACTGCAATGGAAAAATGACCGGAAAATTGAAAAAATCGAAAAAATGACCTTTTTCGTGGTAATTTTAATATTTATCTTTAGAGAGTGGTTTTCAATCATAAGACGGTATTTGCATGTTGCACGGAACTAGTTTATCTTAATAGTATTAAAATTGTATAAAAAATAATACGTCATGAAAAAATTGAAGCATTTTACTGCGCGGGTCTCAGCTAATACATACATATTAACAGTATGAAATTCGTAAATGGGGTAAACAAAATTAAATATTTTTTTAAAACATGCTTAAAACACCAAATCGAAAAAAAAATTATGCATCCGTGAATTTTTCTCTAATCTTGCTCTCTTTGCAGAGTGTTGTAAATTTTCTTCGTCAGATGCATCAAAACTGATTACACAAAAATGCATGAAGAGGACGTTAATGCAATTTTACGGCTATTAATACTGGACTATAAGCGATAGGAAGCAGATGACTTTATCACTTGTCGCTATCGTTGCTCACCCCATGAGTCTTTTTACTTTAGGTTTTTAATATTGTTGTTGGCGTTAAGTAGATACCCGGTTGCGGTAGTCACAGGAGTTTTTTTTTCAAGTTAATGTGTGCTACACGGAATGCAAAAGCCGATTTGAGTCTCGTTATTTAATGAGGTTACACTATCCAACACTTCATCCATCACATCACTCAAAAACGACGAACGGTCACAGAGAGGCGTGTTTCCTCACTTATGCATCAGAAAAATTTTCGTCCTTACGTCCATTACACTAACTCAAGCATAAATTCGCTCCCGACGAAAATTGTGTATACCTGTGTAAAAATTCATAACAACTTCGAGAACAATAACATCAGGCAGGCCTACCGCGAAGTCAAAACAATCAGTAGTGACTTAAAACCATGGACAACCCTTTGCAAAGATAAAAATGGCGGCATTATAGCAGATCCCGCTATAATCCAAGCAAAATGGAAAGAATATTTTGAACGGCTCCTCAATGATAATACCTGTATTAACATGGAACCCCCGACGCTTGAAGAAATAGTAGACATAATAAAAAGCTTGAAGAACAACAAAGCCCGGGGATCGATGGAATAGCCGCTGAACTCGTTAAAAAGGAAAGCATAGTGGTAGTAGAAAAATTACATGAACTGATCGCCAAAAAATATGGATGGAGGAATACTTACCGAACGACTGGAAGGAGGCCATAATTTGCCCCATCCATAAGAAAGGGGATAAACTACGAGACCTTTGGGGGGACTTCATTACTTTCTATAGGATATAAAATATTCACAACCTCCATAAAAAGTAAGCTGGAACCTATCTCAGAAAGCTTACTAGGCGAATACCAAGCCGGCTTCCGGAGAGGAAGGTCAACCACCGACCAACTCTTCACACTAAAACAACTCCTAGAAAAATGCTGGGAGGGGAATGTTAACGTATACCAGATCTTTGTAGACTTCAAGCAGGCATACGACTCCATCCAGAGAAAGAAGCTACTTCAGATCCTGCTCGAATTAGGTGTACCAGGTAAACTAGTACGTCTAATTAACTCACCTCGACACAAAGGCCAGAGTAAGAGTTCAGAACACTCTTACAGATGCCTTCCAAGTTAACCAAGGGCTCAAACAAGGGGATGGACTGGCGCTTATGCTATTCAACCTAGCCTTGGAAGCAGTCATCAGAAAGACGTCAATTCAACGAAACCACACGCTGGTAAACAAATCCGCTCAGATGATCGGGTATGACGATGACATCAACATAGTAGGCAGGTCAGTTAGAGCAGTTAAGGAGTGCTACTCAGAGATTAAAGAAATAGGTCTGAGAATAAACGAGGATAAAACCAAGGTAATGCTGCAAACACGATTAAATAGAGCAACGATAGGTAGCAACCTAACGATAGATGAACATAAGTTAGAAGTAGTGGACCATTTCGCATACTTAGGCTCAGCTCAACCGTGACGAATAAAAACGAAGAGCTAGAAGAAATCAGTAGAAGAATATTCTACTCGGAAACAAAACGTTTTTCGCACATCGTAAATTGCTGAGATCTCGAGCAATACATCGAAAGACGAAGTTTAGGCTATATAAGACACTTATTCGCTGGACACGTCGAGCGCATGCCGGCAGACAGAGCAGTAAAGAAGGTCTTCACTGGCTTCATCGAAGGAGAAAGACTCGTAGGCAGGCCGAGGAAAAGGTGGAAAGATGCGGTTGTTGCAGATGCGGAGACATTACTACACATATCGAACTGGAGAACTTCGGCCAGAAATCGAGAAGACTGGAGGAAAAGATTAGAGGTGGCCAAGGCCCAAGTTGGCCTGTAGAAGAAGAAGTGTATACATTGAAATATACAATCGCTACAGGAAAAAGTTGCAGAAAAGTGAGCACAATGTGTAATATCTGAATCATACACAAACCTGTTTTTGTGATGAATGAAGTGTTGGCTCGTGTAACCTACCTCAATTTGTTTGTGTAGACCGCGGCGTTTTTGTTTAAATTCATTTGACAGAGAAGAGAAATCAACGTGCATACATATGTATGTGTTTGTTTTCACAAAGGGAATTTTTGGATAAAAATTTTTTCGTTCAAGTTTAGCCATGTGCGTCCTTCTTTCTCTCCCCTTCTCTCATTTATTTCCCATGAAACTGGTTTTTTCGTACTTCTTGAAACCTCCGTGTAACACCCCAACAACGCAAACTAATTGTTGACTATATGAGATCGAATTTAATCATACACAATCTCCTTAAAATTACTACCATGTGATTTATGGATTTTAATTGCACATACAGAAACGATAGAACAATTGTTTCGTTTTACATTTAAATTTTTATTAATATTTAAAGATATGTATACGGTGTAACTACAATTGGGGCGACAGGCGAAACTATCGTTGCAGCTACTGTCAAACACATTTATAATACACACGATTCTAATGAAGTTGCCCAAAATTGTACCACGGCAACGCCACGGCGAGGAGCACGACCACTCTATTAAAATTTCTAATTCGTAGCCGTCATGTGTCAAAAATTGTTTTGTGAATTTTGTTTTTCGACATGGAACGATAGTACATTATTATGAGCAGTTTATATCAACGGTGGGTAACCTCCGCGAAAAGTTTCTATCCGGCCCGCGAGATGTTTAGAAGAAATTATAAAAAAATAATTTTCGATGTATTTCGTCTAGTTTAAATTGAATATTACATCCATTGGGGTAAGTTACAACATGCATCATTTCTTTTATCATCCCCATACACAAACCGGTTTTATAGAGAACAGGTCGCAGGGAAGTCTGTTTTTTCCTCATTTTGCCTCAGAAAATTTGTCAGACTCACCCATCCATCACACTAACACAATTATAACGTCGTTCTCGGGGGTCTGAGAAAACTATGAGTAACTCCCCGTCTCATTCGCGTTTCGTTGCACGAAAAAGAGACAGAAAAATTAATATTGAGAGAGTTATACCTACATTATACAGAATCCTGTTTGAGTTGACGACCGAAAGAAAGTGTGAATTACTCCATGAAAGCATCTTTCACTTCAAATGCAGACTAAACATTTATTGTTGGGTAGGACACGATTATAAAATGAGTTGGTAAGAGGTGCCTCTTTTATTCTTTTGAGCCAGTACAATGTCATATGTACTTTCAATTTAGGCGAGGGGCCATTGTAATGCCAAAATGCCAAAAACCAGCAAAGTAAAGAAAAAAGCTTATATGCATTAAACTGCCTCAGAGTAAGTAAGAAAGCTATGCCTCCACAATGTATATTTATATTTTACAATCTCACCTCACCTAATTCCAAGTTGGAACTTTTGCTGCCACAAAAGACGTGAGAACTGTCTCTCCAGTTCGTATTTAAAATCTCACCTCGTCTCAGCTTAAATTGGATATTTTACTGCCGCAAAAAAATAAGAAATCTCTCTCGTATTTACAACCTCACCTCACCTCGTGTCATTTTAAGTTGAATTTTATTGCCTCAAAAGATGTAAGAAAGAAGAAACTTTTGTCCCTCCACTTCGTAATTACAATCACACCTCGCTTCATTTATCTCGATGCACCCTCATACACCAGTTACACCAATACATTATTTTTGAACCGGGACATTTCAAAATATTGAGGCCTCAGTAAAATTTACCATCGTGTAAGGGGCAAATGTACTGCCTCGTGTAAGTCCGGCTCACCTCTAAAAAAATAGAGGTCACAAGAAGGTGCCAATTAACTACTACGGCCTACAGAGAAAACGTAACATTTATTCTGGCCCATGTTATAGAAAGGTTGCCCACCCTTGGTTTATATAGCGGCTTATAAATACATGTGTACATAATATGCTGAAACGAAATCATGTTCATTGCTTCTTTTAGCCGAGAAATGTAAAAAAACGATGGAAAAATTTAGTGATTGTAGCTAGCGACATTGTCCTAATTGTGTTTACACGCCAACTTTCGCCGCGATAACCCCCTTGGCCGTGGTCGTCGCCGTAGTTGCCGCCCCAATTGTGGCTATGGCAATTGTTGCTGTTCTTCTAGCGCAGGGGTGGCCAACCCGCGGCCCGCGGGCCGCATGCGGCCCTTCGCACGAAATTGTGCGGCCCGCGAGATTCAACAAGATTTAACAAAATATTTTGTGCTAGAAGGTTCCAACATGTGAAAAAAAGAGTCAGCTATGAGCAATGATTAAAATTCACAGCCTGTCATAGAGAATTGGCTCTCGGGGTGACCGGGTTGATGGATAAAAATCCAAGTAATTGTTTTTCTCGGTAACAATTCAATAAAAATACCGCATCCGCAACAAAAATTTAGTGTCATGGAGCTAGCAGAAAAAACAAGCATATTTACAAGGAAGTACACTTCTTTGGTCAACATCCAGCTAGTGTGTTATGAGTGCAGGATTCTTTTTCTTCTGCTCCTTTATTCCCGCACGGGACATAGGGCGGAAACAGTTGCCCTCCTTGTTGTGGCGTCTTTTGGTAGGGTTCTCCTCCACTTTATTCTAGGTTTTCCAACTCTAGGGTTCCTTGCAGATTCCAGTCAAGGGCCTTTTGGCTAGATTCACGTTTGAACCTCGCAGGGTGTGGCCATTCCATTCCATTTCCCTTGCATGATTTGGTCATCTATCGTTTCTTTTCATTTGTAATTCTATCTTGCCAGGAGATTTTTATTTAGGATGAAAACTTGAAGGCGCGTTGTGATAGATTGGGCCACTTTCAATGTTTCGCACATACAACAGAATTGCCTTAACATTGGAGTTGAACAGCCTTAATTTGGCGTTAGTTGAGATCTCAGTCGATCTCCATATGATTTATATATTCTGGTAGTGACGTAACTAATGAGGTAACAGAATTAATCTACCAATTCCACGTCACCATTAGTCACCGCTATATCCGCATTTCTTTAGTTTTAATCGGATTTAACCTTAAGCCTGTCGAACTACTTTGACTTTCTGCTACTAAATTGTTTAACATATTTTTGAGGACCTGAATGTGTAAAAGCCTTTCAAAACAAGATTTTTATGTTATAAAAGAAAACTTTTGTAAATTGAGATGTCTGGGACAAAAGGTTGTGATTGCGAATCGTTTCTTTTCGAAAATGGAATTTATGTAAAGTGAATACCGCGCCACCTTGTCTGACGAAAACCTGCACCACCAATTACATTACATTTCACCTAGTTTCTTAAAAATGCTCATACCTCGTCTATTGCCTATTTTATAGCACATTCTCACATTCTTAACTCCTGCCTCACGGTATTCAACTTTCCCTCGACTTGGAAGCATGCTTCAAGTGTCCAAGTGTCCTTCTCAGTCCTATCAGTATTATTCTCTTTGTGCTCTTAAATTTTTGAAAAGTTTCGTATCTATCCGCTCTCAAAAGTTTAAACCAGGTGGCTAAAGTACCTCAAGTGCCCTACTCCACGCTGGCGTTCCTCAAGGCTCCATTCTTGGGCTACTTTTATTCAGTATTTTTATTAACGATATTTTAAGATTCATATGTATGCAGACGATGTGCAGCTTTATTTCCCTGCGCCAAGAGATCAAATACATTGTGGAGAAGGTTTCTGTTGACTTGCGTCATGTATCCTTATAGTCGGCATTAAATTTACTGCAGCTCCTTCGAAATCCCATTTCATTTTTATCAGGGTTCGCATGATTTAAATCGTTTGATTTAAATCATTGATTTAAATCGTGATTTAAATCAAATGATTTTTTCATTCAATGGTTTGATTTAAATCAGAATTTAAAAAAATCACGATTTTTTAACAAAAATTAATCAATATCATATTTTTAGAGTAATGAGATTTTACTGTTATATTCTTCAGTCAAGTTCATATTTAAAGTAGTGTGGTTAGTGCGAATCATCGATTAAAAAACATGAATTCATACGAACAAATACATTATTTTTTAAGCTTTTAGATATATAATAGTAAAATTTGATATTTGTTAAATGTGAACAAATGAACAGAAGGTAATTTATAAATGCGTTTAAACATTTTTTGGTTTTTTATTGCAAAAATAGTACTGCTTTAACCGAATAATTTCATTAAATAATAAATAAAAATTATTTCATTTAACATGAACAAATAAAATATTTAAACTATTACGGCTTATAATAATAGTATTAGATTTTCTAGTTATACGATTAATTTTTCTTATATGATTAAGTCATTTAATTATTAACACTTTTACTCGATTTATGAGTATTGATGATTGGCTCGAGAAAAAAAAATCGCTTTATTAAAAAATTCAAAAAGTAATTACTAACTGAATGAGCACGCACGAAGCGCAAACTGCTCTAGTAACGTAAAAACAATTTTTTATATGACATTTTTGCAATAAAATAAAACTTGATTTAAATCACGATTTTTTTGATTTAAATCAAAAAATCCGATTTTTTTGATTTTTTTTAAAAAATCATGATTTTTTCGAACCCTGATTTTTATCTCTCTCACTCTGATACTGTTCGTCCTGACTTTTCTGCTATCGCATTAAACTCGGTTCTTCTTGTTTGCGTTAATAAAGCAAGAAATCTTGGGCTAGTACTGAATAGTAGCATGACCTCCTGCGATCACATTAGTTTCATTGTTAGTAAAACCTACGGACTCCTGTCTAAACTTCGTTACCATTGTGGTTTGCTGAAAAGGGCTGTCCATCTGTCCTCTCTTGATTCTTTTTGCACCCATAAATTTGAAGTAGCGTTTAACGATTGTGTACTTACCTGCATACCTCAACAGTTTATGCAGCTTTTGCAATCCCTCACAGATAATTTATAATTCCGCGTTTCCGCACGTTGATTGGTCAGCATTCTTTCTTTGTCTTCGCAGAACAGCTTTGGAACTCTCTCCCTAAATTATATTAAATTAAATTTGAATCACCCAATATATGACCCCGGCCCGCGGGATCATAAGGCATTTTCAAAGTGGCCCGCGATACCATTTGGGTTGGCCACCCCTGTTCTAGCGATTGGTACAGCATTTCGATTGATGTTATGTTCTATCATAAAACTATACATAATTTCTTCCAAAGTTTGACTCCTGTTTTTGTATTATTTTCAAATTCGCATCAAATTCGAGAAACCTCTCCATTTTAATTTTTATCAATGGGACACAATTTTATAACTGCACCATTAGCTGATCCATCCGACAGGTCTACATTCGTAGTTAAACATGACATTTATCTACGGCCAGCTTTAATATATATGGAAAACTTCCGGTGTCGATTGTTGGCATTAAGTTTCTGCTTAACGAATGTTTGCGGCTAAGAAATGATTTTATATGGTGCATTATTTAATACTAATACCCGAATTCTACTAAAAGCAGTCGCAAGTCACAACGCAATTACAAGTGTTTGATGAGTCTCAACTTGGGACAATTTGGTACTCTAATTTTGCAGTCAGAATTTTGTCAATCCGCCAACAGCCGCAATGCCTATCAAAATTGTTACTGTATAAATAGCAGGTCACAAGAATATAAAGGGCCGATTTCTAGCATATTTTTCATAACATTCTCACAGATTCGACAGACAGACAAGCCCGACGAGAGGTGCTCGGACATTCACATAAAGTCTGCTTCACTGCATCAATATTTTCTAGCGTACGGTGGCTACGTTGTTGCCCGGAATTTGCTTTATCTCACTACAAGAATACAAATTCACCATTAGAGGTGAATTATTTAAGATTTTTCTTGTGACCAGAATACCAAAACAGTGATGGTCACAAGAATAGTCTCAAACCAATGTCAAACTCTCAGTAAATTGCAGAGTCATGGTCGTTCTTACTACCCTATATCCAGCGAAGATGGTACTCGGCTGACGGTACAAGAGTAACATTATAGATAACGCATTAACTTGCCTAACATAAACAGCTGATATAAGCAAACTGA
Organism: Thereva nobilitata; assembly: GCA_963855945.1. Lineage (NCBI taxonomy): Eukaryota > Metazoa > Arthropoda > Insecta > Diptera > Therevidae > Thereva > Thereva nobilitata. The sequence continues at coordinate 39,827,942 of OY979694.1, read as the reverse complement.
TCTTGCCGAAAACGTTCCTGGAAATTGAACACGGTGCAACCAAATTAAATAGTAAAAATCATGACAGGATTTTTAAACGAAAAATTCCAGATACTTGTTTTTTGCGAAAGTGAAGCAGTCTGAACCAATAACCCATTCCAAAATGTTACAAGTTCATTAAAGCGATTAGGATCAACAATTATTGACTTTTGTAAACGAATCCAGCGCCATTACAGAGTCGCAGCCCAATTTGTCTCTAGCAGTCAGCGGCCCACACAGGAAATCCCTTTCAATTAAAAATCATGGAGCGACGAAGGCCTCGAATCTTCGACTATTAAGAAGCATAATTTGTCGAACCTTGTAGCCTCCAACACAATTTTTTTTTGCAGTTACAATTACTCAAAATAATTAAAACTCCCGATCACGTAACTCGCTTAAGCTTCACCGGACGAACGGAAGTGTAATTGAGTTAATGACTTTTGGTGACGGACCCTCATGCCATACTGATGGGCGCCCGTCGAATGCTTGGTATGACCTATCAACCAGATCTTAAGTCCACAGATAATCACAGCATTCCCAGCGGATTAAGAGCTGGCTGACCTTCAACGTTAACTCTTTAATTGAAGCTTAATGTGTCAATTGACGATGATTGCTGGAACGGACAAATTGCACAGGTGAATCCCGGTAAAAGGCACGCTGTGACCATCGAGCCGCGTGTTGGTGGCTCCAAGAATGCTCTATGCGCAGCAGAACCTGAGTTCAATAGCGGAGCGTGATTCATACCTGGTTCTACTAGCGGTGCTTCGGTTGTCCAACTGGCCGACAAAAATGGCGCTAGCAAAAAGCTGGATTGCGAAAGTGAATGCCCACCTTTTAAGAATTCTATGATGAGACTTGCAAGCTTTTTGCCGGAGATGAGCGATCTGCTCCTGCGTTGGCATCATGCTTCAAAAGCCTCGCCTTCTTGTTTTTTCTGTTTGTATTTTTTACCTGCCATTTTGCTAGCGGGACAAGCGGGTTCTCTCGCTTACCGGATGATTATTTGCGTAATCAGTCATCGAGTTTGATGGTTTCAGCGAACTTGAAATGTACTTTCACGGACTTGAGCAAGTGACAGGAGAAAAATTCCATATCTGATGTAGGAGCAGACCCAGAAATGGGTAACAAAACTGGATCTGTTATCCAAGATTTTATCGCGAAGTTTTATTTAAATTGTGCCATAAATGGACCATTGTGACTGAGGTGAGAATGCCGCGTTTTTTGTTGTTGGTTAAATGCGTACAAAATCAGTGGTTTTAAAGGTTTTTACATCGGTCTGTTTCCTAGCAGCGTTTATTTATTTTTTTGACGTGTCTAATGTATGCATGAATTTAGCAAATACTTGAAAAATCTACGACAGAATTTAATTTTCAGGGGATTAATTTGGTTATCTGTAAAAGGAATCAGATTTGTCTTCCAAAACTAGTAATCACGGTAACAGCTGGATAGTCGAACGTGGGCAGACGGATATTCAGAAATATTTTGATTCTGATCTGAATACGATAAGTTGTTCTAATAGTTGACCAAAAAATGGACAACGATATTGCAAACTTTTATGTCAAATAAAACTCAATGTTGTTAATGTTGTCTTTTGAAAATTGATGTATGTAGTTGATCAAAGAGTCAGTATTATATGTATATAGAGATGGTCATCGAACTAGAGGCACACGTAATTTTAATAATATTTTATCTTATATGGGAGATATCTTTAACAAAAGACTTTTTTTCTGATAATTTTAATAATACAGTCATTTTTAATAATATTGCAAACAATGTTTTTTTAAAAAGTATAGAATAGTAATTGCTTCTAATATCTTAAAAATCATGGAAACCATAAGCAACGGAAAACTTAGGGAATATCTTGAATATAACTTAATATTAGACGACAGAACGGATTTCAATGGAAAAGACGTACTAGAAACCTTCTGAGCATCTCAATCAAAGTATAGTGAAGAATGGTGCTATTATATCTTCACCCTCATTTTAAAGTATCTGATCGTCTTACAAATTCTATTAAACTTTTAAAGACAGACATTTTTTGACCTTCCTGTGAAGAATTTATTGAAGAAAATCGGAAGAGCATCGGTGTAAGAATTTTTGGATTAAATTAGATATAAAATACAAGCCGATATTTTTTTAATGTTTTGTTCAATTTTTATACCAATATGAAATAAAGTTTCCTTAGTCAGTAATAAATAATATAGGCCTGCAGATTATCCTTATTTCATCGCCGAAGTGATGGAAATGAGATAACCGGTTGAAACTATATTGCAATCGGTAGAGGATGGGAAAATGAATCTACAGTTGATTTTGGCGGTTCAAAATTTACAGAGACGAGTAGCAAAACGACTTAAATTTTTTATTGTTAAAATAGAACATTACGTATATTGTAAGGAAATATAAGCAAATTTTATTAGAAACGATATCGATATCGATATCTGCAATATTAAATGAGATATGACGAGATAAAGTGTAAATTTCGTTCAAACAGCGCATACGAAAAAAATGCATTTTTATAATTTTTTTATATGTTGGCAATATCCAAACTTCGGCTAAAATCAACTGTAGATGCATTTTCCCATCCTCTATCGATTGCAATTAGTTTCAACCGGATATCTCATTTCCATCATTCTTTCCATTTCTAGAGCACTTTTTGGGGATGAGTTGCAGGCCTAATAATTCTACATATAGTCTGGGCAAATTAGCATTTTAAGGAGACAAAATTCCAAAATGGCCACAGCTACCTTGGGACTTTTTAAGAAAACAATTTCGGAATCACAAAAAAAAATATGGCGCCGGAGATATCACTTTTTGGCAAAAAAAACACTCAAAAACTGGTTTTTTCGAAATTTTTTTTTGATCAGTCAATACGAAACGTTATTGCCTACAAAAAGGACCTTTTGTCATTTTTGCGAAAATGTAACCCTTTCGAAGCTATTCAAAGTTTCCAAAAATCACATTTCGTCCAAAAAATACTTTGAATAATTCGGAAAGGTCAAGGCTTTCGAAAAAAAATTCAAGAGGGGTATTTTGTAGGCAATAATGTTTTGTATTGACTGATCAAAAAAAATTTTGCGAAAAAAACAGTTTTTGAGTGATTTTCTTGCCAAAAAGTGATATCTCCGGCGGCCATGTTTTTTTTGTGATTCCGAAATTGTTTTCTTAAAAAGTCCCAAGGAAGCTGTGTTCCAATTTTCAGCCATTTTGGAATTTTATCTCCTTTCGTGCGTTTTTTTTGCTAATTTCCCCGGACTAATAAATGAGCTTCTAGTTCTAGTTACTTCTGTTCGCGAAAAGGATGACTGCAGGGTGTAGGAGTGACTCGAACAAGCTAGTCTTGTATTTTGAGAAATATAATAATTGGTCGTTAATTGCAGCGGACAGTGGCTAGGGTAAAAGAGATAAAGTTTTGTAAAGGGTCCTACATTTTTGCACTAGGGCAGTGAGTCTTTTTAGGCGCAAAAGGCGCCATCACCGCAAAAGACGCTTTACTGTTACTACTAAGACAGAAGTAAGGTCGTTACAGGTTTTATTAGATCTGGAAATAAATGTGGAAAAACGCATTCCAGCTTAAAGCCAAGTATGGAGTTCGCCCGGAATTCCGTTCAGAGTTTTTGGTAGATATATATTTCTAGACGGAAAAATTCCGTGTAGAATTCCGTGGAGAAAAGGCTAACAGCAGAGAAAAAGCGAATTGCTGACTGTTAAAAATCGCATATAAAACCACGACAATAGCTGTTTTCGTTCGTCCTGTAAAAATTACCTAAAAGCACAACACGGAATAATTGTCTATTTATTCCGTTTCAACATGACCGGAAAAAAGTCTCCAATTCACTGTAAGCCACCTATTAGAGAGTTGCACAAGCTATATATTACCAATAGTTTCCGTTCGAACTGCGTACTCAAACGGAATTCCGTGCATCTTTTTACGTGTATTTTATATGCGGAACGGAATTCCGTTCGAACTCCATACTAGGCTTAAATTAAAATTACATTTGTGTTTACTTTGGTGTCGTTTTCGCTAATGTCCTTGCTAAGCGCAAATGTCATTTGACAACTGACAGCTGATTGCCAAATCTTGACACAAGCCAATCGGTTAGATAATGACGAAAAATTTATTCAGTTGTTTATTTTCAGTTGAATCTTGATTCTGTTATAAGTTCGCAATCGTTTCATGAAAGGAAATAAGTTTGCTGGTTTATCTCAAAGCACATCACACATTTCCAGCATTTCGACGGTGTACTGCCGATAGTATTAATCTCGCATGTAAAATTTCTCATTGGCTTAGTACCGTAAAACGGGGTTACTTTAGCACTAGGAGGCTACTTTGGCAGCCTACCTTCATTGCTTAATTTTATTTTTTGTTTCTTCAGTTCCTTTTTGTTTTCTATTATTTAAGGTTTTTCTCTTTGTTGCATATCTAAGTTAATTTAAAATGCCGAGAAATTATACAAAGAAGCTTGGGGGGCGAACATATAAAAACTTTAGTGATGAAACCCTTAATGAAGCATTGGCTGCCATTCGAGGCGGCATGTCTCAAGCTGCAGCGAGTCAAAGGTTCAGCATTCCACTTGGGACGCTTAAGAACAAACTAAAGGGCATACGTACCCAGGGGCGGCGGAGCGCATGGGGATGGAAGGAAAAGTGCACACGCACTTTCGCTTTGGGTGGGGAAATCCACACCCAAAATATTTCATGTACACCTAATAACCCAGAACGTTGAAGAGGCGTCTAGGTCGCTGTGACGAAAGAACGTGGTCGAAGGGCCGCACAAAAGCAAGGCTTTTCATAAGAAAACTAAATATATTATATTAGAGCTATTAAGAACTTATAAGTGTATAACCTAAGCTTTTTAAACCCCATCTGACTAGCATTTAAAAAGGGGATTGTGTCAGGGGCTTGCCAAAAGAAGAATTTCCGCGTAGGTTTATCATGAGGACCCCATAAGGCAATGGGGCATGCCAAAAGAAGGCTTCTCATGAACAACACACATAAAAAGTCAACGATACTGAAGTGAGGTATGCCTTATCAGTTTCTTTTATGGGCCCTATGAGGCAAACCAAATGAAATGGGGCGATCCCATCTGCCTTACGTATTCGGAAAGCTCTTTAAGAAGCTTTAAATTAATACCTTTAAGCTTTAGCTTTACTCATACAGTTTTTGTTGTTACATTGCTTCATATTTCAAGAAATTATGTTGGTGACCGTGAAGGGTGCTACTTAACATGCTCAATAGACCGGTTCTGGTTCGATCACAAAGGTCAAGCAGCATTGGAAATGATTAGTACTCAGTTGGGGGACCACATTGGTAAAACGACACTCGCGTTTAAAAATACATATAAAGTTTTTGACAACGGCGCAGTTATTACTCACATATCCACGCCGAAATTCTCAAATAAATAAATTGACCGATTAACATTTTAACGGTTATCTGTTCGCATGCTCCCCACCCACAATCATTATGCTCCGCCGCCCTTTTACGTACCATAAAACTAGGTCACCCTACCATTTTTACTGCCCAGGAGTAGCAAGTTCTTACCAACACCTTAAATGTTGTGAGCAATTGGGGGTTTCCTTTACATCGGCTCCACACTTTGGGCCTAACGCGGGTACCAGCGAACGTTGGCGAAGATTCCGACACGCGACGGCCAATACCAAATGCTCACGCCAATGCAAATTTCTCGATCCACAAGTTGGACAAGTCGCATTGGGGCTAACCTTGGTGCCAACGTGTGGAGCCGGCCTTAACAAAGCTGGATATAGGCGTCAGATTGGCAGCCAACGAACCAACGAGGCGTCAGATTGGCAGCTAAGAACGAAGAAGACTACCGAAAATGAATTAGACCCCCTTGCTTGCCCCTAGCGTCACTTTACCATCCTCATACACCCCTTTATGGGGGTTGAAATGTCCCCTGCAAACATTTCGATTCGGAAACGATTCGAGAACGATTTGCCAAAAGCGAAAGCTTGCTTCGATCTCGGACTCGTTAACGACTAGTTAACGAATTCGAAGGCAATAAAAGCGGAGCAAGAGATTGAATCGCTTTCTCGTGCTGATAACGAATCGCATGCTCGTATCGATAGCAAATCGCTTCTGCGCCGAAAATCACTCCGCCGAGCAAAGCAAGTCAAAAGCTCAAACTTTCCAAACAAATCGTTGAAGAGAAACCAAAGGCTCTCAAAATTTCCTCTCATGACGTTATGTTGTTAGTGTAATTTGGAGATTTGAAGTCCCATTCAGGGGAAATCGGCTCTCAATATTTTTCTACAGCATGAAGGCCTTGGGGGAAACAAATAAAAGAGGAAAGCTTTCATTTTGCGTTTTGAATCTTCTTCTCGTACCCTTCGCAAGCCCTTTTCGAATCGAGAATGGTCCGAGAAAGCGAGCCTCCGAGAAATTGTTGCAGGGTCATTTCTCATAGAAAGTCGAGCCGGGTGTGTATTCCTATGTTTTCCAGGCTGCTGTAAAGAAAGAAGCCTACCAAAAATGATTCCAACCCCCTCGTCAACTCTTAGCACCCTTTGCCACCCAAATACAGAGACCGCGGAACCTTATTTTAACTGGGGTTGCGAAACAGTTTTTTTTATAAACTTCCTCTCCTTTTGTTTTGGATCGCCTTACTGAGTTGTTGCAACACCTCACAATAGCGTGCAGCGGCGATCGTGGTCCAACGGGGCAGGTAATTGATCAACAACACCCCCTTGGAATCCCTAAAGAACGTTTGCCATTTACCTGCGGATCCCACAACTTTTGCTTTATTTGGTGTTTTGGCGGTAGGAGCGACTGGGGTCTCCATAGTAGCTGAAGCCTGACTGGCGGATCGATCGACGCACACGCTTAGAAATTTTACAGTGCTGCCACTACATCCAGACGCAAATTCCCTGAGACTCCCACACTTTTCTCGCCAACCACACGGATTTAAACAAAATAGTGGAACTTACTTTTGAGACGACCCTCGTATAAGAGAAAGACAACGAGCTCTTTTCAAGAATTTTCATGCCGTAAGAGTTAGTTAGTCACAAAACAAGAGTCGTTCTTATGATCTTTGGAAAAATCACATCTGTTTTCCATTAAGTAAAAGTGTCAAATAGTGCTGAGTGGTCAGAACAACCTTTTTTTTGAGGAAACTTACATATTTTACAATTAAATGTAAATCTTTTTATTCCAGACTTTCTTCCTTTTGCTCATGAGAAAAAAATTACCTTTTATCCATTTGCGATAAAGCTGATTTATGTTGAAGATAATTGCAAATTCTGCGTTTTTTATGATACACAAACAAAGACACACAATTACACACACGACTGAGACCATCATGATCGAGATCATGAAGAAGAAACGTCGTCGAAACCATATATTTTTCAAATGTTCGTTCGAAGTGTAATATTACATCGAAACTGATTCATAGAAATATATTCATTTGTTAACTATTATTTTAATAACTGTCATTCTAGACGTATGACGAATCTCGCGCCGATCTGTAAACACTTTAAAAGATTCGACGATGGTGCGATCGCACATAATCTTTGATAAAATGGTTATGAACAATTATTTATTTGTAATTTAATAGCAAAATTTTAAATTCGGTATAAGAATAAATGTAAAATGTAATTTCTCTGTTAAATTTGAATGTTGTTTACAACCTTGGTAGGCCTCGGTAGTCTAGGGAGTAAGGCGCCTGGCTACCATCCCAGAGTTCCCGGGTTTGAATCCCCGCAGCACCATGGTCCTTCGCCTTTCCCACCTTTTTTCTTCTTCCCTCTTTACAATTCTCATTCCTCCTGTCATAGCCTTCCGCTAGCACTGCACCCCTCCACCAGCGCTTGTCATCGGTTGGTTGATGGGATTCAAGTCGTTTCAGGAGGCATAACACTCCAGCGAGTTGTTTCTCGTTGCCCCAATGCCAGAGTAGCGATAGAAATGGTTGGGAGTAAGTGGTTGTGGCAGTTCCTTTCTTCACTTCTCTCTTTCCCTTCATCTATCGACTTGAGCTTGCTGTTCGACATTGCATTTTATACGAAAAAAATAGATGTCGACAGTACAAAGGGCTTTATCTGAGCTCTAGTCTTCCACATAAAAAATAAACTATCGAATTTAAAAACGTATACTTTTCTTACAAATACAATAATTTTTGGTTTTTTGATTTCAAAAACACAGGGGTTGCGGCGCCACCCCTCGAAATTATCAGTAGTTCAGTCAATCTGGCGAAAAAAAAATAGGAATGGTACAAAAAAAACCAATTGGATGAAATATAGGTGAGTCGTTAGAGAATGATGTAAGGAAGCTTACTTGGGCATGGCCACCTGCTACCTATTTGGGTTTTTGAGAAAACCCAAAAAAAATTTGAAATGCATTTTTCTCGAAAACTATGCATGTTACAGAAAAATTTATTCAACAAAAAATGTAGAGGGCATTGTTATCTACAATTAATGTCATTGGTGCAATGTTGTAAAACAAAAAATGTGCGCAGTAGGTGGCGCTAAAGTGGCAAAAAAGTGGTTTTTCAACTTTTTTGCCCTTAAATTTTCATTTTTCAGGCACGATCCAAATAGAAAACTTGTTCCTTACAATTTTACAAATAATTTTTATATAAAAATTTTTTTCATACAACTTACCGTTTCAGAGCTGCAGCTTGTTAAAGTATGAAAATTCCAATATTACGCTTTTACAAAGTATAAAGACAGGGAAGGTGCAGATAAAAAATGTATTTTTATTCTTTCACTTGAGAAGTAATAATCTATATTATTTATAATAAATAAATATTGAAAATAAGTATCAATATTACACTTTTATAATACGTTTTCATTAAATTTTTATATAAAATATTTTCGAGTTGAATCAGTTGTGAAATTATTATTTTTGTTACAGAAAAAAATGTATTATCAAATAATGATCCAAAAATGTTAACAGTTACAACGATTTTATTGTTTTTTTGAGAAATTTGGATTAGGTCGACAAAATAATTTAATTGATGTCGTAAATTTTATTGGTAGATACACTAATATTTCTTTTATAATGTACATGTTTTCATATCATAACAATTGAGTAATGCTGAGGTTGCACTTGAAATTCATTTTTTGGGTGCACTGCGTAGTCTCTTCGCCGGTGGTTGTTGTAGTGGAAGTGGAGATTCACTTCTGTTGCTTTCCGTAGATGAACTTCCGCTGGATTGTCTAGCACTTTGTTGATCGTTGTTTTCATTTGTACATGCAGCGCTGTATTACACTATAACTTTCGAATGATAGGTTGTATGAAAAAATTTTTTGAATAAAAGTTGTTCGTACAATTATAAGGAATAATTTGTCCATTTAGATCGTAGCGGAAAAATGAAAATTTAAGGGCAAAAAGTTGAAAAACCCTTTTTTTGGCACTTTAGCGCCACCTACTGCGCACATTTTTTGTTTTACAACATTGCACCAATGACATTAATATACATTATAGACATTGTTGAATAAATTTTTCTGTAACATGCATAGTTTTCGAGAAAAATGCATTTCAAAATTTTTTTGGGTTTTCTTAAAAACCCAAATAGGTAGCAGGTGGCCATGCCCAAGTAAGCTTCCTTACATCATTCTCTAACGACTCACCTATATTTCATCCAATTGGTTTTTTTTGTACCATCAATCTGCCAGATTGACTGAACTACAGGGGTTGCAGCCGCAACCCTTGAAACCCCACTTCCGCGGTCTCTGCCCACATACACGCCCTAATGAGGGTTAGAATGGCTAGCATCTTTTAAGGAATCCCAGGTATTGTGATGCTTGTTTGGCGATTTGGAATATATGGTCATTCAGTTATAGTTATACCTAGGATATTAAGAGATGAGTCAGCCGTTAGGTTCACACGGTTAACTGAGACAGAATGAAGATCGGTGCAGGTTTTAATAGATACAGGGCAGTACTTCGTTTTGGAGGCGTTAAATTCGACATGATTCTTACGGCCCCAATCGAGAATAAATTCGATATAACGGTTGATTGAAATGGTTAAAAGGTCGATGACAAAGTGTTTAGTACCGAATAGCTTTTTATGCTTGGTAATGGGTCTTATTACAGTGCATATCTGGTATATGAAATATCGAAAGATTCCGCTAATGCCAAACGTATCTGTAACTGCTCAGATAAACTTTATCATGCAAATAAAGGTTTAAACCTTCAGTAAAAGATTTACGACACCATAAAGAGAAATGCATTATAAAATTGAAAGTTAAACGGGGCCTTTATAATAGTTAATCCACAAATAGTGAAAAAACTTGTAAATTGGATTCTTTTTCTCTTTTTTGTTACTCTAAAGACTGAATTATGGTTTTATGTGTTTATTAAACTATAAACCTAAGTGCTATGTCGTTTAAAATGTTAGTTATCCACTGATGGGTGTATGGCAGAAGGGTTTTTAGGTGATTTTATTTTTCATCCACAAGAACAAACGCAATGACCTTATATATTTCCACATCTAGACGAATTGTAAATTTCTGATTGAATTTCGTATACTAAATCATTTCTACAAAATTCAGAGCGTGTCTGTTTTATTTGAAAAAGTTGCTACCGTGAAGGTTATTGCCATCAATATTAAGCACACTAAATGTTGCATTGTTAAATATGCTCGACAATAGGTCGTTCAAGAAACCCAAAAAAAGGTGTGAGAATTAACTTCGATGCAGCACTTCCGTATGCTTTTTGGTATGCCTAAGAACGAAAGCCATTGATTATATGGCACCAAGTGTTTTCTTTCGTATGAGCTGCAACAATCCAAAATTTTAGCATCAATAAAAGATTTTCATTTCAATTGATTTATGTTTCAGTTAAAGGTTTTGAAAAATGCCACAACGACGTTCTCCTTAATTTTGTGTGATTTTCTACAAAGCCGGAAGTGGATTGCAGCAATTAAGGTCAGATGAGTAGCCGATTAAAATTTATAACTAAAGGTCTGATAGGACGACTGTAAGTCAAAGTGATTTTCCAATTACACTATGTCCACTTATATGCACGCACAATTGCTCGATCATTTTCCGTCGATCGTAAAGTGCCTTTCACTCTTGAAACAACTGGTCATGCCGATCACATAAATAATTTTCCTCAAGACGTAACCGTGTCCATGCAAATCTTGAAGTCGTTTTATATATAGACGTCGTCGTATATATCATTCAAGGAAGTGTGGGAATACGTCTTGATGCACCACATTCATGCCCAAACGCATTAATCGCATTGTGGCTGAGATATGTTGCCTTACTTCTATCTTGTTAACGGCTACATTCCTCAGGATGTTGGCTTTCTTATATCATAAAAGTGTGGCAATCAACCTTTTAATGAAATGTTTGAGACGATAATTTCCAATCCAGGAGGTGATCACTTTTCGCCATGATTCCATTTTGGGTTGTGCATTTGCTTCTTCATAACTCTTCCGCTTTCTTCAAAGAACATAAATTTAAGACAAAAACAAAAACGCCAACGGACTTGCTTTGGTACGTGCAGGTGATTTTGAGTTATCAATTCCGGTATTTAGGTGCGGCTGACACGTCGTCGTGTGTCTTGTTAGTTTGTCTTCTTCCAACGTTGTTGTTTTTATTGCTTCTCCAGTAGATGTTTGAAAAAGGCCAATGTAGACTGCGTGTGGCTGTCATTATTCCGGAAACTTAAGCTGGTTAATATCTTCCGAGTGTCGCCCATTTCGAGAGTGGATGGGTGTTACGTGTTTAGGTTGCAATTTCATCTCGAATATTTGTTAGCATAATGGATGAACACGTAAATTACATATTTTTTTCCCACCGAGTAGAGCCATTACTTTCATCTTGTTTGTTGAAGCAGACAGTTAATAGCTTGACGTCATCAAATTGCTTAATTCCATCCTTTATGACGCTAGTTAGCGTTTCAGTAACAGTTATAGACCAGAAAAAAGATAAAAATTAACTTCTAAACCTTGAATTTAAAAACTTAATCAAATATCTTGATTTCATAGTCAAAAAAAAACTATTGAAAATCTTGTTCCCACAAACCACTTCCACCTTAAGTCCTCCAATCTTCCAATCTATAGCCAAGGCGAAGAAACGTTGATCATGAGTGAGGTCATAACCTCATCAAGTTCTACATTATCCCCTGACTGATCATAGTTAGACGGCTAGAAAAGATAGCGTTGACTGCTCGTGAGATAAAAAACTTAAGTAATGGAAACGAATGCCATTTACTATACTCGATTAGTTCCTCCAGCATCTTCTCAATGGACCATGAAGACATGAGTGCTTCATCTTAAAGCAAACATAACTGCACGACACCAGACCGCACATAACACGCTTGCCGAATATTCCCCCTCAGTATACACTATCGCTACTATAAGTCATATATAAATGAATAACGCCGAAGAAGAAAAAAAATTGATACTTGCCCGCCTCGATTTACGTAATTGAATTTTCACCTGTGCACAGGAGAATGCGATGAATGTCATGAGATTGTTCCTGAGATAATTGGAGGAGAGAAGGTGAATTTTTAAATGGGAACTTGTCCATATGAAAAAGTGCGTATTCACTTGATCTCCTTCGGTTTCGACCCGCTCGACACACGGCGGTAACTCTGGACTATCATTGGTCCAGTGATTTCGTCATTATTAGTAGTTTGGGCATGCGCATTTCAAATTTATTGGGGCTATCTTATATGCCCCGTGTCCAATGCATATGCGGCCAAGAGCGCAGTTTAGAAATTGTGAATTAAATTTGTTGCGTTGGACGCACATGCGCGAGCTCAAGTTGGGGGCTTGGAGGTTGGGAAAAAGATATTTGCTGGATGACAATTTATTACTAAAGTATTATATCTTGATTTGCTAATAGCATTCTCTAATGGTGAATGTTTTTTTCTATCTCTAATTAAAAGGGTTGTCTGAAAGGTTTCGAAGATAATCATGAAGATGGCGTTCCTCGTCAAAAGCTATTGAAAAATGCTTTGAAAGACGTACGTAAAAATTTCAGCCATTTTGGATGATCAGTTGTTGTTTGACAGTTACTTGCATTGTTGCAGCTTGGGTGATGATGAGTGTTTAGGACAGCCAAGAACTGCGACCACCACCGATAATATCGAAATTGTTCACCAAATTGTACTGGACGACTGTCCGAATAAAGTTAAAGAGATACTTACCTTAGCCTAGAGATAAGAAGCTATGGGCACATCGAAAAACAAAGTGTTTGTCATGTTACCCGAAGAATTTGACATGCGCAAGCTTGGGCGCCTCGCTGAATTACTTTGGACGAAGGATTCGAATGAATATTTCCATGCGCTGTAGGAGCGATTTAAGCGAATCAAGTCGGGGTTTTTACGTCGATTCATAGGTGTAGATGAAACCATCACGCTTCTGAAACGACACAACAGTTAAAGTAGAACCGCAGAGGTTGAAGCTGTTCTGAAAGAGGCGATTAGGGTTGTGTTAGACAGGAAAGTGATCTCGATACCGACTATCTTGAAAATGGTATAAAGCACTAACGGGGGTATACTCTGCATCATTACCTGACAAGTTGAACGCAGAAATTGCGAGAAATCGGCCCCCTTTGAAGAAAAATAAAGTGAATTTCTATCAGACAACAAACGTATTTGCACTTAATGGTGGGACCACACTACGCGGTCTTGGGTCGTACGCGCTTTTGCCTTTTTTTCATATAGAGTTTTATGACTTTTTTACGACTTTTTTACGACTTTGTCCATGGTAAAGGCCGTGCGGCCAAACAACGCGGACAAAAGGCTGTGCTTAAAAAGGTACATTGTGCGTCCACACACTATGAGCTTTTCAAAAGCGCGTACGCCGTTTCAAATGAGAATTGATTTTTTCTCACTCATGACTCAGAAAATTAAAAGATCACGCGCGCTTTTGGCTGGCCGTACGACCAAAAGCGCGTGGATTCTAAGTCCGCGTAGTGAGGACGGGCCTTAAGACACATTTTTTGTTCTCCATCGACCCATTGAGACACCGCACGCACAGTGGGACGAATTGCCGAAAACGTGGACAAAAGTCCAAAAATAAAACTTTCGATCTAAGGATTTTTATCTTTTGGGTTGGCTACAATACTGTTGGCACTATTAAATCCCGGCAGTGAAATCGGTCAGTTGTTTTTTCCTGAAGCTGCACAGCAGGTCGAACTTGGCCATTGTTTATTAGTAACGTGGATATAATAAAAGGCAATACTGATTCCAAATATTGAAACTGGAGGATGTTTCTCCAGGTATGTACCTAATTGTAAATGCCTAATAACTTGTTAAGTGACGTATTAACATCTGATCTGAGAGATTAGTTATGAGTTCCACAGAATACCACTAAAAGTCAAGTATTTTTTTATAAGCTAGGTTATATTTACTTCAAGGTCAAAAGATAAAATCCAGCTACTAGCCGCAACTCTGTTAGTGAACCACAGATGGAGCCACGGCTGCTATATTTCAATTTTAATGATTTAATTTTCTTCATATTGTTAAATCTGGACGAAATTTGGTGATATTAGGTTATCGACGTCGGTGATCACGATTTTCATGTCAACATTTGAAAATTCAAAATGGCGGACGTCATTTTTCAAAAATTGTTGAATTAAGTTCAAAACTTGTATTTATATGTTTTTGAGCATGCTGATTATGAATTTGATGTCAAAATTTGGAAATTCAAAATGGCGGATAGATATAACATCAGCGATTTTGGCGTAGAATCTGACGAACAATCCCAAAAATAAACGGCTGGCAATATAGATAAAGATTAAAAAAAATATATATCAGATTCAATAGTAAAATTTTGTCTAATGAATGAATGAATTATATAGTGTTTGGTCTGTTTTACTGATCCAGCATTCTGAAATTACAAATGTCTATATCAAATTCTCAACCGACATACATAGTGAAAGAAATTAAAACATCAATTTATGACTCATTAGCTCTGTTTCTTTACTATTCATGCAAAAAATGTTCGTGAAAAAACTTGCTCGTGTGGTGGGAGAAAGTTCAAGCAAGAAAGAAAAATTAAAGAAACACATTCGTGCAAATTCTTTATAAAAAGAAGAAAAATAAAATGTCATTTTATTTTTTTTTATATGTCATTAGAAAAGATTTAATTCAGTGATATAAACTAAAAAGAAAAGATTTAATTATTCAGTCATAAAAGCTAAAAAATGAACATTAGTGAAAAAAAGGAAGGTAGCATGCCTAGTTTTACGTTTTTCAAATTCACAACTGAAATGCCAGTCACATTTGACATTCGGTAAAACATCCAAGAAAAAATGGCCTACGTACCCAAGCAAAATACTTCGTGAAAATTATTGCAATAGGGGAAGCGATGTTGTCACGTAATTTCCCCTCATTTTGGCATTTCATGAAAGTAAAGAAACAAAAAACTGTACGATCGTGCGAATTCTTGATCCCGGAGAATCCCAAACTTGCGTAAAGAAACAAAGCTATTATTTCAATTTTTATAGTACTGCATTCGCCATGTAATATAGGCCCCTTCAAATTTTCGAATTCAAGTATCAAATTCGTATTCAGCATACTCAAAAACATATAGATACAAGTTTTCAATTTATTAATACCAATTTTGAAAAATGAGATCCGCCATTTTGAAAATTCCAATTTTGACATCAAATTCGTAATCAGCGAGGTCGATTACCTTATAATACCGAATTTCCTCCAAATTTAACAATATTTAGACTTTTGTCCACGTTTTCGGCAACTCGTACCACTGTGCACCGTGAAGATGTTGCAGCCTTGTCAAAATTTTATCGCCATTACAACAATTTTCCGGTAACACTAGACTAGTCCGGTAGGCTCACACCCATCCGCTACAGACCTCTATTTCGCGAACACTACATAATTTCGTTTTTGAATTGAACAACTAGATTGTGGAACGATCTTTCTCAGTCAGTATTTCCGAATGCGTTTAACAACTCAAAGTTTAAACGTAAGGTTCAACCAAACCTATCCTATTCTCTTCTATTTTCCAAATTAAGCACATTAGATTGCGCCATGAACTGAACGAAACGACAGACTGATAGTGAAAGGGTGATTCCTAAGCTTATAGAAGACCTAATAACACCTGGAGATGAACAGAATTAGGGAAATCGAAAATCATGACATAATCATAATTTATTGAGACCAAAAGCATAAAATACGGTCGGATGGAGCAGTTTTGTGGAAGCCCTATGCTCCCAAGAAGGGAACAAAAGGATGATTATAATTTTATTATATTTCTCTCAAAGTGACTTATGCCAATTTCATAATAATAGCCGAGAATGCGTTTTTGATTGTCATAATATGCCCAGTGGATCGTTAAGGTCGCCCCATGGAGACTATACAAGGAGGTAAAACTCTTATGGAGAAAATGACAGCAAATGGATGGGTAGAAGAAACTAAAATTCTAGTTCATATTTGGCCACAGATTTCACCTTTGTCCGATGCACCTTTGTCCAATTCATTGGAAATTAATAAAAATTCATTGGAAATATCAAAAATTGATTAATTACGAATAATCCCATTGATATAGATTAAATTTAGAAGCTGGTTTTTCGTAAACATAAAATATATTAGTAATAAACGAACTTGGCCATGAACCGGATAAATACAATCGGCCAAGTTTTTTGGGGTACATTTGACTGCAGCGCCACCATTAATCAAACGAAAATTGACAACACGTAGTTTAACCTGCTTGTATAGCCTCCATGGGTTGTCCCTTCGCCAAATGCAAATAAAAGCTTTGCGTTCTGGTAGGACTTCAAAATGCCACCTTTAGTTTAGCCAGAAACAAATTCCTCGTTCTTTGTCGCCTTTTTGCCTAATTTGGATTGTGGATACATTTTTTAACGACATACCGCAACGCCAGCACATTACTTCCTAAAACCGCAAATTTATGTTCTACGAATAATTCATCGTAGCTCAATTCAACACCTTCGAAAAAGTGAAAGTACTTACGGACACAGGTGTACACGCATAGAGTCGAATTATATGAAATTTTCAGCGGAAAATTATATGAAATTTACCGGTTCAACTACCGCCCATAAACGTCACAAAACCTTAAAATGTTTACATACCGAAGCTGGACTTTAACACGGAATTATCTCGTCTCGTTGCATAACTGCAGGGCCCAGTTTCAATCAGCGCGGGCACACCGTGAAAAATATACTAATTTTCGCATATCCCGAGCCGAGCTCTCATGCTGGATGCCGTTAAAACTGGCGCTCGTTTTCAGGAAATTCCAGAATTGCTGCAAACGTTTAAATCGAATCCCAATCACGTACCTGTACGGTCGCGGAAATGGAACACCAGTTATCGACTTTGGGGCTTAGGTTACGGATGCCCGGATTATAGGTTACCTCCAGTCGGCAATGAAATCCGATCCATGAGGCATGCGGCATATTAGCGCGCCCCGTTAGCGCTGCGCAACGCAACAAAACGGAATAAGCCACAAACATTCGGCGCGCTTGGTACAACAACACACAGAT
Organism: Thereva nobilitata; assembly: GCA_963855945.1. Taxonomy (NCBI): domain Eukaryota; kingdom Metazoa; phylum Arthropoda; class Insecta; order Diptera; family Therevidae; genus Thereva; species Thereva nobilitata. Next base: position 39,810,487 of record OY979694.1, on the reverse strand, counting down.
CTCAGCTGCAACTGCAAATTTGCACGCGGAATTCAGGTTACCTGGGCACACTGCAGGTAATAACTGCGCGGATAATTCGAGACATAAACTAACGACCGAGTTTCGCGGCGAGAATCCAGGTGGACGGAAGGCGGCGTATGGTCAAGCGGTGCTTATGGCGTAGGCTGCATTATCGCGACTCGAGTCAATTTGGAGCAGAACGAGACAACTGGTAGTTACGACGGGGCCCGACTACGGCTTGTGGGATCTATACCTGGCAAAAAAAATACCGATAAAAATGATCTTTTTGTGTCCTTCGAAGGTGAACCACTTGTCTTCGGCGTTGCTTGGTGGACTTAATGATATGAAAGGCTCTGGACGACTTGGACAGTGGGCGGTGATTGCTTTTCCAGTGCATTCCGATGGGAACGCTCATATCGGCCATTATTGAATCAAATTTTGCTGAATGGCTGGAATGCCAAGAACGCCGCGCAGTCGCTGTCTGCTTATTATTGGGGCGGGTGCAATTTTTTCGTGGGTATTATTAGATATGAGAAGCATGGGATTAGAAGATTAAGGTGAAATTACGCTGGAATGATGAATTAATTACGGGTTGGCTCTGATACAATTGCATGTGTACATAAGTGGGAATGAACGTGCAGAGCAGCAATCGCGCAACTCATTTTTGCACCACATACTATGGGCGATTTTGAAGGATTAGCAAGAAGTTAATGCTAGGGTATTGTGGATTTAGATAGGCGATTATTTAGAACTTAAGTGGAGCAAGTAATGTAAAGGCTAGTGGGGGTTTGATTTTGATAATAATAAATGATTTGTAATTGTTTCTGGAGACACTTTTTACATTTTATGTGAATTAGGTTATCATTTCATTATTAGGACATACATAAACCCATCTGGAAAATACTTGGACAAACAGGGTACAACCAGATTGACCATATAATGATCGACATTCCACTTAAATTGTATATATTCGATCCTATAGAAAAGCGGACTGCACCTGCGACCATTACTTAGTTGTGGCTAAAATAAGACGAAGAATTGCTAAGGTAAAGAGAAACATCTGAAGAAGAACTAAATGGGAAACGGGCAACCTCGGTAATAATGAAAACAAAACTGAGAGATACCAACTTATGATACAACCGAAACTATATGATGTGGAAGAAGCCGAAAGTGCGGATGTAAGCTGGAATGGGGGTCAGTTCCCATTGACTTTTTTCGGAAATTAGATGTTTTGGAACCAGTCGTGCGGTGACGGTTTGGTACCGAAAATACGCAATTCAAAGATATGTCCATCTTTTCAGAACCCGCTTGAATTCTTAAGGTTTTCGAATGCCAGCTTCTCGGTTTTATCGTAATTTTCGTCTTTTATGTTAAACGTTGACCAGAACGATACAAATCAACTACCACTTCTCGGCCATCTTTAATTATGCTTATGTTTTTGCCATGCACGATTCATCGCAGGTCTTCCGCGGCATTTTCAGCGACTCCCACACGAAATTTGAAACACAACATTTTGTTCAACTAATATTTCCATTGTTAATGTAGGCATATGTATAAAAGACACACTCTACTCCGTAATACTCCAGAAGGGATTCTTCAAAGATACGCCTTCTAGGTACAAATACTTAGTCCAGTCAAAATAGACGAAAAAAAGCTAAAGACTGAAGACAATTCGGAAATTGCTGAAAATTGGTACACACCTTAAAAACATCACTATAAATAAAATGTGGAGACTGACATGCGATTGGCCGCCAGGAAAACTTTTTATTCAAGGTCAAAGGGTCAAAATATCAGTTTTTTGCAAATATCTCTTAAACGGTAAGCCTTATAATATAATAGTGCTCACATCTACAAAAAAGATATTTCACATTTTCCCGTACGAATTGCCATTCATGAGATATCGCCGTTTTAAACATTTAAAATACTCATATGCACTCATTCGCGACTTGCAAAGGTCATCAGACGTTCAATAAATCCTTTGTTGGCCTACTCGGCTAATATTTTCAGGGGTGATTCCTGGATGTGTTTGGAGAAAAAAATTGTTCTAGAGAGGGCGGCTATCCCCACTATCCACTAAAATACAGGGTGTTTACGAAAAAAAAATTAATGTTTTTAAAATTTACTTAAACTTCAATTACTCCTAGACTAATTATCGTAAAGCAACAAAATTAGGCTCATCTTTTAGGTAAATGTATATTCTTTAATTTGATATAAAGATCAAACAGTTAAGTGACTCCGTTTAGAAGATAGGTTTAAAGTGTGAGCAAAATCCCAATGTTTCTTCATTTTTCAGCATTTTGCCCACAATCGACCACAGGAGTGGATAGGACCCTTCCTTGCGAATAACTGCTTTAACTGTGACTGAACTAGAGCCCAAGTTAGCAGTTATATTTCTGGACTTTATCACTGATTTGATCTATGCCATAGTGTAGGTACAGGCATCAAATCTTTTCCATATAGGTACCATACCTTTCAGCTGCGTTCTATTCCCTTTTCAAAACTGTTTAACAGTAACAGTAAAACAGCTGTTTTTTGGCTAAAATCGAAAAACAGCAAACAGCTGTTTTTTCTTAACTGTTTTTACTGTTTTTCGAATTTAGTTTCAAAATTTTGCCGTAATAATATATAAAAATAAAAGAAATACGTAACCAACACTAATATAAACTGTTTTGGTTTTTTTTACAAAAAGTGCCCTTTTAAGCAGCCGGACACCGACCGAACAGGCAAAACGAACGAATGAACTTAAGGGTGAAGAGGGTGAGAGAGGACGATGGCGGCGAGGGCGGACGAATTTAATGGACATTGAGCCTATTGGCCTTCCGCATACTTGCCCATAACATCAAAACAAAAACCGGTTTTATAGGCAAGGGGTCGCAGGGAAGACAGTTTTTCTTCCATAATTTTCCATCATTTGTTCACCCAAACATTTTCTGGTTTCACCGTCCATTACACTAACACAAGCATGTTTTCGTTCTCGCCAAAGCTGCTTCGCTGTGCTTGCACCCCACACTACTCCATAGGCATTACAATCGTTACACGAAACTGATGGAGAAAAGTGAGTTCCGAGTAGTGTCCGGCCGAAGGTTCGGCTTCGGCTTCGGCTTCGGCCAACTTCGGCCAAAAAAACACCTTCGGCTGCACATTCGGCTTCGGCCAAAGGAGCCGAAGGTTAGCCGAAGCCGAAGTTTTTATATCCAGCCAGGCCAGTCGCTGAAAACGAAAAGAATTGAGAGTGTGATGTGAATGTGACATTGAAACGTATGGTATTCCTCAAATAAAAATAAATCTTAGTTTATTATTTTTGGAAAGCCGCAATTTAGTTATTTAAAATGCATATTGCAATCATTTTCGGCACTATGACTATAAAACAAAATAACAGTGAAGAATTTTCATTATTATGTATATTTTTCAGTCAGTATACCAAGATTTCTGTGTATGATTAAACCTTCGGCTTCGGTTTCGGTTTCGGCCGAAGGTTATGGCAAAAGCCGAACATTCGGCATCGGCTTCGGCTTCGGCCTAAAACTGACCTTCGGTCGGACACTAGTTCCGAGTGTACTATTGAACTCATATTAAAACCGGTTTGAAATTATGGACAAGTGTGCGAAGGGCCATTCACACGATGCAATAAGTTTTTTGAGTAAAACCGGTTTTATTCAACTCCTAGGAACTCACACGGGGCGTAAATTATGGGTAGTAAATTTGAAGGCTATACAGGCACGTTTAAATGTACATATTGTAGATGAAATTTACTTGTTAGAGAAAAACAGAGCTAAAGAAAGCAAGATATAGAAGTAACTTTTTATATCTGTGTTAATTTTCACGTGTAAAACCCATGCGACATTCCATCGGACTTTCTTACAGCTAAGTTTTGTCTGTTCGGTTTCCGCTCATGTAAAAGCAGCCAAAGGAATATGAGGACGACAATACCGTATGAAAACATACCGATTAATGATCTTTTAATATATTGAGTTTTTTCTGTCCAGGGAGCTCTTATACAAGGTGGGGCAAAAGTAATGTCGTAATGTGAAGGTACCATAATTTTTGCAAATGGCGTCAAATGTCATTGTGCTCTATTCCATCAATGATTGAACCACTGGCCGAGCCGAAAACAGCAATTCGCGAGATATTAAAAGAATTTAAGGCGTGGAATATGACATTGGAATTTTCTGCTCTAAACATACTTGTCAAAGCAATGAAGCCTGTAAAACTAACTGTCGCGAATTTTAGTCGTGAGGACGCAATGTTGGTGAGCGCAGAAAACTTTTTACAATTCATGTTCAAGAAGCTTTCTGACAATAACAGTGATATTAGTAATAAGCTCATGCAAAATTTAAAAATTCGTGTGGTTGGTCGAATGAACGAGGATGTCATGAAATAATTGCGAAGCCTCAAGGATCCCACCGTCACTCCATAAAAAACTACACTAACTTTTGCAGGGAATCTAGCCTGTCATTTCTTTGGTGTCATTGATGTAAGGGTAGACGATATAGTTCAACAGTGGAGGCATACTGATTAAAACGATGTTTGTTACTAAATGAAAAAGAAAGATGAATCGTAAGTACAATTCAGATGAGATCAGATCAGATTTCAAGAGGTTCAAATCGGAATTTACTCTTTTCCAATATACTGGTCAACGCACAGAAAATCTGCGAAAATTATATAATGAAATTCTTTGTATCAAACCATTATCGACCAATGTTCAACGGTGTATTTTCGGTATGCACTAATTTTTGCACCAAAATAACATCGCGTCTTTTAGACAAATCACTTCAGGCGCTTGGGTTTTTGAAATACTATTACAAGAAGTGAAAATGTATAATAAAAAGATATTATATAAAAAACTACTTGTAAAATTAGAGAAAACTCGAAAAACAGTAAAAACAGCTGTTATCAGCTGTTTATTTTGAAAATTAAAAATAGTAACAGCTGTTTTTTAAAGCCACTGTTTTTGAAAAACTCTACTCCCGAGTAATCCGGAGTATATACTTGCAACTACCCCTGCACTTATGCATTATGTTTTACTCGGAGTAGAAAATATCGTCCAATGGAACGCAGCTATTAGATAACAGCAATGTTTCATGATAGAGGAAAACCCATAAAAGAAGACAACATTAGCTCTGGTTGTTTGAGTGAAAAAGCTACGCTTTCATATAACCAGGGCGAATGGGACACTCGTTGTCTTCTTTTATGGTTTTTACTCTATAAGTATAAGCAAGGACTTGAAGAACTGCTAGTACAAAGGGTTTCTTGGCGCTTTACTCGTATTTAAAGGGAATGAAGCATTGAGGGTTTTACTTAGAGTTTGTGTCCCGGGAATTCCCGTCCCGGGAAATCCCGGGACTTCAGCTTGTCTCGATGTCGGGAAATATATCTCGAGAAATTCGAGATATCGAGACGGTTAGTCACATTTCTCTATGATGTATGCCGCGCGCGTGATTCGTACGTAGAGGTCGTTCGATACAGTAGAACCCGATGTAGTCAACCCCACTCAACATTTCATTGTAGTTAACTAAACGATTTCGCAACTTCCCTGTCACAAAATATATCACGCGTGTAGTAGCCCTATTTCTGACTGTGCGTATGACGTTTGTTTCGATACCTGCCCAGCGGGAAATGGAATCATACCAAAAAGCATGACGGTAGCCTTTTTTGGAAGGCGAGAATTCCTTCCTTTTCGCATTCCGCTCCATATCTTTTTTGTGCAGCCATGTCTTAGAAGGAATGAGTCGAAAAGCTCTAAAAGCTCCTTCATCTTCCCGACGCATTCCCGGTAAGGTGTTTGCAATACGTTCTCTTTTATTTCTTCCAACCCGAGTAAAAATAAATGATGGCCTTAGAACGGGCAAATGCCGACTGGGATTGAAACATAGTCCTCGGCCATTTGGCGGTTAACAGAAGGCTCGTTGCAGGACAGTACGGCCGTACAGGGGCCGATTGACGGTGAAACAACGCCTTACAGTTCCAATAACGGCCAATCGACGGTGGTACGGCGGCCGTATGGTTGCTATTACGGGTATACGACGGTGGTACAGTGGCAGCAACGTGGAAATTCGCCCTCCTATAAGAAAATATATTTCACTGCAATTAAATGTTTGATTTTTTTTCAGTTGTGTTTTTTTTTTCAAGCCGTTAAATAACAAAATTTCCCACTAAAATATAACTCAACACGCACCACACACTTCACGTACAACAAACCGAAGACTGGCGAGCTCGTATCTCTTGTGCATCGATATCTTTAAGTAGGATAAATCGAAAGAACCATTGTTCATAACGAAAATGATGAAGTTCCCATAAAACACATTCAACAATACATTTGGTGCAGATTCTTTTTTTGGCTCAAATTTCCCGTCACAATTTCTTACACCTTCTAAATATATTGAGATCCTTGGAAGATATTGCTTTAATCCTTTTATAATAATCTTTTAGATACACATTTTTATACACAATTTAATGGTAAATTGTATTAAATGAATATAAACTGTATATTAATTACATATCCATATTTGACCCTTCCATCCTACTTTTGTGGAACTACGAATACGAACTCCTTCCTAAAAGCTTCTTGCGGAAGGCCTTCAAACTTTTCCCGTTGGGTGTATGTATTTTAAAAGAAAAGAATCGCGGCTTGAGGCTTGATTCGAAATGGATGGACCAAGTTCAAACCTCTGGAAATATTACAAAAAAAAATAAAGATTCTTCTGATGCGCAATGCAAAGGATCAAATACATATACAACTGGGATTTTGAGGCATTTACAGCGCATACATTTTGATGAACCAGTAGCAGTACTATCATCAACTGAAACGCAAACATCTGAGGCGCCAAAGAAAATCAAAGTTGACACTCAACAAAAATTAAATTTTGTAATCCAGCCGTGAAAATGTTTGGGTAAAATTGTTGCTACGCTTGCAGCCAAGGATGAACTAACTATAAGAGCCATTACCAGCAGTGATTTCATCCGGGAATCTTTAGCCGCAAAAGGGTACAAGAAATCTAGAGACCAAAACACAGTCATGAATTTAATTTTGGAATTTTTCAACCAAAAAAAAAGGAAATTATACGAGAGCTGAAACCCTACTTTATGATGTTAAAACCATAGGGAACTCTATGTTGACCATGATCGAGCGTTTTTTGAAGCCAAAAAATTCTATTCAAAAAGCGCTCATTGATTTGGAATTACGCAGCAAGTGAAAAGAGGAAAACATTGCAGCAACATTTTTGAAACCCACAAAACTCGCGGTGGAATCATTGAGCAGGCAGGATGCCAATTTTTTAACAGGAGAGGCGATAGTCAACATACTGCTAAAAAATTTGCCGAGTATGAACGACACTTTGGGTCAGACACTACTTAACACTCATGAACTCAAGATCGCAGACCGTCGAAACAGACATCCTATATCACTTATTAATTATTTAAACAGTTCCGAACTTAACAAAGTGACTACTTTATTTTATTTTTCAATTTCGTTTACGAACCTTACCTAGTTATAATTTTTAATTTTTTTGCTTAATAATTACCCTGGAAAAATAATTTTGTTTAATTACATAATTTATGCTCCAAATTATGATTTTCTTTAAATTCCATTTGAAAATCTAAAATGTCTCGAATGTCTCGAAATTCCCGGGATATTTAGCTCGAGACGTCTCGGGACCCGAGACTTTAAAAACCTCGAGACTTCACAAACTCTAGTTTTACTCCTTCCCAAGGAATCAGGAAGGAATTTCTTAGGCAGTTGTAGAATCGACGAAGTAAATCCTGAAGCAGCGCTCGCTCCTTTATGAATATTGGGTTTTCCGACGAGAGGTGCTTTTTTCAAAAATAACAAAAATAAAAAAATGAAGAAATGACAAACAATACTTAACAAAACAGCTGCTTCTTGCATATCGGATGAAGGTGGTCATTTAATCGACATTGAATTCAAAAACTGATTTGAAATAAATGGTAGAGAATAACCTAAATAAATCTTGCTCATTTGTCAAAATCGGCTTAAAAATGTCAGATTTATTCAATCTTGAAATTCCGAAAGTCTAGATGGCGCACCCCATATTGACAAAAATCGTTGAAGGCGATTTTATCGAAACGCATATTTTGCATTTATGCACATCTGGCTTTGTACTGTAGTAGTTAACACATTAACATTTTTCTCACACTTACAGCTAAAATGCCGCCGTCAAATTTTGGCGCCGTGGACAAATGATGCTGCTTGCAGGCTCTAACGGAGGCTCTTTTATTTTCGTTACTATATGGCAGAGGCTGAGAAACCTCTCCAAAGTCATGTAAGAAAAGATTTTCAAAAGTACGATGTTTGATCTCAGCCAGAGCTCGACAGAAAAGAAAATGTGCGGTTGTCTTTCTGGGATGTTCTTCCCTGTACAACTAGGGCAGCGGGGGTTCTATGCGATTGTCAATCTAGCCCCATGTTCCCCCATTGGCCAGTGTCCTGTGAAATCGTAACGGTTTACGCTAGGGCGTTTTGAAATTTGTTTGCTAGAATTTTACAAATCATCCTGTATTTTTGTAACCGTATAACCTATTTCCATGACTTTATCTTGGGTTGCACCATAGCACAGTCTTTGTCACTCTGCTATTGTCTAAACTAGAGTGTATGATTCTAGTTTTATGCATGCCGTCGACCTGGATGACTTCGGTGCCGGTATTGGTGGAAGCGCCTACTATGTCTGGTTAATCTACTACTCCATATTTTATTTGATTCAAAGATTGGAGGATCACTGAAGTAAGGGGGGTTTGTAGGCTTGAAGTGTAACGATCCTTGCAAAATACCCTCCGAAACGATCCTCACAGATAGATCGTCCCTAAATAAGAAAATATTAATTTGATCCGAATGTCAATTTTAAAACTTTAAATAAATATTGTTGGCGATGTATCCTCTTGAGCTTTACCGTGTAATCAAGTGTCAAAAGTCTTACAGAATAGATAGTGACTGCTTATCAATTATTTTCATAGAAAATATGTTCCCCTTTCGCTGTTTTTGATGTTCCAAGTACATTTTTACGATTATGAAATTCTCGCTTCTTCAGTCTTGAAATCTAACAACAAAGACTTGAAGTTTTATCATCATCAAGTATTTGCGTTATCTATTCCAATGGTCATCTGATAAACACACTCAGTCTCTTACGAAATCACTTTAGTCGCTAGCAGGTAAAAAATCGCAAATGTTTTAATTAAACCAGGTGAATATCAATCAAAAGCGCGCAAGACAGACTACATCGATTGCGACAGTGTTTTTGTCTGCAACAATGCAAAGCTTGCAGCAATCCTAACTCCCGTGCCTCTGGCAATTGAGGGCTAATTAAAATTCCATATTTTAGCCACAATTTTCTTGAAATCCACTTGGCAACTTTAATTGTCCGGGAAAACGTAAGAAAATCTTTACCTCAGCGGAATATAGTTGCGGCTCAAGCCGAGCTGAGAGGCGAATTAAAGAAGAAGAAAAAAAACGAAAGTGGCCCTTGTTGTCTTCCTTGTGTTACCTCATAGCGCGGTGGTGTTGCGCGAAAGTATTTTGCGCCATGAGCATTCCTCAATGGGCTCTCTAGAAGCAGCGGTTGGGAAAGTTAAAAATTCCATTGAATGCAGCCCGAGTTTGGATTACGACTGGTTTCGCTGGCAATGCCCAAAACTGGAATTTGCGGCTGGGGGCTCTGTCGGGGAACCTCCTCATTCCTCAAAATGTATGTCGCTGATTATAGACAATCTGATGCATGCAGGCACCTAACATGTGGCCGACCGTATGGGCTATCTGATAAGCACCTGCCGAAGATCCACGAACACAGATGATGGGACATAGTTAATCAAAGTCGTCAAAGATGGGCGGCGGTATTTTATGCAAATTTGCTGCAAGCAAATGAAGCAAATTTATGCGATCTTCAAGGAAAGCATGATGCACACCTGCCGAACGCTTGCCATTATTCTGCAGTAGCCTAAAGGCGGTGGTTACGTATTTTATTGAATAGTTTTCTTTTTTCTGTAATAAAACCAAAAGTGATTGAAGGCTTCTGTAATAAATAATAGGGAATAATAAATTGGCTGACTAATTCGCAGTAGGTTGTGTCATTCAACGATTATCTCATTTTAGAATTTTTAAAAAATATGACAAAATTTTTATTTCGAAATTTTCATGCGGAAATGGTGCTTTAAGTCGCGCAAACTGAAGTCTTAATTTGGTGAATGAGGTTAAGAAAGAATTGGTTTTTTTTTATCAAAATCATAAGCAGATACCACGCACGATTGAAGACACAATCATGTCAATCATGTCACCCTGTATGATGATATATTTGTTAGATTGTGTTAGATTAGATCATGGTGTACAATGAAATTTAATTCTTCTTCTCAAGTGGCGCTACTTGTCCTTGAAGGAGTTGGACTTCTTGAAGTTGCTTCTTCCAGTCGTCTCTACGTTTTGATAGTTCTCTGTACGGAGGCTATACGTAGTGTTCGTATATCTTCTAGGGCGTCATCTATCTATCTAATGGTTTTCTACCTTTTTTCAGGCGCAGATCTAGAATTTTGTTTTGGGGGGGCGGGGTCAGGAAATTAAAAGTGGCGGAAAAAAATTTCTACTCCTAAAAAAACAAATACAAAAATTACAAATCGAAGAAAACTAAACGAATTTTCTCGTGAATTAAAAACGTGTTTTTGATGAAGAAAGGCCCTTTCTTTTAAGTGCAACTAACTTCAGAGTTTGCAAATTAAAGCATATAGAAAGAGTATTGATCAATCTGTTGTTGACCTTGAAGGTCATTTTTTAATGGTTTTATTTAGCTTGACCTCGTATATTTGTTTGTTTGTTTCTTTCTTTGGTTCAAATCTTGCGACCGCTTTTTCAACTACTTCTACTAAACCGATTCTTATGAAACTTTGCCCCCACATTGAGTTCCCGTGACAATGTCAACTGACAATTTTGTAAAAAAATCAAGATAGCGGTTCCAAAATGGCGAATTTTGAAATTGTGTACCGATTCCATTGAAAACCGGTATCGGCGGATTTTAGGGCCAAAATTTGAAAATTCAAAATGGCGGATGTATTTTGTAAATGCGTTCTGAACAATGTTCCCTCTAATTTTTTCGCTGACTGCGTGGTAAAAAGTATATGGGAGCAAAAATATTCCAAACGTATTTAAAAGTAGGCAGGGTTCTGTGCCTGTATTTGAAGTGCATTTTTTTTAATAAATATTCTTGAAAATTGATTTTGACATTGTAGTTCATATTTTGGTTTACACGGGTACGCCATCTAGACCTTGGGTATTTCACCATTGAATAACTCGGACATTTTTTTAGCCGATTACCACAAACGTACACGATTCTGAAACGTCATTCTGTACCATTTCGTCCATAAACAAAACTGTCGAATTTGAGGAACAGAGAACCCATACGTCCTCGAAATACCACTGTACGACGAGAAAGTCACTGTTTTGGGCCGAAGTGTGCTCAAAAACCATCATCGGACCATTTTTCTTCAAAGTTGGAACAACCGTCGACAGCGCGCGCTATCGTTGCATGTTGGCGCAATTTGTATGCCCGAAAATGCGTGAAAAAGGTCTGACGAACGTCTAGGAATTAACAAGTCTTTCATCTTCATATGGTTAATGAGTGAAAGGCGAACAGCTATACTACAACAACAGCTATTTTATGATTTTATATGGGGATAAACTTGATGGATTGGTGCACATTTCGATTTATGGAAAAACACAGCTGATCCAATTTTCCTTCCTTTTCTGTTCTGCATACTTTATCGATGAGAGAGAATCTGGCTGTGTCTCGCCGAGTTCACGATGTACGCGTTGAGTTGTGCTTAGCAGTGATATTCATATATAAACACGCACACAACTAACCGGGTGAAAATTTTGTATAAAGATGAAAGACTTGTTATATCTAGACTTTGGGCCTACCTTACCACATCGCAGCGATGTAGTTCTTGCAGCGGAAATTCCCAAGACACTTTGTATCAAAAAATTGTAATTTGGAGTGTCCTCCTCGTTCTCCGGATTTAACGGAACCAGACTTTTTTCTGTGTAAAAAGTAAAGTTTATGCCAGCAGGACGAAGACAATTGACGAACTCAAAGCTAACATGCGAGCCGAAAAATCTGCTATAACGCCCAAAATGTTCGCCAATGTTATGCAGGATGCCTGAAAAAGAGCTGCTTTTTGCGTATCGAATAGAGGCGAGCATTTAATCGGCATCGTATTCAAAAACTGATTTGAAATAAAAGGTAGAGAATATTCTAAATAAATCTTGCTCATTTGTCAAAAACGGCTTAAAAATGTCAGAGTTATTCAATGTTGAAATACCGAAGCTCTAGGTGGCGCACTCCATATTCTTTCTTTATTGTGCCTACTGTTTGAACGTAAAGCTTAAACGAGAGGAGTATATAAACAGAAGCTAGTCATATGTTACGTTCGGTGACGTTACCAACTACGTGACTGCAACCACGCCCGAAATGCTGTATACAAAATTCACACAACAACGAACTTCCCTCTCTTAACATAAAGCAAACCAAGCAAATTTTACTTTTTTGTGAAATTTGGATTTTTGCCATTTTTAGATGCAATGAAATAAAAAAATGGTGAACAAGCCCATTGTGAGCAGAATACAAAAACGACTGCGCAACTCTCGAAAAATTAGTGCGTGGCCGCGCACTTGCGCAGCTTAGAGGGAACATTGGTTCTGAATCCATTGAAAATCGGTATCGGAGAGTTTTAAAGGTCACAAATGACGAATCTGTGGTTAAAATTTGAAAATTCAAAATGGCGGCGCCAATATGGCGGTACGATTTTGGCAATTACGTTTCGATTTCACTGAAAACCGCTATTTAGGGGTGTTTAAGGTCGGAATCGTTTTTAGAGTTATAATCAATTTCGATGTTAAAATTGCCAAGGTGAAAAAGTACTAAAAAGACGAAATAGAGCCAGTTTTAGCATTAAAATTGCTTATAACTCCAAAAATAAAAGTCGTAGGATAAAAATTCTCTGGACATTATTCATAGAAAATTGTCCAAACTTTCCAATTTTGCAAAAAAAATATTAGTTAACTGTGTATTTTTTGGAGAAAAAGGTGGTTTTAGTTGAAATTTTAGTTAAGAAAAACCGAATTTTTGACTTTGATGACAGATGGCTCTGGAAGTTGATAGGGTAAGGCCTTGAATTTTACAGTTTTAGATAGGTGGGATTATTCTGCGTACACTGATACCTTACTCATAAAAATAGGTTGTAAGGTTACAAAAAAACAGGGTGATATGTAAAACTCTAGAAAAGAAATTTCAAAACGCCCTAGCGGCTAAACCGTTACGATTTTGCCCCACCCACACATACGATTTTTTGTTTATCTATCCAAAACCTATCCACCGCCGTCCGCTGTGTAACTTTATGCAATACCCTGTACAAATATCATAAATAGTGTTTAAACAATATAAATAATTATTTCCCTTAGGTTTCTGATTTTAAATAATATATGTAAAAAAACAAAAATTTTAAAAAAAAAATCATCAAAATCGGAGCTGCTTCTGAGGACTTCCGAGAAAATGTCTTCATTGACTCCACTAAATCACTTCACCAGAATTTTGTAAAAACCCACAAGGAAAAGGAAACATACAATCATGAATGCAAGAAACATTCTGAAGAGGTTTAGAAGCATTCGCTTCCGTGCTCTAGTTCATATTCAGAAGTGCAGAAGTGATATGAAAATATTCTTTGTAAATTATTTCGAATTTTATAAGAAAACTTCATTTGAATTTTCTTGGAAGCTATTTTGAAGCCTGCACTTTGCATTCCGGAAGAGTAGTAAATCGCAAACATGATTTTTAATTACAAATGTTAGTTTTTATATCTGTGGATTTGTTCACTATGGAATAGTTCTTTACGGTAACCACGGCTCTAACAAAAACAGAATTCTTTAAAACGGAAAACTATACAAGTCCAGCTTCAAAAAATTCTCTATACCTTCTCTTGGCAACGGACAGGAAGGCTTACTTATGCTATGGACACACATGTGGTTTCGATACCATGGTATCGATACCAAGCTTGTTTTATACTACATAGTATACTAACCCCTGACACATATCTTTTTGTGGTATACATTTGACAGCTCTCAACTGACTGTTATTTGTAAAGCTTTTAAAAATGGAAAACGAATCAGTTTGTGCTCTTTTACGTCAATAAATATGCTTGAAATCGAAAGTAAAACTTTTCACTTAAAAAATTTTCTTTTTTTTTTCAACAAAAACACAGCTAAATTTTTATTTACTCAAAAATTTAATTTTTAAAATGGAAAAATTAGGTGTTTTTATTTTCCGCTTCTATATAATGGCGTTGTTAGCAGTTAAAAGGCCACTATACCAGGTTTGTGCATAAGGAAACCAAGAAAAATTGGCTCATTTCGATACCACGTCGAATGATAGTATACCAAGTTTTTGGAATGGTATTGACCTGGTATTAGGTGACACACATCTGGTATACTACGTGGTATTTGAATACCATGGTATCGAAACCACATGTGTGTCCATAGCATTAAGGTGCCAGCCCATAGAACGCGTTTCATGCGCCGCTTTCCAGCGTTGCGTTGACATTTAAGTTGGAATACATGCTTCTAAATAGCAACCGGCCCAATGACGGAAGAAAAGCGTAGGCGCGTCGCAGGTAACGCGCAAAGTTGCCCAACTTTCAACTTTTCATGCGTCTGGCATTCGATGACAATCAGCTGTGCTCTTGTAAAAGAATTATGTATATCTTGATCTGAATAAATCAAGTATACCTTCAGTTTTAATTACATGAGCACTGCTTATAAACATTTTATTTATCAAAAAACACTCGATAAATTATAATAAACAAATTTTAGACTGGCATGATAAATAAAGTTGGAAGTTATGTTAAATGTCAAAGCCGCGCCGCGCCGCGTTCATTGGGACGATCATACGCGTCGCACATTTGTTATTAACGCAAGGCATGAAACGCGTTCTATGGGCTGGCACCTTTATTCCTACCAAGAGAAAGCATTCTCAATTTTCCTTGTGGGAAGTAAAAAACGCATACCAATATATAAGTGTGGTGATGCAGAGAGCGGTAAAGCTTACATTACGGTCCTGGAAACACAGATCCCAGTCAGCGGCTTGGAGGAAATGAATAAGCCCTAGTCAATTGGCTTTCCCATAATGCCAAATACTTGTCTTAAGGGCACAATACACGAGAGCTCCATTCGACCCCCCGCGCCAAAACAACAACAATTTGTATGCCCTCGAAATTTCGAGTGCATATAAATTGTTGTTGTTTTGGCGCGACATGGTTGAATGGAGCGCTCGTGTATTGGGCCCTTTAGGAGCTGGCTTGATTGCGGTAGAAGATTACTATGGGAAATTAACGCTGACTTAACATTAATCCCAGCTGCCTAGAGGCGAATAAACTTCGACGGAGCCCTGTGTAGGATAATTTATTATTCTCTGCAAAGAGCTCGGCGTCCCTGCCAGAAAAATTGGTGGCATCCGAGTAAAGCTTGAACCTAATATGACATACCGTAACGTAACTGTACGTAACCTAAATTACGGACATGAGTGTTCATAATGCACCGACCTAAATTGACGTAATAAACTTGACGAATGGCCGTTAAATTCTCGCATGTTACGTAGGGAGGGGTTGTAAGAACGGCACATAACACAAGAATTCGTTAGCGGCATCAGTCCCTAAGCAATTTGTCGGTTAATTTTTTTCCTTTTATTTTGTTGAGCACTTCTAAGCTGTTTATATTTCTTCCACAACTTCACAACAATCAAATAAATCGCTTAAATCTGCATTTACGGAGTCATTTTACACTTTACGTTTTCATTTAGGGCCATGTGTCAAAGTTACATAAATACGCTCAAATTCGTGCAGTTTTGTTACGGTACGGCAAGTCATATTATGTAAGGTCAGGCTTAATTCAGTCAACGTACATTGTGAACGTTGTAATTTCCGCACCATGGGTTCATATTGGTCCCGAACTTGTTATAAAATTATTATGGCATTAAAAGACACGATCTTGTGTTAAACTTCTATTAAATTAATAATTCTTTACTTATTTAAATATTAAAAAAAATATTTTTTGTCTTCTTACAGGTTCAATACGAACATCATTCCTATCTGGATCTTCATTTAACGTCACATGGCATCTAGCGTATCCGCATCGGGTAAGTGCAGCAATTTATTACTTATCCTATCAACGGTTTTTTTTGTAAATAATATAAAAACGAAAAGAAAAACTCCGTGAGAAAATTCGTAAACCACTTACTGCTATTCGAGCTAAAAGTTGTATTTAAAAAAAATCTCATAACATTTCCCAATCGACCATGTACACTACAAAGATCTCTTCCAAGGGTCAATTTGCATAATCACGAGAATGTCAGATTAGCATAAACTTAAGTCCCTTTAATTAACTGAGAATCTTGCAATGGATTTCTAGAAATCTAAATTTAACGATTCTGGTGACCTACAAACATGTTTTTAAAAATCACCGAAATTTTTATTTTTTTTTGATAAAAGACAAAAAATTACGAAACTGTTTCTTGAGTTTAGTAAAGAAAAAAATTGATTTTTACTCTGTTTTTCCACATCATCACCTTTTATCACTTTCTACAGAATAAATAAAAGTGATTAAACATTTATGAAGATTTCCAACAGGTGAAAAAAAAAATGTAAAAATGGCCGCAATCACTTACAAATTGTGGAATTTGCGTTATGGTCCATCGATCTCTTAGTGTGTCCATCAAGTTCGTTCGGATTCATTTTCTTCTTGATTTAGTTGGGTGCGATGCAATCCCGAGGGAGAAAGCAGCGCATCTAAACACGATTTTACAGTTTGCTCAACTTTGTTTAATGGAAATCGAATACAATTTTCTGTTTACACTTTTGTTTATTAAATCAATCACGTAAAATATTTACAGAAAAACTTTTTCGTATTGATTTTGTGAGTGCTTTCACTGTGAATGCGATTTTAGTTAAAGAAAACAAAACATAAGTCATGCACGCATTTTTTAATTAACAACTCGGCGATGTGTTTGGCATGGTGAATATGCAGTATATGTCAGCAGGATCAAATTAGACGTACGCAAAAATTTTAGAAAATTTAATCTTATGTGGAAGATATTTTTAATGATATTAATCTTTAATTATTTAGTCATTCTTAATCATTAGACATTCTTAATTGGGTCTCAAGGATCATGTAGAACTGTTTCAAGGTCCAGTACTGTCACATCTCTAATAAAATCTGCACCTTCATTCTGTTTCAGTGGACATTGTGAATCTGATGGCTGGTGTATATCTTAACATCCTTGTCATATATTTAACCAAGGATTTGCGATGGATTAACCAACATTCCAAATCGCCACACAATCTACCTAGTGGCATGGATCTCTTAGCAAATTATGCAAGTTCTTCCTTCAGCAACAGCCCGGGCTACAAGCTACAAGTCCTACATTCGGCCCGCATCAAATACAATACAGTTATCTAGATTGGCGACTCAAAAACCACTTTAGCTTGGCTGGACTTACTGCAAAACAGGGTCATCAAACTCATCGGTGATGGCACTATTTGCGATTGCCTAGAGTCACTGAGCCAGCGTAAGAATATTTCAGCCCTTTCAAAATTTTATCGCTATCACCATATAATGGATGAGATTTGCCCTATAACCCGACTAGAATTTAGCTGAGGGAGGAAAACCCTTGACACAGGGGTGGCCAACTTTTGTATACATAAGATCTACTTTTTATCACAAAAATGTGTCGCGAGCAACTTGTTGTCATACTTGTAGTCTAAGTAGGGAAGAGGTGTGAAATACATATGTGGCGACACCCATCGCCAGTGTAAATGGAGCCTAAAAGGCAAAGAATCCAAACGACTCACTAACTCTTCACGTCGACGCATTACATAACGCCATAGGTGCAACAGTACATTAAGTTGTGGATGGAGTTGCAACACCTTTATTGTTTTTTCTCGGAAGCTCACAACCACTAAAAAGAATTACAGTATGTTTGACAGAGAACTTCTGGCGATGCATCAAGGAGTGAAACACTTCAGGTATCTTTTGGAAGGACCAGCATTTAGTATATTTATGGACTACAAACCGTTTACCTTGACTTTTAAACAAAAATTCGAAAAAAATATTACCACGTAAAGTTCGATAGCTCGACTTCATCGGCCAATTCTCAACGAACATACGATACATTGAAGGAAAGCCTAACAACATAGCAGATCTATTAAACAGAATTGAGGAAATAAATGTAGCAAAAGGGACAATGAAGTTCCTCCAATGAGTAGTTACGCGACACCAAAAAGGAAGCTCGTCCTTGCTGCTCAAGGAATTAGAAGCTCCCAAATAGCCCGTGGAAAGCCTTCAGTGACATCAGTCAAGAAAAAATTCTACCTTACGTTCCTTAACCACTTTGAAAATTAGTCATAAAAAAACTGCAGTGCTTTGCTCATAGGCGGAGGTAAAGACAACGATCAGGTTAGTAAGCGACTGAATGATTGAAAGTGTCGACAGAACAATAAAGGCAGCGACCACATGCTACCAAACAAAAGACTGGTACGTAGTCTTGCCATTAATACTGTTGCTGAAAATAGATACCTACTGGCTTGCCGTGCGTGCGGTCGGTCCATAGTATGCGGCAAGTTTTCATTGACAGATTGTTGCGTGCTTACGTTCTGTCTCATCTTTCACATATAACAAAAAAAAGCGACTAGTGCGTGTGTTTGTGGTGTATGTGGTGCTTGTATTTGGCCATTTCAGGATATATCGAATATGGCAATGGGGAAAAAGTTGAAAGTAGACCAACTTTTGCATTGAGTGCATTTCTTTCACGCACCTGTATGTCAGATCGCATTTGAATGCAGGCATTTCTATAATACCAATTGTTGCACGCAACGCACGCACGCATGTATCTGTCTAGTTGGCCATCCCTGCCTTCCCTTAACATATATCAAGTCCTTCCATGTGTTTGTTAAAAATGACAAGTGACAATCAGGAGTTTTCTTTGTTCTGAAAAGGTGTGAAAAATGTGTGTAAAACATTGGATTTTGTGTGTTTAGATGTTGGATTTTGTGTTTTTTAATTAGTGGAAAATGCCGAAAATGTCAAGACGTACAACTTGATCGGCAAAGAGTGCGTCGAAATCGTGCACCTTTAAATGGAGAAAATAGCGAAAATTTAGGAAAATTAGGTAATTTCAGTTTTTTGCGCTTATTTCTGAAACCTTAAATTTTCCGAGGCAGATGGTTAGGACCAAAATTAAAGCTCGCGATATTCTCCATCAAAAAGGTTATAATACTTTTTCTCATAGGACTTGTAGTTTTGGCGCTATTTTAATTAAAAGAAAGAAAATGTTAGTTCTGATCAGGTCCTGATCATGTTCAGCAAAACATTTCTAGTCGGAGGCGTAACACTCAACGTTTTTGTTTTCACTTTTGTAAACTTCGAGGAATTCATGCGAATTTTTCCTTTGTAGAGTGCCATTTGTTGAATTTTAAACCGACCATCCTAAGTGAAACCCAAGTATCATCTGGTGCTGACTTAGATCACTATCACGTATCAGGGTGCTCATTACTACACAGCCTTTCTTCTCATAGAGGCATTGCCATTTATTGCAGCAAAAACTTCTGGTCCTTTGTAACGTCCATCACGAAGAATTTTACTACGTCCTACTATCCATTCCTTTATCTACAGGAGCAGGTGTTAGCAGACAGCAAATCCAAGGCAGCGTTACCGTTCTACTACATATGTAGTAGTTCTACTACCTTTTTAAAAAAAATTGATAATCTACTACACTACTACCTCAAGTTGTCATTCTACTACCTTTTCCTTGATAATTCTAATATTTTTTATGTGTGGCTAAATCGATCGCAGCCCACTCGTTGCTCGCTGAATTCTATTCTGTTACTTTTATTCATTTTACATACGAAATTTATAAATATTAAATGCAGAAAGGGCAAATTCTCCTGAATACCCATCTATCGCCAATTTGGTTAAGTCGTTTTTGAAACTCAATAGGATTAAAAAAGAAAAAACAAATCGCTTAGGTACAAACAGTAAGCTTTACACCGGCTCCAATGCTCACGCCAATGCAAATTTCTCGATCAACACGTTGGACAAGTAGCATTGGGGCAAACCTTGGCGCCAACGTGTGGAGCCGTCCTTATTATGGGTGCAGATGAACTAAGAAATCACATTAAAACCAACATACTTTACGCTGATTATGGCAATACAATATAAATGCGGCAATACAATGAATACTCTTAATGATAAAATATATGCGTAAATGTTCATAGTTTTAATGGGGACTTTAAAATTGATTTGAAACCAACAAATTTACTACTTCTTTTTTCAAAAAGGTAGTAGATTTTGCTACTCTCAAAATTCATCTTTCGGTAACATTGATCCAAGGCCTACTTATTAGCATTTCTGTTACCCTCTAATTCTTCTCTTCCCGACAATGCCATGCCACATTCTGCGTCACATGCCTCAGAGCTCGTGAGGTATACAGTTGCCCTAAAAACTTGATATTAACAAATCCACTGGCCATCGTTCAAAATAAATGCGCCCACCTTTAGTTAAACTTCTGTGCAAACTCTTTATGTGAAAGAGTCCAAGCTCGGGTGTCACCGTTTCTGCTACCAGCCCGTCATGTCGTTCACGTCATGGTGCAATGTCTAGTAGTAAGCTTAGCTCGAGGATAGAAAATGGATATGATACGTTAAGGGTAGCTTGGAGCATGCATGAGAAAGAGGCAGTGAGCCTCGCTTTGGAGCTCTTGGATGTTGTATGACCGGTTCTACATGTTCAATTTTCTGTTCAAGTTTGCGATGTTCAACACTTCCTTCTCTTTCGCTCGTATGCAAAATTAGAAGAGTCATTTTCTTGAACATAGAATGGAAAGCAAGAAAAAGTTGAACAGAAATTTCTATTCAACTTTTGATCTTGCCTTTAACTTTTTTATGAGTGTGGGTATATGCGTAGGAGTATAGGTTTAAACGCATAGCTGTGATAGCCAAACAATATCTTCTTCTTCACATCAATCACATTTGATATAAATTTGGCATAAATGCATAAAATTCACATCAAGCACATTTTATATAGGCTGTGTTCCGAAAAATAACCCAGTATACAGGCCAGTGCTAATGACGCCATTAATTGATGCCATATTTTACTTGTGCGAATCGGTGTGACGTAATGGTAATCAAAAAAATATTAAATAATGGAGGCTGAAACCTGAAACAGTTTCAAGTTGTAACACTTTCATGTATGCTGCCGTTAACCACAGCGTAAACGCCATTTCTAACTGGACAGTATGCTGGGTGATATTACGGAACACGGCCATAAAATTGACATTAGTATAGACACAACTTCGCTTCAACTCTAGTGTCTACACCAGCTGTTCAATTCAAGACTAAATTTCTAGCTAACAAAAGGTATTGAACATTTCAAAATTGAACAGAAAATTGCACGTGTAGAACCGGTCTAAAAGTTCATTTTTTTAGCAGCCAGCTGCCCGCAACCGTCGGAGTTAGCGTGAGACAGCCTCGTCCGAGTGTTATGCCTCCTGAAACAAGTGAATCCCACTAATCCCAGGCAGTACCAGACTACTTGGTAAACAAGGAGCGGAGCTTTGGTGCTCTATTAACCGGTTAAAGCCCGGGACACACAAATCCGCACAGCGTCCGCACCGCATGATGGCCGTGTGTTGGACAGCACACGGAGACAAAGTAAACAAGTAAAATCTTGCCAGTCAGTCCCCACTTTTCCGCGCCTCCGTGTCCGCACCGCGTCAAATTTTACTTGTTTAATTTCTCTCCGTGTGTTATCCAACACACGGCCGTCATGCGGTGCGGATATGTGTGCCCCGGCTTAAGCCGGCGGGATGCCTCATTAGAGATACCAACAATTTTACCACCCGCTCTTTTCTTAATATTTATAAACGACCTGCTCTCGGTCCCATCCAACCCACTTCACAATTTCGCTAATGACGGTGACTAACGCAGTGTTATATGCCTTCGATTATGGCAGGCAAATACTCTCTACAACCGCGGACTTATGTTTATCTCAATTAACAGGGACAATTAATTCATTCTTGATTCGGGCCGGTAATTTAGTTGGTTAATTTTTTGAAATGCATGTACGCGCCCGCAACAAGCCTCCCAAACGGGTATGCACGCTCTCGCTACAGCCATGAAAATCTAAACATGGACCCCGCCAGAGGTATACACGCCCCTGTCACAGATATGAATGTATTCATAATTGACCATTTCAAACGCGAGTGTCGTTTTACCGCGCGGTCACCCGACTTAGTAGTAACCACGTCCAATGCTGCTTGACTTACATAATCGGACGTGAAACGGTCTACTGAGTATGCTAATGGCACCCTTTATAGTCACCAATATAATTGCCCGTTTTCTTCGTCTTAAACAATTTTGTATAGCCCCAATTTTTCTCCCTTTAGTCTAAAAAAGTGTGAGCGTGTCGTGCTTTGTTTAGACTATTCCGTGCGCTTTTACTTTTGGTACTTGCCTGTAGCGGGCTGGATTTGGAAAAGCAGAATTTTTACTCAGGCGTGCCGTTTCTGTTTCATGCTAAGTGCGGGCGAGGCTTGGTGTTGTTAGATAAAGTGCAAAAAGGACCCTCAAACCTACAACATCTAAGAGTTGGACTGTGTAGGGCTTGTTGGTGCTTCAATCGCTGGTTTTCTCCTTTTGGTGCCCAATATCGGCAGTTTTGCTTGTTAACGAACCCATTTAAATGGAAATGTGCTTCGTGACTGAAACAAATCTTGTTTATAGTTCGAAAGCCGACTTAACATGTTTTCAGAGAACTCGCTACGCACTCTGTAATGATGTGGTTTAAGAGCATGCACTAATTGGATTATAAAAGGCTGAACTTTCATTTGCACCATTATGGGAGCGATATAACGTATTATTAGTACAAAAAATTATACATCAAGTTTCCTACACAACTTAATATATGTACAAGTGAATAAGATACGAAGAAAACACTATAATAAAATTTATAAACTTTTTTTTATTAAAAACAAAAACTCAAAACAAAAAAATATCTTCACATTAATAACATTATCATTTTTTTTTCTAAAACCTATTAATATTTAATTAAAAACGAAACAATTCCAACAAATAAAGAAGTTACAAGAAGATTTGCTACTGGCTTGCTGCCACTATTTTTTAATGGTACCTCATTACAGTTGTTGGTGAGGCAGATAACGCAGTGTTTTACATCTGTACCATCGCAGGTAACTTCGGATGCACAATCGCGTACGATTGTGCCATTGTTGTTCCATGATATGCAACTATCACCTTCCACGTATTTTGGACAAACTGATGAGCTTTTTGGGTGCTCCGCGCAGTCTTTGTTATCAGCTGAAGTGCATCGATGACATTGTCTACGGTTATCTGGATAAACCTGTGTGGAGATATTGTTTGATTAGATTTAATAAGTTTTAAGTTTAGTTTTAATTAATAGTAATGCTTTTATGAGCACATAGAAAACAAAGGGATGAACTATTGCATCAAGTGTCTACACATATAAAGGGCCCAATACACGAGCGCTCCATCCGATCACGCCACGCCAAGCCAACAACAATTTGTATGCATTCGAAATTTCGGGTGCATACAAATTGCTGTTGTTTTGGCGTGGCGGGTCGAATGCAATAACTTTCTAAGAAACAACTAGTACAACTAGTATAGGATAAGTTTGCTAATAACAATTAATTGTAAACGCGAAGTTTTGAATTCTTACAAGCCAAGAATTCATACAAAAACAAATATAAAGCCAAAGTCCTCAAATGCAGTCTATACCACCTGTAAAGCGTTGCTAAAAACGTACTAATTAAACAAATACCCACAGTTTTTTTTATCGAAAAGAGCTCTGGCAGACACACTTTATACCGCTCGTCCCTGTGTCATATAGCGTGTATATGGTCCATTATAATCATGTGTGTTTACTTTACTTCCGTTGATTAAAATGAAGCTAGCACTCACACAAATAAGAAATGAATGCTTTGTTGGACATTTGAAGCATAAATTGTTACAAATCCAAACATAACATCGTGTAGCTACGCACAACCATGCATGCAATCACAAAGCTTAGTCCTCTAGAGCTTTCAGTAAACTTTATAAAAGCTTTTGCGCCTAGATGCACTCGTTCTCATCTATAATTGGCCGTTGTGTCCGACAAGAAGCTTTAGTTGAAAACAAACCTAGTTGGATTGTGGGTTTGACCCTTTCGATCCACACGATCAACTTGATGAATGCTGAATAAAGGGCTGGACCGAATGTTATGATTATTTTTTAGAGCATGTTTTCGTTAATATATGTATTTCGGTCAGGACCTCAAAGAAGGCGATGTCATTTTTGTTTTGCATACGTCGTTTAAACGAAAAAAAATGGCTCGACCGAATTTTATGAAAATCTTTTCAGATCATATTTCCGTTAATACGCTTCGAACGACACCTCAGCGAAGTCGATATTTTTTTGGGTTCGCGCGATATCGTGCAGGAAAAAATGACCACGCACACACACACACCCCAACTAACAATTTAGAAGAGTAGACTCTTGGAAAAATTGAAGTTGGGCTTATAAAGCTCTTATTAGATTTTTCACAAAGAGGTGTTTCTTTTAAATTGTTTATTAAGGTGTTTCCTAAAAATGGCTTCTAATAGCGAATTTAGATCCGACTGTTTCAAGAATTGGGTTTTATATGAATTATAAAGTCTTACGCGAAGAGTGCAGCCTTATTTAAAACCCTTAACAGTAAATTTGTCTTTTCAGAAGATATCTTACTTTGATTACAGTCTTGAAATAGTTTTGCGTAAGTACATTATAAGAAAAGTAAGAATGGATTTTTTTAAGAGTTATGCCTAAGAATTTTTTAAGAACCAACGGCTGGAAGATGTGGCGCATGATCTTATAAGAACATTATAAAAGTAAAGTCTAATAAATACTTTATGTAAAAACGCTATAAGCATGTAATTTTATATGAAGTTTCAATAAGAGAGTTTAAGTATTAAGTCTTATTTAAAGGTATTATAGAAAAGCATTTTTTACGAGATTATTTTAAGAGCGTTATGACAGTTTGACCATACGTTCAGTCAGCCAAAAAATTGTTAAGTAAAAAAAAAATTATTGCACTATGAAAAAAACAAGAAAAATCCAAATGCCTTCTGTTCTGTAAAATGGTAGCTTTTGCATTCTCAACTGTCAAAAGTAGAGGTACCGATAACCCTCTTCTAGCAGCTTTATGTCGGAGCATATTTTAATCATTCACTTGTAATAGTTTTATTTAGGAACTCTTTATCAACTGTTCTAGTAATACTCTTATAATAATATTTATTAAGAGTAAACTTTATCAATTCCCATAATGCTCCTGTGGCAACTTTAGCTAGGAATTTATTTCAGTTAAACGCTTATAATAGCTTCATTTAAGAACTCTTTATGGTTAATGTTGATAGTACTCTAGTAATAACCTTAGCAAAGAACAATACAAGAGCAAATTCTTAAAAAAGTACAATTAAGGTAAGAGCGAAGTAGTTCTTTCTACAATAGCCTTGAAACAGAATTTAATAAGAATAGGCTATTTTAATCGACTGATAAGGGTCACAATAATTAAGAATGAGTTCGTGAAATAGACTTGTAAAGACTTTAACCGCAACAACAAAATCGGCCATTTTTACCTTTAATAGAAAAAAGAAAAATGCATCCGGTATGAATTATAAAGTTTCTTTTTTTTAAATCGGTTATTCTGTGATTTCAAATAATTTTATTGAAACATTATATGGCACGGATAACATTTTGAACATATTCTTTAATTTTTCTAACGAGTAAATAAAAAATAATTTATTTTTACTTATTGTTTCATGTTGATTTATACGCAAAATTTTCAGGGCGATAAGTAATTTTTGGAGGTATCGTACCATACTTTATCAATGCAATTTCTTTCGCAGCAAAATTTCCAATATTAATCGATAAAATTCAAGTCGAAATAACGATTCTGCTCATTTTACTAAAATATGAATATAATGGAGGCATTGTTTTATTTCTTTAACTTTTTTAAAATCTTTTTAGAGGATTTTATAAGTACAAATTGATACATAAATAAAAATGAATATCACCAGACACACAATCTTATTTGAACTTGAACATGCTTCTAAAATGACGTGTAATGTTCTTATGCAAGAATATTATAAAAATACATTCTGATAATAATCTTGTAAACTAGCCCAAGAGAAATTAGAGTGCTGTGTAACACCCTTACTTAAAGCGATTGTAGGAGATCGAGCTCTCATAGCACATCTCGCTAAGTCTATTATAGGTGTTAGTATTTATATCTGCTTTTAACACTATCTTATAAGCAACTTCAAGAACTCCTCAAGAAATCTTCCAGGCGGTTAAAAGATTATTTTCATACGCCACTTTCTGGCTAGTAACGATCTTCAAGAATTCTTAAAGAATAATTTGTCAAAGTTATATATCTTAGCTAAAGCCCAATTTAGTTCTTATAAAATTCTTGGAGGGCTTTATAAGAGAGAAATTGTTTGTTGGGACGCTTCTCAAATTGTCGCTTAAAATGCTATTGGGACCTTGAAAAATGAAAATACGATTTTCGGACCGATTACAATAACTTCTCTATAAACTGGGAAGTTAAAAAGAAGATTAATGGAAGAAGCATGCGGTTTGCGTTAAAGGTCCTCTATTTAGCACAACAACAACGACTTTAGTGAATGTATGGGAGGAACTGCTCTTGCAATGAATACTTTATGTGAAGGCTAGGCAAAGGGAGAGATCTCAGCAAGATTACATATCCCTAAAAGATCTCAAAGTTTAATCCTCCTTCCATTCGCTAAAATTCCACGTGTTGGACTCTTGAGTAAATGGATCGCTCCAAGCTCCAAGGCAATGACATGTTTGAGTGTCGGGACCTTTAGCTGCTGTCTATCAAGCGGAGGTGTACCTGCAGAGGCATCTTCTTATAAAAATTTAAGAAGAAGCTATGCTAACAAGAAGATCTCTATCACATCTGCCAGGTAAGCGTCAATCAGTGCTCTAAAATTCCGTAGGGCAAAGTCCAAATTAGTTGGGGACTGGCAATATGCCCTCGATGAGTTTAGTAATCCCAATCGGATCACCCTTATGTAGTATGTAATGTAGATACCGAGCCATCAAGTTTTCGTGGGCATTGGAAAGGTTGACAACTTGGCTCGACAGATCTCTGCCACTGTTTTCATCGATCAGTAAATGACTATTAGAGCACCTACTACATTTTTTAAAAACTGTCATCAGCTTTCTTTGTTAAGGCGGCTACACACGTAACTGCATGCTTGACAAGCACGCATGTTTAATCTTTTTGCGCATTCTTGCACAACTTCTCTGTAGCCTCCACACGATGCAATCATGCTTGAATAGCCGCAGTTTATCCTTAAATAATGTCGTTCGGAAAGCGGCTCGCACTCACACTTTTGTTTTCAAGCAAGATTTGTTCAAGCATGCAGATGAAAATTCGACCAATCTTCAAGCTGATGTCCAATCATCATGCTTGCGCAAAAAATCTCATACACACGCTCAAGCACGCTTCCACAAAAAGATTGAACATGCGTGCTTGTCAAGCATGCAGTTATGTGTGTAGCCGCCTTTAGGCGAGTATGTGTACTTATGCCGGGGTTACACAGTTCGAGTTAGCATGCCAGCTGGCCAGTTACTGGTCAGTTACTGCAGTGCAGCTACTCGCACCATGTGACCGCATCATACGAGTTACCCCCTGAACACAATGAGGCTGACAACAATTCTCATATAAATTGTTGCTGTTTTCCCGTAGAAGTTGACGTTGTCGGCCTCATAGTGTTCTGGGGGTTACTGTCATGTGCTTGTCGGTCAGTACCTGGCATCCGAGTTACTACAACATTTTTTGTTTTTAATCGCCTCTCGCCTTCCCAGCACGCCACAAGCACCATCTCGCATGCGACTCGGACGTCAACTGGCACGGTATTGGGAAATGACAGTAGCTCGAAAACCAGGGACTACGCCATTCTGCATGGCATTCTTCATTACTACATGTGTTTTTGTGTTTCGAGTAGTGGTTATAAAAACAAAAAATGGCAGATAGATGGACTTCCGAACAAAATATAAAGTTTGTGGAGTTATACAGCTACTGAAATCTTTGAAAGCTACTGACATGCGCGTACACAAGAACAGTAGCTGTCCACTGTCAGGCTTGCAACTCGCACTTGTGTGACCGGCCGGGGAGCTACTGTCATGCGAGTACACAGGCGAAGAAGCTGTCAGCAACTCGTATTATGTATCTACGCCTTTATATAAAGTTACAGATTTCGTTTGTTAAATTAATTCATAAATTGCGATGTTGTCACATAAACTGTTAGTCTATATTTCGTATGCGAGAATTGCTTTTCGCGTAGTATTCAAGAATGCAAAATATTGTATTGTAGTGTACAGCAACAGCCGTCCGAGATAATGTCGTACGCGATAAAAACTAAACAAAATTGAAAAATAGGAATTAAAGGGGGCGGAAAAAACTTTCTACTCCTAAAAAAAACAAAATTAACAAAACGAACAAAACTAACCGAATTTTTTGGTGGATTAAAAACAGACGTGCCCTACGAAAACGTTCCCTAATGTGTTTTTGGTGAAAACGCGCCTTTTCTTGCAGCTAACTTCAGAGTTTGCAAATCGAAACATATAAAAAGAGTATAGACAGTGGCGTATTTTAAGATTTGGCGCCCTGGTCCTATAAGATTTGCCGCCCCATAAATTAGGTCATACAAAAGAACAATCACCATTTCTTAAATGTTTAGTTTTTAAACGTCAAATGTTCTTCGCTTATCCGGAAACATAGGTAATTTTTTATTCTTTTTAGTATAGAAAACAAAAGTTCTACACTGCGGCGATAAGAAATTTTCCCAGGCTCAAGTAACCCAATACCTACTGAGATACGTAATGCTCAGGGCCGGCGGTTGATGTGGGTTGAGTGGGTAGTTCTACCCACTCGAAAAATTCCGAGTGGATAAAATACCCACTCGAACTTCGAAAGTACACGGAAAAAAAATTGAGCTGAGAGTTCAACTGTATATGCTTTTTCTGTTAAATTTAGCGTTTAATTCCTGGAACCCAACAATCAGGCTGTCAGAGCGCATTCTCTGGGCTCGCAGTTCATAGGTCAGTGTCTATGAGCCGGTTTAGACGGTGCGCTCCAGCGCATGTGCCTCACGAACTTAGTGAATAAAGGCAGAAGTGGGGTGGTACCTCTCATCATCCCCACTTCTTCCTTCATCACCAAACGTTCGTGAGGCACATACGCTAGAGTGCACCGTCTAAAATGGCTCTGTATCACCGAGATAGTCCCTGTTTGTAAACCAAAATATACACCTTGAGCCTGGGAGTGCGATTGCCATTAAGTGTTGCGACAGTTTCAAAACAGAATAGGTATATATCTGTGATGAAGAAAGATGCATATATTCGTGATAAGATTAAAAAGAAACTAGTTGGGATGTGGCTTTTGACCCTTTCGGTCCACAAGATTAACTTCCCAGTATTCGTTCAAACAAAAAAACGACTCGAACGATTTTTATGAAAATCTTTTCAGATCATACTTCCTTTAACACGATTTGAACGGCACCTTAACGAAATCGAAATCTGTTTTGGTTCGCGCGAAATCGTGCCGGTACAAAAATCACTTACGTCGTTCAAACAAAAAAACGGTTCGACCGATTTTTATGAAAATCTTTTCAGATCATATGTCCTTTAACATGCTTCGAACGGCACCTTAACGAAGTCGAAATCTTTTTTGGTTCTCGCGAAATCGTGCCGGTACAAAAATCACTTACGTCGTTCAAACAAAAAAACGGTTCGACCGATTTTTATGAAAATCTTTTCAGATCATATGTCCTTTAACATGCTTCGAACGGCACCTTAACGAAGTCGAAATCTTTTTTGGTTCTCGCGAAATCGTGCCGGTACAAAAATCACTTAAGTCGTTCAAACAAAAAAACGGCTCGACCGATTTTTATGAAAATCTTTTCAATTCATATGACCTTTAATACGCTTCGAACGGCACCTTAACGAAGTCGATATCTTTTTTGGTTCTCGCGAAATCGTGCCGGTACAAAAATCACTTAAGTCGTTCAAACAAAAAAACGGCTCGACCAATTTTTATAAAAATCTTTTCAGATCATACTTCCTTGAACACGCTTCGAACGGCACCTGAACGAAGTCGATATCTTTTTCGGTTCGCGCGAAATCGTGCAGGAAAAAATGACCACATACGTACGCACACACACACACACACACACACACATATTTCTTCTCAAATTTTTGCTTAAAATGCTATTGGGACCTTGAAACGTGTAAATACATTGAAAATTTCGAATCCGATTTTCGGACCGATTACAATAACTTCCTACTGGGAAGTTAAAAACGAGGAGAGTGTGGATGATTCCATCAGGCAGCAGAATAATGACGAGGAGTCTACTGCCACTGCTGCTGGAGCCGTTGATGGAAGTAATGAATTAGTTTATCCAGCTAATACTAAAGAAACGGACCCAATGAACGCCGCGCTTCCTAAGATTGCCGTGCTTGCCTTTACAAATCGCATTAATCGCGGCGAGCATAGCAAACCAAAGCTTATGGAGGGAAAAGCGAGGCAAATGTCTGCTGCAGTCGCCTAACCTATGAATTGGCACCATAGCTCTAATAATTGCGGTACGATATTCAATGTAAGACTGATATGACTTTAACTTCATACTTATACGGGGTATACCTACACCTGTATTATAATACCTACGCTACATTTACATAAATACTTATCAGTAAAAAATATTAATCTATTACTGTTCAAAAGACGCCGTTACCATGCGTTGAAAACCACATGTACGAGTATATTGCGCCACAAGGGATGAATGAATGGCAAAAATAGTATACTTTTTTTCTCGCTCTGACTGCAAAGGTGCTAAAAACTTAAAAGCTGGGCCAAAAAACATTCGTGGCTTGAACTAAACAAAAATAATCAAGGTATATTTGTTGTGTTTGCACTGAAGCGTGTTAGCGAAAGTTAATAATTACTTTTGACTCACATACTCTTAAAAAAACAAGCCTGGGCTTATGATGGGTTTTCCAACTGGAAACATGGAGCTTACATGCCAGGATCTTCATGTTCTAATGAAAGAATGTCGATTTAAGAGTTTTTTGAGAACAACAATGCTGCAGGATCGGTTCAATTCGATAGCCCGGTTACACCTTTATTCTGTCATCACTGATAAGCTATTAAATAAGTTTATTTCGGCCCATACAAAGCGCAGTACAGTCTGGGCTACGTTAATAAGGGTTTTTTTTTCATATTTTTAATTAATAAATATAAAGAGTTTCAACGCTTTTATTTCGAAGTTAAAATTTTTTTTTTATTTTTAAATCTTACCCCTTTTTCTTATATATATCCCTCCGGGCCTACTACATATATCCCCCACCCGGCCAACTACCCACTCGGGTTGGACTCCAACCGCCGGCCCTGGTAATGCTATTGCTGTATATGGAAATGCTTCGCTATGAGAATTGTTTTAAAAGAACACATTCTTCTTGCAGATCATCCGCAAGATCAAGGGCATAATTTTTGGAGTTTTATGGGGTTGACTCTAACTTCCCCATCAGGCGTTGTAACCAATTTGCATAAGAATACAAAATTGTCAGTTACTGCATCATATGAAGATTTTAGCCTCCAGAACTCGTTCAACACTTATAGGGAAAAAGGTATTAATCTTTTAGTCACAAAAGGTCGCCTTTTGGTCCTTTCAACAATACTCCCTAACGACACTCATGGTATAGTTGCTTTTCTTCTTCTTTCTTTTGTGCTCGCTTCTGAATTCTTCTGTGCATTTTTTCTTACCACCCTGCTCAAAAGAATCAATAGATTCCTGTTTGTTCTCTTTGAAAGTGATAAGTGACCCGTAGAATCTGGAAACTAACTCTACGTCTGCGTCGAAACCTTTTGAATTTTGGAAACTATATAAGCTTTTTGGTGGCCCGCGTCACTTTTTACAGCTTCAGGAGCCGCTATTATTTCGTTCCAATTTTTGTTAAGGCTGGCAGAGGTATCGTCCCTAGCTGACCAGCGCATTTATCAAAAATTTTCAACAGTTGCATTTTCAGGCTTAGTTCAAATTTTGTTCGTTCCGTTGATGCTTGAAAAAAACGTATAAATTTTGCAACATTCCCAAAAAGTAATTTTTCTCTCAGTGTATTAAGTAATGATTTATTAAAGGCTTCCAAAGCAAGCCGCCTCGCGCAACATACCGCCCCGGGCCGTGGCCCCTATGGCCCTAGGGTAAATACGCCACTGAGTATAGATATTTACAAAAAAGTTGGGTCGGTTTTGGTCGTTTGGTTATTTTTTGTTTTTGTTTTTTTTGTTGGGTCAATTTTGTTTTTTAAACAGCAAGCGCTTTTGGGGGAGGGGTCATGACCCCCGTGACCCCACCCCCCGCGTTGAATCCGCGACAGGGCCCGGTGTTCCTCAGGGGTAAATTCTACCACCCGCTCTTTTCCTAATCTTTATAAATGTTTTATTCTTTGCTATGTACATAAATTGGCTTCAACCAGCGCTTCTGGCAGAGATGTTAAGCTCTTTGCAGATATCAACAATGCATGTCCCTGATATTGCAGGTTGAATCTAGGTAGATTCACCTCTAGGCAAGTTGGACCACTGCCTCTTTTCCATATCTATCTTGTGCCTCAACAAACACAGATCAGAAAAGAACTGTTTGTCTCTGTAGAAGGAAAGCCAACTGGTTGGGGCTCATTCGCTCCCTTGAAGCTACTGACTGGGATTTGTGTTTCCGCAGTAAGAACATTAAATCTGTCGCTCTTTTTTTCACCAGAGTTATCTAGAACGGAATGCGGGATGGTCGACCAAACTAATATTTCTAAGAACATCTAAAAAATTAGTTAAAAACTTCGAGATAAAGGTCTCTAACGCGCAGCAGAATGGATTATCGACGATGCATGGATGCCAACTGATGGTGAAGTAAACAATTGATCACAAAAAGTGAACATGAAGTTTCTATTGAATTTTAAATCTTCGTCGTAAGCATAATTCTAAGCCAAGAATCAAGTAAAATTTCAATCTCAATTTCAATTCAAATCTTAACCACAATGTTATTCCGATGTTTTTAAATTTTTAAAGAAGGCGCAAAGATATTTTCTTTTAACAATATTTGATAAGATATCTCTAACAACGCGTTTTCCTACTAGTGTTTATCACAATGTCATAACACTAGTTCTATATCAAGAAAACGCAGCTACTTGAGATATAAATCAGTTGCCACATAGCATAGACGTGATTTTTGGAATTTAATTATGATAAAGCATTGATGGGTTTGGCGATACTATTTTTGGGGTTGTATTTCCACACCGTCAATATGTAGAGACATAAAAAATTAATTAACAGTAGTGTGTGTAGAGAAGACGGGAAGGCTTATCTTGACTTGTGTTTTAAGAAATCGTTGAAACGGGTTGAAACTTGTTGTTTTTTAGGTGGAAGTCTAGCCTCAGAGTTTTCGTTTGTGCTATCACTATTACAAATTAGTAATGGTGCGCGTTGGTGATTAGTAAAAATTCGATGGAGCAAGTAGAAGGTAGTTAGTCACCAGCGAGATGGGGGGAGTAACATGAGGTGTATTTAAATATTTAAATACGCACGGGCCGTAACTATCTCGGAAGCTGTCCTGAAAGGGATAGGCTAATATGATCGGATTTTTGTGCGGCGATAGTCTGCTACATTCTGGGGAAGTATCCTCGGATCACATGAGAGGGAAATTGCCGTCTTACACCAGAGTGATATCAAGAGCACTTTTGCCCCTAATGTCGGAGATACTACTCCATTCTGCGGTGGCAGGGTTTGAGCAGACCAGCAGCAGCCAGCCTGTTCTTGGGTAGCTGCCCTCGAAAACCGGCTTGACTTCACCGCCTGCCTTTTTAATGACTACGTCAATGAGCGCCTCCTGCCATTGAGCCAGTTCACACGATGCCATAAGTGTGTTGAGTAAAACCGGTTTTGACGTGAATACGTCTGTACTGTAAGTTTACTGCCATGACAAAAAACCGATGATAACGAAATTATGGCATACAGTTTTGAGTTGCATCTCAAAAACTATTGTTTATATCGAAAAAAAATATACCATGATGTAAATGAAGGATCAAAGAATTTTATTGTTGACTTTTAACTTTCCAGCTTAGCTTTTACACGCTTTATATTAGCTTCACCTGTATGTTGTGTGTTTGTGTTGACCCACCTCCATATAACCGATCAACTTCAAATTTTTGCACATATGTATAGTTCGCGTGAAAATGCAATCTGACCATTTAGTAAAAAATTCAAGATGGCGGCCGAATTTTGTAATTGTGCTCCCCGACCCCCGACATGAGTATCAAATGACAGTGTTTGACAAGTAGAATACAATTAGCTAAGTAGCGTTATTCAAAATTCAAAATGGCGGCCAACATAAAATAGCGGATTACCTTTATTTTCACAACCCACTCAGTATGGGTATCGAATGAAAGTGTGTGACGTGTATAGTACAGTAAGCTGTGTGATGTCATTTTAAACCATATTTAATCACAATATGACAACGGTATTTTAATATAAATAAAATAAAAGTTTAAGACAAAAAAAATAAATAATGGTGCGTGGAGGACTCCCATGATGGCGCTCGAAGTCCGATTTTCGAAATTCAAAATGGCCGCGCAAATATTGCCGAAATCTGTATCATGTATCTAGGGTTTTTAAGGTCGCAAATAACGAATTTATGATCAAAGCTTATAAATTCAAAATGGCCGCACCAATATGGCCGACAAGTTTGCCAATTGTATTCCGATTCCAATGAAAATCGGTATATGGGGGGTTTTTAAGGTAGTAAATAACGAATCCATGATCACAACTTTTGCAGGGCCAATATGGCGAACGAATTTTGCCAAATTAGTGTCATTTTCCGGTCAGCTGAGTTGGAAAATCTGAAAATCTTCACATCCTAGGCCCAAATGGAAGAACATTGAACATAGTGTATCCTGAAGCTCTCTAAGCAATCGGTTCCGAATTGATCAACAAGGTTTTTTCAATTTGTTTTTTATTGTTTATTTCCTACCTTTTTGATACCAATAAAAAAATTAAACGATCTTTTTCAGAACATTGTAGACGTATTCACGTCATTTGTCCGTATCCGTGATAAATTTCTTCCGTTCCTTCCCCTCACTCATCTATAAAACAGGTTTTACTTGCGATAAATATGGCACCGTGTGAGGAAGCCTATTCACCAATTAGTACACTGTTCTTTTTCTGTTCATTTTTTACCAAAACAAAATTATAGATTTTACACAATGTACAACCATCCTTTTGAACATTATAACAATATAGTAAAAAGAAATGTGCATCCTTACCCGGTTATTACAGTTGGGGCCATAGCAAACTTTGCAGCCGTCAAGTTCGTTTAAGATGCAACTAACTCTGTCGTTGTCTTCAAGGCTTGAGACACAACCTCTTTCGACGTGTCCATCTGTAATAAAATAAGTAAGTAAGACTACCAATAAAAAATCTAATCCGAATTCGGTTTACCTTTTACTTTTGAGAAGCACTGAGTATTTGGTAAACTGCTACAAGTACCCATTTCCGTCACCATATCGGGTTTAACAGCGCAGTTAGGATCAGTTAAAGAGTTGCATGTCGTACAGCTCTGTGTTTTTGGTGTCTTGCTAAGGGAATTGCAGATTTCCGAATCACAGAAGAATACTTCATTTTGTAGAACCATATCACGAATAATTTCTCGAGCAAAATCACTTTTGCATCCCAACGACTTTAACTGTGTACCACTAAATCTGTACGCGCACTGATCAAATTTATCATAGACAGCACAAGGCACCGATTTGGGCACAGCGCAGTTATTTTGATCGGCATTGCATTTTTTACAGATGAGTCGATCAGCTGGGAAATTGTTAGCATTGCATTTTGCACCTTCACAGCTACTACATACGGTCGAGCCGGGCTTCTGGCATTCGGCCTGTTCTTGTAGTTCCATGTCATCAAGACATGATCGGACTAATTCATATCTTGGATTCTTTCCGCTTGTTTGCGGGTAAATGGCGGTCATGCAAGATTTGTAGCATTTTGTTGTTGGTACAGTTGTGGTGTTTGTAATTGAAACGCATCTGTCATCGTCATCAGAGTTGCACAAGTAACAATCTTTATACTCTTCTAATTTTGTTGCGATATTGCAATGGTTTGAGGTGCATTCAAAGCATTGAGTAGGATTTTTCGTGCAGTAATCACCTACAGACTTAAGTACCTCAGTTTTGCAGCCACGACTTATAACGGTACTGTTCCGGAAGACGGTGTAGCAAGTCGATGTGTAATCTGTGCCACATGGTCCGTGTTGAGTTTTTTCAGATGGTGCTACTTTGCACTCATCTCCTGAGCATGTGTAACAGTGTATTGGAAGGTCTTGCCATAATCCAGGTTGCCTAAGTCCTAGAGTGTTTCCTGTTTGGTGTTGAAAAATAAAATTCATCATTTTTTTTTATTGTTAAATTCGATAAAAACGATTGTTTTATAAATATGTTTTTTTTAAAAAAAATCAAGAAATGATTTCATATCTTTATTATCAACATTAACTCTTGAGATTAAAATTGTTTAGGAAAGAGATTTTTATTAGGCTTAGCTAGAAAAAATGAACGTGATTTCGACTCTGTTGTTATCTTAATCAATCAGTATTATAACTCTAACGTAATATCGTAATTAAAAGCTAAATATATTTGTCATCATTTATTTTATAAGTGAGTTTTGATAGAAGATAATACTTCATATAATCTATAATCTACTTGTATGAATGTTGGTAGGTAATTTTACTAAAAACGTTTAATTTTTTCGAAGATATCGAAATGTTTGGAAGAGATAACAAATCAACCAGCGCCTACAGTTATTCAATGTACGACAACGTAAAAGTCCCAGTTTTTGGGAAGTACCGGGATTTTAAGTTCTTCTTTTTAAATACTCGGCTTGGGACTGACTCATCTGTTGTTTAATCATAATTTTTTAACCTATTTACCTGTCATAAATCAATGATTCACAAAACCATAAGTGCTTTTACAATGGTTACTAAAGCTTGTTTTCCGTTTTAGACATTTTTAGAAAATATAAGCCGGAAATTTTGTAATAATAATAATAAATTCTTTATAATTAATGAAAAGGCTTACATAATTCAATTTTAAATAGCTCAATATATCATTGACATATACATACATTGTATAGTGTCTTCCTATTGAAAATACTGGTCTTTAAGAGGAATACATAAAAATTAGTAAACTAACTTCGACCAATTGCCATTGTAACTTTTGTAAAATTAGTTATAGTTTCTTTTACTGATTCAATATTTTTATACCATTAGTACTACGATCTCAAATTCAAAATAATTAATCCATTACAAGTTCTTTAAAGAAAATAATTTGCTCTAGTTTCTTGTAATAACTTGTGTTATTGCATAAAATAAAATTTTCTTCTATTTACCTTAAAAAAACACGTAATTGTAAGAAAAAACTAATTAAAAACGTTTGGTGAATATAAAATATATAAAATAGTTGATCCATGACAATTTTGATGCAAAAAAAGTTGATCTATTGTCTGTGATTTCAAAAAAGTTGTCATTCTCTAAGCTCATATGGTTATTTACATGATGTTATGTTAAAACAAATACAAGTATTTTTAATTTTTTTTTCGGTGTGTATGTCTGAATGTCTGTCTGTCTATTTGTCCAAGCCTATCTCGGAAACGACTAATTCGATTGCGATGGGACTTTCACGGAAAGATTCAGAGTTTTCTTGGGAATGTTTTAGGCTACTTTTTCACTCTAATCCGACTATCGGATCAGACCAAAAAACTTGACCCGATAGTCGGACGAAAGCGAGAGGAAACTTTTTATATCATTCCAATTGTAGACCCGAAAGGTCGGAAACGACTAATCCAATGTTGTGATTTTCACGAGAAGATTGAGAATTTTATTAGGCGTGTTTCAAGCCACTTTTTTACTCTGACCAGACTATGATATTAGACCGCAAACGTGATTCGATACTAGTTTTTTATCATTCATTTTCGTGCAATCAATATTTAGTTTTGCAACCCAGGATATTTAAATAGAGCTTTTTAAGGACTTTAATTGGAATGCTAAAAAAAGTTTTTACGCTATTAGGAATAAACTTTTTCCGACTATCGGATCCGATTTTCGGTCGGTCCGATAGTAGGATCAGATTTTTGAAAGGCAAACCTGGATACTTATTATTGTCTTTGCAAACACTATCTTTCCTAAAAATTTCATTCTTTCTAATGATATCCACTTTTTGACGATCAGCGCTCGAGGTATAAAGGATTTTTATTATTTGTAGGTACGTTGTCTTTCTGTATGTTTGTACTGGTGGTAATCTCAGAAAAGGCTAATCCGATTTCGATGGGGCTTGACGGGCAGTATTTTCTTGGGCATATTTTAGGCGTCTTCTTCACTCGGTCAAAAAATATTTTATTGACAGAGACGGACGATCCGTGCTGAGGTATACATAGCTCAATACTGAAGGATTTTTTATTGATTGTGTAGTAGACAAATTTTATTGAAATAATCGTGCAGTCCTGTCACTGCAAGATATATTTCTCACAATACACCAGAGATTGAGATTGTCATCACCGCAAATAGTTGATGGGTCTGATGATAATTTAAAGAGAGAATACATCAAAAAACACAATGAACCAAAGTTAGACATTGAACAAAAAGAGGTCTTTCAACTGCACCTGGCCTTCCTGCTCATAAAACAGATCCATAGGTTCCCATAATATTGCTTCACAATTTCAATCAACCTAAACTATGCAATGGTATGGGCGGTATGACCAACTGTGCAAGCTATACAGTGCGTCAAAGCCCTTGGGCGCGGCAAGACACGAAACGACGAAACACGAAAACGAGAAACAGCAAAGGCCCTTTTTAGTATCTACTCGAGTAGTGTCGCCACTATAAACACATAAAACACACATTTTTACTGTTGCCAATGTTCGTCTCAAGCCGAAATGTATTTATTTGATTTTTTATGGACGCCAAATTGTGAATTTTTGGCCTGGCGCCAAATTTTGCAAAATTGTTGATCTTTTTTTATTCTGTACTTTCGTCATCGACTTGGAATCTTTTCATGGTGATGTGATGGATATATATTTTCGTTTTCTTCTGATCATTCAATAGAAATATGCGTTTGTCGCGATCTAATTGAATTTTTTTTTATAATCCTTGAAATGTCTCTTCTTAATAAATTAAGCACTATTTTACAAGATCCTGACATAATTGCACTTAATAATGAGTCACTAATTTCGTAATACTCCTTTTGATATAATTTTCCGTTCCGTTAAAACTAGTCTAGGGAATAAATTATAAAGTGATCGTCACATACCCAAATTAATAAAATAGAAAACACTAAGTAATATTAACGAATTTCTGAACATTTTAAAGCACAGTGCACCAAAAAAAACCAAGAGTAGAATGAAATTGCCAAAATTTATTTTATTGCTGGCGTTAAACACCGCACAACAACAACTGATCGTGCTTTAATGTTATCTTGTTAATTTATACGTGGCCTGTTATCAACGTAAAAATTTCGTACGAATTTGAT
Source organism: Thereva nobilitata (assembly GCA_963855945.1). Classification (NCBI taxonomy): domain Eukaryota; kingdom Metazoa; phylum Arthropoda; class Insecta; order Diptera; family Therevidae; genus Thereva; species Thereva nobilitata. The sequence continues at coordinate 39,770,761 of OY979694.1, read as the reverse complement.
TATCTAAAATTTATCAATAAGTGTGCAGATTATCCATAGATATTATTTTCGTGAAATTGTGTAGTAATATCCAAGTTTTTGAAGTAATACTTCTTTGGGAGCGTTCCCATGTGCGCAATAAAGTTCCCAATTTGAGTGTTTTTATACTTACTCGTGCACGAAAAGCGGGCAAATGTCTAATGTGGTCGGAAGCGTCCGAAGTCTAGACTCCCGGTGCTAATTTTAATGTCAGAAACAGCTGTCACTTGTCATGCCAACCCAAAACAGTTACGACGTGCTGAAGATCATTTCTTCATTTAGTGCCTTGATTTGATGATTTAATAATTTCAATAATTTTATATCATTATTTTGAAGACCAGACAGTTTTTAGGTTATATTTTTCTTAATTTGCAAGAAATATCCGAAAAAGCCTTCCCCCCACTAATGATCTTACAAAAAAAGTCCTCGGGATCCCGTGGCGACTAATACCCTTGACACACTACAGCATCGAATGAACATTGAAGTATCATTCGGCTATGAATGATCATTTGCACCCAGTGTGTAATGTCCAATGTTCATTTAAAAACTTCATTGATCATTCAGTAAAAATAACTTCATTCAATGAAGATGGAAGTGAAATTGGGAAATTATCGAACAACTTTCCATGAACTTTCCAGTAAAATTTCCAACTGAAATGCATAACTGTCAAACTGTCATTCAAAATTTAGAATTTTTAAATAAAATAGTACAGTCCATTGTATATAACTGTTGTTGGGCCTCAATTAATAATTTTTATTAAATTTAAAAGTATAAATCACTATGTAATTATTTTCAGTTCATATATTTGGCAGTTTATTTATAGTTTGTATTTTGACAGTTCCAATGAACATTGAGAAATGCAGTGTGCCACTACTTAAATGTTCATTCGTTTTTGCAGTGTGTCAAGGGTAAAAGCGAATACAGCTGTAACACAGACCACCTGTATAGCAAAAGGGTACAGGTTATGGAAGGCAGATATTTCGAATCCCATTCTTTAGAGGTGCGTAGATAGGGTTTTTTGTGGGCATATAAAGATTCGTAGCCGATTATTGTGTGCGTTGATTAGTGAAGGGGGTTTATCTCGAATTTATGCAGAGAAATCCATTTCATGTACTATTCATGAGCTATGGGTGAGAGTTTCTGAAATATTAATAAAGCTTATATGGCAACTTAGTCCGGGGAAATTAGCATTTTAAGGAGACAAAATTCCAAAATGGCTGAAATTGGACCACAGCTTCCTTGGGACTTTTTAAGGAAACAATTAGCCCAGTCACTTTATACAAAAAAAAGGCCAAACCTCTAAAAAAATCCAACTGGAGATTTTACAGCGGGATTCTCTTTATTTTGGGGTAACAAATAATTTCCCAAAAGTCCATAAAGCCAACTGACCGGCTACTCAAGTTAGGGAGGGTCAAAGGCCACGAAAATCACTTTTTCTCAAATATCTCGTAAATTATCGGTTTTACGTAAAATTTGGCTAAGTAAAATTTGTTCGTGAGATAAATCTGCATAAAAATGTCCTAAACAAAATTTACGTAGAACTAATAGTTTTCGAGAAATCTGGGTGACAAGCTGTCGAGCAACCCATACCCCATTCTCCTATACGAATGCATGTGTTTGTGGTGTATGATTGTGGCAGCGTTATAAATGAGATCCCAGACGCTATCAGATTAGAAGCCTGTCAATATTTCAACAGTTTAAGCCTTCTTCGGTGCATATAAACGGGTGGCCATCTGTTAGTTTCTTTTTGAAATTGTTATTAAAACTACACCATCCAATATTTTTCAATGAATGCTCTTTTATTGAAGAGAGTATATCTTCCGATTACTTATGTAAAACAATTTCACTGAAATAGCTGCGGCGGCTGGCTTGGCAGTGGCCCATTCTGTTAACCAAATTTTGTTTGTGGCCTTATTTCGTGAATAACTCGACGGAATTTTTCCTCAAGTCGGTCAATTGTTAGTAGATCGTTGGAGTAACAATGGTACTTAACATTTACCTATAAAAAAAGTCGATCGAATAAATGTTATTTAGCCAAAATTAATATAAAACAAATAATTTACGAGATATTTAAGAAAAACTGATTTTTGTGACCTTTAGCCTTCCGTAACTTGAGTAGCCGGTCAGTTGGCTTTATGGACTTTTGAGTAATTATTTGTGACCCCAAAATAAAGAGAACCGCGCTGTAAAATCTCCAGTTGGATTTTTTTAAAGGTGAATGATGGGAAGTGGATGCAGGAAAGTAGGATTGCCATGTTCCGTAACGTATGGCTCTTGCCGGGGCCCGTCGTTTCTCAATTCGATGTTCGAGGATACAACCATTGAACCTGAGTTGAACGATAATAACGTCGACCACATTTAGTTGTTTTTCTCTGAGATGAATGTTGATGAAGGAGACAATATGAAAGAAGTGGAAATAGAAGAGGCAGAGAGATAATCAAGAAAATTATATTATAACTTGTAACCTACGAACTAGGCCTACTGGGGATACCATGTAAAAACGCTGCTTGCATTCTACTACAACGGTGTTGCGGAAACGAATGCAGCGCGATGCCCGAGATTTCTCAGCCCCATATCTCGAAAACCATTGGTACTACGTAAATTTCGTATAGGACATTTTTATGCACACTTATCTCGCGAACAAATTTTGCTTAGCCAAAATTTACGTAAAAGCGAGAACTTACGAGATATTTGAGAAAAACTGATTTTCGTGACCTTTAGCCCTCCGTAACATGAGTAGCCGGTCAGTTGGCTTTATGGACTTTTGGGAAATTATTTGTGAGTAAAGAGAATCCCGCTGTAAAATCTCCAGTTGTATTTTTTTAGAGGTTCATGTATAAAGTGACTGGGCTAAATTTCGGAATCACAAAAAAAGCATGGCCGCCAAAGATATCAGCTTTTGGCATAAAAATCACTACTTCTAGAAATAGAATCATATCCAGTGTTATCGAAAGCACCTTTAATATCAAGGAACGCACATAAGGCAGTTTCCTTAGCGAGGGGGCTTTCTCGATCTTGCTGACTAGGTTGTCTAAAACAACATCTGTTGATTTACTCTTTGACTCAATACTTGACTACGAAGAAAAAATTCAACGGCCAAGACAGCTGCCTGCTCTGGCACTCATAAGCATCTATATTATACATCCATACACATTCATTCTTATAAAGAGTTGACCGAAAATTTTACTTCAATTTTGTGTTGAAGCAACTTTCTTTTCAACTTGTATTCCTTTCTCGAGTTGCATGGACCGAAAGAGAAAAAAACTTTGGAGTTGAAAACGTCAAATTGTGGAACGAAAAGTTGAACGTGTAGAAAGAGACTATCGAATAAGGAAGTGCTGCGAGAAATGAATTATGAAAAGTGATTTTGTATAAATTGTTGTGTTTTATGAGAGTGGGCCGGGTTCAGTTAGAATGTTTAGCATTGTTGGCATCCCATCTAGCATTTTAGGGGGTGTAAATGCTGCGCCTATGAGGCTAGCCCCTCTGCCTCATATGGACCCCACGTGGATTGCCCTATAGGGCGCACGAGGGGCATCTAACGCTTTGTCCCAAAAGGAATGCCCTATGTGGGCTCCGTGAGGGAAAATTATTCCTGCCCGATTTAAAACTTGAAAAAGAGGCTGACAAATTTGAGAATTTCGAGTCAAATTAAAACTTAAGGATATTACAAGGTGGGACAAAAGTAATGTCATAATATGAATTGGCTGCCACTTTGTTAGAATGAAAAAATTGGGCTCGGTTTTAACAAACATTTTATTTTAAGGTGTAGAACCTTAAGTTGAAAAAATGATTTCGGTCAAATGACGACCTTCTGAGTTGATGCACATTTGTGCCCGATTTACGTCATTTTGAATTGTTGCTGGCAAAACAGCTGGCTCCAAATTGGTGATTTCTTCTTCAATGTGGGCTTTCAAAACTTGCAAGGTGTGTGGTTTGTTGTGGTGAACGCGAGATTTCAAAAAGCCGCAAAGGAAGAATTCTGGGGCTATCAGATCTGGCAAGGACAACGAGGAAAACGACGATGAAATTCACGCTGCGTTAAAACAACAGACCGGAAATTAGTTAAATAAGCAGTAAACAAAATTCCGCGTGTATCACTCCATTGCTTGTTGGCAACTAATTCTCTATCTGTCTACAACTGTAAATGTCAAAGCATAATGACATTTTACGCCATTTGCAAAAATTATTGCACATTCACATTATGACATTAATTTTGCCTCACCTTGTACTTTAAAGATTTTTAAAAAGCTTTCCGAATATGTAAGGCAGATGTTGGGATTGCTCCATTTCATTATTGCAGATTTTTTTTGTATGGTGCTCATGAGGCATCTAAGGTGAAAGGCGGGCACTTTCAGTAATGCAGGTTGCGTGCGCAATTGACTTATTCAGCAATGGAAGTGTGTTGCTGAATAAGTCAATTGCGCACGCAACCTGCATTACTGAAAGTGCCCGCTCTCTTTCGGCATGCCCCTCATTTGCCACATGGGGTCCACATGTGGAACCTAGGGTGAAACCCCTCTTTCGGCATGCCCTCATTTGCCACATGGGGGCTGTACGCTGCATGAGGCATGCCTCCTTTAAACGCTAGTCGGGATGGCTAGTTGGGGGTTTGCATCATTTATCACCTTTTGATGTTACACTTAGAGATTTATCTTAAGGCCCTGGATAATTAAAAACGAACAGAGGACAGCCATATATAATTGCACCAGCCCAATGCATTCCAGAACTAGGCCTTTGTTTATGCGCACCCGAGTAAAAATAATTTAGTTGGTTAATTTTCTTACTAGCACGCACGCGACCGCTGCTAGCGCGCATAGTGAACAAATAGGGACGCCACAAAAGTATGCACGCACCCGCCAAAAACACGAAAATCTAAAAATTTTTTCGCTAGAGGCATCCACTGGCACGAAAATCTAAAAATTCAGGCATGAACATTTATAAATACATACGCATCGGCATAAACCATTCCAAACGCGAGTTTTACCAAGCAGTCCCCCAGCTAAACACTAACCACTTCCAATGCTGCTTGACCTACGCAATCGAACGAGAACCTTTTTACTGAGTATGCTATTGGCACCCTTTATGGTCACCAAGATAGTTGCCCCTTTTCTTCGCCCTCTACAATTTTTTGAAGCAATACAGGCAATTTCGTGCATCCCTGTGGCGGAAGCGTGGATCCCTGTGGCGGGATGTGCGTGCTAGTTTTGTTCCCGAGTAAAAATAAAACTCGCCTGCCACAGGGATGCACGCCTGCTAGTGCGTACCTGATGCAGGCTAGCTGCGGGCGAGTTTTATTTTTAATCGGGGCAGTAGCTCGGTTGTTCAAATAATCGTTTGACTTGCGATTCAACCACAGAAGATAAGTTTTATTTTTTACTAGGTATTGTTGAACAGTAAAAAAATTAACAGAAAATGGTAAATTTTCGAAGTCTTCACTGAGGTAAGTTCAAGTTTCACTATGCGCCAAGTACTCGAGTCGGACACGCCCAAATTTTTAACCTATTTATTTAGTTGCGCTCTGAAGATTATTTCTAAGTATTCGAGCCTTAACCTTTCGAACTGTTTGTGGTGATGTTGCTGTTTTCTATAACCGCCTCCATGACGTTTTGCGATGCTTGATGGTTCAATAGATAAAGATAAAATTTGAATGATTTAAATATAGGGGTATGTTTCCAGAACAATCTTGCATCAAGTGCAAGTCTTAATTCGCACTGGAACAACTCGTATTATAGTTTATAGTTTAAAGGTATTAAGCAATAGAAGAAAACATGTGAAGTAGAATATGCTTTCACTTTCAATTGGACGCCATTTTATGCGTGCACATTCGTCATGGACTTTGAAATGTATAAATGCCTAGTCACTTAACAATCTCTTCATATAGGTCATGTGCTAGATTGCCGATGTGCTGAATATATATTATTGTATTTTTTCTGATCGTTAAATATCCCGATCGAATTAAATTTTTTATTTATAATCCCTGAAATGTCTCTTCTTAATAAATTAAGCACTATTTTACAACATCCTGACATATTTCCACATAAAAATGAATCACTAATTTCGTATTAATCCACTTGAAATATTTTTCCTTTCCGTTTAAATTTAATCTACATAAAAATTCTAGGAAAAAAATTACAAAGTGATCGTCACATACCCAAATTAACAAAATAGAAAACACTCAGTACTATTAACGAATTTCTGAACATCTTGAAACACACTGCCCCAAAAAACCAGGAGAAAAATCCAATTGTAAATTTTTTTTTATTGCTGACGCTAAACACCGCACAACAATAAGATCACTACTGATCGCATTTTAATGTTATCTTGTTCATTTATACGTGGCCTATTATCACAGTCAAAAGCACAAATTCCGTACGTAGTTGATTGCAAAAATTTATCAATAAGTGGACAGATTATTCATAGATATTATTTTTGTGAAATTGTGTAGTAATATCCAAGTTTTTTTTATGAAGAAGCTAAAACAGAATTTTTATAATTGGAACTTCTGAACGTTATTGATCTATTATCTGTGTTTGATATAAATAGATAATAATGATAGGTGATAGATTGCAAAGATCATTATGGACTCAATGGTTAATTTGTTTAAGCATAATAAAAATCTGAAGTTGTGTTAAGGTTTTTTCTAGCAAATCGTCACGAGTAACGAGCCTTGGATCAAATTTTATACCGCGGTCAAAGTTAGGATTGACCGATTCGATGTTTAAGGGGTTTTCGACAAAACTTATTCTCCCAATCGTGAATAGACGATCTTAAGTAACTTAACTTCTGTGTAAAAAGTATCCGGAATTGGCAAATAAAACACACAAAAATAATTTATTAATCACGATTTATTTTCCACAGAGTTCTGTTAGCAAATCTCCAAGTTATTGGAATTGACTTAACTCTAATGAGAGTCTCCTTTCTGGCCTTTCAGTAAAGGTCGTATTGGATGGCGTCAAATCTGTACCCCACGACATCTTTGATGGTGTCCTCCTGGCTATAATTTCTAATCTTTATAAAGGGCCTTTTCTCAATCCCCTCCAACCCACTCCCCAGTTTCACCGATTATGGAACTGTACTTCACAAGGACTAGCCAGACCTTATCCTTTAGATCGTGAGCTGATGTCCAACTCTATCACATGGACATCGAACTCATTTTTGACTAGACCCGAGTCGAGTTCAATGCCTCCAGAAAGTTGTACTGTCTTGTCTCTAATAAAACTTGCACCAATACCCCCTCCATTTCAGTGGACAATGTTGAACTAGAACAATCTCCATAAAAAACTACATTGATGCCATTCAGTGCCATCTATGTTCGAAACAGAACAAACATATTATTCTTGACTTGGGCTTTGTCAAAGCTTTTTCCAGCTCCTTTTCCCTGGATAGACTATCTGCGTGTGGGTTTTGAAGCACTTATTTTGACCAGAGGTAGGCTTGACAAAATCAGCGCCATCTATTGAATACCTCGGGTAATGGATTTAAGCGAACATAAACTGTCCGAGCCTAGTGTAGCACTGCAGACGGTTTCTGCATCCTAAGACTCATCTGGCTGGCAACCCGTTCGAACAACACGCATGGCAACATGGTCCGCTAGTTGAGGCAGTTTCTTTCTCTTGTATACCGCTGCTGGTCACTTGAGGTGAAGCTATCGTCACATTTCAACAAGCTAATTGATTTTTATACTGTATACCCACGAGTAGACGGAAAATAGGTCATCCACAGCATGCCTGTGAAGGCTAAATGAAACTGGACGGCGCACAGTGGTTCAGAATCCCGAAAACCTGGTCAAAAGTACCCAAAATGAAGTATTTTTTAGGGACTTTTGACCCCCAAATATTTGTAGTGAAGCCCTTAACATCACTTGGAACTATTAAAAGTAAGTAGATTTTCCAGGAATCCGTTATATTTCATTCTGAAAGTGGTCGTCTCGCGCCCGAAATTTCGTCTTCGCTAAGTAAGAAAAAGTACTCCACATCCAAAACGCTGTGGAATTTTGGTTTTTTAGGGCATTGTTACAGTGAGACATGGATTCTTCTCCTGAAAGTGAGTATAATTTACTAAACGAAACCTTTATTGAAAATTACGTTAGCTGTTAACAAGGTAAGTTGCAATAAATTTATGTGGACGCGCTTCAGAGAACTCTGATAAAATAGGTGATAAGTCGAAGGTTCCGCAAGGTACCGCCTTGAAACTGGTCGCATATTGTCCAGTATACATTTCTGCTTAAAATAAAAAAGAAAGTAGCTGCACGTAGCTGCACCTAGCTGAAAAATTTACAATACAATTTTTCTTCATATTCATAATAAGTAATTTTATTGTTCAGGAATTCTGAAGCCAGACATCATTTTTCAAAGAAAAGATATTTTCTTTCTCGTAAAGAACAATTTAAGAGATAAATTTAGTATTACTGAGGATCAGCGTCCTCGAAAACCTCTATATAACGAGTTTCATGAAATTTGGCTGATTAGCAAGCAAAATTCTCCTCCATTTTGGATCCGCCATTTTGTTTTTTGGAAAATTGATAGCAGATTCTTAATCAGCGCCCTCGAAAACCCCCCTATAATGAGTTTTATGAAATTTGGTTCATTATTAAGCAAAATTGTCCGCCATTTTGTATCCGCCATTTTGTTTTTTGGAAAATTGATAGCGGATCCTCAATCAGCGCCCTTAAAAGCCCCCAAGTACGAAATTTCATATAAAAAGAACTACTTTTAGATGCTGAAAAGACTTTTGACCAGGTTTTCGGGATTCTGAACAACTGTGCGGCGGCAGGTATCCAGAGTTCGGATATTTGCAACGAAGCCCCACTTGGCCAAGCAACTCTCGGCTTATCCTGGTAAACTTTAGATTGGGGTAATTTTTTCTAAGAGTGTTTTCTCTCCGCCCGACTACCATTAGCCAGCACTTCTGGAAGACTGGTAAACACTTTGACACGAGTCTGTTTCCGATAGCCCCCATGAGGAGGATGTAGTCGCACTTCTAACAGTGTACCACGTTAATCCCCTTTTGTATCGGTTGGCTGGCTATCCTAAATGAGCTTAGTGATCTGCTTATTTCTACAATTTATAATTACCCTTTCGCTAATCCTATTGTTGGCCCTAATCATCAGCCGATGGTGTTTTCGGTTTAAGCTAAGACTTCACCGCATTCTCCTTCGACATCATGTGGATTTCATTGAGCTTATGTCATCAGCTTCTCCCAACGCTTTGAATGAAGTTCCTTTTACTACCGTTCATATCTATCACCTACCACAAATCGACACAAATTTGCAGCACTTATCGATCATTCAGACGGAACATAATGGCCTTTCTTAAAAGCTGTCGAGCATATGCATATAGGAAAAATGCTCATTTCATAATATTCACTCTATTTACTGCAATTAGAACCTTGCGAATGGCTGCTTAACGTTTTTGCTTTATCGGTAGTGAACAAATTTTAATTAAATTTATCAAAGCAACATCAAATTTATTTGAAAGTTAAAGACAGAATTTTTTGAAAAATCTCTAAAACTTATAACAAAATAACTTTGATTTGTTTTATTAAAATGATTTGTAAAATAATCCTAAAACTAACAAGTGACTTAATACTGCTAAAATTGTGATTTTTTCTAAACCAATTTGAGCTGCGCCTCCACCAGACCCATCACCAGATCCATCACCAGATCCACTACCGGATCCACTGCCTGATCCATCACCGGATCCACTACCAGATCCACTGCCTGAGCCCCCACCAGATCCACTGCCTGATCCACTACCAGATCCACTGCCTGATCCACCACCAGATCCACTACCAGATCCACTGCCTGATCCACCACCAGATCCACTCCCAGATCCACTACCAGATCCACTACCAGATCCACTGCCTGATCCACCACCAGATCCACTCCCAGATCCACTACCAGATCCACTACCAGATCCACTACCAGATCCACTGCCTGATCCACTGCCTGATCCACCACCAGATCCACTACCAGATCCACTGCCTGATCCACCACCAGATCCACTCCCAGATCCACTACCAGATCCACTACCAGATCCACTGCCTGATCCACCACCAGATCCACTCCCAGATCCACTACCAGATCCACTACCAGATCCACTACCAGATCCACTACCAGATCCACTACCAGATCCACTGCCTGATCCGCCTTCCCCACTATCTTTTATTATAAATGGTATGCTATTACAATTTTCAACTTCTCCCGGAATGCATAATAAGCAATTATCTTTTTTTAAGCATTTCTGCTGATCAGCAGTATGAAGTGCACAGCCTCTTTTGACCATACTATCATTTCTTTCCACATAGCAATAAGAATTAGCCGCAGTTGGAATACCACATCTAGTTGGTTTTATTTTACCAGCATTTTTATCACAATCAGTATTCTTTAAAACAAAGAAAACATTTAAAACCTATTAAAATTCAAAACGAAACAAAATCCATACCGTCTTTGAGTCACATTGTACACAAACAAAATCCTCTCGTCCTACATTATTACACAAATTGCTGTTACATTTATGGCATTCTGGGTTGTCATCTCTGTTGCATTTTCCGCGTAAATCCCTTGAAATATCCAGCAGACACCCTCTTTGAGCAACACTAACTACAATAATTTGAAAAAAAAAACAAATGAAATTGTTTATATATTCATAAAAAAAATCAATGTTCACCTACATTTGTCGAAGACAGTAACACAAATATCTAGTGGATCAGCACAGACCTCCTTTTCGGTCCGGGATGTCCTGTGGCAATTTATCCCTTGACATTTGTAACATTCCCTTGACTTAATAGCGAAAGTGAAGTTAGACGCGACTGCTACCAGGATACCTAATACTAGAAACCTCGGAACACCCATTTTGTGTCTTCAGGAGGTGTTCAACTAAATAGCCACAATGCGTGCATTTTCCTATATTTATAACATTATTAGGGCATATGTAAACCTACTGTTATCGGATGTTTGCTACGTGGTATCTCTAGTTTGAAGTCATCAAAAACAAATAATATACTTGTGATTGATTTATCTATCAAAACTGATTATATTATTATTTTTCCGTTATACTTAAGTTGTGTAACAAGAAACTACTTAAGGTACTTCCTCAATGCAGAGTCAGTGTTTGCTTTTTACTTTGAGATTTTTAAATCTTCCAAAACACAAATTTAAAGTTTAAAACTGACATCCTCATGGGATGGTGGTGTTCCACATTGAATAATTCCATGCCAACTTGGAAATATACAAAAAGGTTTATAGGGTCATACTCAGAAGATTAACTCTCTCGACGAAAAAGTTTGACAAATAATTATGAATAGTTAGGACCCTTTCATGTTGCTGACTTAGTCGCATTATTCAGTCGTTAGTTGTTGATTTTTTTCACATTGAAGCTGCTGCATAGCTTACATACAAAATACTGTCCCCCACAATCGTACTAGTTGCCAGTTGAAGTTGCTGAGTCTGAATGGAGCCTAATAATCTCCACCAAATTATAGATACAATTTCCTGACATTGCAAACCAAGATCAGTTCTTTAATCATTATATTACTACTCGCCCAACACCGAACTCCATTGATACACGCGAATATCTCATATCCATCGCCCACCTCAATCAAAACCAGATCTTAAAAAAATTGTCTCTAACTACGCGAAAGCCGGTCCGACTTGCTGGTTATTCATTTTTTCTAAACCGCCGACTGGCGTCTGTGTTTTCCCAGTACAAACTCCTAACTACCCCACTTAGAATAACGAGCGGGAATGCGTTTGTTAATTCTTCATTTTTACCAAGCCTATGAAAAGCATAGGCCGTTACGTCGAACACAATTAAAACTAAAGAAAGCGCCATAAACCAGACAGCCATTCCTCGAATGAGTCACCTCATCGCGAGAACATTTAGTTAAACAATTCCAATATATTGTTCTGACATCTTTCCTACGGACACATAACGAGACGGCGCGAAAAGAAACCGCTTGGAGTTCACAAGGCCATTTGTGGTCCTCCAGCAATATTTAATCAGTGTTCGATCGTATAGAACCCTCTAAAACCTCTTCAACGACAAGTTACTAGCATCAAAAGAATGACAACACACGACTTTACTCTGCTGATCCTCATTTAATGATACCGCGGCAGAATGTTAACGTCGGTGATCGATATCAGGGAACGCAGCTTCCCCGCTATACTGAAGCACGACTGCACAAAGGAATGCTGTAGTTGGACCCTTTAACCCTTTAAGGCTAAGAGCTTGGGAATAATGCTCTAGATATCTCCAAAGCTTCCGTCCGAGTATGGAGCCCGACTCTGATCACTAAAGTCCAAACTACTTTTAAAAATGTGAATTGAAAATTTCCTTTCTTGCGGTTCACTTAAGGCTTAAACAATATCTGGTGTCAAATTTAAACCCTCTACTATCCCTGCCGTTGTGCGCCATCTCTAAAATTTATCACTCGCCTTATCTCTGAACTTTTAAGCGACCGCCTTTAAGTTTCTTCAACACACTCCACAATTACTCGTTACTTTTAGTTTTTCGGCTATTAAACCCAGGCACATTATTTTTATTATCGTCAACTTATCTGATTTGCCGTTTCTTGACCACCTCTACTTACCTTCGAAATGAAGATCACTTGACTCTCTTCCAGGATCTGGATGGGGAACAAAATTGTCATTGCGTTATCCATGCCTGGTGACTATAAGGGAAGAATCTGTTCTCTGCCTAATGCTAATGCACTTTTTCTGTGGTGAAGGTTGAACAGGTTCTCTCTCATGATACTGCTGCCTCCGCCCGCATCCGCCAAACTGTCTGTCTGGATCACTTTGTTCCAACTTGGGAGATTGGTAATCAAGGACTTTGTCTATGCAGCGTCTCCTCGCCTACTGCAGGTGGTTGGCAAAGTTGCTTAGAGAGAATGTTGCTAGGCTTGGCCGCATTGGCCAGATGCTCTATTAGATGGAGAGAAAGGGGTTTTGAAAATAATATATAAAAATTTTTGTAATGAAATTATTATACTTTTCTATAATGTTGATTTTTTAATGAAAGTGTGAACAAATTCTTTTTTTAAAACCTAAAATTGTTTTTACATTTTTTTTTTGTTTTTTTTTATTTCGATTTTTATTTTTATGTTCTTCAGTATTTTTTCACTCCTTTCATTTTCATTTGTTTTTTCATTTCGTGTTTTTCACAGCCGCGTAATTAGGGGCCCGGAACAGCACTACTTTCTGGCCCAGACCAAAAATCTAATATCTATTCTAATTAGAATATCCCTAGAGACAGTTGTAAAGAAATAGGTAATCCACAATTTTGTGATGGCCGCCATATTGGATTTAAAATGACATAACATAGCTTACTGTATTCTACTTGTCATTCTTTTTCATTTGATACCCATGTCGGGCGGTTGTAAAGAAAAAGATAATCCGCCATTTTGTGGTGGTCGCCATATTGGATTTAAAATGTCGTCACATAGATTACTGTATTCTACTCGTCATACTCTTTCATTTGATACCCATGTCGGGGGCGTAGTAAAGAAAAGAGTACTCAGTACTCAGAGTAACGAGTAGAACCCAAGGTGTGTGCCAAATTTGAGCATCACCGGATATCGGAAATAGTGATGAGCAAGACTCATATTGCAGTGGTCTTGCATTCTTCCCTGCTTTTGCACATTTAGCAAGACCAAAGCAAAACCAAGACAAGACAGGACAAGACAAGACTGCAAGATTAAGATAGCAAGATTTTTTGGTCATCACTAAGTGCCAAAAGTCTTGCAGTGGTGAGCAATAAGTCTGCAAGAAGTCTTGCAGCCTTGTTCTTGCAAAATTTCTTGCAGGCTTAGCACATTTAGCAAAATCAAGACAAGACAAGACTTTTTGCTCATCACTGCCAGACTTTTGGCCCTTAATGATGACCAAAAGGTCTTGCTATCTTGATCTTGCAGTCTTGTTTTGTCCTGCCTTTTCTTGGTTTGCTTTGGCTAAATTTGCAAGACCCCACATCCCCTCTACATATTAAAAACAAAATTGGAAGGGTTACAGATGGGTTTCAAAACTCGGCTCTATCTCTCCGTCTATAGGATCCTCCATTTCATACCCATAATGAAGTTAATATTTAGAGTTAGTATGTCGAAAAAACATCTGCATATTATCTCTATCTACAATTGATCTGCAGGCACCACGACATTTTGTCTTTCAACTCTATAATTGGTTCCTGTACTGCGGTGTTAGGTTGTGCCATGGCTGGCATTGTATCATTCGCCTACGGCTGCAGTTGTTAGCGGCTAAGGCTGCGGTTGTTAGCATCCTTTCCACCTCGATAATTGTCAGTTCATCTAGTCTTACACTGATCACTTCGCTGGTTGCCGATCTGATCTTCGCATCTCCTAGCTCAAATTGAGGCAGGTGATCAGCTTTTTCAACTACCTACAGAAACTCGTCGCTGATTAGCAATAGTAACGCACCGCTGTTCTACTGGCGTTCCTCGACCTTGAGAACTTTCTAGACACCCATAGTCATCTCCCTATAATGGTGCCCGAGTTACTCGATCAGTTTGTTTGATCCCTCCTCCTTCTTAAGGAATCTGGTTCTCGATGACACCCTTCTAGAGATATCTTCTTTGGCGCAATAAGGCCCAACAGGACTCCTGCCATAAATTCCTTAGAGAAGCGAATCTTGCACTTGATCCCTCTAAAACCCTGCAATACGCAGCGGGCGCTTTGTCTGAACTCGTTTCATCACGTATTTTGTCACCAGTTTTGCTTCAGTGTCAATCCACAGATGATTCGGGAATCTGGTGGTCTTTAGGTTGTCATCAATGAATGACAGTAGAAGGTTGCCCCTAACCATGTCACTCAGTGGCCTCCTTATTACTTGTCTGGTTAGTTTCTACACCTTTTCCAATTTTAATTCAGAAAGCATCAATTGTAATTCAGATTTGTCAATTGTAATTCAGAAAGTATCAATTGTAATTTAGAAAGTATCAAATGTAATTTAGATTACATCTTCTTCGATGGCTCTACGGCCCAATTCGAGCCTTGGCCTCCATCAGCTTCTTCCTCCAGATCTCTCTCTGTTGCGCATTTGGCCTCCACTCTCTGATGTTGAGGAGTTTTGCTGCATCAGCCTTAACACTGTCTTCCCACCTTGACCGTGGTTTGCCAACTGCTCTTTTGGCATTTGGTAGTAAATACAGGGCTTTATTTGGTATCCTTGAGTCATCCATTCTTTGGACATGGCCGGCCCAACGTAAGCGCAGTAGCTTGGCATGTGTTGGAAGTTTACACTCTTTGTATAGGTCATACAATTCGTGATTGTAGCGTATTCTCCATGCGTTATCTTCATTGATTGGGCCGTATATTCTTCGGAGAACCTTCCTCTCAAATATATCCATCTTATCTACGGACTTTTGGGAGATTCTCCATGCTTCACACCGTATGATCGTTTTGTTTCTGGTTATGAGTATATGGTCTATTTGATTGCAGTATCTTTCGCTGGGAGATTGCCAGGTGTATTTGTGGATGTCTTTTCTTGGGAAATATGTTGAGCTGACGATCATATTTTTGCTCATTGCAAAATCGATAACACGTTGCCCTTTATCGTTTGATGTTTCGTGGAGACCAATGGCCGGTCTGTGCCAGTTCTCTCTTCCAATTTTGGCGTTGAGGTCTGCTGTCACCATTTTCATGTCATTGGAAGGCGCCGTATCATACGCGTGTTCGAGCTTATAATATAAAGTGTCCTTTGTCGGGTCCGCTTTCTCTTCCGTCTCCGCATGTGCTGCAATTGGATGAATGTTGAATTTTTCTGAATTACAATTGATACTTTCTGAATTATAATTGATACTTTCTGAATTACAATTGGAAAAGGTATAGTATACCCACTTCCCCGGCCAGGACTGATCTTGCAAGTTTCTTTGTTTTGGAGCGTTATTAGAGGGTACCGAAGTGTCCTCATGGAACCGCTTTGCCTAGCAGCTGTCGTTCCTGCCATCCTTGCGCTCTAGAGTACCATCCAGTTTTTATGGACGGCCTGGTATTTGGCTTTGTTGGTCCTGTCCCTATGAGGGAAGGTACCCACGATCTCAATCTTGCCAAGAATGAAGAAGGCGCAATTGTGTCTTCGACATTTGCGACCTTTGCTTCGTGTCACTACTGAAGCATGAGACTATATTTTGCCTTCGGAGTAGAGTGGTCTCGCAAAACCAGAGCTGAGATTGTCCAACATGGGCAAGCTGTGTCTCCTTAAAGTAGGAGTACCTTATCCAAATTCTTGGTGTTTCTTTTACCACTTTCCGTAGCATTGGCCCAATTTTGTAGATCCATGCCTCCTTCTAAATATTTATATATTCTATTTAGTCCGGGGAAATTGGCATTTAAAGGAGACAAAATTCCAAAACGGCTGAAAATTGGACCAGAGCTTCCTTGGGATTTTTTAAGAAAACAATTTCGGAATCACAAAAAAACAACATGGCCGCCGGAGATATCACTTTTTGGCAAAAAAATCACTCAAAAACTGGTTTTTTTCGAAATTTTTTTTTGATCAGTCAATGAACGTCTGTTGTCATTTTTGCGAAAACCTAACCCTTTCGAAGTTATTCAAGGTCAAAGTTTCAAAAAATCACATTTCGGCCAAAAAAAACTTTGAATAATTCGGAAAGGTCAAGGTTTTCGAAAAAAAATTCAAGAGGGGTATTTTGTAGGCAATAATGTTTTGTATTGACTGATCAAAAAAAAATTTCGAAAAAAACCAGTTTTTGAGTAATTTTTTTGCCAAAAAGTGATATCTCCGGCGGCCATGTTGTTTTTTTGTGATTCCGAAATTGTTTTCTTAAAAAATCCCAAGGAAGCTGTGGTCCAATTTTCAGCCATTTTGGAATTTTGTCTCCTTTCGTGCGTTTTTTTTGCTAATTTTCCCGGACTAATTGCTTTAAGATTGATATCTTATATCCAAAAAATCGTTATTTCCTTACCTATATTAGTCACAATCACGATATGATAGGAGTACACACAACGTTATCGATCATTTATTTGTTTTTTACTCAACGTTTTTGTGAAGTACTTCTTATATCACTGCATAACTACTTTTCACTATCATAAAATAAATTCCCGCAAAGACTTTTCCTACTCTTGAAGCTATTGATAACAATATTTACATTTTGTGCATTTTTCCGAAAATAATTTGTTTTAAAAGAATCAGGAACAATTCACTGCACGTTCAGTTACTTCCCAACCATGGCGCAGGTATTTTATATAATTTTCGCGATATTTGTGGTGGGCGCAGCACAAGCGGCTGTTAACAGGAATTGCTACAAGTGCAAAGGCATAAATTGCCAAAGGACAAAATTATCAAAAAGCGAAACTTGTTTAGATCCTTTGGATATTTGCGTTACAGTCTTCAATGGATGTGAGTAGTTTCTATAGAATCATTATTAAAAAAGTTCTTTTTTTATTTATGGTGAAATTATCCTTAAATTCAGTTACTGTCGAGCAGCGAGGCTGTTTTCTTGAAGTACCAATTGAATTGAGGGCAAAATGTGAAGGGAGAAACAATTTGGAGTGTCATAAATGCAATGAAAATCTCTGCAATAATCAAGGACGAGATGATTTCCGATGTCTGCAATGCAATTCAACCACGGTATATGAAATTTATATAAAAGTGTTTTCTTAATGTAGACAAAAACTAACTAATGCAATTGAAACAGGAGCCAAAATGTTCAACGGATCCGGGATCTCTTGAGCCAGTTCGATGTCCTGCGCCAACTACACCAAATTCTTATTGTTACGTAGAATCTTCAGGATCTACGGTTACAAGGGGTTGTGCAACTGATCTAAGAAAGCAGAAGTCTTGCTTCAATAGTAACAATTGCATGCTTTGTTTGCCAGGCGATTTAAGGGGATGTAATAAAGTTAAATTTCCAGCATAAAATTCAGCTAAATTTAAATTTTATAATTTTTATGTAATTCTCAAATCATAATAATCATAAATAATTAATCTTGATTTTAGTTTTCTTGGTAACGCCTATACATTTCAAGAAAGATTTTATTTCTTTTATTAAGATTGTTCCTTGAAGTTTCGTTCTGTCATGTTTTTTAGTAGGATTTAAACAAAGCCACAGAGGATATTCTTTTTGTGAAAGTTACATGCTGTTGGCGTAATCCTTTGTAGGTTTTTATTTGAACAGGAAACAGATAATAAATAGGATTGAGTGCAGTAGTTTTATGGTAGCTCAATGGGTTTTTGGAGACGTAAACGGTTGCTGATATGGTATTGGTATTACATTCGATGCCATTCAATACGATTTAACGTCCAGAAAGAAAATTAAAACCAGTACCAGCTTAGGGTCTAGTCAACGTTGCCATAATCTGTCGAAAGCATAGAAGATAAGCTGGCTCTACACGATGCGGTAAACGTTTCATTCAAATGTTGGCTTCCAACGATTGAGTCAACATCGACATCAGCCCGAATGTGTCCAAACACGAATATTGGACACTCGTAGCATCGGCCACACGATGGGTCCTACCATCAAGCGTCCAACGTTGGAGGGTGCTCTAGCGTCGTGTAGAGCCGGCTATATCTTAAGCAACGAGATGAGACTCACCCACGGTATACAGAAACGAGGTAATGTAAAAGAGAATACCGTTTTAGTGCGACGTCACTCGGCGACCTCTTCCATCGAAATTGTTGTTGTTGTTTTTCTGCATTAGGTCGCCGGATGACGTCACCTTTTTCTACGATATTCGAAGCTGTCAGTCACTTTTACATTACCTTGTTTCTGTATACCGTGAGACTCACCAAAACGTTGAATGATTTGGTTGAAGTTCTCAGTCAAGCACACAAGAAGGTCGGCAGAAGATATTTTTAGCCTACAACCGTAGTTCTGTAAGATTTGTTTGCTTTCAAGATATTCGCCAAGCCTTTTATAGATTCTTGTCTCTGTCCGCCCTTGGATTGGCCAACTTTAAGCGGTTCCTTCGTGTGCTGTCTCTTAACGAGGCCAAGGAATTGTTAGGGTGCAGTAGGAAGGAAGTCAGGACACTTGTTGGCTTGATTACCGGAACAAGTTCCCTGAATTACCACTTATAGAAGATCGGTAGGGCGGAGGACCCCATCTGTAGTCTGCTCTTCATGTTATCAGTGAGTGCCGCGCGAACAGTCAATTGCTCTAATGCCGGATTCATCGTTGCGGATGAGTCGCGCCGCACAAATTTCCCAAAAAGAGAATCGGCTGAACTACGGTTGTGGATAAAGCGTGCCGCAGATTTTGTATAATTTGACATTTGTCAAAGATTTGTTGGTAAAATCATAAAAAATTCGTAGAATCTTGAAAAATCTTGTTTCGAGACTACGGGCTGAAGTATTTTTATATATTCCATACAAATTTTTTATAGAAACTAACAATATTTCATCAAATGGCATTCATTGACATAAAACATATGATTTTCTTGACAATTTAAAAAATCCACCGCACAAAAGTTGAAGTTGGTTCAACTTTTTTCCAGAGAGGAAAAAAAATCACAAAAATTTCCCATAATTGAGAAATGCTCAATTTCTCATACAAAAAGTATGCGCGCGCATAAAGGTGAAACCCCAATGTAGGCTTGGCTTGCTTGAACTTGGTGAGCTTTTCAGGTACCACGTGCCGAAGCAAAACAAGCCCAACAAGCCAAAGCAAAACAAATCCAAATACACGCTTTGCTTTAGTTACTTTACAGTTTGCTTTTTATGAGCACAGGAAATAGAAATAGAACACGAAAGTGGTAAGAGGTATGAATTTTGCGGAATTTTTCCTTTGGAATGGACATTATTGTTTCATAGAAAGAACAAAGGATCGAATGTAAATATCTATTGTTGTGTAGAGTGATAAAGAAGCACAAATGGTTTATGGCATTAACTGTTCAAACATTTACGAGAAATTTGTTAAAATGGGATATAGAAATAGTTGTTTCAGATTAATTTTGAACTCTTAAATATTTATAGTTAATGTTATTCCCAAAAAAATAATTTCTTTATGAAATAAATTTTCTCAAACCTCAACATACATTTATTTCTCAAATAAAATTCGCAAAATAAATATTAAACGAACGCGAAAGCATACAAAGCATCAAAAAATTGAACATTGGTCATTTCGAGCTTTGCTTTGCTTTGCTTTGGCTTTGCTTTGCTTTGGCTTTGCTTTGGCTTTGCCGCTTTGTCATTTGGTTTTGTCCCATAACAAAGCACTGGTTTATTTGATATGCCAAAGCAAAGCAAAGCACTAAAGCAAGCTAAGCCTACATTGGGGTTTCACCTTAAGTGCAGCACAACTCATCCGCAAGGATGAATCCGGCATAACTGTCAAATGTAAGGGACAAGCCACTTGGCAGGCTGATGAACCTTTTGAGCCCACAACGCTATATGGGGATTTACTCGAGGGTCGTCGTGGGGACCTATTGGATTTTGAAGATTAGATGGTAGAAAGAGAAAAAGGTTATATGATGTACACCCTTTGATCAGTGGGGGGAGCGTCTACAGGCTTTTAAAAATGTAAAAAAAAACAGTCACATGGAAATATGTACTCGAGCGTGTCAGATATTAATAGTGTATATGCCCTACGTGTCTCTGATGACGAAGGTATATTAATCTGCCGGTTTGTATGGTGGGAGCGGCCGTACGGAAGGGTTAAAAATGGGTGAAAAAATTTACTCGAGCGCGTCAGATATTCAGAGGGGATGTTAAGAGAATCCGAACAAAGCTCCCAATCAAAAGACGATTTGGATGGGACGCAAGCTCGTGTCGGCTTTTTGAAAATGCAAAAAAATCGCCGACACTCGAGCCCGTCAGATTTTTATACATGATTTTTTTTAAAAATTTTATTTTATTATTTTACCCAAATAGTAGAGGGAAATTAAACTGGCCCTTGAAAACACAAAAAAATTTCAATTTTTCAATTTTTTGCCTTTTTTTTCATAGTTGGCAAGTAGCTTTTCATAATAAGCAAAACGCAAAAAATTGAAAATTGAAATTTTTTAGTGTTTTCGAAGGCCTAAAATGGGCATTTCAAATAAAGTAACGAAGTATTGCGTATGCTCACACGAAAGTACATAAAAAACCTACAATTTAAAAAAAAATATTTAACCGTACGATGATTAGGCATAAAATGGCGGCAATTTTAATTTTTTTTCGAAAACTGCCAATTTTTGCTGTAAAAAGCGAAATTTTTTTTTGAAATTTCAACCACGTATTTATAGCATCAAAGTACATCTTTTCTCCAATTTTTATCAAAATCCGACCTTTTTCCCGTTATTTATTGCATTTTTAGTAAAATAAAACAAAATTTCATACATTTTGGTTTTTTGAGGTTAGGATTCATTTTTAAAGTATTTATACCGAATCAGTTCGATAGTCTATTCATTTACGAGTATTTTCCAATTTTTTTTATTGTTCTACGACCAACAGAACTGGAGATATTAAAAAAATAGTGTAGCAATGCACTCAAAATGCATCAAAAATGGACATTTATGCAATTTTCTCGTGCAGCACAGGGCCGATTTTGCAGAAATTTTTTTTTTCGCTTTATCTTAACATATGTAAAGAAAAAAAACAAAAAATCCAACTTCCCAACTACATCACTATCATATGACAATTTCCCTCTACTAAAAATATATTATTGATTTATTATTTATAACTTCTTTATTTATAACTATATACTGGATTCAGAAAAAATTAGTAAAATAAAATAAAATAAAAATAGTTTCCCGAAAAACCTCAAAGCGAAAGGAAGCGAAACGCTATTGTTAAAAGTGACAGTGATATAATTATTTAAACCCATAATGTCATCTGCATCAGATGGCATTATAAACCTCTATACGGAATCGATTGATCCGGAATATTTAAAGTTACAGTCAAATCAAACAACTCAACACCTATTAGCAGTATTGAGATCGGTAAGACAATCACCCAAATTTTCGATGAATATCAAACATACATAAATGAAATAAAAAAAATAAGCAGAAATACTAGTCCAGTCAATGAAGGCAAAATACGGCGAAACCTCATGATTCTGTGAAACAGCACCGATTTGCACAAAAATTTGGATTTAGGTTCTACTTACCCTCTACTTCAAAGTTGGCTTCGTGCGGGTTGTTGCTTTTTAACCTAAAACCACCCCTATTCGAAAACAATTTTAGAATTGTAGATTCGAGCGTGTAAACGATTGAAAACATTTTTAAATAAGTTGAATGAACGTCAATTGTCATTAAGGGACATAATTTATGATTTATTAAACAGTTTCGATCCCTAAAAGCCATCCCCTAGAATTGTTATCATTAAAAAATAATGTTGAAAATGTTATTCAGCAACTTGCAATGATTTATTCATGTAGTGATATTAAATTAAGATTTCTTTACTATTTTAATTTTTATCATTTATTCATAAGTTTCAACCCTTAAAAATCACCCCTTGCAAAAAAATTTTTGATTTTGATTACAATTTTTTTTTTATTACAAACATAAATAATCAAAACTCACGTCTTCCTTTACCTCTTCATCCTCATTCCTTTCCACGTCCACCTCATTCTCGTTTTCCTCCTCGTCCTCCTCTTGGTCCATAACCCATGTAGGGTTTAACAATTGGCCCAGTAATGGACCAGTACTGGGTGCCAGTTAGCCAGTAATGGCGCAACAACACCACCTACGACTGGCCCATTACAGCAAAACTGCTGGATGATAACTTCGGCCCAATACTGGCCACTAGCCACGTTGTACTAGGGTATACCCAGACTAACTAATTGCTCCTTTAATCCCTCATGGGACATAGGGCGGAAACAGTTGCCCTCCAGCGGACTCTGTTTTGCGCGACAGCTCTCAGCTCTGACCAGGATCTCCCGGTTGTTGCGGCCTCTGATAATAGGGTTCTCCTCCACGTTGTTCTAGGTCTTCCGACTCGACGGGTTCCTTGCGGATTCCAGTCGAGGGCCTGTTTGGCTAGATTCTCGTTTTCGCGTCGCAAGGTGTGGCCAATCCAATTCCATTTCCTTCGCCTGATTTGGTCGTCTATCCTTTCTTGGCCGGCACGGCGCCATAGTTCTTCATTTGAAATTCTATCTTGCCAGCGGATTTTTAGGATACGACGTAGGCATCTGTTGATGAAAACTTGTAGGCGCCCTGTGATGAATTGGGTGACTTTCCATGTTTCGCAACCGTACAAAAGAACTGCCTTAACGTTGGAGTTGAACAGCCGCAATTTGGTGTTAATTGAGATCTCTGTTGATCTCCATATGTGAAACAGGCATGCATATGCGCTTCTTGCTTTATTTATTCTGGAACTGACATCTTCTTCTGTACCGCCGTTTTCGGTAATAATACTACCGAGGTAACAGAATTTGTCTACCAGTTCCACGTCACGGTTATTTAGGGCTGTCCGTTCAAGGGTGTTTGCATTTATCCGCATTTCTTTTGTTTTAGTCGGATTTAACCTTAAGCCCGCCGAGCTACTTTCTGTTGCCAATTTGTTTAACATGTTTTTGAGGTTCTGGTGTCTGTGGGCCAGCAAACAGATATGATCCGCGTAGTCGAGATCCTTAAGGCGGTCTAACAATCCCCATTGTATGCCACCTGTTCCTCTATCTAGAGCGCTGACAATAATGTCGTTTATTACTATAAGAAATAGTAATGGTGAAAGTAGACATCCTTGTCGTACTCCTGAGCTCACCTCAAAGCTGTCGGATAATTTTCCATTATGGAGAACTCTGCATTTGGAATTGTTGTATAGAGCTTTTATCAATTCTATTATTTTGTCCGGCAGTCCACGTTTCCGTAGAGCTCGCCATATAAAGCTCCTATTGACCGAGTCGAACGCTTTCTCATAGTCTACGAAAGCAAGGTAAAGGGCGGATCGGAATTCAGTAGACTGCTCCACTATGATTCTCAAGGTGTTAATATGGTCTATGCAGGAGCGGCCCTTTCTGAATCCAGCCTGCTGTCTTCTAAGCGTTCGATCTACTGCCTCTCTTATCCTAGATAGTAATATATGGGACAAGATTTTTCCGACCGTAGATAATAAACAGATGCCTCTCCAGTTGTCACATATTGTTAGGTCCCCCTTTTTTGGTATTTTGACTATGATACCTTCCGTCCAATCCTCCGGAAAGGTACAGGTGTTCCATGCTATTTCCTTGAGTCGGCTTTCAACAATTCTGGCGGGATGCCATCTTTTCCAGCTGCTTTACCATTGGCCATTGCATGAATTGCGGTTACTATTTCTGTCTTGGATGGTGCACGAGTGGCGATTCTTATTGGCTGTGCATTGTTGTTATTTTCTTCAGGTTCCTGCGAAAAAGAACCATTCAGGGCGGCGAAGAAGTAGTCTCTCCATCTTTGGAGTTGCTCCTCGTCGCTGCACAGCAGCCTTCCATCCGCACTCTTTACGGCATGCTTTTTAGTAGAGTGCTTTCGCGAGAGCTGCTTAGTAATTTGGTACAGCACCTTACTGTTGCCTGTGTTTGCCGCGTTTTCCGCTTTCTCGTATACCCAGACACCTGATATCAACTTAAGCTAGTATTAGAAGAAACTTAGGTTTCACTAAGTTCTAGCAAAGGGAGAAAGGCGTGGAGGAGCAAATGGTATTCAATAGAGAAGAGCTCGAATCAAGCCCACGAATATTACAAAAATCAAAACAAATCTTTTTGTATCGGGTCTTGACTTCCGTAATAGGCTTTCTGTTACAACAGGCTAAGCCATTAGAACATGTACATTATGGTATGTATATGCATTGGACCTTTGTACTAAACATGGTACTATATGCAGTATACAGGTGCAGATTCAATGGGGGGGGGGGGGGGTGACGGCCCCCCCCAAAAGCGTTCGCTGTTCAAAAAACAAAATTGACCCAACTAAAAAAAGAAAAACAAAAAATGACCAAACGACCAAAACCGACCGAACTTTTTTGCAAATTAAAAAAAACGACCTTAAAAAATGACCTTCAATTTCAACAACAGATTGATCTACATATACTCTTTCTTTATGTTTTGATGTGCAAACTCTGAGGTTAGCTGCACTTACAAGAAAGGGCGCGCACGTTTGTTTCTAATCCACCAGAAAATTCGGTTAGTTTTGTTCGTTTTCTTAATTTTGTTTTTGTTTTTTCTTCTTTTTCTTAAATGGCGCTACAGTCTTTGCAGGACTCGGGCCTCTCGAAGTCTCCCCTTCCAGTCGTCTCTACGTCTTTCTAGCTCTCTCCAATTTATTATACGAAGTTTCCGTATATCTGCTAGCACGTCATCCATCCACCTATTTCTTATTCGTCCCACTCTTCTCCTTCCTGAAGCTCGTACAACGTGTCCGAGCCATCGCAGTCCATTCAGTCTTGTGTATGTAGCTATATTTATTTCGTCATACATTTCTTGAAGTTCTTCGTTTGCTCTAATATGCCATTCGTTTTGGTTAACCCTTACAGGACCAAATATTCTTCTTAAGGCCACACATCGGGAGTTTTGAGTAAAATTAACACGTTTTTTGAGAGACGATTTAAAAAAAAGTTTAATAGATATAAACAAAATATTTTTTACACATAATTTTACATCAATATAGAATATAAAATTTTTTTTTTTGCAAAATTTTTAATTATTAAAGATGGCGTTAAAGTTGCTGCCTCAAAAAAAAGGTGGAAATCGGCCCGTATCGTAACTCGCTTTAAAAATCGATTAACCACTTTTTCCGTTATCGTGCGGGCCGTTTTGAAAAATTGCGTTTTGAGATAAATGCATTTGAAAGTTCGGAATATGAAAAAAATCAATATTACCTTTTATTTTTGGACTTCGTAACTGTAGAATCTTTATTATTAGCGGGATTTATTTGAAAATTTTTGTACACATTTTTGAATAGTTGTGCATCAATAATCAACAAAACAACAAAAATCGATTTTCAATAAATTTTTTCTCGATGTGTGGCCTTAAGATCTTCCTTTCGAAAATTTTATGCTGATTTTCTGTTTGTTGGGTCAATGTCCAAGCCTCAGACCCGTAGGATAGGACCAGTGATGGATTTACGCTTAGGCCCGCGAGGCCCGGGCCTAGGGCGGCAAAACTTTAGGGGCGGCAAAATGTTAGAGGCTGCAAAATTTATAGAACGATTAAAATTTAAAAATCAATTTAACTTAGGTTTGCTCTGTACTCTGAAGCACTCTGAAAAATGAAGAGATCCAAAGTAGTGCCGGTCGTCCCGTGAGTCTATAAATGGTTTTCAAATTTTTCGTGACGATCGCCAAGGTCGCACTGGTGGTGGTGTTGCTAAATTGTGTTGAAGTCTCAAATGGTTCTGAAAAACTTTTACTTGTCAGTGTTTACTCTCCCCCGGTCTATTTAAACCTGATAATTCCGCTGAACTGGAGGAGACCCTGGAGCATCTTTCTCATACGAATGCTCACATAGTTGTTGCCGGAGAATTTAATGTGAACTTATTAAAATCTTCCAGTCACGAAAAATTCTTCAATCATACAATGCAGACCTTAGGCCTTGTTCAAATGAATACCTTGCCAACCTACTTTAATGCGACGAACCCATCCCTACATGATGTCCTCCTTTGCTGCGAACCTAGTATGATTCTCTTTCAAAATCAAATCTCTCCTCCAAGTTATTTGGACCACAACATCCTATTTGTTAATTACAATTTTCGCGTTGACGCAATTACCAGGAAAACTATAGTGACTCGTGATTTTAAAAATATTAACCGCGATCGGCTCCTGGATCACTGGCAATTGCTTCCCTGGGATAATATTTTTACAGAAGACATAGATGATAAAATTGCTATTGTTGAGGAGTTTACCGTGCAGTTATATGATGAATTTGCACCCCTGCATACTAAATGCTTGAGTGATAAGTCTAAACCATGGTTCTATACTGAAATCAAATCACTTATCGCCGAAAGGGAGTATCAATATCATCGTTTCTGAGTGACATTCATGTTGTCTACTCTTACTAGACTTCTACAAAGCTTTTGATAACGTCAATCACTTCGTCCTTTTACGCAAACTCTCTACACAATTTCGTTTTTCTTCTTTTGCACTTACGCTCATGTATAGCTTTTTAGCTGTTCGTTCACAACAGGTGAAGATTCCCCATTTAATTTCCTCCCCTGCTATGCTTTTTGCTGGCGTTCCCCAAGGATCTATCTTAGGCCCTCTACTGCTTAGTATATATATATAAATGATCTTCCACTAATAGTAAAGCATTCCTACATACATATGTATGCTGATGATGTACAACTCTATTTTAGTGATACTAAAAATCAATTTGAGTAGTGCATAAATAAACTCTCAGAAGATTTGCATAACATAACTCATTGGTCTTCTTTAAATTCTCTAAAACTTAACCCATCTAAATCTCAATGCATCATCTTCTCCAATTCTAACGCGTCATCAACCGACCTCTCCCAAATTACCTTAAATGGGACCCTTGTCGCCTGCGTTAACCGGGTCAAAAATCTCGGTATTGTCTTGAACAGAAATATGACTTTGCTTTATCATGGTAGTCTCTTGTCACAAGCTGTGCGTATGAAGTTGGTTAAAGCTATACTCTTGCCGCACATAATGTATGACCTCTGGGTGTTCCCTTCGATTCATCCTTTAACCGTAAGTTAGAAGTACCCTTTAACAACTGCATACGTTACATTCATAAGCTTCGCAGGTAAGACCACATTTCGGCTCACCGGCACTCAGTTTTTGGATGTTCCTTAAGTGACTACCGAGATTTTAGGGTCTTGTGCTACTACCATAACATCATCAACAACCTCCTATCTAGCTCTCACAGTCCCGCAGAAATAATGCTGATTATCCCCGCTTTCGGCATCTATTGGGGCAACGCTCTTTCTTTGTTCACGTAGCTCAATTGTGGAACTCCATTCCTGTTGAAATACAACGATTTGAATCAGTGTGTACTTTCAAAAGGCGTCTTTTTGAATTTATTTCTGGCAGGACAAACTGAAGCACCTGTATCACTAAGGAATATCTTTTTTTGTTTATTAGTTCTTTATATTTGCCTTTATAAAATCAGATTTAAAATTTGATTTGCAAAAAACCCAATTCAATTTGTCAGTAGAACTGACTTAAAACTACTACCGATAGCGATGTTAAGAGCTTAAGTATAGTCGCGTGAACATGGTCAATGTTGTCTATCCAAGCAAAATTAGTGAAAGAAATCGATTATGAGGATATAATTGGAGTTTTCACCCAAATTAATAAAGCTTTCATTATTCGTAAATTAATGTTTTATTATAAAAAGTATCACTACAAAGCAAAAAGGGTGCCATATCGGACGGGGCCTAGAGCGCAGTCGAGCTTAAATCCGCCACTGGATAGGACTGGGAGGATTAATGTTTTATATAGCCTGACTTTCCATGTTCTTGAAATTTCTTTGTTTTTGAAGACCGGGACTAGTGCAAAATAGGTTTTATTTGCGGCTACGATGCGTCTATGGATGTCGTCCTTTATCTTATTTTCTGCAGTAAACATTGTCCCTAAATAGATAAAATTTTCTAAAATTTCCACACTATGATCATCAAGGCTGATACCTCGCCCTAATGGTTGTCCTCGTTTTAATACGATCATATACTTTGTTTTTGTGTCATTTACTCGTAGATTGAGCTTTGCTGAAATTTCTACAATTTTGAAAAAGGTTCAATTATGACTATGTCATCTGCGAGTTCCTTGTGAAGATGCTATTTGCTCCATTAAGCTGTGTTTCCCTCATTACTGCTTCCAGAGCAATGTTAAAAAGTATTGGTGATATCGCATCTCCTTATCGCAGACCCGATTCTTGAGAGAAGTTGATCGAGTTGCATCCTCGTATTCTCACTTGTGTTTTGCAATCTTTGGTCGTCATTCTGCATAGGTCTATTATTTTTTCGGGAATCCCATTTCATTCATCCTGCTCCACAACTCTCTTTTATTCAGCAGGTCGTAAGCATTCCTGTAGTCTACAAAAAGAAGATGTATATCAATGCTTTCTTCCCAGCATTTTTCAAGTATTTGTCTCATTATGAAAATCTGGTCTGTTGTCGATCTATTCGTTCTAAATCCTGCTTGGTAATCACCAACTTTATCTTCCAAATGTGGTTTCAGTCTATTAAATAAAATATGTGAAAGCGCTTTGTAAGCTGTGTTCACCAAAAAGCCCATTCTTCTGGCAACTTGCTGCTTCTCCATAGTTTTACGATGAGACTATAGCCTGAACCAGATATGACGTGCCGGACCGTACGAAAACTGAACGAATTTGAGCTTAGTTACGGCACTTTGACAGATAGCCCTAAATGAAAATGTAAAGTAACCAGTTGGCAAGTGGAAAATGGATAGAATAAATAAAGATTTATGTGATTTAATTGATTTATTTAACTTGTGGACGGAGTGCAAAAAACTTAGAAGTGCTCGGCAAAAAAACAAGAAAATAAATCGCGAATAAACAAAATGAAAAACAGCCACGGACATTACAGTGTTACATTTGTAAAAATAAAGAAATTTGATTCAGCACAATTTTTTATTCATACAAAAATGAACAAAAATAATTTTGAATTTTTATTGTCCATATGTTTCTTGGTTAAATAATCTAGAAGGCCTTCAATATTTCCTTTATCTGTTTTATGTCATTTACTGCTTCAAATTTATTAAAATGTGAACAAATTTTTTCAATAGCTAACGGATGCTAAGGTTTTGTGCCATTCTTACGGCACCCGTACGTACCATTCGAGAATTTAACAAACATTCGGCAAGCTCATTAAGTCAATTTAGGTCGGTGCCATATGAACACTCATGTTCGTACGTTAGGGTACGTACGGTTACGGTCCGGCACGTCATATCTGGTTCAGGCTTTATGTAAGTAAGGCTTAACTTCTCCCTACCATTTTTTAAGATTTCCAAGGGTGTTTTTTTGTTTTTTAAGGACTAGAAATTTTTTTCCGCCTCTTTTAATTCCGTGATCCCCCACCCAAAACAAAATTCTAGATCCGCGGCTGGCAGTATAAAATATTTACCGAGTATCTGAAAAACGCACTTTGCATTATGGATATGAAAACCGTATTATTTATAAAAAACGATTTATTTAAACTAGTGTAAATTCATAATAAAGAACTACAACAGTAGATGACTAATCATTGCCAAAATTACAACAAATGATAAAACAATCTGTTCAGCACCACTTTTAATAACATCAAATCCATTGCAACGTTCTCTATCCTCAGGTACACAAAGTATACACTCCTTGCTATTGAAACAGGATACCTGATGTTTGGTTGTAGTTGAACATCCTCGTACAACTTTCTTTGTCCTTGTATCAATATAGCAATAAGTTTTTGCAGACGTTGGAATTGGACAACGAGTTGCCTTGATAATTTTCGGATTATCAGCACAGTCAGGGTCCTACATTAAAAATATAAAATCAACAATTTAAGCATGTGTATTAAATATAATCTAATAATAAAAACCTTTGATGAATCACACTCAATACATGTAATGTCCTCTCGACCTAGATTATTGCAGAGATTCCCGCCACATTTAGCACATTCTTTATTGTTCGGATTATGGCATTTTTCTTTAAGCTCATTGGGCATGCTCAGTAGACATCCTCGTGCCTCAACGCCAGCTAAAACACTTAGTGATAAGGAAAACTTTTAAAACAAATTTTCGATAAAAAATTTACTTACATTCTTTGAATATTGTAACGCAAATATCCAAGGAATCAAGGCACTTTTCGACATCATTAAGCGTCGTTCTGTAGCAATTAATTCCTCGGCAATGATAACAGGATCTTGTGTCTGTCATGTTGACAGGTGATCCTTCCTCGTCTGCCGTTAGTATTGGTTTTGAAAAATAAATTAATACAGCACAAATCGCTGCTAATTTTGTAAGTTGTTCCATTTTCACACACTCGGCTACTAGTAAGTGATTAAATCGAATAAGTGGAGACTGCAACTTTATATAACCTTAGATTTTAGTGAGTGATAAAATTACTAATTGCTGATTATCGCGCAGCAGTAGAGGTGCTTAAGTAATAGCAAATTACATGTCCCAATGACTGGCCACGAAGGTTGTGCAAATATGAAATTATTTATGAATTTTTTACTGTGTTTGTAAGTAAATACTTGAAAATGTTGAAGAAGGCCTGAGATATAGTCCAAATGCATTTGATAAAAACACGTAACTTGCATTATCTAATAATTTCAAGTGCAGTTGGGTGGTTAGCTAACCATTGTAGCTAATGATAGAAAATTGGATAGAATATAAAATTGAAAATAATTTATTTTTGCCTGACAATACGCATACAATCGAATTTGAAGCATAAACTTGAAAAAAAAACTTTTTAAAATTTTTTTTATTTTGAGTCGATTTAGGGGTGGTTTTAACCCTTTAGGATCATCCCTTATCATAAAGTTTAGCTTGATTTAGTATAAATCAACCACCTTCGCAAATAAATATTGAAAAAAGTGCATTTTATCGGATAATTTTTCATTATTATTGAAATTATCGCGAAAACCCCTTAAAAAGGGGTGTTTTTTGCGATTTTAAGGGTGACGCCCATATTTTAGGACCGCCGGACCCCGATTTTCGTGATCAGCGACCCAAAATCCTTATAGGGTTCGATTTTCTTAATGGTGTTATGTTGGAACACCCCTCCCCCCCGTTTTGAATGGACTAAAATATTGATGAGCTGTGGAGTACAAAAAGGAAAGCTGCGGAAGTGAGCATCAGTTATGTCCAAAGAAATCGAGGACACAACCTGCAGAAAAATAGAACGCAGGAGGCTCCTAAAAATAACGTGAATCTACAAGCGACCGGGAAACGCGCAAACATAGGCAACAGTAAGATGCTGTACCAAATTACTAAACAGCTCTCGTGAAAGCACTCTACTTAGAAGCATTGGCGTAACTAGGGGGGGCAGGGCAGGGAACCTTACGTTTAAGGCCGATTCACACCGACGCGTTTGCGTATGCGATTGGGTTTGCGATGTCTATTACGATGGCGATTGCGATCAAGGACTTTCACACTGACGCGATGCAATCGCGAATCGAAAATTAAATAATCAGTTAGCAAGAGCGAAATTAAACAACATGTGTTCTTGGCACGAAAAAAGAGGCGTTGCTACTACTAGCGCTTTACGAAGATGAAGAAGAATTGTATTTAATTGTATAATTAAAATATTTTTAGAATAATAATTTTTTTCGGTTTTCAGAACTAAGAAAAGAATTTGGGTCCACAATATAGATATTGATGGAGCCTTAAAAGTAGAATTCCCTATTTTATTTTGGAATTTAAAAAAAGATCCAAGACCATATTGGCGCGGCCATTTTGAATTTATAAGTTCTAATCATAAATTCGTTATTTGCTGCGATTTGCTATGATTTTCATGGAAATCGGAATACAATTGGCAAATTCATATTTGGGTGGCAAAATTTCGAAGCTCTTTTTAGAGCACACATACACGCATACATAAAGAAACTTTTTTTTATTAATATAGGTTTCCTCCCATATTTTATCTTTTTTTTAACATTCTTGTATTCTGCGTGTGATAAATCAAATAGAATCGGATATATTTTCAGTTTCAATAAAAATTTCGGTCGACGTATCCATGTTGTTTCAATGATTTTCCAACACGCGATGTGCGATCAAATGCCGCCGGACGCGTTCCCAAAACTGAACGCGACAGGAATAGCTGAACGCTAGCGATCTGCGTTCCCGATGTGCACTCCTAATTTAAACTGCCTTGTTGCGATTGATCGCGATCGCACTTGAAACGCAATCGCATTCGCGAACGCGGCGGTGTGAATCGGCCTTTAAACTCTAACATGTTGAACGACTACATTCCTACGGTGGCTTAAAGGGTCTATAGAGGTGCGAAAGGTGCCATCACCAATGAGTTTGCCGCACGATTTTGCACCTTGTCGAGGAAAGCCAAGGTGGTTTTTGGTGCGCCTGCCCAAATATACGAATTATATTCAAGGCGGTCCCGAATGTAGGATTTGTAGATTGTAGCCAGGGCGGCTGGCTGGATTAGGAACTTTCATCTCTTGAGAAATCCAAGGCATTGGGAGGCTATTTAGAATATGTGATCATTCCATTGCGGAACGTTATGTTTTGAATTTTTAAGTTTTTTTATACATTATTGTAATTATGTTGGTGGTAGAAGATAAAAATGACATGACAAATTACCTCGACTAACTTTTTTTTATGTTTGTACTACGTTTGTACTACGTTTGTCACGTCATGGTGCAAATCTAGAAGTACGCTTAGTACGACGGGAATTGGTTAAAGGTTACCCGAGTAAAAATAAAACTCGCCCGTAGCTAGCAAGCATCAGGTACGCGCACTAGCACACTGATAAAAAAAATTCTTGGCCTAACGCACTTTTTCTTGGTTCAACTCATGTTTTGGATATAACGAAAACAAAATTGTCTCGGGATAAGCAATACTCATAGTCTTGGTTTTATTGTCTTGGATAAAGACAAAAGTTGACTTGAAGTAAAAAAAATACCAAACCGATGATATTATAATTGAAAACAAATCAAGTACTAAAATCGGTCTTAATAGTTGTGATACATTTTTAGAACTTGAAAGTCCGGTAACCGAAAAAAGTCCGATGAATTAAAAATTTAGTTTCTTGAGTAAAAAATTAAACAAATTGTTCGAGAAAGACAGGTCGAAAAATATAAGTATTGAGCAAAGAAATACGATTGCTTGGCTCAAGAATTTCCAGTGTCTTATTCGCGGAAAAAATCGCTCGATTTTCTTTCCGTTTTCACGGCTCTGTCATGCATCTGGGAGATTTATAATTATGCAGAGGTTGTACGGCAACTCTTAACGAAAAAAATGCCATTTTTTAAATTGTCGTAGGATGCTTTCTTACCGATCGCGCACGGTTTTTCCGAAGCACCTATTTTTACATTTTCGCAAATTGTGCGGAAACTTTATATTATTTTGCGACGAAATTTTTTTTACCAAAAACAGTATTAAAAGCTATAATTTAAGCCTCGGACGGATTTCCTACGAATCACACAAGCTGAGAAAGTGAAGGGCGAAAAATCGCGATTTTTTCGAGATAAAAGCGTGTTTTCTCGTAAAGTTTCTAACGGATTTGACTTCAACGACTATCATTTTCTTCGTTTTGTCTCACACTACAACCTCCTATTTTTTGTTTTTCCATTAAAATTTTTTTCCCCTGTTTTTTCTCCGATATATCGGTTTCCCACCTTTCCGATTTTTTTTCGATAACTTCCTACGAACGGATTTTTTCCAAAGTATTTTTTTTTAAAAAACTAGTACTTATACCTGTATTATCCCGTTGAAAAACCAGCCAGGTTATTTTTTTTTCGATCTGAACGTTCTCAGCCTGTACTGCAAAATCAAAAACAATTTGTTGATCTTGAAACTTATTACGCGCTAATACATTATGCATCGCTGTTTAAAAATTCGTTCTTTATAAAAAACAACGAGAACCGTTCGCTGATATTGGCACCCTTTAAGGCTGAACTACAATGTGGCGCTGGCGACAAAAATGTGTACGCAATAATTGGCTGTTTTTCGTAATTTTTCACCTAAGCTTTGCCAAAAACTACCAATAAGCACCAAATAAGGTTAATTTTAGCATCAAACTTGCTAATAACTTCAAAAGTAAAAGCCGTAGGATAAAAATTGTCCGACATTATTGAATGAAAATTGTCCAAGCTTTCCAATTTTTCAAAAAAAAAATATTAGTTAACTACGTATTTTTTGGAGAAAAAGGTGGTTTTATTTGAAATTTTAGTTAAAAAAAACGAAATTTTGATTTTGATGACTCATTGCTCTGGAAGTTGATAGGGTAGAACCTTAACTTTTACAGTTTTAGATAGTTTGGAGTGTTCTGCGTACACTGATACCTTATTCATGATAGCTCATAGGGTTATAAAAATACAGGATAATATGTAAACCTCTACCAAAACAACTTCAAAACACCCTAGCTGCTAAACCGTTACAATTTATCGCCCCCCTTCCATACGATTTTTTGTTCGTCTATCCAAAACCTATCCGCAGCCGGCCGCTTTGTAAACTTAGCGGTATACACCCTGTATATTGGGAAAGAATTACTTTTGAATCTACGTTTTTCGACACTTAAAGCGCCATAACTGGTGCAATATTAGCCCTACGTAAAAAATGATATAACAAAAATTATAGATAATCGTGTGTTCTATAAGTCTTACGAAGGATTTAACAAAAATTATAGATAATCGTGTGTTCTATAAGTCTTACGAAGGATTTAACAAAAATTATAGATAATCGTGTGTTCTATAAGTCTTACGAAGGCTTTTTTCATGTAGAATTAACCATTAACGTAATATAGTGCAAAGAAAGTGATATATGAAGTTTGAAGCACTATTTCTCCGTAGATATTGACTTTACACAAAAAAATCTAAACAAAAATCAGGTTAAATCACTTATTTATCTACAAAAAAGATAATATACATTTTTGTCGTAAAATGCATAGTTTTTGAGATATAGAATTAAACGCTTTTTCCTTCACTGTAAGCTTAGCAAGAGGGTGGGGATGACACCATTTTGAATTCAACCTTATAAAAATATATAAAATCATTTGGTAAAAAAAATCGGTGCGGTATTTTTCGCATTACGAGGGCCTTTTTTTCGACCTATTTATTGGATTATTAAATCCAAGTTACAATCGTCCAGAAAGAGAATAATTTTTGCAATAAGAATTCTTCAGAAATTATTGGTTTTCTGTTTTGTTGAATGATTGAAATTTATTCCTGAGACGATACCAAAGCCCGATTTCTATTTTTTTCTACGTTATTATAAATATGTACGAAAAACAAATTTTGTAACCCATTTCGGTAAAGTAGATCTGACAAATCTAAGTTTCAACCTCTACCGCCCCCTTCCCCCCTTTGCCAACATTTTTTGCAGCCCCCTAAAAAAAATCTGCCGGCGCCTATGATTTAGTCCTTGTATTTTTCAAACAACGATGCTTATTTCTTAGTGAACACTATGCCTTTAGGAAATTAATTGTTTTATTTACAATTTATCTTGTTTATTTATGTAATTAGGAAAGATATTTGATTGAAATCATCTATCGAGATTAAGCACAACCACAACCAATATATATCTTATTAAAAAAGCACAGGTTCTCTAAATAAATTGCATTAACACTTGCTATAAGATAAACATTGTGTTTTTGGGGATTTTTTTGCAGTTGATCCTTGTCGTTTCCACACGTGACTGCTATTATCTAACTTAAATTAAATTAACGGATGACCGCACATATAACCAGATAATTCCCCGTTTTGATTTCATTGTTATACTAGATTTGCCATGCCATAGTTTTTTAGCAATAAATGCCTCAATTTATAAAAACCATATTTATATGTGTATATTTCTTTCTGTAAACGGTTCAACTTTTGATCAAAATATCGTAATTGTACGTGCGTTCAATGGAAGAAATTTGGGGTATAAGCTAGAGATTGATTCTGTTAGAGGAAAATCGTAAGGGAGACCAATGCTCTAGATGGGACTGTAATGCCACGGTGTATTAAGAGATGGTAAAATGTAGCTCCAAGAAAACGTATAAGTTTACCATTTGTCATACACGCATACTTCTTGATAAATATCAACAGATATCGACAGTATGTTAGCAAATATCAAAAAAACAAAAGCTACTCAATTAATTGTTGACAATGCAATCACTCGCTAGAGATATGATTGATTATAAAGAAATACGTAAGTCATCAGCTCGGCTATCATGCGGTCTTGTTTTCTTTTATCACAATCAGGTACAACCCATTATATAAATCAAAGGTGGAAAACGTGTGTTGATAAAAAAAAAATACTCACGCATATCTCCATTCAGCTAAACAGTCACTAAATATTCCACTAAAGACCAATCATTCGTTATTAAATGGAATTATGAAATAGTTACAGTAACTTATTGCATTACGGTCAAAAAATCATTATCTGTGCACTTCTCACGATGATATTAGCTTTGTGGCTTTGTCCCAGCAAGGTAAGTGCACTTTCGTGTTGCACATGCTTCGCTTGCTAAAAACAAGAATAGAGGAGATTGCATGCATGTGTGAATGTGGTCTGTTATTCCTTTGCAGCGCGCGAATAAATCAACATCAACCGCCAAACGCACAGCTCTGTTCCGTTCCGTCGTCGTTGGGAATAGCTGACATAACTGTGCCTGATAATGACTTTCGCTTATCTGATGGCCATAATCATAGTCATTTCGTTACTGGGACGTTTCGGAAGATTTTCAAGTTTATATAGCAAATGGAAAAGTCGCGCTGCAACAACAAGCACCAAACAAGATGCATATAGGAAAGGAATGAGGCCTACACGACGCGCGACGTGCAAGGATTGCGGAAATCTTAGAGATATTCCACCTAAAAGTTGTTTTTAAGGTGGAAGTGGACATGGACAAGAGGCGTCCGCCGCGGACAACTTGTTTCCCCCCTTTTCAAACCAAACATTGTTGCCCCGTTTTTGCGGAGGACCGATGACGGTCTGTAGCTTTGGCTAAATTTAACCGTCGTACATACCTGGATGTAATTAAAACTGCCAGAGAGCAGCTACTGTTGCTGCACATGAGTTGCAATTAGCTCAGGCATCATAGTATAGAAATCGTACCCCTTTGGGAAGAGATGGAGATCGGATTGCATAACATACGTTGGCGTAATTGCAACGGGTTCCTTGAACTTCTCTAGCAAACGATCTTGATTATAACTGTAAGATATGCCATGGAATGGAACTAATTTTGACATTCTTTTCCTTTTGATTTGCAGGGTGGTTTCCGGTTACAGATGCTCGACGAACTTGAGAGGCCCGTTCTGGATTTGACTCCGTCTGTGAATGGTTCTGAGTTTGTCCGAACGGATGCAACGTGAGTATGCGCTTCTTTTATTTGCCATGCACTAGATTTAATTGTGCTAAATGCTAGATTTTTATTTTGTACTTACTCTGCTCTATCATTACAGAGCGCAATCTTTTGAGGTGCATATGCCAACTGACTTTACATGCCCAAATTGTACACTTCGTTTGCTGCGTCAAGCGGACGAATGGTCGAGCGGGTATCGATTTTGGTCTTGTGCTGATATCGATGTGAAGGAACGAAAAGAGTTTAAGGAGCTTTGTTCAGGACATGGCAAATATTATCCGTCAAGGTGTAAATGCAATAAAAATTACTATGGTAGTCGATGTCAATATGGGGACGAGTGCACAACGAATCAAGATTGTGGAGTACAGGGCCAATGCATAGATTTGAAAGGGACATCGTTACCAAAAAAGCAATGTTATTGCAATTTAGGATGGTTTGGTCCAGGATGCAATAAAAGTAAGTACACATGTATTTTATTATTTTACTTATTCTTTATTTTTAATAGTAATAATTTTGATTTGGATCGTTTGTTTACATTCACACTGCACTTAAAACCTCGCTTGAAAGATCAAAAATTTGAAAAAAAATAGGATCGGAAATAAAAGCAACTACGAATTGCTCTTGCGAAATTTATAATGAAAAAATAGAACAGATAAATAGAAAAGTAAACTCGTAATTGTACTCGTTATCAGTTTCGGAGTATGGTCTTACGGAATAGGAATATACATATAAAATTTAATACATTAGTTATTTTCAATTTCAAAAACCTCAGAAGTTGTAGGTTAGGTTTTATTCAAGTCGCCGAGTAAAAATAATTTAGTTAGTTAATTTGCTTAAAAGCAAACACGCGCTCACAACTAGCACTCATAGCGAACAAATGCGCATACCACACGGGTACGCAGCTCCCGCCAGAGGTATGCACGCCCCCGCTGCAGGCATAACCATCTATAAATGCACCCGCATCGGCATAGACGATTCCAAATGCGAGTATCGTTTTACCAAGCAGTCCCCCATACGTACTAACCATGCCCAATGCTGCTTGGCCTACGCAATCGAACGAGAAACGATAAGTATGCTAATTTCACCATTTATGGTCATCAGGATAATTGCCCGTTTTGGTCGTCTTATATAATTTTTTAATGTCCCAATTTTCCTCCCTATAATCTAGAAAAAGTGTGAGCATACCGTGCCTAGTTTGGGTGCCATACAGGTGATTTGACACTGTACGTGCCTTTTGCAAGCTAGGAGCCTGCGAATGTTATTTTTATTCACGCGTAACGTGTATGTTTCATGCTAGGTGCGGGCCAGTCTTATTTTTACTCAGGCGTACCGTGCCCGTTTCGGGCGCTGTGTAGGCGTTTTGACGAGGTACGTGCCTGTTGCAGGCTAAAAGTTTTATATTTACTCCGGTCAAAATAAATTTGTGATCATTTTCTAGAGTTCTACAGATACTCTTTTACCATACTTATACTTGTAGAATTCGGACCTCTTGAAGTCTCTTCTTCTGGTTTTGTAATTCGTAGTTTTTGAATATCCTTTCCTCCTTTGGTTTTCCTGTTGGTCTACCATTGAAAATTCTTTCATTCATATATTCAACATGTCCATGGCATCGGAGTCCGCCTAACTTTATGCGTGGAACTATATTTATCCCGTCCGCCGTCAAGCTGCTGTCAAGGAACCCTCTTCGTGAAAGTTTACCTCCAAAATAGTTGCAAGGTGCTTGAAGTATTGTAGAGCCTGGCCAGGAAAACAAGAGGGTCTAGTTCTGCCGGGTCCCCGTACACTGGGGTATCGAGAGTAGGGATGTTACGAATGTTCACATTCGCTTATGTGAATGATTCGCATCATTTTAAACATTCGCATCAACATTCGCATTCGCTTCAAGTAATGCGAATGGCGAATGTGTGTAGGTCGTGTCGTGCCTCGTGGAAAACAAAATTAAAATACGACAAATTTACACATCTGGCTCGCAAATATTTGAGCGCTCCCCCGGCCAGGGTTCCGAATGAGCAATTGTTCCGTGCAGCCGGCCTTATATATGAGCCAATTAAGGACCCCATTCACAACAGGCCGTAGCCTTTTAAGCCGGTCAGTAGGTACCGCCCGACGAAGGCCATATATTACTAAAGGCCCGTCTTCACTACGCGGACTTAGATCCCACGCGCTTTTGGCCATATGGCCTTTGACAAAAGCGCGCGTGAGCTTGAGGGTGCGAACAGTTGTAATCGGACATTGAGAAAAAAATCAATTTTCATTTGAAATGCTGTACACGCTTTTGAAAAGCCCGTATTGTGTGGACGTACAATGTACCTTTTTAAGCACAGGCTTTTGTCCGCACAGTTTTGCCGCACTGCCTTTACCATTGACCAAGTCGTAAAAAATTCATAAAACTCTATTTGAAAAAAAAGGCAAAAGCGCGTATGAGCTAAGTCTGCGTAGTGTGGATCCACCATAAGTCTGACTGAGGAATGAAGACTTGAGGAGTACGTCTGACAGGCCGTGGACTGCAGGTTACCTCATGATTCCCTACGTACACACAGGCGAGGACGACATTTAATTCAAGTGCAGTGTTAATTCAAGTGCAAAAATATTCATGGCCTCAACGAAAATTTTAGACTGAATAGAAGTTAAAATCTTCAGGCACGAACTGACGATAAAAACCCATACACAAAGATTTTTGTCATTTTTCTTGGACCGCAGGCCCAGCAGGCCCCATTTAGTTGACAGTATGGGTGGGTGAGTGTGTGGTTATACTTGGCCTCAAGGTGAGAATCCTTCAGGCCATGGCTTGCCGGCGGCCTGTATAGGAATGGGGGCCTTTAGCAATTGCCTCATGGAAATATAATATTCCTCTCTTGAACTTTGACTATTAAATACGAGAAGAAAGAATACCATTACCGCATATAACACTGGTCTATTGTTCTAATATTTTTTCATTATTGTAAGTAATAAAAAAGTTAGACCTTCATTTAATTAAATTTTTTTAATGTTATTCCTAAACATTCGTTTTCGCATTCGCGAATATGAAAAATATCACATTCGTAACATCCCTAATCGAGAGCAATGAAGGTGCAAACCAGCTCGCGAGGCATGGGTCTGAGATGATAAAAGCTAAAGAACTAATAAGACCCTTTACCTTACGGATCGGTAACACTCTAAACAGGATGTGGTAACATCTCAACAACCTAGGACTGTCTCAGAAGAAAGAATGCTGACTCTGCATGGAAGGCGACGAGAATTGTACACATGTTCTCTGTGAATATCCTGCTCTGATCTGGCTAAGAAGAAGAACGTTTATCAGAGAGCTTCCGAACCTCACTCAGGCCCGGCCTTCTTCAACTAAAGACATTTTTGCCTTCGTCCGGACGGCCGCGGTGTTCACCATATGAGTTTGCCCCATTCTCACATAATAATAACATCATTTATGGAGTCCTACTCAAAAAGCCGTTCACAGGCCCATATAGCCCTAGTGGCTTTACTGATGGCATTGTCCATTTGAGCGTTCCAGATCAATCTCTTATCCAGAAATATTCCCGGATATTACACTGAGCCTGAGTACCTAACTGTCGTACCATGAATACAAATATAACCTAGATCTAATGTGTATCAGTTGGAGAAAGGAACCAGGACGACCTTAGTTGGGTTGATTGATAGGCCTTCCGGGGTACACTATCTTTGAACTTCTCGGAGTGCTGTTGTCATGATCTCTGTTTGGCAAGATCATCTGTATAGCCGGTGACATCGAAACCAGATTATAGTAGTCTCTGCCATGGTAGGAGGGGATCAGCAGCTCAGTGAGTCATACACTGAGCTGATAGAAGCGGCGATCTGGTCTGATTTCGAGGCCACAAGCTCAGATCAGTGGGTTTTTTTTAAGAACCAGGGAAGAGGCACGGATGTGTGGGAGACCAATGTCGAATCTGATGTGCAGATAGTCTAACAGTGAGCCATAACACGACAGTTTTTGAGTGTAGCCGCCTGCTAGTGAGGGTGAGGTCCAGAACCTTCTCCCTACTACCGGTGACAAAGCATCCCCTATTTGCAAGCTCTATATTATTCATGGCAAGAAATTCTATAAGAGCACACCTTGCTATTACCTCCACTACTCTTCGATCTAATCATAAAAATTTAACTGTTAAGCCAAGTGTCTACTATAGAGTTTTTTTCGGTAGAGTGTAGAGCTCTACCTGTGGTGTGTACACTATAGCGCGTCTCTACCACTCTACCAGTCCACCGTAGAGCTGCTCTAGAGAAATTTTAAGTAGAGCTCTTCCAAGCGCTGTACAGACTGTGTACACTGCAGATGCGTTTTTCTCTACTGTAGAGTCGTATGGTAGAGCGCGCAACTGCAGCCATGAACTTTTGCATGTCAGAAGTGCGTGCGTACACTTATTGCGTAAAAAATTTAAAGGAAATTAATAGAAATAAAAAAAATAATAAAATGAATTCTCGCCAAAAACAAGTTGCTGCCGTTTTATTTTTGCTCAAAGAAGAGAAAAAGAACGAAAGAAAATGTTGGGAGCGAGATTGGATTGCGAAAAGAAAACAAAACGCTAGAATCTATCGAGAATTACTGAACGAGCTCACGGAAAAAAACATCTGCATACCATAATTTTCTGCGTATGTCCTATTCGAATTTCGAGGCGTTACTGCAAATGGTTACACCGATAAATTGAAAAAAAAGACACACACTTGCAAAAATCGTTTCCAGCCGGAGAAAGATTGGTAGCCACTTTGCGATTTCTTGCTGCAGATACATAAATATTTTCGAGTGGAATTTAGAGAGAAAAACTCTATCAAACATGCTTGAGATAGAGCGTAGAGCAGATGTAGAGCTCTACCAAACACCAAAAAATTGCGTATACAATATACTATAGAGTTTTTTAGTAG
This sequence comes from Thereva nobilitata, assembly GCA_963855945.1. Classification (NCBI taxonomy): domain Eukaryota; kingdom Metazoa; phylum Arthropoda; class Insecta; order Diptera; family Therevidae; genus Thereva; species Thereva nobilitata. Next base: position 39,728,006 of record OY979694.1, on the reverse strand, counting down.
AGAAAACTTTCGCATAGAGTGGATATAAAGCATGTGTAGAGCTCTAAAGGAGGTTTATACTTCTCTACGCGTCTCTACTCGAGAGTTTTCTCTAGCTCTACGCAAAAAACTCTATAGTGGACACTAGGCTTTAAAGCCTAAAACTTGATCTAAAAAACAAACATTTTGTGAGGTTAAAAAATAGTTTGGAGGCAAAAATTAAAATGGTAACGGTCAAAATCAAAATTCTATCAACATTTGTTTATTCCAAAATATACTAAACCTCATGAATTTATCGTCTTTACAGGATCACCATATAAAACAACAGAAATCGATTTATCTCTTCATTCAATGAAGCAACTTTCAGCCGATTTTCAATTATATTGGAGAATTATAAAAGAACAAAACGAAATTGAAATGGTTATGAAAGTGAACGGAACATCATGGGTTGGTGTTGGCTGGCGTCCGCGTTCACTGACTGCAAGCTGTAAAAACTTCCCTATAATTAATGATGAGTCCACGGCATCATCCAAAACCCCCAAAGACCCATCAGCCGAGCCGGAGCCGTCATCAGAACCCGTATCCTCTTCAGAGCCGGAGCCATCATCAGAACCAGAACCATCTTCCGAGCCAGAACCAAATTCAGAACCTTCTGCTGAACCAGAACCTTCGTCCGAGCCTGAGCCAAGCTCTGAACCTGAACCAAATGCAGAGCCAGCTCCAGGAACGACAATTTCATCGAAGACTAAAAGAGTCGCCGCCAATGAAGAAACCACCTCAAGGGACGGCATTACAGCTACAAGTGTTTCATATAGAGTGAGTGCAATTGCAGGTAAGGATGCGGAACATAATAAGTATTGCAGGTGATAATGCAAATTGTTTTTTTTGCTTTTTAAAGGAAGGAAACGTCGTCAAGCTGTTACTCACAGTAAGTATAAATTAGGATCCGAAGTCGCCTCTTCATTTTCGCACTGTAGTCATTTTGTCTCACTCATTTCGTTTTAATTCCCTTTGATTTCTCATCACAAATGCACTTTTGCTATGTTTTCTTCTATTTTGTAATTATTAGGCCCACAAACGACAGAACCGTCAAGTAAACCAGAGCCAGAACCTGAACCCTCTTCTGAACCTGAACCAAAATCCGAACCTGAACCGTCTGCTGAACCTGAACCTCAATCCGAACCTGAACCTGAACCAAAGTCAGAACCTGAACCTGAACCTGAGCCCAAATCAGAACCAGAGCCCAGCTCTGAGCCTGAACCTAAATCAGAGCCTGAGCCTAGCTCTGAGCCAGAACCCAATAGTGAAACAAATGTAGAAAAAAAGAATACAGCTGGAGTTGCAGGTATTTGTCTGTTTAATATTTAAATGGTGGTTGAGTTTCCTTTTTTTTGCATTAATTTCAATTCACTAATTTTAATATCAATTATTTTCTATCGCAGGAGAAAAACTAAATCCTTACACACCGAGGCATGACTTTAATCCAATGGACTGCACTGATATTGTTATTGGCACCGCTCGCGGCAAGACAAGTCGCGTTGGGGATTATTACACTCGCGATCGATCCACACCCAGAGAGGATGAATTCTGGGGAGGAAAATCAGACTTGACTTTATGGACTGGATTCGAGGATAACGGAATCACTACGATTATTTTTCGAAAGAAGTTGGAAGCAGATGAACCCACCGATCATGCGTTCACGGATGACTTAACCCATGTTATTTGGGCAAGAGGTCAAGAGGCAGGAAGTTATGTTCATGTTCCTTTGTCTGGCCTTGAAAAGGAAAAGGCATCAATCCAGGAATTTTATCAACCAGACGAATTGAAATATCATGGTCATAAATCTCAACGAGGTTTTACACAAATAAATTTCTTTGGTAAGTTTAGAAAAATGTGTGATTTACCTAATATTTTATTGTAGTGAAGCACAAGCTGCCTTTGGAACCATTATTCGCAACATAGAACGTATTTACAAACTTTCTTCTCTTCAAAAGTCATCTGTGATATAACTCCCCTAGACCTGTGTTATGAACGATTATTAAAAAAATCAATTGCACTAAGTATAAGAAACTTGAAAGTCCCGAAGTTCTTTTCAAAATATTTCTAATAATTTTCATAGTCAATCTCGAGGTTCCTTTACCTCTTACTATAGTCCAGGGAAATTAGACAAAAAAAATGCCCAATTTCGGAAAAATTCCGGGAAAAATCAAAATATCTCAAAAACGGTTACTAGGCGGCGTTCATACTGAGGGCATATACGATAAGCGACATATCGCTCGCGATATGTCGCGGCGATATATTGCTAGGAGGGTTCACACCAGCAGGTGATATATCGGCGCGACCTGGGCGATGTACATCATTTCATCATAAGTGGGTTCATCAAGCAAACCTCGTTAAAATATGCGTATATATAATGTGTAAACTTAGATACACGTATTCATGAATACCCTTAATATAAAGTGTATTGTGAGGCGACCAGCAAGTCGCATTTCAAGCGATATGTCGCTTACGACATGTTGCTCTATCGCGCCACTGTGAACCTTTTTTATCGCCTCCCTTTAGATTTCAAGTATTTTTTTGTGCGTGCCGCGTATCGGTATCGTATATCGCTCGCGACATATCGCTTATCGCATATCGCTCCAGTATGAACGGGGCCTTACAAGAAAAAGTTATAAAATATTTTTGTAGGAAATTGCCTAAGCTACAAAATTTATTCACATAATTTTTCTAAAAAAGTGAGCATTGAAATATTTTCGAAAAATCGCTTTTGGTGACCTTTGACCCCGCGTAAAATCGTGTCGGAGTGTCAAAACGATGGGGACTCGGGACATTTTCCTTAGAGCAATAATATCAATGTCCATACCAAAATTCAACTTTCCCGGAATTTTTCCGAAGTAAAATGTCTAATTTCCCTGGACTACTAATCATTTACATCAATTTCCATAAATTGAAATTTCGTATTTAGTTCTATTGAATTGATAATCCAACCCAACTCTGCAATATTAGACCATTCTTAGTCAAGACGAATTGATTACTCTTAAGATTCTATTCAACTGGCTTTTTTGTAATGTTACTCGTTACCTGACTTAAAATGTGTGTAATTTTTTCCAATTTAATGTACACGAATTTCGGATTTTATGTGACAGAAGTGCAAGTTTACGAGCTAGTCTAGATTCATTATTCAACAGAAAGCGTTCCGTAGTGGAGGCCATGAAAACTGAACTATACTATCTCATAGTATAAAGCTATTTTCAGCTATTTCTTACTCACAAAGTTAGAACTTTCTGTCTATTGCAAACATCGACAGCTAGTCGACGAACAAACTTATCTTCGCCATCCTAAGATCGTAGGTATAACGAATACCTTTTGTTAATCCAACTTCTAAAGTTCAACTATTTTGTGAGCAATATCGCAATTATTTCGAATGGCCAATTATTACCTTTTATCCACGTTCGGCGACTCCATCCGAAAAAGTTAAAGGTGGCCAAATTAGAATTAAACTACATGGCCCAACTGAGAATTTGTTATACATCGTCATTCTTAGCGGCTTCCCTATTTTATTTGACACCTCAACGGGACTCACATGATTGGAAATCCTTCGCTATAAATGCAGACACTGTGCAAATCCAATCTCATAATTTCAAAACTTCTCCATGCAATTGTATGGATGCACAACCGTCTCGAAGGTAGATTTGGTATGCCGTTTAAATACCTAACTCATAAGCTCTTCGTACGCCTTGATTAGTTCGGCTTGACTAACAAATTTGAAAAGTGCGTTTTCGGTGCGTCAGATATCAATTTCCTTAGGCGCTGCATTTCAAAGGACGGAATTCTACTATCCGCAGATGCTACAGTCAAACACAGCCAACTTCATTGAAACAAATACAGAAGTTATAAGAGATGGCAAGCTTTCATTACTGATTTATCCCTAATTTGGTTAAAATCAATCAAAAAAGTTTCTGCAATTTCGATGGCAAAAGCTACATTGCTAAACAATTCCATCAAATAGAGTAAAAACCATAAAAGAAGACAACGAGTGTCCCATTCGCTCTGGTTGTTTGAAAGCGCAGCTTTTCATTAAAACAACCAGAGCTAATGGAAAGCTCGTTGTCTTCTTTTATGGTTTTAACTCTATGAGACTTTACACGAACCGAGGTTTGCTAGAACAATTTGATAGTCGTAGGTAGCAACCACACTGAAAAACTGTCACCAATGGCACACAACGTTGCATTCGGCCGCGAACTTTTCGCAATCTTTGCAGCAATCAACTTCATCATCTGTAGCACCACAGCCTATTTATTAGCCTTGGCTTCCTTCAGCCTTTTTCTCCAAGCCGTTCGGTTCCTGGCTAATGCCCTCCAATTACGAACGCCTAACTTAACTAAATCTTCCTCAACGGAGCCCATGTATCGCTTCTTTGGTCGACCGGAGTTTCTCTTTCCATCAGGAATTCGATTTGTCGCTATCGTCAAGCCTTTGTATGTGTGCCACCCATCTTAATCTACTTAATTTTATACTTTTGACAATGTCGGGTACCCTGTATATGTAGTTGCTATAATTCATATGTATATCTATATCTCCTATATCATATATCTCCTTCTCCTCTCCATTAACCGTTTTCACAGACACCGCGATTTATTGTACGCAATACTTTTCTTTCAAAACTGCCTAGAAGAGTTTCATCAGCTAATTCCAATGTCCATGCCTCTGATTCAAACATCAGAACGGCATCCCATTCTTTTTACAGCTGTATCCAGTTTGATGAAGGCTTGTTTCACACTTGCAAAACACCTACCTATGAGGGCGACCTCATCAGCGTAAGCCAATGTCTGTGTCAACTTGTTAAAGATATATCCCGTTGTTTCTACCCCAGGGTCTCTTACCACCTTCTCCAATACTATGTTAAATACGAGGCATGACCGCGTGCCATCTTTTCTCAGGCCACTCTGTGATGTGAAACTTTCTGAAAGGTCTCGTTCAACTCTTACTCTGCGTCGTTCTAACTTGGTTGTAGCTTTTGTTACTTCGATTAGATCGGTAGCACTCCATAGCTTTAAATAGCTCCTCACGTTTCACGCTGTCATATGCTTGCTTGAAGTCTATAAACAATACGTGAATATTGATGTTGAATTTCCATGATTTTTTCAAAATTCTTCTTAAAAATATGGTTTGGAGTGGACCTACCTGCTCGAGAGCCACATTGATAGCTACCTATTATGCCTACTGCGATGCTATTTTGCCTGCAGCCATCAACATTTTCATTATTTCGCCGAAGAAAGTAATTTCGTGGAAAACCGACCGATCCGCTCGTCAGACGAAACACCTCGACCTGATATCTCAGTTTACCTCAGACTTTAAACACATGTTCGATAAATATAATGTGGTCGCTATTAGTCTCGTGCTCTTGCAACCGATAACGTTTATTCATGCACCTTCGACCTGACTACATTATCACCGGTACAAGGACCGAGTTACAGAGTCACCCCAGCAAATTCTCTCGGAAAAACCAATCACTACACATCGATATCTTTCACAACTCATAAAGTTTGGTGTGTACAGATATTCCTCGGACCCTCAAACACGCTTGTTTGTGCAAGCTCTTGTTCAACTCGGAGCACAACTTGTCACATGCTTGGTGAAGTAAATGCGAAAAAATACTTCTGCACTGCGAACAATAAAAACTGCAAAGAGTGGTTTCTATCGTGTATCGATGGCCAAAAATCTTTAACAGTTTCGAGCCATACGAAGTTGAATACTAGTGCGTTACCATGACAACTTGAAGCTTACTTGAAGCGTATTTCAAGTACAAATGTAAACGCAAGCAGCTCTACTGGAGTCGATCAAAAAGATTTTTCTGATCGGCTCGAGTGCTTGTCATGTAAACCGAACTTGAAAGCTTGATTGCTCGAAATTGTGAAAGTTGGGCTTGAAAATATGTCTAAAGGCAATTTGTGGAATCATGAGGAGACTAAATTATTAATACAGAAATAAAAGCGCGATAAAAGAAAGAAATATAATAATGACTTCAAATGTCATCTCAAGAACTCAAGCTTATTTCAAGCCAATATGCCGCTTCAAGTAGGCAGAGTATATACGCGCTCGAGTTCTTGACATTTTCAAGCTTTCGAGCACTCGAGCTGTCATGGAAACGTAGTATATGAAAGTTTCAAACTCAGCTTAAAAGATTGGTACGGAATTTGAATTAAAATTTTCAACGAAATTACCAAACTTCTTGTCACACATCGAATTCGAAACAATCCAAATATTCTGCATGGTCTTCAACAATCATAGATCACGTTTCTTGCCTTCAATAAATAAAACATCATATAAAAACCTCCTTGTTCATCTGGTAGTGTGGTACTGCCGACGTCACAGCCTTTGTCGGCTGGTTAACGGTATTCACTTGTTTCAGGAGCCATAACATTCCGACGAGGCGAGTCTCCCGCTAACCCCAGACCTGCCAATCGTCTGCTATTGAAAATATCGAATTTGCTTAATCGAAGCCTCGTTACAACATTTTTTTGTTTTGATTTTTGTTACAGTCAGCTTCTTGCAAGTTTCTTCTCTTTGGTGTGAACTCCAACATCCAGGAGTTCAAACGCAAGGTCCACCGCGTCCTCTTTTAGACCATCCAGACTCTTATTAATCTATTCCGTCCTCTATTCCTTCCTTCGAATCAATCTTACTACTAGACATTCCACAATAACCAGTAAGCCATGTCGGACTGGTAGTACAAACTCCTAAGCTTGGACTTTCACATAAACACGACTGTTTTACCCATTTGTAATCTAGTTTAAGTTTGCCTTGTTAGTCAGATTGAATAAATAAATAAATAAAACGAATATATTCACATTAGTATGAATTAAGTCTAAACAATTTTGTTAAACTTTTAGAAAAAGAAAAGCAAGAAGACTCGGACGAAGGAAGTAATGTTCTTGAAAATGATTGTTTCGGCAGTTGGAAACATCCTAGAACCTGTAATCAAGAAGAGCACGACTGTGAATATTATGTACATTGGGAAACAGTTGGAAAAGGAGATGAAATACGATTTTATCTCGAGACAAATAATACACAAACATGGACGGGTATTGGATTTAGTGAGGATGAGAGAATGTCACAAACCGATGCTATAATTGGTTGGGTTGATGGTAGAACTGGAAGACCATTCCTGATGGATACTTGGATAAATGGTTATTCAGCACCAAAACTTGATGATCATCAAGATGTTTATAATGCATCTGGTAGAATTGAAAAGGGCTTAACAATTTTAGAATTTAACAGAAAGAGAATGACTCGGGATGAACAGGTAAATTTTGTATAGAATCAAAAAAAAAATAAATCAAAACTAAAATCACGTGTTTGTTTTTACAGGATTTATCCTTTACTGAAGATCATTGTCTTTATCTATTTTTCGCTGTTCGCGGCGGAGCATTTCATGCTGTAAATAAAAAAATAAGAAAACATGAACAATCTCCGCCAGTTACACCCACAAGAGTTTGCATAAAGTCATGTGGAAAAGGTATATTTACTCTTCTTAATTTATTGTTTTACCATTGCTGGATTAAAGATATAACTTTTTGATTTTAGAGCTAGAAACATTTGTTCAGTCAACACCACCTCCTAATCGCTTAGTGTACTTAGTTGGTGTAAAACTGATGAATTTGGCAAATTCCTTTGAAGTACCAGAATCAGGATCGCAAGAATTCCATAGTTTAGCAAATACTATTTCTGATTCATTCAATGGAGTTTTAAGTAACATTCCAGGATATCATAAAATAGAAGTTCAAAGATTTGAAAAGTACGTGAGAAAAAATCACTTATTATTTCATTATTTATCAAAAACTCTTTTCAGGGATGGTCAAACTATGATTGCAAAAATGAATGTACTTTTTGATAAAGCAGCATACGAAAAGGGGAGATCTTTAAAGCCTGAACTTGATACAAATAATATTGAATATTCAGATGATCTAAAAGAAGGAAAAATTGTAAAACGTGCCTTCCAAGATAGCATAGCATCAGGACGAGTTGGAGCACTAACACTAGATCCAAATTATTTGGATTTTGAATCTATCGATTGTAATTATTTCTATACAATTCTAAATTACAATTCAGACAATAAACCAAATTTTTATTTAATTTTCAGACAATCTTAATGAATCAAGCAGTGATCCAAAAGAAAGTTTCTTTCAATTATCTGAAACTCGACTGTACACCGTATTAGGATGCATCGCTGCCCTAGTATTGATTGCGCTGATTCAAGCATCATGTACAATCTATAAAACATCGAGAAAAAGTCGAAATCAAAAGGTATGTTTAAATTATGTTATAATTATTATTATTATAATTTTACAAGATAAAAATAAAAATTATTAATATTTATGTAATTGGAAAACTAACAATTATTAAATGTTTAAAGCTAATTTACATAATTCCTGAAGAATGGAGGATGTACCAACAGCGATTTCAACCGTCTAGTGTTCTATAAATGTGTATTTTATATAAAAATTAAATTTAGTTTTTGCATTAGTTTTACAATAATTGTTTTAAATGTTTAAATTGAAAAATTTCAAGTTACCAAAATTAGTTATTAAAATTACCTGTTAATACGCGATTATTATTACTTTATACTCTTGTACTACTTTTGGTGGAAACTACCGTGTCTTCAATTATCTCTCCTCTAATGTGGGTGATTATCTTTCTTCTTTTGTTCCTAATCGGTAATTGCTAATTTATTTATTACTTTTTTGTTCAACATTTTTTTTTCATTTCCTACACAACCAGTCAGCATACAAGTAACTCAAATTTAATAATGTATAGTTAATAATAAGTTAGTTTGAGTAGAGTTTAATTTAACATTAAAATGTGGTGATGGATGCATGCATTATTATTATAAATTTTAACAAACATATCAGTTTGTTTAATTATAGAAAGACTGTTAGTTGTAATGTTATTTTTATACTTTATTTCTTGTGAACCAATCCAGTGGCCATACTGTCAAAAGGGTACCCCTAAAGCCAGTGCCGGATTAACCCAAATGGGGGCCCTAGGCCATTCAAATTTTGGGGCCCCCTTTTTTTTAATAATTGTAAAATTATTCTTTATTTATGCATTTATAGAATTTAAACAGCTTATTCACATCATTTAAAGGTTGTAAACAGAATAAAACAATCAAAATAGTTTTTTTTTCTGATAAATTATATACTTTTTGATTTTACATAATTAACAGTATAGTAATTCATAAAATAATCTTTGGACATCTCTTTTAAATATGAAAACGACGTTCATCTTTAAAAAACTTTTCTCCTACATTTCAGATCACTAAAATCATTAATGACATCCTTAAAATCAATTTGACGAAGAACATCCGATTCAATGGACATCAGACTTAGCATGTCCAATCGTTCTTGATGCATAACACTTCTTTGCTCGTTTTTTATGCGTTTCAACTTTGAAAAAGAGCGCTCTGTTGTACAATTTCTAATCATAAGAGTTAAAAAAATGCGAAGAGCAATGTCAACGTTTGGGAAAACAGTTTCAAGATTATCTCGAATCAAACTTTCGTAGAGTTCAGAGTGAGTGAACTTAGGTTTTGATGGAAATTTTGATTTGATAAAATCGTGAAACTGTTTAAGTTCAGGATAAAAATCTTCCAAATCGTCAGGGTAAAAGTCAACTAAACCGGCAATTTTTTCGCGGTACTCATTTTCTGTCAAACTAAAGTCATCCTTCATCATACCTTTTCGTTTTTGATATGTTTCTTTAAAACGTTCCTTTAAAACAATTTCAACAAAAACGTAGTTTTCAATATCAATATTGCACGCAAAATCACAATTTCACATAAATAACAACATCTTAATTTGTCACTAATTGAAAAAACGTTCTTTTTTTATAAAGAAAACCGACCAAATGTGTTTTGCAAAACGATCAAGCACCAAATGGTTTTGTGACGTTAAAAACACTGGATCGGTTTTGTTTATATAAACAAGCTCTCGAGTTTGTAAGCGCTTTTGCGGGTCTTTAGTGCGCGATTTGAAATTCGAATCGTCAGATGAAATAACAATCGAAAGAGTAAATGAATAAACATTTTTTAATATTTTGCGTTTAAAAATACATAGATATTAATATGATAAATAAATTGGTTGGAAAAAAAAAATTTAAAAAAAAAAGAAAAAAATTAACTTGAAATTAAAAAGTGCATTAAAAAAAATTCATATCAGATTTTCGTGGGGGCCCCTGCTCGTCGGGGGCCCTAGGCCATGGCCTAGTCCGGCCTAATGGGTAATCCAGCACTGCCTAAAGCGATTGTTATATAATTGTTTCTTTCATGTTTGCCATAAACATAATTGTTGAAAATCGTTTATTTGTTAATAAGAATAATATGTATTATTAAGAGGTGTTCACATTGGCGAGTACAAAGGGTTAGTACGTGGCGGCTACTGGTTATTGCTAGTGACTGGTATGCCAGTACAGACTTGTTTGAACGCTTGTGCTAGTGTACTCTCTTGGTTAGTCCACTAACTAGTGCCCTTGCTAGTAAATAGCCTAGGGGCTTACTTACTAGCCCACTATCCTCCGCTAGTACACTAGCACAGAGTTGAACACGCCAATGTGAACGCCGCATTAGGTAGTCTATGCTAGTAGTAAGCTTAGCTTTAAGGATCGGACAGGTTAAGGAGAGTCTGTTCGAATTGTTCAAGTATTCTGCAGATAAACGAATTCCTAGACTGTAATGTACGTGAAATGCAGGACTGCAGACTGCACGAGTAAGCCGAGCGAGCTAGTCTTGTGTTTTGCGAAAAATATAGCCGTGGAGAACATGAATTTCTGCGAAACAGTCACTATGCTAATAGGAATACAACTTTACCAGGGCTGCTGCATTCCTACGGTGCCTCAATGAGTTATTTGAGAAGCAAATTGCTCCCCGTAACCAATGAGTTTGAGAGCCCGGTTTTGCACCTTTTATACTTACGGGTTTCGAGGCCCGACTCAAATAAACAAGTTGAGTTCAAGGCGAAGACGAATGTAGGACTTGTAGATTATTTCCCGAATGTCCCAAGCCGCTGCTGAAGTTAGAATTTGCATCTCCTAAGTTGCATTTTTGGTAATTTGGAATATGTTTATGTGAGACTAGAGCTCAGAAGAAAGACCCTGCTACGTTGATTTCCATATATGGTTTCAGTCTATTTAACAAAATATATGAAAGTACTTTGTATGCTGTTTTCAACATCGTGTTTGGTCTGTAGTTTTTGCAACTCATCAATGCATCTTTTTTGCAGACTGGGACAATTGTGCCATTCTTCTGGCATCTTTCTGCTTCTCCATAGTTTTCAGAGACTATGTAAGGCATAGCATAATGATATGTATTATGTCGAAAATGTCATGTCATTTTCGACACGTGGTCGACGTCGACAATTCATGGTAAATTACCTCTTCAAAAACGAATATTCGACATAGATTCGTCGAAAATTCTAAAAAAAGATTGTTGTACAATTACATGAGGAAAAATTGTAAACTATAGTTGATTTAAGTGGAAAACTACAAAATATTTGAGTTTATTGTTGGATTTTTACAAAAAAAATTAACATTTTTATGGATTGAAAATGAATTTATTTTATTTGAAATCCTTGATTCCATTCATCAATTTCAAAAGTATTTCAAAATCGTCATCATCTACCAACTTTTCGGTTGACCGTAGCGTGAAGTGTTCACGTGTCATCCGAGAGTCGGTTTCGAATATCGCTGTGTACGTAAGACCAGTTGGACAATAGACAATAGTAGTGCATAGCGAATGAAGCCAGATTGCCATGACCCAGTTCGGCGGCGAAATGCTAAAACGCCTTTGCTGTCACACCGGCTCCACACGTTGGTCCCAAGCGAACGTTGGCGCAGATTCCGACACGGGACAGCCAATCCCCAATGCTCACGCCAATGAAAATTTCTCGATCCACACGTTGGACAAGTACCTACCATTGGGGCTAACCTTGGTGCCAACGTGTGGAGCCGGCCTAATGGGATTTTTTTCGAAACAATGTCGCAAATGTTCCTTCACCTTCTGTGAATTCGCGTAACGAGTCAAGCGCAGCTCCTTCAAGCTTATCAAAAAGGTAGGCCGTAACCTTCTTACGTTCATCCGAGTTCAATCTGTTACCGCGATAAATTGTATGTAAGAAATTGGCCGTCATCGTTACAATGTTCAAAATGTTGCTTTTGATCGTGCGGTTTTCCAAAAATTCACGCATTTCGCCTGACCCATCCTGTAGCAATTTCATCCATTTTTCGGATGCATCAGCAGCAGAAGAGGTGCTCTTTTGACAAAAGATCGGCAATTCTGCCACCGGATTTAGTATTTCGAGCAATGTCTTCACCGATGCTATGAACTCTTGATCAAACAGACTAGCGGAAACGCCCGGTTTTGGTGTTATTGCTTCTGGAACAGATTCTGCTCCCTTATCACAATTGGCCGAAACCGTTTTTATGCTGGACAAATTTTTCAAAAACGATTCAACGTTGCGATGTCCAACGTGTTGCACAAGATAACACTGGTTTGTTACCTTCGGCCTCTAACAACAGTTTTTCCAAGGAAGTTCTTTTAAAATCTTTCTGGACGTCCATTACGCGAGAGTTACTTGGCTTTTTTAAAATATCGGCGACCAATAGATTGGCAGAGTGCGCATTGCATATTTGCTTTTCCCGTATTCAAACAATTGAGGCACTTTGCTACAGGCTTTCCATTGACGCCGACGGTAACTTTTTTTATAGCCAAATCAATGCTGGTGCATTGGCCGTCCAACTTTTGATGTCGATGGTACTGATGCACCACCTGATTCACTTTGCGATATTAATTTGTCAAATGCATTCGACACTACAAAATTTGTAGTAAAAATTTAAATGATGTCTGATCTTCTCGTTTACTCTTGTGGAAATTTATTTCTATCAATTATAACATACATCTTATCACTTATTTTCCCCTAAATTCGAAAAAAAAACTTTTGTTTGCATAGAAAAGGTCCTCTACTTCTGGAGAAAAATGGTGCCATTGAAAGTTGTCAATTAGCAGTCCATATGTCAGTGGTGTATACATACATACACTAGAGCTACATACTTATTGAGCGCAGAAAACGTCGTTTAGACTCACACTATGTATTTTTGAATGTTTATGAGTTTTTGACATACACGAGGTTTTCGACCGTCAAAAACATAAAATACAATTTTCGACGTAAATTACTTACGAATTCCAAAAACTCGTGTCGAACAACAACCCTGAGCATACCCAGTAGGGAATGGAAGTACTTTTAAAAGTAATTCTAGAAGTCATTCTGCAAAAGCAGTCAAGTACTTCCACCCAGTACAAAAAAGACATTACATTAACACGGCGATGGCCTAGGCGGGGAAGTACTTCCTTTTTCACTTCCATAGAATGGGTAGTAGAAGTACTTCCCGTTTCCCTTCCACAGAATGTGTTGTAGAAGTACTTACACCACATTCATTTAGAAGTACTTCCATCCAGTACAAAAAATACATTACATTAACATGGCGATGGCCTGGGCGGGAATGACTTCCTTTTTTCCTTCCTTAGAATGAGATCTGGAAGTATTTACACTACATTGAACTCATATATAAAGCGATTATATTGCAAATTTTTGTAATGTAATGCAGTTGGGCCGGGAGCGGGGACGGTGGGTAGAAGTGGTAAAATAAAGCGATTTATACATTTTATTTATAATGCTGTTTTTAAGGGCTGTACCAATTTTCAGCAACTTCCGAATTATCTGATTGGACTATGAATTTATATATTGATTTTTTGAGAAGTAAGAAAGAAAACGACAAGCTACGAAGTTTTTGAACACGCTTTTAGCGCGAAATCAAGTGCACGGTCACCAAACCCATTCTTCTCTGCATTCCTATTAAGCCATTACAGAAGTACTTCTTTGGTATTTAAGAAAACACTCAACAAAGAAGTACCTCCAAATCTACTTCCCAGAGTAAGTACTTGCGATTTTCCCTACTGGGTATCTTCTCCCCAGCATTTTTTAAGATTTTTCTAGATATACCATCTGGACCTGGAGCCTTTTTATTTTTGAGTTTCGCCATGAAATTTGCTTCTTCTTCTATTGTAGTTTCTGGAGTATCGTTTTCTGGGGCATCTGTACTTCGGTTGCCTGCTTCTCCCTGTGTTAGGCTTAGCATTATGTTCTCTTTGAAAAAATTTCTAAAGTATTTCTCCCTCGAGTATGTCATCGATTTTACTAGCCTTCCTTCTTAGCATGGTACAAGAACCACGATATGTTCCAGCATGTACCGATTCTTTTCCTGTGATGATTAGTGTGTTGTATCCTTCATCACTAGATCCCTTTGTACACTTGATCGCAGCATACCGATGGCCTAATTATCAGACATCATCTCCATTTTGACAAATTTCACAGGAGAAAGAAAAAACTATCTACAGAATAATTTTTAAAGCATTGTATTTAAATGGCGTCAAACGTTCTGTAAATTAGTAAATAAAATTTTTGTGGTATTATTTACAGATTTAAAAGTATTTTCATTCGATGCGCCGAAATGTTTTACGATAGATGCCATTAAAACATGTTTTTGAAAAAAAATGGTGATACGATGTCTTTTTTTGTAAACTAGTGTAATTAGGCTATCGATATACTTTTTTATTTTTAAAAATGAAGATAAACAACGTTCGTTGTTAATCTAAAACATGCTCTCCTTGATTTTCTACAATGTTCTTCCATCTATCTCGCAGGGACCTCTTCCAAAATTCACTTGTAGGTGACAAACACCACTCCTCCAATACTGTTTTGACCTCGTCTGCAGAATTCATATTTGTTCTGTCTGATGATGGGCAATGTATGAGGAATATGGTGGATGGAGCATTGTTTCCGATTCAAACTGTTCCAACCTTTTTAATGTCACTCTCACTATATGTTCTTGAGCATTATCCTGATGGAAGAGAATCTTTCGACTTGAACCACCATTTTTGCGAGCGGTAACTTAAGTCGCTTAAGCTGCTCACAGCAGAACCCTTTTTTTTGATATCTCTACGCATCTCTGCACCCTATTGAATGCCTCTTAACTGTTTTCCGTGTGAACTTAGTCAAGCGGATCACCGACGCATGTGTCATGATGAGATTTAACTTCAAAGTATATTTCGAGTATGCAGTATGAAATACCATTATCTTAGTCCACATACTCTTCTACATTGGTTAAGTTTTCCTGATCTTTTAATTCACAAAACGTTTTTAGGACACCTGCCAGTCTAGTTGATCGTCCTAGTCAAGTTTATCTGCAATTCGAAGTGCGTCAAGGGCTGAAATACCAAATCTCTTATCTTTCGAGTGAAAGCAATACCGTCTGAATACTGAAGTTTATGGTGAAGCCTTGTTATGTACACGGTACACCATTGATCTACCACTCGGAGACCATTCCTCACAATCTTTGCAGTAGTATTCATAATGGCCAGATCTCCACGATGATTCGTTACCTGTGGTAAAACCGAGTTTTTAGAAGAGAGGGGCAAAACGACAAGAGGAGAGTGTTGTTAGTTTCTCAACAAAAATTTTCGGCGTGAAAACTAACACACATGCACAATGTGCTTCCTTACTTATAATCTTTTTCTTTCTTGGCTCTGAAATTTACATACACTTTCATATCTCCTTGTAAAAACAAGAAAGTTACACATGGGGAACTACCTGCCGTGTAGACCGAGAGTAAGGTGGAAAACTGGTTTTACCACATGTAACAAAAATATTCGTGGAGATACACGGAATGTTGCCGATAGCCATAATCGCCGCTTGGTGGCATGCTCAATGGGTTGGGCACCCAGTTACTCTCAAATCTTAAGCAAAGAGCCCACAATGATATTCTACAAAAAATGCGAGCATCATTTCCTGACACTTTCTCGAAGCTGCGAGTCTCATGTCTGAATTCGTATTGCCCTGTTTTTCAGCTTTTTCTCCTTCTACCTTAATAGTATCAGAACATTCTTCAGTTTTCTGAACAGTATCTTCACAGTGGGTAATTTAATTTTTACACGGTCGTTTAGCCTTCCCCTCTCGGCACCAGGTGCACCCAGTTGTATAATGACTTATCCTGATATGGAGGCTCTGTCAGAGTGAACCTTCCTTTTCGTACTATAATCATTGGTTTTTATGGACTAATCACATTGTATTCATCGGTCCGGAATCGGCTATTGCAGCACCCACCAGTTTGGTGAAGAGGGCCCTTGCCGATCGGACTTGCTGGAGGTCCGTGTGGCCAACTCTAGGTGGTTCCATCCTGTACCGTCTCTTAACGCCGATAAGAAAAGGATGTCAGAACACTTGTTGGCTTGATGTCAAGACACTTGTTGACTTGATGCCAGCAGACTTAACTTAACGCCAGAGCTTGATTATTAGAAAGGATAACAATTGTTGGCTTGATGTCAAAACACTTATTGGATTGATTCCAAAACCCTTAATGGCTTGATTACCGGATATTGCGTCTTGGATTACCACTTATGGAGAAAAGGGCGGAGAACCCCACCTGTAGGCTTTGCCTTGAGGAGGATGGGCTCCTCCTTTACGTTCTCTGCGATTGGCGATTGGATAGCTCTAACAGTAAAGTCTAAGTGACAAGCCACTAGCCAGACTACTGAATCTGTTCAAGCGGTGTGGTCTACAAATATGAGCTATAGGGGTGTAGTACAATAGGCCAAATGAAGTGCCGCGGTACTTTTGGACCCAACACCTCACCAAAAAAGAATAAAAAGAAGAAAAGATAGTTTTAAATTAGAGTCATATTAATTATATAATATTATTTTTTTATAATATAGAAGGTGGAAGTGCATTCCGAAATTTATAATGTTTAGCTGGTTCCATACAATCTTTAATTTTTTGTTAATATTTACTAATAGATTAAAAAAGACCTGAAGTAAGGTTCAAAGTAATCAATATTGCAACTCATCGTTTATATTTCTTAAAACTATTGATTAAAAATTTTCTGTAATGAATTAAAGCACATTGAAAATGTGAAAGACGTATGAGCTCTGTTACATCCACCTTTCTTTTGCACAAAGGTAACTCTTTTAAAAAATATTTAATATATAAATTAATTAATAATAGCATTCTCTCACTTCACTGATTTGGTTATAATAATTTTAAAATAATAATAATGCTGACTGGTTTTAATATCTCATTTAATTAATCTTGAATTTATTTTATATTTTTAGGACCAGCTGATACCGAATTCTGCTTGGAAAGATTATTCATCAAATACAAATTATGCATTTGATGCATTTGGTGAAACTGAAGAAAAAACAAATAAGGGACAATCACGAAGTAATCGTAACTCTTCTAGTCAACAAACTCTTCAAATGTCACATTCACCAACAGGTAAAACACAGTATTATGAAAATAGTGGAAGATCATCTCGATACGATTCAAATGGTGTCGGATCGAATGATCATCATACACCATATCGTTATGCAAATGGTGAACATTTATCAATGCCGAGAATACCATATGGTGATCGTGCATATTCTTTACCAAGAACTGTTGTACAACAACAACAAAGCACAATGCAGCCTGGATATTATACACAGGATAGACGGACAAAGCATAATCATCATCATGGTGATCGTGATCGTAGCGATCGCGGTGAACAGGGTCGTAGCAGCTCAGCTGGAACAGATACTCCTGACTTCTATTTTATGCCATCACAACGAAAATATTCTGGAGAAGTGGTGCGGGTCTATGTTGACTACAACAAGGATCCAAAACATTAAAAAAATAACATATTAATATATAAAGATGCACAACGAATAAATCCATAGTCATTTCATATATTTTTTTTAAAAATACCAGATATAATTTTTTTTTATCAAATTCAAAATAGCAGTCATAAACATTAGTTTGGAAGATTGAGAGTGGCATGATTTCAATTCAACACAACAAATTTGGTTCATCCAAATTTACAGATTATAAAACAAGACTGTCCTCATCTACCCACTAAAATAATCGAAAAAAGAAAAAAAAATTATAAAGAATATCTTACAGAACCTTTCATTAAGCCACTTTAGACTTCCAAATATAGTCCCACAAAGACAAATAAAAAAGCCAACAGATTAAAATTTAAATGAAAAATTTACATTAAAATAAAACACAAGAAAATGTTTATATAAATATTTGTACATAACTAATTAAGTTATTTATTATTTTCTCTTATTTTTTTTAATTTGTGTGTTAATATATTATTTTTAACTGACTTGGACACGCAGTTATAGAATTGTGTTCCACAGAGTTATCAATAGATTTAAAGCCTGTCCATATACTTGTTATAGCCATTATCAGTAGGCACCCCACCCTTCTTTTCTTGCATGAAAGTTATAAAAAAAATGTAGTCATTTTATTTTTATTATTTTTCTTTCTACAAATTTTATTATTTGTTTTATATATATATATATATATATATATATATATATATTATATAAAATTACGTAAGTAATATTAATAATTTCGACTTGTTTAAGTGAAGTAGAGAATAATTATATTTTAAGATTGTAAAAATGTTTTTATAGCTAATTTTAATAAAGAAAAATAATATTGAAAATAATGTGGTCAACAAAACGCTAAATTCTTACAATTTTTTATTTTTGGTAAAGAGCTTGTTATGTTACTGATAAATTTAAGCTCACTTTACCAAGTGTTGGTTATAGCAAATGTAAAACAAATGTTAAATAAATTTTGTACAGTAAAAGATATAATATAAAAAAAATCGTTTTGACTAAAAAAATGTGTTTCAAATGTTCTACTTTAGTTAATTTTTATTTGCGTTCGAAGAAATGGGATAGCCTCATATATTTCCGAAAATCGTGTTATTTTATCAAGATAATTAGTACAATGTCTGGCAGTATATTTCTTAGATGGTCTTAAAGGATGTTCTCTCAATGATCGTATATTTTCCTTCATCTCTCCAATTTGTAATTCGCACTTTCCAAAAGTCATCTATTAATGCGCACTAGAATCCTTCCTTGTGGCATTCAAGCAAGATATTCTACTCATTTTACTCTGTGCATTTTAAAATAACTGCCGATAACAGATTCGTCTAATAATTAAGTTCTTCCTTTGTCCTAATCATCCATTCATCAACCCTCAATTGTATAAATTTTTTATGTGGAAAAATCAAGCTTAGAAATTACTCTTTGTACTATCAGTCTGTCAATGTCTATTAGTCAACTTAGTTTGAAATATAGAAGATGATAGATAGAGGTCTGGGTGTGCTCGAGCCGATGGCATTGAACTTACGTTTCATTTCTAGATGTTGTATGAGATCGGAAATACTGACTGCGGAAGAATGTTCCAAAGTCGATTTGTTCTATTCATAAACGAACCGTAGAACCTAGACCTAAAGTGGACGAAAAAAGGACTGTAATGAGTGGAAGTCCGGGCTGGTCTATTGCAGAAAATATATTGCCGTGCAGGCAGAAGATCGTTAATTTCAGTGAAACAGTCGCTATGATAATAGCGATCAAGTTTTGTCAGAGCAGGTGCCATCACCCATGAGTTGTAGATTGTATCCGAGCTGTTGGCTGAAGGAGGAACTTTTGCATCTCTAAGGCTGCGGGCACACTGCATTAGAATTTGTGCGAACTCGTACAAATTCTGATGCAGTGTGAGAGCAGCCTAAGGAAGCCCATGGATTGCAATATTTGTCTGACGATTAAGAATATGACATTCCTTCGAAAATCCGCGATTAAAGTTATGTCTACAATCTTAAGAGATGGGAAGAGATTTATATCCGAAATTGAAATAGAAAAACTGTCGGTGCTTCATTTTGGAGGCATTGGTTTCGACACGATTCTTGCGGCCCTAATCAATAAGAATATGGCAAAAGATTGGTCCGTGCTTGTCTTATAATATAAATGAAGTTAGAAAGAGCTAAATGGGAATTTAGAACAGTCGTTTATAAAACTTAGCAAAAGAGCGTGTGATAGAATTGATCCCTGGGAGCATCACCAGATATAGTGTGGGCTTAGATTTGACTCCATTAAACACTACTTTAATTGAACCGCCCGAAAAAACTCAATCCACTTCTTTAGACACCGAGTCCGATACCTATAGCTTGAAGTTTAATCAACAGAGCATGGTGCCATACTCTGTTAAAAGCCTTACCAGCAGCCAGACCCGACTCACCAAAGCGATAGACTCTTTAGGTCCTCTGCTAAACACGCAACAAGGTTGTCAGTAAATCTTGTACCGATTTAATCAAAGGTTTCACACTCCTAGTGAGAAGATAAAACCCAAAAAGATCCGTTCGGAAAGTAGAGGCTTCATTACTAATAGAACTTCTTTATAGGAAATGAAATAATATGACGTGGCTACAAGAAATTATTTCAATCCAAAAATTACAACAGTGAGACAATGTATTATTGTGCATATTTTGAAAGGCTACGTCATCTTAGAGCCGGTTTAGACGGTGCACTCCAGCGCATGTGCCTCACGAACGTTTGGTGATGAAGGGAGAAGTGGGGATGATGAGAGGTACCATCCCACTTCACCCCTTATCCACAAAGTTCGTGAGGCAAATGCGCTGGAGCGCACAGTCTAAACCGGCTCTTATATATAAAACTGAATGTTTGTCTGTCTGTAAGCAATAGGCTTCTACACCGTGTAACCGATCTTAATGAAATTTTAACCATGTGCTATTTACATTAAAGGGAAGAACATAGGCTATGCTATTACTTTCTAAAGGCACTCCTAGATGGCGCTTTGAATTTTTTGCCAGGACGCCAGATTTTCGAAATTCAAAATGGCCGCCGAAATATGGTTGAGTTCGTCAATTTCATTCCAATTCCATTGAAAATGGGTATCTAGAGATTTTTAAGCTCGAAAATAACGAATTTGTGGTCAAAACTTATACATTCAAAATGGCCGCGCCAATATGGCGGACGAATTTTGTCAATTGTATTCCGATTCTAATGAAAATCGGTATCTGGATATTTTTAAGATTGCAAATAACGAATTTATGATCAAAACTTATAAATTCAAAATGGCCGCGCCAATATGGCGGACGAATTTTGTTAATTTTGTTCCGATTCCAATGAAAGTGGGTATCTAGGGGTTTTTAAGGTCGCAAATAACGAATTTTTGGTCAATTTGAATATGAGAGTTCTTAAGGTAGCAAATCACGAATTTATGATCAAAACTTATAAATTCAAAATTGTGGGGCTAAGTGTCATTTCCCGGTTAGCTGTATGCAGGTCGTTCAAGAGTTGGAAAATCCGATAATCTTAACATTCTAGCTACAAATGGAAAAACATTGAACATAGTGTATCTTGAAGCTCTCTAAGCAATCGGTTCAGAATTGATCAACAAGGTTTTTTGGAAGGATGGTAAGGAGAAGCGGAAATGTGGGATTTATAAATGCATAAGAAGGAAGCGAGAAGGAACCTCAGCTGGGAGACCAGGACGTCCAGGGCTTACGGATGCCAAACTGGATGACAGCGGCTCAGAATCGGGACCGGTGGAGAGAGCAGCTGCGAGAGGCCAGAACCGGATCAAGGTTGTAACGCTTAGATTTTGTATTTAGGGGTTTTGGGTAAGAGAAAGCGATTGGTGATGTCCTGTTCTCACCATTAACCGAAACAATACTATCTCTTTTTCGCATAGTATTTTTAATGAAGCTTTGATCAAAATTAAAGAAATATGACTAGCCATCAACAACGAAGAACTTAGAATGGTAGCGTCAGAAAGATCTCCTTTTGATATTTATGAGTTAGATTTATTGAGAGAATAGCAATTTAATGTTGAAGACCTTTGCCGCAAAAAACACTTTTAGTTGGAGAACAACAATCAGCCTACGACAAAATTGCCACTATGGTAACGCGAACTATTATTCAATTGGTAGATCAAGGGGACAGGTGAGACAAATGGCAGCAGTTAGAGCGGCTGAGACAAATGAACAGGTGACGCACGCTTACAAGACAAACGAGCCAGACCTTCTACTTTGCGAATGAGAAGATCACGATTAAAGCATGCCCATGCATTCCAATGTTATGATTGGTCCAATGGATAAATTATGGCAATAATGTCATGATTTCCAATTTCGAAAAGCACCTGGAATGTGCTGTTCCAATGGCAAAGCTGATTTGTCACAACTGAATATTCCATTTGAGTCACTTGGGGCGTACGTGGATATAACTTCTTCGTTGTTCGAACATGTTTTACTAGTTCCTTTATTTCGCTTCGATGGGTGCAGCGAGGCGCAACGGGTTCCAGCTATACATCATATAAATATATATTGAATCTAATGTCTCCAACTTTTATAGGAATAATTGGTTTTTCGTTGTTGGTTGTTTTAACGTTCTTGGTTTTAACAGAATACAGAGTTTAATTTTGAAGATCATATATTAAAACGGCAAGCACTTATTTTCTAGCACCATTTTTCAGAAATTAAACTCTCCAAATGTAGTGAAAACTGCCCTGAGCTCAAAGAAGTTCAGAATCGCAATTTTGTTTATACACGGCATTATTTATGAAACGTATGGCATCTGTTACATTTAATTCGATATATTAACGCAATTTTGCAATATGTGACATTAAGAGATAATAAAAGTTGGTTTTTTGGCATTGCTTTTTCCAACTATAAAAAATGTGTGGCATTTTTCAATTTAGTTTTATTGTTCTCGAAAAATTTTGTTATTGCAGACTTCTAGATTTAAATTAAAAAAAGCTATAGAAAATGGCGCTCGAATTTCGACTGCTGGATTTTAAATCTTTTAACGTTCATGCTTTTAACAGAATACACAGGCAGTTTTGGTCATAGTTCAAATAAATGTATTTTGAATCTAATGACTCCAACTTTTATAGTAATAGTTGGCTTTTCGTTAATGGTTAAGAAAAGTTGAATTTTGAAGGTTTGGATTGATTTTAAATGTTTAAACGTTGTATGCAGCGAGGCGCACCGGGTCCCAGCTAGTTTCTAATATAACTGACTAGTCTCTTATGAGCTCTGCTTAATGATTTTTGCATTAAGGAATACCCAGACACCTGATATCTATCTAAGTCTTTAACACATGAAACTTGGGTACCTTTTAGTACAAGAACATGAGGCAAAGAGATGAAAATCACAAGAATTCCACAAATATTACAAAAAGCAATCTCTCTATCGGGGCTTCATTTCCGTAAGCTTTTTAACCTACAACAAGCTATGATGATGATGATGGTGACGTCGTGGTAGAGCTAGAAGTGGATAAAAGAAGCTTACTTGCCGTTAGTCAGTTTTCTTTTGTAAAATAAGGTTATGCTGATTTCAATGTTCTTTTATTTTTTAGTCGGAGTGATTGTACAACAGGGTGGTAATGTACCTGACAATAATCCAATGACGATAGAAGAAAATCGAAGTATTCTTTGAAATATATTATGGAAAATCGTGAAGAGCGGAAACAACGGTTTGACCAACAGAATACACACAGCCTAAAGCGTACTCAGTTAACGAGCTGACGGTAACCACATATGAACCACCATCTACCGAAGAAAGTCTTAAGCTCTAACCAAAATTTAGGATTTCTCTACCGTTAGTTTGCTTCCAGAGAAGTTGGCCGGTACCACTGGCTGGCGAATTTATAAGCTCAGGTAAGCTGTATTAGCATCATTAGCATTCATCAATCAAAATTTCTGAACGCTGCATTTTTTTTCAAGAACGTTTTGTGCATTTTGGCTGAGCACCTCTTTAAACTTGATCCAGATGCCTGTATAGATTATATATTGAGTAAAACATGTACTTACCAGGATAAAATTGCACCTCTTTACACTCAGCATTTCGTAACTTAACTTTTCATTAATAGTTTTCACATTATCAAGAAATGATTCTCACATCTTAGTGTATGCGAATGCACATGGCTTAAAGGACGATAAATACTCGTATGTACATCGATTTTACCTTATGAGACCTTCCAACTTTTCTCTCGAATTTGCAAGATTTATATAGAATACTTTTTCCTATTTGACGATTGCTTGTGTAAATTTTTATCCCTTTACAAATTTTAAAAAGCCTAAGTGGCGGAAAATATCATATATTTTAAAATTAACAAGTAAAATATTACTTTCTTTATATAATTTAACTATCAATGCCGTTCAAAGCTTAAGAGAACACAAAGAAAACAGAGGCATTCCAACCAACAACTAAAAGTGCTTCATGCAAATTTTTGTATAGTGAATACATAGAATGCTCAATATATAATATATATAAAGAAGCATACCCACTGTGTGAGAAAAAAGCATATTGAACATTTCTTAAATAGAATTTGCTTGGGGATGTAAAAACTTGTCCTTGAAGCGAATAATACGAGCGTAAACGAGGAAATGTGTTCGAAGATAAAGTCAGTTGAAAAAAATCCATTAATCATTTCATTACTTTATTCCTATACCTACTCAACCTTTCAAAACATCAAAAACGCCTCGAAGAACATATCTCAATCTAATCCATTTTAAATGAATCAAATCGAATCAAGCTTCACACACAAAAAGTCGCAGAACCTTTAGTAAGTTTTTGTATGCTTAGGTCTTTCTTTGGTACGCGGCTTAAGATATTCACTTTTGTAAAGAAAGCGCAATTTCATTAATAATTACTTGTGCAGTTTCTTCATTTTATACTTGAACAGACAATTTTCCTTGTTTTCTTGTTTGCACGAGTTATAACAATTTAAAGCATATAGGTTCAAAAAACCATATCATGCTTAGCGAGACCAATCTAATTAGGTTCATAGTTACCCAAGAAGCATTGATATAGTTAAAGATCTACTGATAATGTGATGGTGTGATGTGATAGTCTAAGCTCAGGTGTCACCCTTTATACTACCAGTCCGTCATCTCGTTCACGTCATGATGCAATGTCTAGTGGTAAGCTTCGCTCAAAGGATAATATAAGGGTGTGATAGATTAAGGGTAGTCTGGAGGGTGTATGAGGAAGACGTAGAGTACCTCAAGTTTAAACTCTTGGATGTTGTATGAGTTATGCGTTGTTATTTTCAAAAAAAAATTTGAATTGATTCTTGAATTGTGATATTATTGAACATAAAAAAAAACAAATAGGACCAAATTTATTATTATTTTTCTTGTTCTTCAATACTATTCTATTAGCACTCGATAAATTACAAAATATTCAACTCTTTTTCTATTCAATTCACTATACATACACTCTACTCTTATTTATTAATGGTAAATACTAAAGGTGCAGACTCATCCTCATCAGGATCCGTTTTTGGCGGTTGGCATTCAACATCATCATAATCTACAGAACATGATCTAACTAACTTTATTTGTGGCTTTTCATTTTTTGTTATAACTAATGATGCTGGCCGTGGTCCTATAAATAAATTAATTTATATTTAATAAAATTATATCAAAAAAATAGCCTTTAAGGCACACAACAATATACCACATACCTGATGTTGTTCTATTTCTTTTTTCACAAACATATTCCAAATGTGATACTAAATTGTCTTGCTTAATTGAAACATGTTTATCAGTCTTATTACTTCCAGATTGCTTCAATATTGAATCTCGTCTTGTCTGTAAAGGTGATGAACCAACGAAGGTTGAACTTTGGATTGGTACAGACATTTCAAAATCTGAAAATTTCGGTTTTAGAAAACAAAAAAAAACGTTGGCCAATTTTTAAAAATTAAAAAAAAATAATAAAAATTTATAAAAAAAAACAAATGTTTGCTCTTCACACATATAGATTAGAGTAGTGCAAAATTTAGTATTTTTGTGCAACAGAAAAAACATTTTAATTTGAAATTTCTCTCACAAAAATATAATTATGACAATTTTTTTTTAGCGGAATTAAAATAAGTTTTGCAGCCCATAACCCCACAAAAAAAATATGCTTTCGAGATTATTCACAAATGTTTTAACAAAAAAAGCTTAACAATGTTTTTTATTTTGTCAAAAATATCCATACTAGGCGATATTTAAATTATTTAAATAATTAGCTTCACATAGATAAAACTAAAATACCTTTACAATCACATGCAAGATTAAAGGCGGTAAAAAATAAAACACAACACACTTTATGTATTGAAATTTATTATTTACTCTATGATTTAATTGTTCTCCTTTTTTTTCTTTTTCTCAAATCTCATTATCATGCAATGATATAATTTTTTTTGTTCTTTTTTTAATTCTTAATATAAAAGGTTAGTAAAATATTAAATAAATGAATATGAATAAAAATAATTAGTATAAAAAAAACAATGTTTCTTGAATAAAAAACATAAGTTATTGTTAAAAAAAAATATGACAGTAAAAATCATTGCCATTATTTAAGATTCAAAGATAAAAAGCCCAAAACCATAATTAAAAAATATGAAAGAGGTTCAGTTGTAGGAAATATAAGGGATGAAAAATTCCAAAAGCCCAAAACGAGATAAAATTTAAAAAAAAATTATATAAATTAAGGAAAAAAATAATAATAATACTAAAAAACATTCGCTAAAAATAAAATTAAAAGCTGTACATAAAAGATTATATTGTTGTTTTTTATTAGAGGCGGGTATCATCGTAGTTGATATCACCAGAAGGCATTATTATAACAGTTGGCAAGGAATCGTCTTGTTTAGCGATTATATTATTGCGCATATGCATAAGCAAATCTTTTGATTGATGATTATAAAGGCGACCTTCATCAGATGGAGAACCAAATTCAGAACTTTCCCGAATTGGTGCTAATTGCTGTGCTAACATCTCACCTGTTGGTAGTCCCGATGGACTTGGACGCTCACTGCTAGCAACGTCCTCGAATGCTTCTTCATTAAGTGTTTGTAAAGCTCCGCAAATCATTTGTTCTTCTAATGTTACCTAGAAAAGTAATTTAAATTTAATATCGTAATTCATTTAAAATACATATTTAATATTTATAAATCAAAAAGATATACGCCAAACTACAAGGATTCGTGAAAATAAACATGTACTGTTTTTTTTAAATGGTTTTTGAGTAGGTTAAGCAAATATTTTATGTGAATACAAAAAACATAAATTCCAAATATTTGTTATACTATATGAAAATGATTGAATTATTTTATGAATAATTAATAAACACGAGTTTCTTTTGAGCTGAAAAGATACAGAACTTATTTATTTTTTGTTTAAGCTATTAACTCGTCCAGTAGAGAATTTTTTCATGCTTCACTTGAATTTACAAAATTGAAATTGATAAGAAGAGAAAATCTCACTACAATTTGTATTTCACAGCAACTGACCATTAAATTAGACGCATTCGAAGAATCCTGCGAAAAAGAGCAGCAACCGCAATAAACTAATGTTTAAAGGAAACATTTTTTGTGATTACAGTCACGTAGGCATTGATTTCAGGATTTTTTTAATCATAAAAAATAATTTATAACTACATGACTCAAACTAGATGGGTATACATGATGCATCTATCACTGAAGTCAGAGTTCACTCTTCTCTCTACCATCTTTCCAAATAGAGTTTCCTTTCCGACATTGCTTAATGGTAGAACCGTCGATAGCACAAAGGGGCTTACTTCTGAGCTCTACATTTATTCACATAAAGAAAGGGAAAACCCATTTCTCTCATGCTCTTCCATAGGTCATCTTAGGATATTCAATAAATTGTAATGTTGAAATCTATAAAGATCTTGTGATCTTAAATTGGAAGTCTAACAGATCCTTGTTCTGTCGCCTAGTATACAGACTGCACAAGTCAGTTGCAATAGGCATTAGGCCAGCTGTATACCAAAGCTTCATATGCAGCTTTTCATCACTATTGCTTGGAGATAAATGTAGCAAAGCTGTATGTGACGTTGTTCCATATAAAAAGTGAAATATGTCGCTAATAAGCATGTGAAGCTTTAGTATACGGCCGCCCTTTATATTAGGTGCGTTTCATTTTCATTGGGGTACATACACCACAGTATAGGCTGGTGTAGCTGCATCTACCCCGATGTGCACCCAACTACTCCGGCGTACGTACTCCAATGAAAATGAGACGCACCTATTTTCAGAAACCGCATTTCCACGGCAGTGACCCGGTGTTCGCACCACGGATTTTCAAGCCGAAATGATGAACATATAAGAATGCACCTACAATCATAATCCGTTCAGGCATGAATATGAACTCCTCTCTACAAACAAGATTAAATAATGTATTCATGCAGGACGGACACCGTGTCAAACATCAAAATTAATAATGGATTTCTTAATTGATGAAGGAAACGAAGTTCTTCTCTGACATTCTAATTCACCCGGTTTATGTCTCATCGGAAAATGCTGGGCATACTTACAATCAAAAGTATACAATCGCCAAAACCAACGCTTTTAATATTAAAACGAATAGAGAGTATGCTGAGGAGAATTATAACAGTTATCATCAATAGAAGGAACGGCTCGCAGAATATTAGATTAAATTTAGTATTAAGTATATACATCGGATATTTATACATACAAAATAAGAAAAAATCAAAAATATATATTTATTAACATAAAAATAAATGTCGTGCGCATCTAATTCAATGATCAGATACTGTATATTTTTTTTTTTGCGTTGCCCGGAGGAATATGAGTAAACTTGCAGACATACATATAATCGTAATCCTAACTTGGACATTTAGAAATCAAAATGGAGCAACACAATACATATATCTTCATAAATTTAATTATTATTTCACGTCTACAAGAGACAGATTTTACAATTAATAATAATGCTATGTAGTTGTCACAGTTATACCGCAGTTGAAATCTAAAGGAAAGGAATTTTTGCAATTGAACTGAACTGAACTGAACGTACTAAAATCTAACCTGGACTTTAAATTTTTTTCTTTGTATTTGTCTTCTAAAAAATTATTTATTTTGATAGAACACCGATAGCTTCAATACATGGTCATCATTGCTAAAATGATTCGAATTACTGGCAAATTGTCCAAGGTACTGCACATGATTGGATAATTAAGATTGAGTTAAACTAACTTAATACTATTAATTTAGTTATTGAGCATCATCAGATGTGTAGCCTTTTCTTAGCTACTAAATATACTTTGTGTTTCTAGTTATATTTTGTAGATATTAGCAACGTAATACAATTTTTTAATGTAACTTTACTTTCCAAATTTAAAAACTAACATACATGGAATTTTTAACACCCTTGAACAGATTGTATTTTTATATGAAAATTTAATAATTTACATATGAATACGAAAGTCTTCATTAAAAAAGACATTTTGTTTGGACGCTCTCCTAGTGATCTTTGGCGATATCTGAAAATAAAAAAAACCAAAGTTCATCGTTAAATTTGTGGCTATACCCAATGCCCCAATAAACACGGAAACAATAATGAACATTGCGGTGCGTCACTTGCAACAAAAGCAGTTGATTTTTACATTTATATATTGTAATACATGAGAAATGTTGCACGCACCAACCATAGCCTTTAAAAAATATAATCGCGTTTGCATAAATCCTAATGAACATGAATAAGTCTTACGATCAAGTTGGTAGTTTCTGAAAAAAAATAAATGCTTCTGTTTTGGATCGAGTAATTAATAAGTTTTTTTTTATAAGGCAATACCTAACTCTATCCCAATCGAATTTAGAGAATTTTAAAGAAAACAACACTTTTGAAATCGAAATACTGTCAACAGCTACGCAATAACTACTGAATACCAAGCTAGATTTAGAAGAAATCGGCTAACAATGGAGTAACTATTAAGGCAGGTCCCCTGAAAATTCTGCGAAAACAACTACGACGTGTATCAAATTCGATTTAAAGCAAGCATACGAAAGCATCGACTGGGAAAAATTTGCCCGACAACGCTGGACCTAAACATCCCATAGTGAAGCTAACGAAAATGACAATGTAAAATACAAGGTATACAGTCAGAATACAAGGCGAATACCAACAAGACTTAAAGCACGACAATGGATTGACACCTCTGCTATTTAATTTTTGCCTAGAGCCTTGTAATTCGCAAAGTTAACATTGATGATGCGAACGCAACCCTGCTTAATAAATCAAAACAGTTGGCAGGATATGCCGATGACCTAAATTTCCTTGCAAGATCACTTTCATAGCATAGAGAAATATTGACGGAATTAGAATATGGGGTTAAACATACAGGACTACAAATAATTGCAGACAAGACCAAGATTCTAATACAGTCGAGAGTGGAAAGTAGAATGAGAAACCATAACACCACCTGTATAGCTTCGAACGCGTAAACCAATTTAACTACCTGTGGTCCACAGTCAGCGAAGACAACGATGAAACGATAGACGTGCAACGAAGAATAAACGCCGCAAATATAACATACTGGCAGCAGTAAACCAGACATCAACAGAAAACCCAAAATTAGAATCTACGATATGATCATACTCATAGTACTTACGAAGGAATGTGAAGCATTTAGTATTTCCCAAAAATCTGCAGATAAGATGGATATATTGGAGAGGAAAGTTCCCCGAAGGATGTACGGCCCAGTCAATGAAGACAATGCATGGAGAATATGCTATAATCACGAATTGCATGACTTATACAAAGAGTGTAAACTATCAACACATGAGAAGCTATTGTTTTTACATTGAGCCGGTCAAATAATGGATGACGAAAAAACCCCTGAATATACTACGAGATAGGAAAAGCTCACTTAGCAAACCACGATCAAAGACAGTGGAAGACAGTGTCAAGTCTGATGAAGCCAAACTCTTCAACACAAGAAACTGGAGGCAAGCTGCGCAGCAGACAGACGTCTGGAGGAAGAAGCTGAAGGAGCCCAGGCCTCAAATTTGGCCGTAAAGCTATCGAAGTAGAAGAAGTAAATTTTCATATCTGAAGGATCTCTTCGAACAAACTGGTAGCCGATTGTAGCTGTCAGTTCTGCGGGGCAGCTCTCGAAACTGCGGAGCACTTGCTATGCAACTGTGAGGCTACAGCGAGGAAGAGATTGAGCCTCCTCCATCGCGACTTCCCTACTCCCAGGGAGATTTAGGACAGGAACCCTAAATCAGTTTTAGACTATATTAAAAGCCTTAACCTAGATGGGGTTTCAAGACGGGGATGGCACAATAGACCAAATAAAATAGGTCGCAGTGCCCGCCAAGGCGCCCCTCAACAACAAATAGAAATTTCTTTGACATATAAAAGTAACTTTCTTTACGGATTTTTTTCATTCGTAAGTCGTTTATTTATAAGAGAAACATTTTTTCTTGCAGAGGTATAAAACGTATGTATATATATTATTGATTTTGGGCGCAATAATAGTTTGAACATGCCAGAGATGATTCTTAAAACTATTTCCAAGTTGTCTTTCTTTGAAAATAGAATTAGTCAAAATAAATAAATGTCTATAATTAAGTACTCCGCATTGTAATCGGAGCAACTGTTTTGGCTGGCTTCAAATTACTTGATTTCTTGTTTCTGGTTCGTTTAGTAGTAAAGTGATTTTTTAAATACAAAAAAAACGTTTACGTAAGTCCTATACTTTTCTGATATAGCACTATTAGCCCATAGGTTTTTGGGAATCGCTACAAAACGTTCGTGGTGGAGAAAGTAGTACCTGCGTTAGTTTGATTGATGTGCATATGGCAGTGAAAAACTATTTCACCTTCAAGAACGAATACTACAGTTTAGGTCAACCTCAAAAATTGATTTTGGATTAAAAAAAGTAACAAAAAGAGAGAGGCTAATAGGATTTTCCTGTGAAACTAACAACTAGACTTAGAAATTGTTCTTTCAGCTGTGTTGGTGCCTTCAATTCAATGAATTTCATAAGATTGCAAAGTAGTGATTTGCAAACAATCGTCTTCATCGAACATATGAGAGGCAAATATTATTAATAATTCCTAATCATGTTTAGATACTCCTCTACTTTGAAAGATATATTTTACGGCTTGTACGAACGTAAAAACTTCACATGGCAATTGCAATATATTTAGATTAATTACCGAACGATAGAAAATAATGTAACCCATAATCTGGAAATCTGAATGAGAGACATAAAAGCTGCGTTAGTTTGATTGATGTGCATATGGCAGTGAAAAACTATTTCACCTTCAAGAACGAATACTACAGTTTAGGTCAACCTCAAAAATTGATTTTGGATTAAAAAAAGTAACAAAAAGAGAGAGGCTAATAGGATTTTCCTGTGAAACTAACAACTAGACTTAGAAATTGTTCTTTCAGCTGTGTTGGTGCCTTCAATTCAATGAATTTCATAAGATTGCAAAGTAGTGATTTGCAAACAATCGTCTTCATCGAACATATGAGAGGCAAATATTATTAATAATTCCTAATCATGTTTAGATACTCCTCTACTTTGAAAGATATATTTTACGGCTTGTACGAACGTAAAAACTTCACATGGCAATTGCAATATATTTAGATTAATTACCGAACGATAGAAAATAATGTAACCCATAATCTGGAAATCTGAATGAGAGACATAAAAGCTGGAAGGCAATTAATAGGAGGGACGTTGACTCAACATACGATTTCTGAGAAAAACTATTAATACTTGTTATCTTCTTATTAAATTTACAAAACAAACCATGTTTAAGTCAAATTAACACTGATTAGTCAACGTTAGAAAAGGTAATAAAATATTTTGCCAATTCTACAGGCAATAACACAGATGACATGATTTTTCAGAGTTAAGTAAATCTGTAAATTAATACTATTAATTCTTTCAATTTCATGATTATATTATATTTTCTCGGGATCACATTCCAAATTTTAACATTTGTTTACTCCATGAAAATCGATTATATTCCAATAACTTATCGAATTTTCACATCAATTAAATTATTTAAAAAATGTATAAATTTTTTTTGTTCACATCAATTTTTATAAATAATTTCAAGCTTCCAAGGAGTGAAAAATTTAAAGAGTATTCAAAAAAAATTAACTACAAAAACCAACAACGATTCACGACAACAATACAATTTTGTTCTTAAATAAATACTGGAACAATATATACGATCCACGTTACCTGTAGGTACTCGTAATCGTGTACTTTTGGCTGCATTTCCATAATGTAATGTTTCGTCATTAAATGAATGATAAAGACATAAAATAATGAAGAATATTGTTTTTTTCTTGAAAGAATTTCGAAGTGCACAACAACATAAAAAACAAATATATTTTTTTTAAAAGCTTGTCTAGAAAAGTGATTTTAAATGAGTTCGTTATAAAGCATATTCAAAGATCACTTTTCTTTAAAAACCGTTGCACAGGAAAGCAGATGACTAAATAAAATTTGTTAGTTTCGATATCATTTTCTTACCTGCTTTTCTAAATGACTGGTATTTTTTCTAGTAACTGGATTATATGGTGTATGGGAATCTGTGATATCTGTAATACTATTTGCATTTGTAAGTTTAACTTTAGTTTGGAATTTTTCACAGTCCCTTAATGTAGTTACAAGTAAACGGAATAATTCCCAATGACCGAAATTTAAACCTAAGACCTGTAAATAAATATAATATTAAATATATGAAATGTAATAATAAAAATAGATGTTACTTACTGATTTCAGTTCAATTAAATCACAGTATTTAAGTACTCTGCCATTAATAGCATTTTCTTTTAATATTGATGAAAGCTTTGGTAATGTTGGCTTAAGATCTTCAATTTTACTTATTACATTAATAACACCATCTGTAGTAAGCTCACATAGCTGAACTTGCAATAATTCATCCTAAAATTAAAATAATAAATATTAGAATAATAAAAATTAATATTCACGAGTACACCTACCGGAAACGATGCATCTATAGGTGATGGTAAGATTACATTGCTTGAATCGACTGCACTCAGACTTTTATTTCTCTGATTAAAATCATTTGCACCAATATTATTTAAAACATTTGCTGGATTAAAATAATTATCACAGGGTATTAATGGATACTGAAGCGGGGCATATTGTGGAATATACGGAGATTGCGGCGGACGAATTGTTTGAGGCACTGGTTTAGCTTGAATAACAATTCCACCTTCATCTTCGAATGTTTGTTGATCTTCTAAAAAGTTAAAAAAAATATACATTATATATTTTTTATCAAGCAAAAATAATGTAAAACAAACCTTTTAATACTTTTCTTAAATATGGATCCAAATTAATGGTAAAAGGTAAGAATATTCTTAAATCTGCAACCAACAAATCAGATTTATGAAGTTGCAAAAATGCATCTAACTTTCTTTCATCTCGATCTAGCTCTAGTAATGGAGCTGCTTCACGTAAACAAGAAAGTTTCGGGCGAACCCTGTGAAAAATACAATTTAAATCACAATAACAAATAAATATATATAAAAATCATACTTTTCATATACACTTTGAAGTGATACATTATCATCTAAATTTTCGCCACTTTGATCATGCTCTAGGACTATCATACTAGCCCTAACTGGCCACTGCTCCGTCAAATTGATCCAGGAACTTAATCTATACCAACTAAAATCTATTTGGAATGCTTTGAGAAGACGAACTGTAACAAAATAACTTCTTAATAATTTGTTCATCATTAATTACTAAATTTTTTTTTCTTACCAGTAATATAAATCACATTCATTAAACGTCGCATACTTCTAGGATTTACATCGCTAAAATAGTCATCGGTTAAGATTATCTTAGAAAGATCTAACACTCCTTGAGGATTTTGTCCTAAACGATGTAAATTTGATCCGACCGAACTTGCAACAGATTCTGATAATCGTAACTTTTTCGAACCACCTCTGGAAGGATTGTGAGGTGTTCGTATTTTTTCTTGGCTAGACATAATTTCAGAAGCATTAGATAACCGTCTTGAAGATACTGAATGTCCCAATGTAGTAGGTTCTTCATTTTGAAACTCTGAATAATTTCTTTTAAAGGCAAGCGCAGTCATCTGGGCACGTTGAACCTTTCGCAATCCAGAATTTTGTAAATACACTGGTAAATGTACAAGATTTCGAAGAAAATCATGCCCACCAATTCCTCCTTCTGTAAATAGGCGGCGACTATTAGCTTCAGCAGCTTTTGCAATAACATGAGGATCTACAGCAATTAAGAGCACAAATGGACGATTTGGGGATGATAGTAATGTTTGTACAGAGTTTAACACAGATAGAATACGTTCTGTATCACAAGAGTCTAAAGCATCTACTACCCCAACTAAACGACTTTGCTGGTTGGTAAATGCATCAAGGCACTAAAAATATTAACAAAATTAAATTAAACCTAAAATAAATGTGAAAAAATAATATTTACCTTTATCATATCTGTCATAAGTGCCACTTCAGCTCCAAGAGCAGTTAAAGGTGCTCCTTCGCACGTTTTAATTGATTTCCTTAAATGCCTTCCTTGCGAAAGAAATAAAGAACTTATAGCTTTTGCCCACACATGCAAGTTTGTAAATAGGCCAGTGGCAAGCAATGCTACAATAACATAAATTGCAACTAAAACATGTTCACGATCAACTTCTGAATGATGTGAGTAGAATGCAATTATTAACGATATCCCAGCGATTAAAATTAATATACCAATTTCGAACAACAACACTATAGGAACACAACACATTTTTCTCCATTTCCATCCAGAGGATGCTTTTAATGGTTTAGGCCGAAATGCTCTATATAAACGTGTAGAGAGCCAACCATAATGAGATTCAATTGCATCAAATAGATGCGATAACATGAAAGCGACAGCTCCTTCTCCTGTTGGTGATGCACTACTTGCTTCAGCAAAATGAAATCTTACTGGCTTAGCTTGGGGATCACTTTGTGCTCCAGGCGGATGACAGAATGCTACTTGCATTATTAAACGTAATTTCCCCAGCCTTTTCATAATTCCATGATATACAGAATATGCCCAATAAACATCATAACGTTTACTGGCAAACTTTATTGCAACTAAAGCCATATAAACTATAACAAGGAATATTATCGCCGTGCTAAGTCCCCAAATAGCAGAAAATGTTCCTAATCCTACAATTGTTCCTAATACTAGAGCCAAATGTACACATACTAAAAACAGTAATCCTGTTGCTTTTATAGGAGGCTCAGCCCATTGTCTAGCGAAGTTGTTCATTTCTTCTCGCAGCTTGGTTAGGAGAAAACTTTTACCACTTCCCCATTTGGCATATAATCCTACAGTAATGGGGGTTGTTAATGTGGGCTCACTAAGTACATCCGCTAAAGCTGAAGAATATAGTTCATATCCTAACATTCCTTCTGAATCTTCATTTGTGTTTAGCCTTCGGGAACCAAAAACTTGACCCAAAATTGTCTTTTGATGTATCGTGTCAATGGCATACGGTGTCTCGCCTGCTTTGTTCGCTCTGTATAACAGTTGGCTATTCTTTGGATTTCTCAAAAGTGCCTCTACTATAGCTTTTGATCTTGCTCTCATAGCTATGTGTAGACATGTATCACCTCTTTTATCACTAGCGCTTACTTTAGCTCGTCTGTCTAATAACATTTGTACCATATCTAAATTCCTATTTCGAACTGCACGCAAAAGGGGAGTGTCACCATCTTTGGTTGAAAGTTCTAAATCTGGATTGGAAGTTAGTAACAGTTTCACGACTCCTAGGTGACCTTTTTCGACAGCCGTGTAAAGGGCGGTCTTTCTTTCTTTGCCCTGAATATCAACATCTGCATGTTTCTTAAGTAAAGCTTCCACAACTCCACGATGGCCACCTTTAACAGCATGTATTAAAGGAGTGTCTCCAGCTCTGTCCTGAATATTGATATAAGCACCAGCAGACATTAAAGATGTTGAGATTTCCTGCAAAAAATTTTAAGTTTTTATGTAAAGTCGTTCGTTTCTTTAATTTGTTATAATTGTACCTGAAATCCTTCCCTGCAAGCTATTGCAAGAGCAGTTAAGCCATCTTTGTCTAATGCATTAACATTTGGTTTCTTCTCAAGTAACAAAGAAACACATTCTAAATGCCCTCCAGCGGCTGCAACAAGTAAAGCTGTCCATGAATACATTCCAGCCGTATCGACATTTGCTCCAGCTTTTAGTAATATTTCAACTATTTCGGCATTTCCTTTCCTGCATGCCCAAACCAATGCAGTTGTCCCATACTTTTAATAAAATAAACCATAGTTAGTGAAAGATCAAATTGTTGGCTACAAATTCCTTACCTTATCGCCGACATTTACTTTAGCTCCTCTATGTACAAGCATTTGTACAATTTCTTTGTGACCGCGACCAGCTGCCCATAGTAGAGGACCAAGATGGTAATTGCCGTGAGCGTGGACATCTGCACCCTTTTCTAGAAGTAGAGCAACGATTTCGGTATGTCCACGGTAAGCACTCCACATAAGAGCTGTCCATCCTCCCTGAAATATTTAAAACGATTAAATTAATTAAACGATTAAAGTAATATTGCAACTAGTTTTTAGGAAGACTCGTTTGCAGTGTAATATAGTAAAGTAAATGAGCTGGCTCTTTTAATGGACAGCATAAAGTAACTGCTAGCTTCTTATAACTGTTTTAACGAATTTGTTTACTTTTAACTCTTTATGTTGGCATTGAACTGCGTTATAGATCGGCATGAATGACTAGTTAGTTTTATACTGAATTGTAACTGCATGTGACGTAGTCTATTGCACAAGTCAACCAAGTCAATTATGTGTTTAGTTTGTACTATTGTTGGCTTCTCCATAATCTCTTAGCTTAAAAAAATTGCCGTACTGAAATCTACATCCTTTGAAATTTGAGATTTGTCATTGATTTCTTGGTTTTTTATGTAAAATACTAGAGCCCAGAGGTAAACCCCTTTGTACTGCCCTATGGTAGGTTCTATGTAGCATTGCCTCTACTAAATTCTGGCAATATTAAATTGTGGTCGGAGATGTATAGTAGTAGAGACAAGAATGAACGACCGACCAAAGCCAAAACGCTTCCAACCAATAAGGCCCATTCAGATCCAGCAGCAGCAGCGGCAGCAAGCTTAGTTTTACTAGCAATCGTGGCCGCTTTTGTTGTCAAGTGACCACCATTAGCCAATAGGAACTGTTTGCTGCCGCTGCTGCTGCTGAATCTGAATGGGCCTATACTATCCCGACTTCGACGAGCGAACAGTAGATAGCTTCCTTGCTTAGAGCAGGGAATTGCTGAGAAAGAAATAATATTATCTGGGCGGGAGAAGTGGAAAGGCGATGCACCATCCCGTTGCGTGGAATCGAGCTGCGGCCTCTCCAATGGTAGTCAAGCGCCATAGCCCCTAGTTTGTGAAAGCGTAAGTGCTGAAACTTCACATAAAAATATTCACAGAAAAGGATTGTACTTCTGTGATTTTGTCGGACAGTTAAAAAGTAGTTTACAAAATATGAAATGATTTTAATTTGGAAGATCAATTCCATCGGCTTGGTGGAAAGTGCTTGATGAAAACCTAGGAGCCCATTTCGGGTTTCACCATTCAAAAAGAAGTTATATACTAGGGTTTGTCGGTTTTTAAAAACCGGTTTTCAAAACCGGTTTTTACAAGAAAATTATGCAATTCAAAAACCGGGTTTTTTAGTAAAAAAACACGGTTTTAAATTTATACATTACATTTCTTCTATTAGCTACAAAAAATAACATTATAAAGTTATCCGGATATTATGAAAATTATAAAAAGATTATTCTACAGAAGATGACTGCTATGTTAGAAAAAGTGACGAAGAAGAAAATCAAGACATATGTATCTATTACAGCACTTAATAAGTTCATCGGATGCCATATTGATGGCGCCACTACTGGCAAATTCTTTTAGATAGTATCAACCTTCAAACGATATATTTCAAAATTTTATGACATTCCGACCATTTCTTTACAAGTCACAGTGGTTTTAGTGACGCTAGTTTTGAAATATTCAAAGTAATGGAAAAGTCTGAAATTGTTGTGTTGATACAGCATTTCATTTTAATGGAAAAAATACAGTTCAACCAAAGTAATGGCTTGAAAGGTCTTCTTCGTACTCTGCTCTATCGAAACAAAAGGCAGAGAAGTTGATTTTAAACGAGGACGCAGAAACAGCGAGGATACTGAGCGCTCTGGTCGGCCAAATTCGGCAGACCCAAAAAAATAATGCGCAAAATGGTTTTGCAAGAGCGTTAAGTCAAATTGCGTGAGATAGTGGACACCTAGAAGATATCAGTGTATTCACTATTTTGCATGAACATTTGCCCATATGAAAGCTCTGTTAGAAGTGGGTACCGCGTTTGATCACTGTCCAAAAACAGTAACGTGTTGATGATTCAGAGCCCTGATTGGAGCTGTTTAGGCGAAATAAAATGGATGTGAGAATGGATGAAATGTGGATCCATCATTATACTCCAGGGTTAAATCGGCAGACAGCTGAGTGGACAGGTCTCAGGAAAGCCGACCAAAGCGACAAAAAACGCAAAATTCTGCTGGGAAGGCTAAAGAAAGCGTCTGTATTTTGGGAAGCGCTTCGACTATTTTGAAAAGGAAAAAGGATCCATAGTGAATATTACATAGCTAAGGACGAAATCGCGAACAAAACGGCCCAAATGAAGAAGAAAAAAGGATCTTTCACCAAGACAATGCGCCGTCGATCGAAACAATGGCAAAATCGTCCGAGTTGTACTTCAAATTGCATCCGCATCCACCGACTTATCCAGATTTAGCCTTGCCCTTGAGGGACTATTACCTGTTCTGAAATTTAAAAAAAAATGTTCGCCGGATAGAAATATGGCTCCAATGAGGAGGTGATCGCCGAAACTGAAGCTGAAGTTTTTTAAGGGTTGGCCAAATCGTTCTATAAGAAAGGGAAAGAAATGCTAGAGGCGCGTTGAATGAATGTTGTTTTTTTTATTGGTCATCCTACGAACTTATTGAGTGATATGTACATTGTGTTTTCTTTTTTGTATTTTTAAATTACAAATAAAAAAATTAAACTTGTCAATATGTCTTGTTTTTTATCTGTAAAAATTCGAAATTGGTTTAAACCGGTTTCATAGAAAAGTTAAAAATCGAAAACCGGGTTTTTCAAAAGTCGGTTTTTGTATAAACCCTATTATATACATATATTATCAAGCCAGATAAGTAGGTTCCACATTTCTTGATCCAAAGAAATAAGGTATTCTGCATGAATGTTCGAATGTTCACACATTCTTGTACGGAGTAAAAAATTCTTTTTTGAAACTCGATCCAGGAAACAGGTGATCAAAATTTCGTACAACAGGCGATATAACCTTTGCACTACGTGACTGGGTAATATGAAATTGTTCAATTACTAACAATTCTCATTTATTAATTTAGTAAATAAAGATATTTATGATGAAAGAATTAGGGGATTAACAAATTAAGAATGAAGGAGCTTTCATAGTCTAAAAAACAATTGTTATTTACCATATCTCTATGTTCAATTTCTGCTCCATGTTCCAAAAGCATCTGTACAATATCTAAATGTCCACTTCTAGCTGCAAATAGTAATGCTGTCCAGTTGTCAAGATCTTCTGCTTGGACATCTGCTCCTCTTGTAAGAAATTCTCGAACAAATGGTGTAAGTCCACGTCCTGCTGCAACCATAAGTACTGTGGTGCCATTCTAAACAAAATAAATTTAAAAAAAAAAAACTTTAGAAAATTAAAACATATTATTTAATAAATTAATATTATTTTACATCGTCTCGATCATCAACTGGAAGATGGCGTGTGTCAAGAAATGTTTTTAGACCAAATAAATCGTTTGCGTCCACATACTGCAAGAGCGCTCTGTGACCCAATGAACCCATAGATTCTCCGTACCGATTAAGAACCTTTAAAAGAATTTTTAAATGCATTAATATATAATATTCATTACAGAATTTTCTGATAAATTAAAAACATATACAATATATATATAGGTTATAACACTATATTCAAAAACAAATAAAAGGAAAGCATTAGGCAAGGATACTTTATTCTACAAGGGGTTAGAAATGCGCATAAACAATGTTACTACAACGAAAATAAAAACAAACAAACGTTCTTTGTAGTTTATTTCAAACAACATTACTTACATCATTTCAAAGGAAAATAACATTTAATCTGCCAACGATTTAGCAGTCTAAGGTAATAAAAGATGTAGGAGCTAGAATATTTGTACGTGCAAAATTGTTTAAGTATGAGAATGATAATAAAGCGTTGAAGTGAGCTCTAAGCTCTTTTTTCAAATACGCTTTATTTGTCTAATAATTTTTTTTTTAAAAATACTTATTTTTCTAAAACAGTGTGAGTAAATAGAATCAGTATCTATGTATACCGCTTTCAGTAAACTACTATATTTGAACAGTTTTTATCTGAAGTTGTAAGATGTAGTATTTACATAAAATTAATTGATATTATTTAATTTCGTGTATCATAATTAAAACGTTGTTATAGATTTAAAGATTTCTAGATTACAAGTCTAGAATTGTGTGTTCTTTTAGTTTAACGGATAAATCATATAAGAACAACATTAATAACAAAGTACGAATATAATAACAACAAATTTATATTTTTATCGTAGAATTGTTTATTAACAAAATATTACTCTCACCATCTTCGAGGAAATACTATTATATTTCCAAAGTACATGAATAAATCAGAGAAGTGAAACGATATTGTATGTGAATAAGTTCGACTTAATAGTGAGCCTACAAAAAGAAAGATAGAAATAAGTCAACTACTGAACAATTTAGGGATTTGTTATAATAAATTAATATCATTAATTTGGAATTTTTTTTTGGCAGCCAATTGGAAAAGAATTTAAAATGTTCTACAATAACAAAAAGTAACTTATCTTAAAGTTAAAATATCTTATATTGTTAGATTTTATGAATTTTGAAGTTAACGATTTAGAATATTGAAGGACTTGAAATCGATACTAAAATAATTTCTACTACAGCATTAGAATAGTGTGTAGATTATAAATCATAAACGAATCTATAGAATAATTTATCACAGTGTTGTTGAAAGATCTTTTTGATATTATCTGTTTCAGTGGACAACGATTTCATGTTCTACTGCGTTCCTTAAAGCGTTCGTTTCTTATTTAACTTTGTTTGTCATCATCACTAAAGACGCTTTATATTGTAAGTATCTTATTCTTGATTACTACCAAGATCTGAGAATTTTATTATATGTATAGCGAGCATCATAGTAACTGTAGCCAACATATCTTACACTTTTGATAAATAGTGCTGATACAAAAGCAGATATTTTGCGGCTTAAATTTTGCACCTCTTATGCCAGGTATTGGATGATTTGTTCCATAGTTCTTTTAATGTACAAACACCAATTTCGCATTTCTTTTAATGTACAATCGCCACTGGCCTATTTTGTTCTGTCTCTCGAGCACCAGTATATTTTGTAACTATAAACATTTTTATAGATTTAAATACCAAACAAATAAGGGTAAATAAAAAAATGCAAACATAAAAACCAAAGGACCATTATTTACTAAACATAAACTGTATATACTATCTACTGTTAAATTCTTACACCAAAAGTTTAATTTTTCTTTTATTAATAAACATTCTTGGTTTTGTGGCGTACTATTTAAATTGATAATAAAACGAGCTGCTTTCATTAAAACGTAACAACTTAATGCATTTGTTTAGTTCTCTTTTAATGTTTATTGTCGGCTGCATCTTGTTTACTTTTATTTGATTTGTAGACATTGTAAATCTTGTCTGCTAATTTAATTGGTTTAAGTGAGTATTATTTTAGTTTATTTACAGAAATGTCAACAGAGAATAATGAAAAAATGGAAATAATTGATGTGAGTTTTTAAGGACTGTTTTACAGTGGAAAAAGTTTTTGTTTTGCTTCTTATTTTTGTTAAATATGGGGCCATAAATAGTAAAGATAAAATTGGCAGTAAAAAGTTTCGTTCTTATTCAAATGAAATGCCATAAATATAATGTAATTGCAATTGCAAGACTTTTAAGAATATTTTTCGTCTTAAATGGTTCTAAAACTAGTTTTACTTACTTACTTACTTAATTATGCTCCTTTAATCCCTCATGGAACATAAGGCGGATAAAACTAGTTTTAGTTGAATTTAATAGGTACGATTAGCAGAAGAGAGTAACAAATTTTTTTATACAATATGTACTTTCTTTCAAAAAATCAAACCTCTTGATAAAGATCAAAGAAATCATATTTTCTTCTTTAAACTATAGATTTACGTTGAACGAATTTAAGTTTAAAATTAAGACATGTTTAATTGATTTCTTATCTATTTGACATATTGACAATGGCAGGAACTAAATTGTTGATTGAAGGCGAATCTTAACAAAAATTCATTTAAAAGTATTGATTGGCAACGAACTAACTATTTAAACAACACTGTTAGATCTAGAGATAAAGAAACATTTGTTTCAAGGTGCGCAAATATACTACAAAAGAATCAATGTTAATAATACAAAATGACATAGAACAACAGGAATTTACTGATATAGCCAGAAGAAGAAGAACGAAAATTACCTCAGGTCTGTTCATTTTCTTAGGAGATATGAAAAAGCTTGCGTGTTTCACATGTAAAAATAATATAAGGAAAAGTTAGTGGAATTGTTGTTTACTATACT
This sequence comes from Thereva nobilitata, assembly GCA_963855945.1. Lineage (NCBI taxonomy): Eukaryota > Metazoa > Arthropoda > Insecta > Diptera > Therevidae > Thereva > Thereva nobilitata. The sequence continues at coordinate 39,684,481 of OY979694.1, read as the reverse complement.
AAATGATTCCTTTAAATCTTTTTTAAAAAAGGGATAGCACAAATTGTTATGTTGCTTGCTATGTTTTCCCGTAATATCATTGCTTCAGTTTCGAGAATGAAATTATTTGTATTTCCACCACTAAGTGCTGCTTTTTTGTAGATGAGTGTCGTCCTGTATGTTTCGTCGAAATTTCTGCTAACCATGGTCAAACAAAACCCTGTTGTAACTCTTGTGGAGCTAGCCAAAAAGTCAACTCCAAGCTTTCTAAACTATTCAACCAACAATAATCACTTGCTTGTCAATAGTTAACAAAATTATCATTTGGTATAACTGCTCCTAAGTATGGTATTAGGACTTTTATTGAAAAGTTTATCGAGTAGCTTTTATGATCGTGGTTAAATAAATTGTAAATAAGTCGGATGTGATCATCCCTATAAAGACTTGTGTTTAGTTTTAAGGAAGAAACTTCTTGACAAGCCTATTTAAGAGATCCTCTGTCCTGAGATGAAATATAAAATGTTATAAATAATTCACAAAACTTCCATAAAATCGCGTGGAATTAAAAAAATAGAGTTCCTTACAGGTGATATGTATGTCCAAATTTCCTACAAATTTAATGGTAGTAAATGTTAAAGATAAATAATACCGGGGCCTAATCTCTAATGTCTGGAATGTTTTAATTTTTTTGGTAGAAACAGTACTAAGAAATATGGTCACGTTAAACCAAAGCTATGCTGCAGATGGTCGTGTTATACGAGGGTTTACTTTACACAAATTATCGTTTTAGTGCGAAACCGTAGTCTAAGAAGGTTACCTGTATTTTTACTTAATTTTGAAAGTTTAAAAATGTGGATATTTATAGATTTTAACATGACAAAAAAGGCATTTTATGTGTAATTGTATTAAGTTAGTACGATATCTGTGATAGGAAATGCTGGGATAATGAGAAATTTTGATGATTTGAATGCATGGAGGTTTTTACAATCTTAGTTTAAATACTGTGTAAAGCAAATTGGGGAAAAAAAACTGATTCTAAGAAAGAAATCATGTTATAAGGGTGTGATCTATGTAGATTGTATGTTTTAGTTTTAACCAAATAATTATAAATATTTCATTCGTTAAATTACTGGAAACGTTGCACGTACAATCATGGCTCAATATGTTATTGTATCAATGACGGAGTTTTGATTAATATCACAGATTTACAAATTAAAAAAATTGTTTTCCTTTTTCGATTGCAGCACAGATTTTTTGGGTTTTGAGACCTCCTAATCACAAATCTGAAATCGGTTTTTTTCTATTACTATCTATTAGTCAGAGTTCTTCACAATACACATTTATGAAAATGTACAAATGTTCAAATGTACAGAATGGATTCCATCCATGATTTGAATTCCATTATGAAGTAGAACTGCCTTTAAACTTCTTTTTGACGAATCAAAAAATCGTCTCCAGTCATTCACATCGTATTTTATGCCGTACATCTTCCCTAATCCGGGAATGTCTTTGCAAAAAATTGTGAGAATTCCTTCTCTCTTTTCCAGTACCAGCAGCATGGAGTTCCATGAGAAAGTAAGTTTTTCTGTTGTCCGCAGCATCTTTAGGTAGTCCTAAATCTCTCGTCAAATTATTTAATTCTATCTGGTTAAACGGTTGTGGTTGAAAATTGTGGCTCAAAATTAGGATCTAGATTTAGCCGGGCTTCTGGGCAAGAACTTTCAGATGATTCGTATTCCAAGAGGACGAAGGCAATGGCTGATTTTCATTTGAGGAGGTGGCGAACAAAACGAGCTCATTACATTTGTCGTTTTCGTTCAAAATGACGAAAAAGTATGCTGAGATATAGTCAGAAGTTCGTACTTTCGATCAAAACGATATCACTTTACTGTAATTATATCGTTTTGATCGAAAGTACGAACTTCCGACTCTATTTCAGCATACTTTTTGGTCATTTTGAACGAAAACGACAAACGCCAGCTCCTCATTTATAAAAACTGTTCTCCTTGCCTATTGACCACTTACGATGCTCTGATAAGCAGCTCTTACAAACTTTATTCGGTTTCCAAGCTTTTTCCAAGTTACAAATAGTAATACCAAAGTAAATCTTGTACACAAAGTCCGTTATACCATGTTCGCACTGAGCCGAAATTATGTGATTTTGGCTATTTTCGTGATTTCGCCCAAAATCACTTTCAAAATCGTGTGATTTCCCATATATTCTGGTGATTTCAAAATCATCTCAAATCTCGTAATTTTGGCAAAATTACGAACAAAATCATGTCAAAGCCAATGCTCAAACCCGAAAATCGAATTCAGCCCAATTCAGCACGTCACTATTGATGCCGAAATTGTCAGTTGGAGTTTTAATAATTGATTTGACTTTGAAATTAAACTTCACATTCTTGAAAATGGAAAAACCCAAGAAATATAAAAGAAAGAAGCCATGGGTTTTGCTAGAAGAGGCGCTAGTTCAAATTTGGGGTGAAAAAATTGAAGACTTGCGTAGTGCCAGAAAAAAAACACCGAAACGAAATCATTTCAATTCAGTGCGAACGGTTCTACATAATTTCGAAATCACTTTCCAAAATCACGTAATTTCGACTCAGTGCGAACATGGTATTAAGGTGTTTTGTTGTGTTAACACCAATGCGTATCACAAATGTAACAAAGAACGTTCACGGGAGTTAACACACTTACGCGGAGCCATAGTCAAAGTATTTGCGTTAACAGGTACATTTTTCGAAATTGAACTAAGGTTAATTTTACTGAAAACTTTTTTATAAATAAGTAAAATGAGAACCTTGGCTGATAAACTAAGAACTCAAAGAAGTATTATTCTTTTTATTCAATTAACAGGGAAATTGATCCATTACAATCAGACAGACTCAAGTTTATATAATAATCATAAATTTAACGTAACGTATGTATGTTGTCGCCTAGAAATTATGAAATATTAAAAATGCAATTTCTTCAAAATTGTGACGTGATGGAGACTTAAGCTACGAATGGTATTATAGACGTACACAGCCATCGAAGGTCAAATTCTCACATATTGATCAGCATTAAGGAAGAAGTACAACTGTACAAATCTAGGCAGGGTCCAGAGCATGGGAAGCAACGACGCGTTAAATACGATCTTCTGACTTCTTCTACTGGGCCTCCATACTAAATATGCCTCTTGTAGTGCGGACGGGCACAAATAAAATGGGTACTGGCAAGAAAGGCCAGAAAGGCGTGCATGGCAAAATTCTTGGTATGATTAGTAAGAGGTTGATCCCAACCACCACAGACTAGATTATCCCCAAGTTGAAGTTCAAAGTCAAAATTCAAACAACACGGGATTGGAAATGCGGACACGTTTTAGCAGATATAGATACGGTAACTTATAGGTACAGACGGTTCAAACATGAACTGTGGAGTAGATGGCGCTGTCTGCTCTGAATTATGTAATATAGCCAAAAAATGCCTGCTACCGGACGGATCCACTGCCTTTCAAGCAGAAATGCTGGCAATTTGAAAGGCGTATCAACTAGTGAAAGGAGACAACTCTACAAGACAGAATATGGCAGTGATAACTTACAACCAAGCTGCCATCTTAGCATTCAGCTTCACCGTGATCTAATCAAAGCACGGGAACGAGAGGTGACGAATTAGCAAGGAAGGGTTCAATCATGGATGCCTATTTAGCAAAACAGGTAGACTTCCCTATCAATACGGTTAAAAGACATATTTACCTATACTTCCTCTCCTTGGCCAATACAAGATGGGAAGGATTAACAACATGCAGCACGGCCGTCCTACAACTAAAACAAAACTGAGGTGCTGGATAGCTTTAGTATGCTAAGCTATCCAGCACGAACCTAACCAAAGCTCTGTATGCGGGACACTGGCCAATCGGAGGGCATGCATCAAGAATGGGCAACGCATTCATCACATCATGCCTTAGCTGCAAGGATCCAAATGAAAGAGAAACTATTGTGCACTTCGTGTACAAATGTCCGGCACTAGCCAGGGCTAAACACAGTTCATTTGGCAGCCACATACTGAACGAGCTTGGGGATCTAGCAGGAGAGCATCCAATGAACTTGTTTTTGAACGCTATAAAATTGATCTAAAAACCGTAATAAGCCTAGTGGTCGCGGGAATGAGTGGTATCAAAACGGCGATAATGTGCTAATTGGAGGTCAGAACAGAGTATGTGTTCGTCGCCACTTCAACCAAACCAACTAGTCACTTTACAACATCTAAAAAAGAATTATTTGGTATGCCTCCAAACAGAAAGCAAAACATTAAACAAAAATAAAGTGAAAGATAATTATAGTTGTTATTGGAAAGTACACAACTAGTCCAAATCGACAGAAATAAGCATCATTGATTCTTCGGAATACTGCACCAAAATCGCCACAACTTCTACGTACAAAACACGAAGTGACTCAAGTATACTAAATTTGAAGAGACAAGATGTCCCATTTTTTTTTTAATTTTAATACACATAATTTTTCAACGCCGTCTGTCTGTCTGTGGCAAAAAATAAATTGTGTAGTATTGTGTAGTAGTATTTGACTCAACAAAAAAGATTTATGATAGAATTACACGAACTGTTAAAGTATTCGTTCCCTTGGTAATAGTTGATCTATTCGATTGAGTTGATGAAACTAATTTACGGAAAATTTGCAAATTATAGTGTAGGTATAAAACCACTTAATTTAAATATAATTTTAAAACATCGGACAAAATAACCAATTAATTATTTTACAAGTGATTAATTTTATGTTGTGTGAAAAATTTCCGTAAAATTAAATTTACGCAAAGGGAATATAAAAATTATTTTTGTTTTCTTTAGTGAATGAAGAAAATTATCGAGAGGAAATTATAAATGTTTTTTTTTGTTGTTGTTGCAAATTCTTAAATTAAAATTATATTATATGAATTTTTGTCTGATTGTGAGTAACACACTTTAATGCTGTCCAATAATATTAAAGAATAGTTATTTTTAAATGAAGTTTTTCTTGAAATAAAATTTATTTTTCATTTCGAATGATTAAACAAAATAGAAGAAGAGAGAAATTTTGTGATTTGCATCCGAACAGTCTGAAAAAAGTTTGTTTTGAAACGATTGTTGTGACAAATTTTGGTTTTTTTTTCTTATATTTTTGTTATTATTTTTCTATGTTGAGTAAAAATGACGCACAATATTTATTTATTTTTTGTCGGGAAATTGAAGACAAAATTCAACTATGATTTTTCGAAAAAAAAATAATTTAAATCACAAGCGACGACACGTGAAACATTTTGATTATTCTAGCAAACTTTATTCACATGTTTTTTTATACTTGATTTTCATTGAAATGATTTCACATTTTTCATGCTTTATTTATGTGATAATTTTATCTTTTAAAAATTGGAACAAGTGGTTTTTCCTTGACGTCATTAAATTGTATGAGAATTAAAAAAAATTTTCAGGAAATATTTTTTGTTCTTTTGAAGATAATAATACAGAAAAGATAAGGATTATTTTGTCACGTCATATACAGGCCCAAATTGATTGGGATTCACCAAAGCCTGATTTATTATACGGGATTAAAGACATCAGCTTGTTCACGTGCTTCTACCTTTATTTATCCACTTAAGGATTGTGTTGCGTGTGCCGATAACGTGAGGGAATTTAGTGGGAATTAATCTCACAAAGGTGAATCTTTCACTTGATTTATATAAATTTGACTAGCAACCTATATGATATTATATAAACGCGAATTTTGCTAAGCCTTTGCAGTTTTCTGACTATAAGAACTTAATTTGTGTGTTATGGAATTTTTAAATTGTGAAACTAAAAACATTGCTGAATGTAATTTAAGTTTTTATATAAGAGAAAAATTTATTTAAATAGAAAGGAAAATTAAGAAAAAGTCATAAAGAAGGAGTTACATTTTTGCTCTGCAATAATATGACTATATCTATAGTTAATTTAGATGATGACGTCAAAATAAATTTTCTTAAGTTCTTAAAATTCTTAAAATAAATAAATATTTTTATTTTCTTTGATACTAAAAAACAGATTTCAAATGTCGCTTATAGCATTAAATTTAAGCCAATTTTAAAACAATATTTAACCTATTCACTGACAGATAAATTTAGATCATCATGCATCAGTTGCCAGAAGTTTTCTTTGAAGAATATAACACAAATCTTTTAAAATTTAATATTAATAAAAAATTGCAGATAATCTCGTTTAATGGGACTAAAAAATATTACGAGATATCTCATATTTGGCAAAATTTAAAATAGAACTTCTTTTACTGAGTGGCGATTTCGGGAACAAGAAACATTTTAGGAACTAAGATTTTTACATTTTAGTAAAAATGAAGAGCATATTTCTGATGGATCGCAAACATAGGTTTCTGAAGAAACAGGAAGCGACAAAGATCAACGTCTTTTTGCTGCATGCGACAAGTTGGTTGTTGTTGCCGAGACACAAACGTCAACGGATCGATGCGGCTTGTATCGGGCAACATGGGCTGGAATAATGAAAAAACTACATGATTTATTGCAGATTACCATCATTCACCCGAATTATGCAACAACAAAATTAGTGATTATAAAGACATAAGAATTAAAAATGATAAGTGTCTATAATTTCTTTAAATTGATGAGTAAATATAGGCTGCGTTTATTTCAGGCCGCTTATGTGTTTGGCTGTCATTTCATATTTGACAGTTGTGGATAGTAGTCCATCACAATCTATTACGGAGCATCTAACGCCGCAACAATGGCTTTTATAGCTCTGCCGGTGCAGTCGATCAACATTTTTGCCAAAAAAATCACCAGGCACATTTCGACTTGTCTGTAGAATAGCCAACAGAATGGCCGCTATTGGGGCATTGAAAATCCTCAATTCATACACCAACGATATTACACCCTCCTAGTTACTGTATGGTACGTCATCGACCCTTCTTCCAGGATGCCAGAGGCAATGCTGTAAGCGTTCATAGTGATCGCTACCGTCATATGTTTAAAAACTTTCTTGTGCCCAAATTGAATCATTTGGGCCTTCAGCACATGTGGTACCTACAGGACGGTGCTACATCACACACAGCTCATACTACGATGGAAATTGTATATATTGGCCTCGAACATAAAACATTTCCCTGAGATATCCTGTCTGGCAGCCAACATTAGCGTTTATGAAATTATAAATTGAGTCAGCAATGTCCATCAAAACAATCTTAAAAATATGCCACTGTTTTTTTGGGGTTTTGGATGACAACGTGCTTTTCTGCACAAGCTCCAACACAATGCGGATAATTGCAGGAAACTAAAATCTCTTGCTAACATCATCGCCTATCAAAGTAGACTATTTATCGAATAGAAACCATGAGCTATCGTATTCCATAACATAATTAATGGCATTAAATGCTATTTTTTTATTTTATTTGGATTCCAAAATTTATTAGATAGCCGTGCAAATATACAGAATACATAAAGGATAATTAAAGGGTACATATGTACGACCTCCGCAGGATCGCAGGCGCAGTAAATGAAAAGGGTGTCTGGAGAAGAAGATACAACCACGAGTTGTAGCAAATATACAAAGAACCAAAAGCATCAAGAGTGGTTTCTTCCAAATTTACTTTTGCGTCTGGTTCCACCTTCTTGTCGTTCTTGATTTTTTGAAGCAGCGTTTTGTGGTATGATTTCAGCTGCATTTTGTTTTATTGTTAAAAAATATGTTTTTAGTAAATCTTCTTCTGTTTTTCTCTATATATTTTTTGATGCAGAAGATGTGTTTTCATATCCTTTCTATCTTTTCCCAAGGAGCAACTTTATATTGCGTATCTTCATTGCAGAACTATCTTCTGATTCTAAGTTGTCAGCCTTTTCTTCGTCAATATTCGCCCTTTTTTCGATGGAACTCAACAATTTCATTAGGGATAGTTGTCGAATCAGTGATAATCACATTAGATATTTTTACAATTTGATGAGGTTTTTCTGAAGGGGCTGAAGTTATATAACTTCATATGTTTCTTTTTCTAAACTTTAAGTTGCGATGCAGTTTCACAACCTTCAGTTTGGACTAACGATTCTTCATAATTTTTTTTTCTTCGATTTTCGAAACAGTCTGTTCTAATTTTGATGTTTCTTATGCATCTTCAAATATTTCGGCAAGTATTTCAGCTTCATCCTTGAGCGTTATGGTTTGGTTATTTGTAAAGAAAAACCTGGGAAATCACTTTCCGAATAACGCAATAGATTGATTGATGCCGAACTTCATTTTCAACGTATCAATTCAATGGAATGCTTGGAATGATTTTTGGGCTGCAAATTTTAAAACTACCTCAAGTTCAAATATCAAGTTTTAACTACGCACCGACTATTTGCCAAGTTTTTGGTTTCATTTTTAGTACGGATAAATTATAATTTTATCTAGAACATTTTAAAAAAGGCAGATTAATGGTGTTACATATGACTACATGCAATTTTCGCCACTGATTGTTTATCGAGTGAACAGTTTTTGATATGGTATATTTTTGAGTTTTTTTATTCTTAGACCGTTTCTACACGGGCAACTTTTCGTTCAACTTTAACACGTTTTTCTCTTTTGTTCGCATGCACCTTGCGAAAAGGTTTCACAATTGCATGCGAGCGAAAGTGAAAAAAGTGTTGAAGTTGAACAAAAAGTTGAACGTGTAGAACCGGTCTTAGAGGAAGATTTAAACGAAAAAGGAAAAATAAGAATATTGTACATATGTATCTCGAATGCTTTATCAAATATTGATTTCGTATGTTTTACTTCCAATGTCAAGTTATTGCGTCGAATTTGTGCCAAATTTTTTTTTATATTTTTCCTATTGTTTCTACGCTATGATTAATCATAATCATATAAACGAAATAAAAAATGGGAAATTATTTTTCTTTCCCCATTGCATTGTTTTGTGTTTATTGATTGTATATTCGATATCAAAAAAGTTTTGCATTTGCACATTCCAAATAATTGTTAAGATTTTTGATGACAGAAAGATTATAATTTTCTTGACATGATCGTTGACATGTGATCAATTTTAAAGTAGTGATAAAAATTAAGTAATTTAAGCAATTATTTGGTAAGTATACTTATATTTTGGAGTATAATAAACAAGGTAGAAACAGATAGAAAATTTTTTGCTAACATTATCAATTAATTTTGACTTAATGATAAATGAATTCTTTTAAAATAAAATCCATGGATTTATTATTTTCAATTTTTAAAGAAATATTGACAAGTAAGAAACAATTTTTTTTATTTTTTTTTTTGACATAATTATTGCAAAATCTTAAAAATAGATAATGAAGGTTAAAATAAAGTAAATAATAAAGGCAATATACGATTATTTATTTATTTAACACGGTTATTTTCAATGAAGATTTTGAGGATAACAAAGATATATTTTTATATAGTAAAACCTCGATGAAAATTAGTATTTTTAAATTTATGCATTGAATAACTTTCAAGTTCAATGATTGAAGTTAAAATTAAAATGACATCTATGGAGTTTTTCATTGAATTTAATAGTTTTGTGGATGTGAAGCTTATTTCATTTTATTTAATTGCTACTAATGATCAGAAATTGCCCATTCAAGTATATTTGCATCATTAATTTCAATAAGGAAAATTGTTTTTGTAATTGAATAAAAGAAAATATTTCCGATTGATAAATGTTAATAAAATTTCTCTCAATGACGTGACTAGAACTTTAAAGAAAATTGTTGTAAGGAACTTGTTTTCTTTAGAGGTATAATGACACTGTAGATGGTCGTTTTTTAAGATTATATATTAGATAGTTTTAATTTATGGAATAAAGTGCTTGCATATGCTTGTATGTATTATTTTAGGTATAAATTGATATTGGATGAGTGCTAATTGAGCCAAATTTTTTGCCACCCCTTGTCTTCGTTGATACACTGTAACAATTTTTGTCATTTATTCAAAAGACATCTTTAAGAGAACCAAATGCTTAGAAGCTTTAAATCCCGTCCTTTTTAGGATATTCAATAGAGATTTTGATCTTTTCATGTTATGTAATTTTCTAAAACAAAATTACGACTAAAAACGAATTTTTCTAAAAGACAATTTTTTAGTAGAAGCTATAACAAAAAAAATTATGGATACTAGAGCCTAATATATTAGAATGGAGCGATCTATGGATTCTTTTGTAGAAGAAAATATGCGTAACTGTTGAAAATGTTAAAAGGAAAGAAGAAAAATAAGAGCCCTACATTTTGTAGTAAGGTTCAAAAACATTCAATAGATATTAGATAAAGTATTAGACTCGATGCGACCAGCCATAAGGTATAAACGTATCCTGAAATGGAAACCTTTTAATAAATCCACAGCAACTACCAGGATCTGCCCTACAAAATGATCATTCTTGAAATAAATTGTTTCAATAACATTGAACAGCTTAAAATTTTCGAAAGGAAAATCCTAAAAAGAAAATTTGGTCATTTGAGGGTTAAGCAAAAATTAGAAAAAAGTAAGACGCATTAGAGCGAACGAAGCCATGGTGAATCGACAACCATAATAAGGCTGATTATGAAAATATGTGTTCTTTGAAAAAGACTTATTACAAAATTCGTGATTTTTTCGATGTAAACTCTCAGCGTTTGAAAGTGAAGTGTTTTAAAAGTGTCTGCAATGTTATTCAAATGGGTGACGTCACAAAAAACACTTTAAGTGTTTTGAAATAAAACACTTTTAAAAGCTCAGATTTGCAGTGAATAATCGTCCAAATCAGTCTTTAATCCAAAGATTAGTCATGTGATCTAACACGGTTATATTTTGTTGTGGTTTTTTTTTTGAAAAGTCAAGTGTATGCAAACAAGCTACAAACAATTAATGCTCTAAAGAATAATATTCAAGTTACAAATCGTGAAATAACTCCAGCAACCTGTCGAAAAGTCATTGAAAATTTCGTTATTCGAATTGATGCCTACAGAAGCAGTCAGGTTGGACATATGAATGATATTCTGTTCCACGTATAATTGTAATAGTTCATACTTTCAATAAAAAAAACAATTTCGGATGATTGCCTTCAAAAAAGAAAAGAGAAGCCGCGACGTTTGCTCCAGCTATAAAAGGAGATTGGTTTATCTCAAGTCCAACAATGGTTGGACGAAAGAAAAATAAGACACAGCAATTTTGACTTCGCTAGTCCTGTAGTTTTTTGCAAAAAAGAGAGATGGGTCAAGCAGATTGTGTATTGATTATGGTAAGTTGAATAAGGTAATTGTAAAGGATCGGTATTCTTTGCCGATTATAGAAAAATTGTTGGAGAACCTTTACGATGCACGGGTTTTCAACACTTTGGATCTCAGAAATGGATTAATTCACAATGGAAAATTTGAGGGTTTAAAGGCGCCCTTTGGACTCGGCAGTTCTGAAGCAGTATTTCATAAAATCTTCAATACTATTTTCCAGACACATAATCAAAAAGGGATACTTTTGTTCTATACATGGCCGATATTATTGTACCCTTTCCAAATGAAACAGAGAATCTGAGCAAGCTTAAGCTTACTTTAGATTTAGTCACGGATAAAGTGGATCAAATGCAGTTTTCTGCAAAGAAACATTGACATCTTGGGCCATATGCAAAGCAAACCCGGATTTTCCGGAAGTTCGTACCAAATTACTCTACACTGTAAAAAAAATTAGTAAATTCACAGTCCAAATGTATAGTAGTATTACTACACAATTATTGTAATTTTACTATAAATTTTGTAATTTCACATAAGGAAATTGAGAATCTCCAATACTGCATGAAGTAAATGTTGATTACATGAATGTGACCTATATTTTACACAGTGCTGTGTATTTTTCTAAATCGTTTATGTAGGAAAATTACAATATTTCTCAATGTTATGTACTAAAAAAATCCTAACACTTTGTACTGTAATTTTACAGTAATACTCTCGACACACAACAGCGCTTTACGACGAAAAATCCTTGTTACGACGAAAGCCCAAAAAGGGGGTGGTGACACACTATAAATTGCTTCGTTACCTACATTTTTAATTGTGAAATCGGCGCAAGTGTCGTGAAAAAGCTCATAAAAAATATATTATAAATAAAAATAAAAAGGAATCTATTTCTTTCGTGATAAAAAAATTTCCGCAATTTATTAAAGAGGTATAGCCTTAGAAATCGCTTTCCATTTTAAAACAACGAAATGATGTGAAATAAATTTGACATAAACACAACAAAATGGTTTTTTTTTAAATAATCTACCAACCGATAGGTGGTTCTTTCTCAGAGCTTTTTGAGTTATCGTTGTTAACAAACAAAAATTGCTTTGTTACGTTTCTTCGTTACAAAGCAAATATGCGTGTTAACAACGATTTCTCGTCGTAACAACGCCCGTGTGTCGAGGGTATAAAAGGCGTAATTTTAGAACATAAATTTTTAGTTAAATTACAAATTTGTTATTGAAATGTAAGGTTTAAATTTTTCCTCTCACGGATAACAGGTAACAATGGAATAATAAGCATATATACCCAATTGATTTTAAGTTAAGGCCAGACCTTTGACTTTGATCAGGGACTGGGCATTTCTTGTAACAGCCAAGACATTTTTGATAGGCACTGCTTTACGTACATGCTTAGGATACACAATGAAATCTTCAAGCTGCAAGCTTCAAGCTTCAAAAATTAGGTTAAAAGCGTTTGTAAAACGATCACATTCACAGCTTCAAGCTGCAGTGCTCAAATAAAGCAAAACTCAGCTGAAGCTTGTAGTTTGAAGCTTGCACCTTGCAACTTGAAACTTTCATTGCGAATCGGTCCTTGCATGGTGAGAAAAATGCTATTTTTATGTATAGGGAGAGGGCATACACAAAAGTTTTGGAAATTTACAAAACTATGAAGTGAAAGCTCCAATACTGATTGTATTTTTACATCCCACAAATAATGTATATTTACTACACAGTTGGTAAAAATACGTAAAGCAGAATTGGAATATTCCTAATAATATATATTGCAAATTTACAAAACTGCTTGTGAATAAAAATTCCAGTATTTTTTTTTGTAAAATTACCACAGAAATTTTTTACAGTGTACCATCGCAAGGCCATTGTCGGATGTTTTAAAGAAAGATGCTCAATTTACTTTTGGCCCCAAACAGCAGGACCCTTTTAACCTTTTGAAGGATATGTTATGTAAGAAGCCAGTACTGAAATTATTACACCCGAGGTTAGAATCCCAAATACAATACGGATGCAAGTAAAGCAGGGTTTGACGTGGTTCTGCTTCAGCGTCACTCCGAAGACAACCAGCTTCATTCTGTCTTCTACTTGAGTTTCAAAAGACCAACGACGCAGAAAATGACTTTTTTACTTGTGAATAATTAAACCTTGTTTGCACTTTTGGGTGAAATGGCCAGCTTACTAGAAGAGGTATAATGAAATCCGCCATTGTATGCTTTTAAAATTTCACAAGGATAATAACGCAACAATTGCTACCAAAAATATTTGCAATGTTTATCCAAGTGCTTTAGACGTTCGTAAATGCCAAAGGTGGTTTTCTAAGTTCAGAATCCGGAAATTTTGATTTTTTCGATACGTATCGATCAGAAAGACCAACAACGTTAGAATTGTAAAATTGTCCGCTACTCTTAACCAAACGTAGTCGACCATCCAAGAACATTTGCAGCAGATTGGTAAAGTTATGTAGAGCAGTTGCAATGTACAAAAAACGACATTACTTTACGGTCCCCGTAATATATCACCATCTTAAGACTCAAGATAACTCATATAGACTTAGGATGGTGGCACAGGACCGAGCCGTAAAGCCAGATTCAAAGGATGTGGTCTGCTCTCACACATCGCAGACTGTAGCGCTGCATACTACTCAATTAAAGCCTTGCGCCTTATGATACCGTCTACGGCTTTATCCAACGCCACCACCAGAAATGTACAATTTCATTCAATGTAATCTTGCGCGACTTCGCTCAATGAGAACGTCAACGTCGTCGTGATGAAAAATAGAATCTTTTCTAATTTTGAAGTTGCCGTAACTGGACTAGGTCCAATATTTCCTATGAGCAATATTTCATACAAAATCATAACTTTGGCGCAAAATCTAAAAAAGCGCAAAACGGCCTCTAGCGAGTCTACTATACGGAATTTAAAAAAACAGTGAAGACAAAATTTGTTAGTAATTTTACGCCCTACAACTTTGCTCTATTGATATTTTCATCAAAATGCATAGTTTATTCTCAAAATAGAAAAAAAGGCGAAAACCATCATATAATATGAATATTTCTCAAAAACCTTTTTTTCGAACTGCGGGTTGTGAAAATCATGTTTAGACAACCCAAATCCTTCATTTCGTTGGCTCACTATAACAAAGTTCTATGTTACAATTTTTGTACTTATTGAGTTAAGAATTCTACAAGGTTCTACGGTGATAATTGATAGCCAATTTTTTGTATCTAGTAAGCATTTTAACCCTACATTAGTATATTATAATGTTAAGTAAGCATTAGGGCTGCTATGTATATATTTTACCAAAGACAAACATTTCAAAGTCTAATTACTGAACTTCTTTAAAATTAACATAGAACCTTGTAATAGTGAGCCAACGATTTGGCACCGGTCTTACAGCTGTGGGGAAAATTTCTGAAAAACAGCGATTTTTTGACTAATTTGAAGGGACTAAGTGGGAAAATTACAAAAAGTACCAAGGGCGCGGGCGCGGATATTTAAATAAAATAAACATAATGGACGAGAAATTAATAAAATGCGTCTCAGAGCACACGTTTTTATATAATAAAAAGTGCAAAATGTGCAAAATTTTATGAAATGTCAAATTCTGTCGGGATGAGTTCATTGAAGGAGCAAATCGTCAAGACGTTATTGAAAAATTTTGATGGAGCCGTAGACGGTATCATTGGGCGCCAGGCTTTAATATCGCTCCATCTTAGGCTAGGTTCACACGGCATTGTACTGCGCGTTTTTTTGCTGGATAAATCTTACCGAATAAAGTATCTGAATCTAGTAAAAACGTTATTATTATACTACAAAGACTATATTCGGTCATATATGACCATTTCACAAGCGCTTTACGGAATTTTGTCTAACCATGAGCATAAGTGATGCTGAACACGTAGAACATCCACTTGAGATTACAACTGAAGAAATAATAAATTAAATACTTGATATTGTTTTAGAAGACGATTGAATAATGATATTATATGAAATAATTGAGATAATGGACATTTCAACTCTACATACATCGAATATGATATTATATGTCTTGTAAGTGTTAGCAATATTTGGTGTTAGTTGATAAAAAAAATTGAAATTGGATTAATATTTTCGAAAGAATGCTAACAAAATGTTTAGGAGTAATTTATTTGAACAGGTCGATAATGATACAGCATTACGGAAATATCAATCTGAATTACGAGAAAGAATAAATTGAAATGATTTCATTGGTAAAAATAATTTTTTGTGAAATCGAAAAATATTTTTTTATCGATTAGTTAAAAAGTAGAGAGCATACTTTAATGTTATTGCCGTTTCGATATGCATTAATAAAATATGCTGCTGCCAAAGACACTTTACCTGTACATTGGTCCGCAGCTGATGGTTTCAAATAGGTTAAATTTTGATTCAAAGCAGTCTAAATGAACATTGCTTTTTTAATGTCTTTTGCAGCGATTTACTTCTAGTTGCGTGGAATATCTTGTTCATTTGCATCAATGATGAAGAAAAATGGGAATGAATTTCTTCGAGGATTTAGGAGCTTAAATAACTTAGAAAATCGTTGCTTAACTGTGAGGTTACATTCTTGACCAAAATAATTTGCTATTTAAAAAAATTCAAATATTCTTTATCTGAGTGTTAATCACTAGACTTTTAATGAACACCAACAGAATTTTACTATTTCGTTGCAGTTGTTTGTAATGAGTTTTAATTTCAATAAATTCACCAATTTATTAAGTGAGTACACTAGTCCTGAGCTAGCTTTAAAAAAAATTAAAAGAATTTATTATCAAAAAAAATTTTGAGTAAGTATTTTCTGTTTTGGGATGTTGAAATGTTGTTCTGATTTATGGACAAACATATAGAAAATAAAAACTATTTGTAAGAAAATTTGTAACTGATCGTGTAACTTTTTTTTGTGTTCTTTTACGTGAACGCAAAATTAACACCATTTATCGTCTTTTATTACAGAGATAACCAAAAAAAATAGTTTACAATTCAGTATGCGTACATAACTTTCGATTACTTGAAAAATTTCACCAAAATTTTTTTAAAATTGGTGTGAAACATTTTTTTCCAATAAACTTAGAAAAAAAATTGGAAATTATTTTTATGTACACTGATATTAACAAAATAGCACTATTAATTTAAAACAAATTTAAAAGGATTTGGTGGTTTTGAAAATTGGGATTCATTTAAATTTTTGAGAGAATCTTGAAACACAAACTTTTTTTTGAAGTGATCTTCTGATCTTGTACAATATTACACCAAAAATAAAACTTTTTATATTATGTTTTATTTTTGGTAAACTATCACTGATAATAATGTATTAAAGTTAATAAAATATTACCAAATTTCTAGAAATTAAATTAAAAAAAAAAATTGTATACTAACTTTTTTACATTTGGTCCGTCTTGTTGGTCTTATATTACTGAGATTCAAACGTGAAGCACTTAAAATTAATTCATCAAAACTTTTTGATAATTTCATCATAAATAAATAATATAAATATTTTTTTTTTATTATTTCCAAAAACCACTTTTTGCAATACTTTTCAATATGAAAAAGTAAAGCAAAAATGGTTTTTCCGTAGGTAAAAACAAGAAAGCACACAGGAATACGATAAAACACAAAATTATCACACAAAAACC
Source organism: Thereva nobilitata (assembly GCA_963855945.1). NCBI lineage: Eukaryota > Metazoa > Arthropoda > Insecta > Diptera > Therevidae > Thereva > Thereva nobilitata. The sequence goes on along the minus strand of OY979694.1, from coordinate 39,667,614 downwards.
GATCACTTATATACAATAATTTTGTTTTGCGATCTTTAATTCTGTCACGAATTATTCGAGACAAACTAAAGGAGATTGCACATCTTTTTAAAGAAAAAAACGCTTTATATTATTTTTTTTTGTTGCAAAAACTGATAAATCACGATAGCGCACAAACTTATCTCAATCACAAAAGTAATCCATTAAATGTTATTATCAAAAAAAAAAAATATAATCAATTGAGCAATTAACGTGAGAGTAAATAATTTATTAGACAATTGTGAAGACGTTTTATGTACAATATAATATAATATTGTGTTGTTGTTAATCAAAAATTGTCAGATGTTATTTTTTTTTGAGAGAGAAAGAGAGAATTTCAAAAATTCATAATAGAAGAGAATATATTTTTTCTGTTTTCGTTTTATAAGTGTCACACTAATGTTATTATTAATTTAATTTTTGAAAGCACTGCGCGGTATTATGGCACTTGTATGTTGTTAAGCAGCATAAATATGCATTTTATTTTTGATAAAAATTAAAGCTTCAAGTTATATGTATAATTTTTCGTTGTTTATATCGAGTAAATAATACGCATGCGCGCGCGACGTGTTATAATATTTTATTTTTTTTTTCAATTTATTTTCTTTCTTTTAAATAACAGAAAGTCTTTGGACGATTTGGTGCTCTGCTGTGTTATGTGTGTGGACAACCTGTCTTAACGATCTTTTAAGTTATACTGGATGATTGGTATCAACCGTATCTACGTCTATCTAGCAGTATGTGGAAATGGTAGTCGAAGAGGAAAATTGCAAAATAAGCAGCAGCAGTAGCAGCAGCACAGCAGCAGCAGTAGCAGCAGAAAACTACTTTATAAAAAAATCGTCATGTATAATTTGCAGAATTGCATTCTAGGTAGCTTATGAATGAGCGGTGCACTCTGGAGAGTATAGTAGAATATATATAAGAAAATAATATAAAATAAGAAAAATAAAAGAAAAATTAAAGAAGAAGAAAAAAAACGTTTAACGTAATTGAACTTGTTCGTTGGTTAAAAAAACATTCAGAAGAAGAAGAAAATAAAACAAGAATATAAAAGAAACCAAAGAAACAAAAAAAACATAAAATGATGCATTTTTCTTGGTCAGCCATCATGGTGCATCTTCAGCCGCACAGAGAGAGAGAGAAAGAGCACATTGTAAAAGGTATCTTCTATCCGGAGGGCTTAACATACTATGCTAGGCTATGTTAGTAGAAGCATTATTACGATGAATTTTTTTTTTGATTTTATTCTTTTATCTTCGTTTCTTAAACTCATATCAAACGTGTTTTGTTGAGCAGCAGCCGCACATCCATCGAGAATAGCAGTTGTAACATTACTACCTGCTCGTTTATATTTCTATTTTTGTTTTTGTCGCTTTTTCCAGAGTGCATCTATCTACACATAATTTTCTTTATGTAGATGCAAAAAAAAAATAGAAAAAGGAATAAAAACACATTAAAAAAGAAAATAACATAACATAAAAGAAATTCTATGTAAAAGCATCCAAAAGAGATTAGTTTTTCCCAACATTTATATATAGATATATAAAAAAACATATCAAAAAGAAAACGTGAAAACATGAAAATATTTTGAAAATTATGCGACACAAAAAAAAAATAACGATAAGTACGAAAAAAAAACGATCAAGAAAGAAAATAGCGATGATTTTTCTTTTGCTGTTTTGTTTATCTCTATTATTATTAACAATATTTTTGTTTGTTTTGTTTATTGTTTGTTTGTTTGTTGTATGAATTAAATACCGTGCTATGGGAGAATCGTCGCAATGCAAAATTGAATTGACTAAAACGTCTTGATGGACTCTGAACATCTTGTTGATGTTGCTGTTGATCATTATTTGGATCATGCTGAGTTGATATGATGAGAGTTGGAACCTGTCCACGTCTTAATGTTGGACTTAATAGCTCAACTGTTCCTGATACTGGTGATGATGATGATGACTCCTCCAATGGTAGACGTAAAGCATCAAAATTATCACCACGAGACTCATGCAACTCTCTTACTAGAGCTCGGATGTGATTGAAGTCATCACTCGATGTCATGATAGTTGAACAACAAGTAGCTTAATTGACTTGAGATCTAAATTATTATATAGGGTAATATTAATAATATTAGGATGGGTGGAAAAAAATTAAATATTATTGGTAACGAGAAATAACAATAATTTTTATAATCCTACATAAAAAAAAATATATTGAGCTGGTTGCATTCAATTTAATTTATTGTGTTTGTGAATATAATTGAAAGCGATTAACCCATTAGAAAATGTATTAATATTTTTTTCCAATTTTTCATATAAAGCAATCATTGTAAAAACTGAATATACATTTTTCTAGAAATTATAACCTCAAATTTCTAGGTGTAAGCATAATTTCGACGATAAAGGGCCAAGTCAATAAAATGCAAATGACTTATTCAGCTACAGGCTTCCAATTGCTGAAGAAGTCATTTGCTCGCGCAACGTGCATTATTGACTTGGCCCAAAGTTTTAAAGTCAAAGCTGTCATTGTTTCCTATGCTTCCTGGCTATATTTTGTATCGCTCCTAAAAAATTAATGTTCAGTTTACTTTAGTCTTCGATTCATGGAACGTTTATTTGACCTTTTCATTGTTTTGAAATTTTAATGATAGTATGAAGGATTGAATCCACCCTGACCGATTAAAAATTTATTTTTTCTTTGTATAAATTATGCAAAATTTATAGGTTAAAGATAATGTACATTTTGGAGTACAATAGTAAAATTAATAACTTTGATGGAGATATACCAACACAGAATGAGATGGCAATATCTGAGATTACATGCAGTTGTTGAGGGCATTATTATTTTATATAAAAACAAAAAAAAATTCTTTGTTAAGTGAAGAAAGTAATCTAATAAAATACTAGTGCTTAAAGAATAGTCCCGAACTATGTTTTTTCACGGCTTTCTTTTGAATAACGTATCCAGAGATTGGATCGTGAATGTGTCGTCCTGTACACAATGCATATCACATCACTCAATAAGATCATAGGATGACATATAGATGGCGCCGCCATTGGCAAACCCATATATTTTTTAGATTGTACGATGGTCGGCTCAAAAGTAAGTTCCACTATTTTTTTAAATCCGTGTGGTTGGCGGGAAAAGTCTAGGAGTCTTATACCTAGTTTATAGCTACTTCAAAAATAATGCGAATTATGTATCATCCAAAATTTTGTGTCGTATAAACGGGATAATTCGAATTATGGCTTAAACCGAAATTTTTCGGCTTAAGCCAAAGTTATAAGAATGTAATTGTGAAAATCCTCGATATTAAATACCCGTTTATAAGTTAATTCGAAATTTTGGCGTAATCTTGAGCTAAATCGATTTAATTTTGCAGCTATAAACTTGGTATTAGAGTATTTGCGTCTGGGTGTAGTGGCAGCACTGTAAAATTTCTATGCGCGTGCGTCGATCCATCCGGCAGTCAGGCTTCAGCCACTATGGAGACTCCACTCGCTTGTACCGCCAAAAACACCAAATAAAGCGAAAGTTGTGGAATCCGCGGGAAAATTACAAACGTTCTTTAGGGATTCCAAGGGGGTATTGTTGATCAATTACTTAACCCGTGCGACCACGATCACAGCTGCACGCTATTGTGAGGCGTTGCAACAACTCAGAAAGGCGATCCAAAACAAAAGGAGAGGAAGTTGAAAAAAAACTGTTTTCCCGCGGAATACTCAACTTTCGCTTTATTTGGTGTTTTGGCGGTAGAAGCGAGTGGAGTCTCCTTAGTGGCTGAAGCCTGGCCGGATCGATCGACGCACGCACATAGAAATTTTACAGTGCTGCCAATACACCCAGACGCGAATTCCCTGAGACTCCTCGACTTTCCCCGTCAACCACACGGATTTTAAAAAAAAATAGTGGAACTTACTTTTGAGACGACCCTCGTACCAACCCTTAAACGAAATGTGTCAAAATTTCATGACATTCCGACTATGTCCAATACAGTTTTGAAGAGGTTCAATACAGTTTTAATGCACACCGGTCGCAAGTGAGACATTCCTAAACTAATTAATGATAAATAGCTTGGCTGAATTTTTATAAGTTAGGCATAAATGGATAAAAAATTTACAATCCATAAAGAATTGTACAGTAGTTATTATTAGCTTTTTTTCCAAAATGTAACAATGTCTATATAAGTCGAATAAATGAATTGAATTGGCATTCCAACTATTATTTTACAAGTCACAGTGGTTTTAATGATACTTTTGTAATTTGAAAAAATCTGAACTTCGTGTGGTGATAAAACATTGCTTCCTTGCTGTGGATAAAGTGGGCCGCAGATTTTCTATAATTTGACATTTGTCAAAGTTTTGTTGGTAAAATCCTAAAAAATAAATAAGCAAAAAATTCGTAGAATCTTGAAAAATCTTGTTTTGAGACTACAGGCTGAAGTATTTTTATATATTCCATACAAATTTTTTATACAAACTAATAATATTTCATCAAATGGCATTCATTGACATAAAACATATGATTTACTTGACAATTTAAAAAATCCGCCGAACAAAAGTTGGAGTTGGTTCAACTTTTTTCCAGAGAGCAAAAAATATCCCAAAATTGAGAAATGGTCAATTTTTCATACAAAAAGTATGCGCGCGCATAAGTGCGGCACAACTCATCCGTAACGATGAATCCGGCATTAACGCAAAAAATTCTGTCAAAGCAATAGCTTGACAGGTGTTATTCGAACTCTGCTTCATCAAGATATATGTATGTATGGTAAAGAACGCGGCCGCGCAAACACTGATGATGATGGACACTTTGGTCGCCCAAATTCGACAGTTGTTCCAGAAAACATAAGAAAAGTTCACAAAATCGTTTTGGAAGGCCGTAAAGTAAAGTTTCGTAAGATAGCTGACACCTTCAAGATATCAGAAGGCAAATAAATTCCCTATTTTGCATGAGCATTTGTCCATGAGAAAGCTCTGTTCGAAGTGGATACCGCGTTTGTTCACTGTTAACCAAAAACAACAACTTGTTGATGATTCAGAGCGCTGTTTGGAGCTGTTTACACTGCAAATCTGAGCTTTTAAAAGTGTTTTATTTCAAAACGCTTAAAATCGTTTTATTTTGACGTCACCCATTTGATTAACATTGTCGACACTTTTAAAACACTTAAAAGCAGGGTTTCGAACCCGAACCGAACCTAAACCCTGAACCCGGTTCAAGATTTTTTTTAAAATATGTGAACCTGAACCCAATCAAAAATTCGGTTCAGGTCCAATTTTTTATGGCAATTATTATCTAAGTGTGCGGCGCGCTTAGAAATTCAAATTTAATATTTCCCAGAATTTCTAAAGAAAAAAAAAATTAAGAATTCTGGGAACAAAAAAAAATAGATGCCCCTGTATTGTTTGAAGCTGCTCAGGTCATATTAGCTGTTCCAGCAACCCAAGTCAGTGTTGAGAGGGCTTTTCCTGTGCTGAAGTTTGTTTTAGCTCCGCCGAACCTGAACCCGAACCCGAACCTGAACCCACTAAATTTCAATGTATTAAACCCGAACCCGTACCCGCACCAAAAATTTACAGGGTTCGAAACCCTGCTTAAAAGTGTTTAAAAAAATGTCTACAATGTTAATCAAATGGGTGACGTCAAAATAAAACGTTTTAAGCGCTTGAAAATATAACACTCTCAAAAGCTGTGATTTGCAGTGTAGACAATATAAAAATAATTTTTTTATGCGATATGTGGCAATGGATGAAACATGGGTCACTATAATCCAGAGTCAAATGGGAAGTCAGATGAGCGGACAGCCACCGGGGAAAGCAGTCCAAAGCGACCAAAAACTCAACACGACTAGGAAGATTATGACACCCGTATTTTGGGATGTGCTTGAAATAACATTCATCAACTATCTTCAAAAGAGAAAAAGGATCAATAGTGAATTACATTATTATTATTATTGCGCTTGAAGGGCAAAATTGCAAAAAAACGACCCCTTGCAGCAATAAAATGCACTGTGCCACAAGGCGATTGCAGCAATGGCAAAATTGCATGAATTGCATTTTCAAGATTGCTTCCTCATCTACCATATTCTCCAGATTTAGCCTCCACAGAGACTAGTACCTGTTCTCCAATCTCAAAAAAAGCTCGCCGGAAATAAATATAGTTCCATTGCGGATGTGATCGCCTAAACTGAAGTTTTTTCTGAAAGGTCAGAGAAATCCTTCCATAAGAAAGGCATAGAAATGTTAGAGAAGCATTGGATAGTCCGGGGAAATTAGCATTTTAAGGAGGCAAAATTCCAAAAAGGCTGAAAATTGGTCCACAGCTTCCTTGGGACTTTTTAAGAGAACAATTTCGGAATCACAAAAAAAAACATGGCCGCCGGAGATATCACTTTTTGGCAAAAAAAAAATCACCCAAAACTGTTTTTTTTCGAAATTTTTTTTGATGAATCAATGCGAAACGTTATTGCCCACAAAAAAGCCCTCTTGTAATTTTTTCGAAAACCTAACACTTTCGAAGTTATTCAAGGTCGAAGTTTCCAAAAATCACTTTTCTGCCAAAAAATACCTTGAAATATTCCGAAAGGTAAAGGTTTTCGAAAAAATTACAAGAGGGCTTTTTTGTACGCAAAAACGGTTCGTGTTGACTGATCAAAAAAAAATTTCGAAGAAACCAGTTTTTGAGTGATTTTTTTGCCAAAAAGTGATATCTCCGGCGGCCATGTTTTTTTTGTGATTCCGAAATTGTTTTCTTAAAATGTTCCCAGGAGGTGTGCAGCAATTTTCAGCCATTTTGGAATTTTGTCTCTTTTCGTGCGTTTTCTTTGCTAATTTCCCCGGACTATGGAATGAACGTATCACTCTTAAGGGGGGCGATACAATTAGGAGGACAAAAAAAACATGATTTTCAAGAATTTTTTTCAGGCGGAAAGAATGAATTTATACTTTTGTAACTTTGCCATTTACTTAAACATGGTTTTAGCTAAATAAAGGTATTTGTATAATTAAAATAGTCGTAGCTATCACGGAGTCTTTTCAGCGGGCCCACACGCTAGTTGCGAGTTTGCGGGAATAGTAGCTCCTTCTGCATTGATCTGAAAATACCCAGTTTGAAATATTTAATGTTTTATATATGTACCTTCTATGTGAACCTAAAAAAACTGGATAAAAATTCAAATTCAAAAAGTTGTACGAGTTGAAAAAAAAAAATCTATTTTTTCACCTTTTTTTTGAATATTTTTGCAATAAAAAATACTATTTTTAGGTGATTTTCCAAAACAATTAGGTTCACATAGAAGGTAATGATGTTATAAACTAATAGGCAAAATTTCATTAAGATCGGTTGAATAGTTTTTGAATGAGAGTTCCCGCAAGTTTTGAAAATTCGGTTTCGAGAAAAACACGTTTAAAGTTTCGGTGAGTAGAAAGTGGCTAATATCTCCAACTTACCGATTAATCAGCGATTCCAGGGCCATATAATAGCCCTTCAGCTTCTTCGTAGAAACTATTCTGCTCCATTTGCTGCTCTCTGCGTGCTATACGAGCCTCCTTGGTGGATAAAGAGCTGCGACGCTCCTCTCGAACCAGGCGCCGCTCGTTATATTCGTGAGCGTATTTCATACTCTGATGCCCCATAATTATCTTTAGCTCCTGCATAGTTTGTAAAATGGAAGAATATCCTTCGTTGAAGAGTCCTGCAGCAATATACGAAGATATTTCAATTATTTTTAAACCGGAATTTAGGTGCTTTGGAGCTAGTCGCCATATGGTGGAATTAAAACTTTCATTCGCATTTTGCGTGTGGCCTCCTAGACATCTTTGCAACAAGTCATCTTTTGATAAATCTTCATAGATTGGCAAAATATATTTTTGAACTAATGGATCGAGTGGCTGAGGGTGCTTAAAGAGATCAATTTTTTCTCCATTAGCTAGACTTTTATGCCAAGTACACCAGCTGTCTTTGCCCGGTGGGCAGTAATTATGTTGTGGGTTTTCATCTGTAGAACATAAATGATAATAAGTGGCCATGATACTCTTTTTCATTTCTTCAACACTATTCACATTCCTTCGGATAGCTAATCCGTAGTAAGTCGTTAGTTTTTTTATCAAAGCATCCGTCAACTTACCCTTTCCACCGAGCTTTTCTTTTTTTTTTACATTTCGAAGCCGAGTACCCATCCGCTTCGCGACGTGGCCAACGCACTCACTTTTTACAACTTGAAAATCGTCACCATATGGATTTACGTCTAATATAGCTTTAAATGTTTTCGAGTCTCCATCCCCAATGAAATATGCATACCTTGCACCAAACTTCTTCTCCGATCTCAAAAACATTTCCGTAATAGCAGTGACTTCCATTTTTCCTGATGAGCCTTCGTGATTACGTGAACATTTTTCACTGTGATTTTTATACCAAGCTTCATACTCTGGAGTGCCTTCTTTTCTTTTCCAAAATGTACATGCTAGGCAAAAGCTACTTTTTATAACCAAATCAATAACTTTACCCGAGTAATAGCCTATGAGTGTAGTAACTCCATATAACGACTTAAATCCACGCTTTTTCCAAGAGCCATCACCACACACTTTTAGATTCAAAATGGGCGTCTGGTGCTCTGCATTCTTTTTTTTTCTTCTTCCACAGCTTTTTTACTGAGGCGTTCAAAAACGATTTTCGTTGAAGAATAGAAATGTACAATGATGTTATTATATGTACTCTCGCTCAATCCGTTGCAGATATCCATAAGATTACAAAATAGATTTATACCTTCTCTGCCGAAACCTAAGAGACGTGCTACAAATACAATTCGACGATTAACTTCATATCCAGTATTGATAAGAGGACCTGAATCAATATAACGTCGACCACATCGGCACAGTAAAACAAGTTTGAAACCTAGACCTCGATTTCCAGCTTCTTCAAACTTTATATTTTGTTTACATTCTCGGCAGATAATCAACTCTGCCAAGGCTGTGAAAACGGTAAAAAATGACGATATGTCTTCAGTATTAGAGCTGGAGAGTTTTTTCGCACTGGCACTATGGGTTTCTTCACTTTCACTGTTTCTAGGCGTGAACTGATTGCCTTTAAATTTGCTTTCGTGAGGTTTGGCTGTTCGACTCGATTCATCTCTATGTTTTTTTTGATAGCTTGCCATTTTTGCTCTCGAAAAAAAAATAATTTTAATTGTCAACGAAACCGCTCCGAAAGTCTACTAAACGTTAGACGGTGATTAGACTGTTCGTTCCTACGTACGTTCCTCACGAGCTTTTTAGATGAACTGGGAAGTGGAGATGGTGAGGGGCATCATCTCCACTACCCCGTTTATCTAAAAGCTCGTGAGGAACGTACGTAGGAACGAACAGCCTAATCACCGTCTTAGACTGGTCTCACACTACAGCAGATTCGGCCGAATTTTTTCCGGCCGTATTTGGCCGATTTTTTTACGACCGTGTTCAACCGAATTTCAACTTTAAATTCGGCCGAACTTTAAAGGCTCGCGCAGACTAGGGCGGGCCGCACCGCAGCGCATCAGAAATACGCAGAAATACGCCTAGTAAGCGATCCGCCAGTACGAACATTATGTGGAAAGATTTTTGTTATGCGATGCGGCCCGCCCTAGTCTGCGCGAGGGCGAGCCTTGTTAGTTTTCATCTTAAATGGTAGTTGTTTCATCTGAAATGGTCACACATATAAATATATCCTAAATAAAATAAAAGGAAGCCTAATAAACATTTCTATGGAAGCGCACTTCCATTATCAACTTTTCGGAATCCATTTCGGTCGAATAATCAAACAAATCTGATCGGATGAAACCTACGGACGTCAACGGCTGTCCCGTTTATGTGCTATAACTTCCTTAAAACGTGGAATTTCTTTCTGAAATTTTCAGGGCATATTCTTAAGATATTGTATTAACATTTTTGTGTAAAAAAAAAATTTTGATATTTTGAAAGTTTTAATTGTATCGCCCCCCTTAAAGCGGTTATGTTGATGAATAAAGTCGACTTTTGCCTAAAATATGTAGTTTTATTAATCATCCTACGAACTTATTGAGTGATGTATAGAGTCGTTAATCCATTTTCGTTAAATTGGAAAAAATGGCACCCAATTTAGTTGTGGTTGACAATAGTGAAATTAAGGATTACACTTATGACATTAAAAAGAATCGTCACCGTCGCATCCAAGGAAATTATTTAAATCTCCATTTTTTTCTTTTTTTTATGTGAAACCATCAGACTTAAGGTTCACACTTTGTACTACTAGTCCGTTACGTTCAAGTCATGGTGTAATGTCTGGTAGTAGTCTTGATTTCAAGGATAAAAGGGAAAGGATAAGTTATGGGTCTGAAGAGTGCTTGAATAGATGTCGATGAACTTTACGTTTGAACTCTGAGATTTTGTATCAGTTCTGAAAAACTGACTGCCGAAAATTATTCCACAGTCGACTTGTTCTATTTAAAATTGAGCTTCTAGAGCGTGCGCGAAAAAAGTACTGCAGTGTGTAGGGGTGAACCGAGCTGGCTAGTCTTGTATTACATTGAGAAACAAATTGTACCCAATAACTCCAATAAAACCAATATCTTTTATAGTAAAACAATCTCAAAAAAGTGTCATTATTTTCCCAGAAGATTTCCCATTTTCAAAATTTCCAATATGCTAAATAAAATATAATAAAAAACGAAATTTAGAATATTTCTACACAAAAAAAACAAATCAAACAAGATTATGCGACTTTCTCCGAGAAATATACTGCATTCCACATGCTTGCAGCTGTCGAAATCCAAACATACCTGAAATTGTTTTTAACCTTTAGTAAAGTTCCATTTTAAGATTTAGACGATGATAGTAATGTCGGTTGGTTAGATTATACTTAGATCTCTAAAACGATGTTTGTGTTCACGATCTTCTACTCATAGAAGATTTGATTCAGTAATGAAAGAATAAGTGAAATTTCACTATTGTAGGTACTATCCGCATTAATTTACAACCATTTTCATATTTGTTAAGCTTTAAAACATATAATCATGTTGTTGGAAAGTGTAATTTCCTAAGCTGCACGACAACTGCAGAAGTAAGACTAAATAAGAATGCACGTAAAATGGTCCAAGTGAACGTGGCTTCAAATATAAAAAAATGGGAATGATCTTAAACAGATTTCAGTTAGTTTAAAAAGAATGCCTTATATATCGCTTCTATCAGTTCACTTACGACAGTCTTAGAATTTACTCCAGCATTGATAATAAAAATCGAATTTCGTAGTGTGATATAGTGACTAAAAGCAGGTAAATAACAACAATGCTGTGCAAATAAATAGTAGTTTTTTTTCTGTTATGCTCGCATATGGTCAGAAAAACGATGAAGTCTACCATTATCGGCCTTAAATCAATAAATGAAAAGCTCTTCGTTTGCAAGGTAAATTTAAGAACATAAACTTCATAAACGTTCACGCGTCTACAGAAGAGTCCCCGGACAATGAAAAAGAAGAATTCTGCGAAGTAGTTAGACGGGAACTGAGGCAATTTTCGAAAATGGCAATGACTGGGTTTTGACTTGAATCAAGTGTTCTAAGAAATTTTAACGATTTCATCAAGTGTTCGAAAATACTTTCATAAGTCAACAATTTGATTATAATCTTTGCAACAAAGCATTCCCTTTAAGGCGCCCATTACACGATAGGTTTTACTGTCAGTTTTTCCACAGTTTTGCCTACGACTGACGGAAAACCTAACGTCTAAGGTGTTGACTGTCGTAATGCTCCGTATATTTTGATTTCCATTAATCACTACTGGTGGAATTGATTGCCGCTTGCATGAACATGTAATGGCCGCCTAAAGCGAATGCAAATTTGACTTTTTAGTTATAGTCCGGGGAAATTAGCATTTTAAGGACACAAAATTCCAAAATGGCTGGAAATTGGTCCACAGTTTCCTTGGGACTTTTTAAGAAAACAATTTCGGAATCACAAAAAAAAACATGGCAGGCGGAGATATCACTTTTTGGCCAAAAAATCACTCAAAAGCTGGTTTTTTCGAAAAAAAATTTCTATCAGTCTATAGGAATCGTTATTGCCTACAAAAAAGCCCTCTTGACATTTTTTCGAAAACCTAACACGTTCGCAGTTATTCAAGGTCAAAGTTTCCAAAACTCACTTTTCGGCCAAAAAATGCCTTGAATAATTTCCATGTTGCGGCCATGTTGTTTTTTTTTGATTCCGAAATTGTTTTCTTAAAAAGTCCCAAGGAAGCTGTGGACCAATTTTCAGCCATTTTGGAATTTTGTATCCTTTCGTGCGTTTTTTTGCTAATTTCCCCGGACTATTAGAAAATAGAGAACGTGGTTGAACAGAGGTAGATCTTCAGCCTTATTATGATTGTCACTTATGGTGTCAAAATGGTATTAAGGTTCCATAAAAAAGTTGTCACTGATATCGAGAAACGGCAAATTCAGTGACAATTGTTCTCACGTGATGTTTGTAAGTGAGATTTTTCTCATTTGATTTTAAAGGTGACATTTCTCACTATGGTGAAGTGACAACCATAATAAGGGCCTTTTTCTAAAGCCGCCTTCACACCGGCCCAACCAAGGCTAACGAACGACTTTTAACGTTGGCAAGCGAACGATGGCAACTTTCGTTATGGCGTTCAGAGATACGTCCATAAAGCCGGGTCTACACGATGCTATGAACACCCTCCAACATTGGATGCTTGATGGTAGGACGCATCGTGTGGCAGATGCTCGAACTACGAGTGTCCAATGTCAAGCGTCCAACGTTGGAGGATGTTCTTAGCATCGTGTAGACCCGGCTTTAGTTACATCAAGAGGATGATGGTTGGCGACGAGGAAATTATATATTCAAATTTCATATATACCTTGATGAAATTGGAAGGAAAATGAAACGAAAGCGGAGGTGTTGGACGGTTACATAAAAATCGCATCAAAATTTGGTATAATAAATCTATTGCAATGTACAAATAATGCAATAAATATAAACTGATGATACCCAGAATTGTCAAAATGTTAAAATGTCCGTTTGCGTTCGACCGCCGACCACACCGAATTCGCGCGAATGGCCTATTTTCTTGATGTTTCCGCTGCGGTAAGGGTTGCAAGCGAACGCCAACGAACCTTCGTTGGCCTTCGCTAAGCCGTCCATTTAGAACCAACGAATGACAAAGAATTCCATTCGTTGGCCTTCGTTGGGCCGATGTGTACGCGGCTTCAGAAAAATGCATTATTAACCATAACCTTTCGGTTGGTATATGGCTGTTCTGCTCGGGCTTGATGATGGTGCAAACGTATCGAGATGTCAACTTCGACTTCGATCACAGAAACATCTATGGCCATGCGTTAGAACTCGCTTAAAAAATTAACTAATACAACATCCAGGAGTTCAGGCGCGAGGTGCACCGCCTCCTCCTCATCGATGCTTATGAGAAAAATGACAAAGAAACCCTTGGAATGGTCGCTAAAACGACGAAACAGGACAGTTGCCGATTGGAAAAGACCTAACTTTTGCGATCAATCTAAATTCAACCTAATGGGATCAGAGGGAACAGCGAGAGTTCGACTGAAAAGAGAAGAAATTTTTTTTATGTAGATCTAAACTCAGGAATGACCCATTTTACTACCAGTCCATGGCATTATATCCACCTATTATATTGTTCGCACACTCTTTTTTCCATATGATTTTAGGCAATTTTTACCGTGCTGGCAAAGCTGCGCATGAATGCGTCCACACGATAGCGACTTTTCAAAAGACTTTGCGGTCTCTCAAATGAAAATTGATTTTTTCCCCATGGTTTCTGAAAAATAAAAGGCCGCGCACTATTTCCGTCGCCATCTTTGTGCAAAAGAGTGCGCGAACAAATGCCATGTTGTGGAGACGGGCCATAAGGTAAATCCTTGAAGAAATTCATAAAGTGGATTTGGTTCGAGGTAATCACACTGGAATTTTTCGAAAAACTCTACGAATCCATGACTAGAAGGATTGCCGCCGTTATTTTAGCCAAAGGAGGGACAATATCGTTCATTTTTTATATTTCATTTTTGTTATTTCTGACATCTCTAGTTGTAAATAGAGTATATACATAGGTAGGTAGGAACACCAATCCCATTCAAATCGGAGGCTGCAACACAATAATTGACGCTGAGGTACGCTGTCGTGAACAACTTTTGCGGAAGAAAGCAAGTGAGCTAGGAATGATTTTAGATTCAACCAGTCAGACCAAATCTCTTATTTTGAGCTTTAATACCTCCTCCAAATTCTTTAATAAAAGGTTCGAAGTACACGATGTCTGATGTTGGCTAGCGCCGGACAACCATAGAAAAAGTGTTTGGCTGTCTTACCAACGGTAGTAGGCGTTGTTCGGAATTCTCAATCTGGCTGCATTCTGTCCAATTGCCCAGTGTCCCGTATTGAGGCCTCGGTAGTCTATGGAGTAAGGCGCCTGGCTACCATCCCAGAGGTCCCGGGTTCGAATCCCGGTAGCACCACGGTCCTTTGCTTTTCCCACCTTCTTTCTTCTTCCCTCATTCCTTCTGTCATAGCCTCCTTCCGCTAGCACTGCCCCGCTCCACCAGCGCATGTCATCGGTTGGTTGATGCGATTCAACTAGTTTCAGGAGGTGTAACACTCCAGCGAGTTGTTTCTCGTTGCCTCGACGCCAGAGTCACGAAAGAGGGGTTGGGAGTAGGTGGTTGTGGCAGTTCCTTCCTTCACTTCTCTCTTTCCCTCCACTATATATCGACTAGAGCTTGCTGTTCGTACGAAAAAAAAATAAATTGTCGACAGTACAAAGGGCTTTTCTGAGCTCTAGTCTTCCACATAAAAAAAAAAATTTATCGTTACGTTCTGGCGATGTCCTTACAAAGCAACCCCAAGAGCTGGCGCGATCTCTGATTAACAAGGTTTTCTAGCCTTGACTCATGATGTTTACCTCCTCATCGGCCTTCTCGCTTTCCTTGAGGATCATATGACCCGGTATCCACTGAAAAGTAACCCGGTTCTTCCCAGCGAAGAGAACTCTTTCTGGCAGTTTTCGACCAGCTTGGACGTTACACGGACCGAAGCTAATGCCTGGATGGCCGCCTGTTATCTGATAACAGGATTACCGTAGCTCTCGACCATCGATATGACTGTAGTAATGGGCAAGCTTGAAAGATTGTCTAGAAAACATTGACGAAGTTAGTCCGGCGGTAGCATTTTTGGAGATTAAGCGAGGGAAAACACCCCACCCCCTACACCCGATTCTATTTTGGAACCGTCTGTGTACAGGACAACATAATGGTCTTTGTCGGGTTGGAAATGCTCCCATTCCTTTCTGGTACGGATCTTGATATTGGGGTCCCTGTCGAAATTTAATTTTGCGACCATGTAGTCAATAGGACCTTCTACTACTTCCGGTTGTAGAAAGCGCAGTATATTGCTGTTCTGCTCGACCCAGTAACACGTCTTGCAGCCTCTGCGGCGAGCAGGTCGTCTGATTTATAAATCGCTAAGCCCTTCCGTAGGCGCTGTACATATGGGGTCCATAATTCCGACGCCAGCCATTATTTAGGCTTGACCCAGTCAAGATCTGTTATGCTATTTGGTAAGAGCGGGCCACCATACTGCGGTGCCATATGTCAGCACTGATATAATCGCGACCGTGTAAAGCCAGCGTACCATGTGCCGTTTCAAAAACCATGTCTTGTCGAAGGTCTGCTTACAGGCATATAGGCTAGAGTACTTAAATAGAGTACGTTCATAACACTGGTCAACATCATTTTGAGTCTGAGTTCTGCGTATCTGATTTGTATTTCTCTCGCATTACTAATTAAAGGAAAAATAGCTTTACCTGAAAAAGTTTGCTTTTGTAGATGACAGAATGAAAGTCTTGATGAAAACGTTCACCTTGTTCTTGCGAACAACCACCAGTGTTTTCTTTAAGGGACATTCTGCAACATATGTGTTTAAAGTTAACAAGCGTAGTTGAAATAAGCTGTTCGTAATTGCCAGCTCTATTGTTTTCGAAAAAAAAACATGAACCACTGCTTTGAGGCTGTCCCATGCTTGACTTTCGTGAGTGTTGAGTAGCTGTCAACATTCATCGCTGGCCTTTATTTTCTTTATTTGTGGTCCGACTAAAATACATACCAGGTTTTGCTTTGGCTTACGATAAACTAGGGTAGAAATTCTTTAAATATTGAAAAGCTTCAGAATCTTGACGGAAAGATTTAACGAATTGCTTCCAGTTGTGTAGCTATGTCGGTTCTGAAGCAGTGACATTATCTGTTGTAGTCCAGAATATCTAGCTTTGATATCGGCGATATCTCTAGAATATAAAAGCGATCGAAAGCTTTTAAGTCCACCAAAAACTCACCACAAAGGTTGTTGTCCAAGCTTCAAGCCAAGAACAAACCAAAACCCAAGCTTCAAACTAAGCCCACAGTCACATCCGAGACTAAAACCGGTGACTTTACTGAGCCAAAACTGACATGGCTATATTAACTGCACTCGTAGATCTCGTCGTTGTAGAGTCTCAAATCGTCCTCTCTCATATAAGGAGCTTAACAATACTTCGTTATTTGCTCATACAAAAGCTTAAATACGTATTGATTATTGTTAACGGTACAAAATCAAAGTTTTTCAAGAGTCAACGATGGTTTTAGTTATTTTTTGGTATAAGGGCTTAGAAAATCATCATTAAAATAGAGAATCAAAAAAAACTTTGTTTTTGATGACCTGTAGAGTCCGGGGAAATTACCAAAAAAAACGCACGGAAGGAGACAAAATTCCAAAATGGCTGAAAATTGGACCACAGCTTCCTTGGGACTTTTTAAGAAAACAATTTCGGAATCACAAAAAAAAACAACATGGCCGCCGGACATATCACTTTTTGGAAAAAAATCACTCAAAAACTGGGTTTTTCGAAATTTTTTTTTGATCAGTCAATACAAAAAACTAATGCCTACAAAATAACCTTTATGAATTTTTTTCGAAAACCTTGACCTTTCCGAATTATTCAAAGTATTTTTTGGCCGAAATGTGAAACTTTGACCTTGAATAACTTCGAAAGGGTTAGGTTTTCGCAAAAATGACAAAACGTTTCGTCATTGTTTTCTTAAAAAGTCCCGAGGAAGCTGTGGTCCAATTTTCAGCCATTTTGGAATTTTGTCTCCTTAAAATGCTAATTTCCCCGGACTACTGTGAATTTAACATATCGCACCTTCGGTACAAGTGCAAATTTATGAATTTGTCAAAAAACGCATTTACAGTTTTTGAAGTAATATTTTGCAAACAAATGGGGCACTTTGACTTGATATTGTATACAATACTATTTATTGGTATTTTTAGTTTGTTTTTTTTCAAAATTACTCCTTTTAAACTGACGTTATTACACCAGGAAAGTGTGTCAATAGCGCCTTAGCATAACGACATATCCGCTATCCAGTGGAAACGGCAGGAGTTCTGTTTCTGTATTTTTTCCACCAGATACAGTTGAGGTTTAGGAATGCTCTGGTATCAATAACTCAATTTTCGAAAAATTTGCACTTACGTCTTTGTTTTACCGAAGGTGCGATATTATAAATTGGAGTTTTCATTTTTTAAATTAAACATTGAGTGTCATTTTTTAACTTAATTTCATCTTTTTTAACATCTGCAACATCCAGAAATATGACATTTGAAAGGAATTATCATATAAATGGATTAACAAGACTGATTATCAGAATACCTCTATCAATGCTTCCACTTAATCATGTTTTGCAACAAACAATGCAAGTGCAGGTTTTTTCGTCGTTGTGTGTAAATATAAAACGATTTTTTGGATTAATCGCCTTCTGTAAAATTGAAAAAAAACCCGCTTGAAGTGCACATTACTTTCAAATTCCTAGAAAAATCCAAAAGATAAAAATTTAAAAATAATTTAAAATTATGCATTTACGTGTATTCGTATCAACCAAAAAAACAACTAGTAATTTACATACGTATCATAATATTGCTACTTAAGCACCGTGATAAAGACGCTAATTTAAATAGTCTCAGCGCTAAAAGCAGAAAAGAAGTCGTCCGAACGAAAAGTGCATCACTATATAAGAGCAGGTTTCTAGGGGATTCCCGCACCGAATGCAAGTTATGTCGTAGTTGGTCACCTATGTAAAATCCGATAGCATTAGTGTTTCTTGAGCATGTAGGAGGAAAAAAAATAACTATGATAAAATTTATGCTAGCCGCGAATATGTGCTCAAAAGAAAGTCAACAAAATCCAAATATGATTCCATGAATGAATAAAACCGGTATTAAATATGAGCGGCGTTTATTAGGTTTTCGAGGTGCGCTTTTAGGTGATGACGTTCTTCTGGCTCAAGGCGGGATAAAATTTAGTAGAATGCATTTTCACACGTTAACTACTACTATTATTGTGCTGGTGATGTAATCCTAGGAAGTTTATAGATTACGCCTAAATATTCCGTGGATTACAAAACTGGGTTAAATGTCGTCTTTTTATATAAATTGGATACCATCAACAAGTCATTGGTGACGGGCAGAGACCAGCAAATACAGAAACGCATCAGGAAATTTATGTGCAAGTTAGAAATACTGGATGTCATTGTACAAGTATATTAGCATCACAAATTGATATGGTTTATTTTTTTTAATTAAGTTCAAGCAATGACAAATATGTGAAAACTTATATAAAATATAAAATATATTTATCATCAATAATTCATTTTACGGTCATTACACTTATTTATTTCTTGTTGTTTTGTTTTTTTAATTTGATTTTGTTTTTTAAATTCAATGAATATCAAAATAAAGCAGTTTCGACTGAAGGAAAAAAAATGCAGTTCATATATGTTTACCTTTAATCAATAAGAATTACTTTCAAGGCAAGCAAGAAGATCTCCTTTAACAAAGGAAAATCCGGAATGAATTACCGTTCAATTTAGAGAAAGGTATCACTCACCGTTTTAAAGTATAATCATATTTTTTGTACGTTGCTAAAAATAAATCAGGAAAATGAAAAAAACGAGACCAATTGGAACCAGTAGTAGGCTTTAAAAGTTGATGAGTAACTCTCTTACATCCGGTTGAGGTTCACTTCCGACGTTGAGGTGAGAAATTAATAAATTGCAAAAAAAACAAGTTTTCTTGTTCCTATAACTGAAAATTGATCGCTATTACCACTCATAAATGAAGACTGCCTGGAGGCGCTCGAAATAGTTTATACCATAAACTTCTTTTCGGCCTAACACAAGCAAAGGTTAAGGTGTTCAAAACGTCACTTAACGAAGAGGCTGACTACGATGAAATGCTCAGTGAACGTATGGATGATCTAATAGTAATCGGGATCGAGAGGGAGTTCCGATGCAGCTGTTGGAGATGTAGTCGGAAACTCTGCTACGTCAGCAGCAGTGCAAAAAAGGCTCTGGAGGCGGCGCACGAAGCGACTACCAACGACTTCGCCGGTGTAACATCAGTGGCACTACCAGTAGAAGGCAGTCAAAGAGCCTGAAGATTAATCTTAAGCATAGTCGCTGTGCCTCGAATAATGTAAAAGTCGAAGGCGAGGAAGACTTCGACATAGTTCTTGTGTAGAAGATCTGGGTGAGGTCGTCGACCATTAAGGGTCTCCCGCTCAGACAATACAACATCTTTGATAACAACCCCGTCGGAATAAACTGACTACTTAGAAAATAGAAATAATTTTAGCTTTAGTGGGAGACTGACTTTGTAGTTCCAGTACTGGTGCCAAAGTAATCTTGAGAGGAGCTAGTTCAAATCACAATATTAGTGGTAAGCCCACAAGATTTTTCTAAAGAATTTGTTTTTAGTTAGTAGTTTTGTTAGTTCAAAATGAATTATTTCTCCAAGAACTTCAAAATAAATTAGTTCTCGAAGTATTTCAAAATGAATTAGTTCTCCAAGAAGTTCAAAATGAATTAGTTCTCGAAGTATTTCAAAATGAATTAGTTCCCCAGTTACTTCAAAATGAATTAGTTCTCCAAGAAATTGAAAATGAATTAGTTCTCGAAGCACTTCAAAATGAAATAGTACTCCAAGAACTTCAAAATGAATTAGTTATCCAGTAAGTTCAAAATGAATTAGTTCTTGAAGACTTCAAAATGAATTAGTTCTCCAAGAACTTCAAAATGAATTAGTTCTCGGAGAACTTCAAAATGAACTAGTTCTCGAAGTATTTCGAAGTAATGCAGAGGGGGGCAGTTGACTCCATCGTAGGACAACGCTACACAAAAGTAGTGGGTTGTTTTCATATACTGTAACGGTCGGTTATTTACCGAAAGTTTCCCCCTTTTGATGGTCCCCCCTCTATCGGAAATTTCAGGCTTCAGAAATAAAATTACTTCACAAAATTTGGGAAAAACTTTTTAAAAAAATTCAAGTAGTCGGAGAAAAAAAAATAGTTTTTTGGTTCTGGAGAACAGAAAAAAAAGGAAGAATTTTGAATTTCGAACAGACGGGAGGGTCTGAATTTTGTTCTGGAAAATAGGAAAAAGTTGTCTTGGTGGAAAAATTTTGGAAATTAATAAAAGTCGGTCGGGAAAAACTATTGCTGTTGAGAAAAAAAATTTGGGTTGATAACGTAGGATTTGGAAAAAACCTTTGGACAACGCGAAGCACCTTTCCAAGAGTTGCTGGAAGTCGGAAACCCCAAAGACGTCCTGAATCCTGTAACTGGTGACCGTGGTGGAGAGAGGAAGGTAGATTAGGTTTAGACAAACTAAACCCAAAGAAATTAGCCCCCCCAACAATCAAGACAGGACATAACGGCCATCTTGTAATTTTGGACTGATTATTGTCTGCATCTACGGTGGTATGTACAAATGTTCCAGTTCCTTTTTTATGGCAAAACTATTAGCTATATAGCGCGGAGGTTCTAGCAGTTGAATCACAAGGACCATTAAAATTTGACCAAGTGCTCCTAAAAGACATGGTGTTTTGCTTTGTCTGTATGGGTGAACGCTCAGCAGTTTAAATAAATCATTTTCGTATGATGTTATTTCATCGAGAAGAGACGAAGTTGGCCTAAAACTCAGGAAGACAAGGAAGAAATAGAGGCTTTGTTTCTGCTTCTAGAATAAATATAAATCAAATAACAAATGTACACATATTTCTTAGCTTAGTGTCCTCTATGATTTCGAAACATTTTTTTTGGCATTAATCCCGTAAAATTATGCCTAAGTTATATGACTAGATAAATAGTTACTTTTAGTTCTTTACAGCATTGTTCTGATATTTCGTTAGGAACTATCTTAGGCACCCAGGTCGTTACATCGAATGTAAGCGAAGACAGTATTTTTGTTTATTTGTTGGTGTACATATCAAGTATATATTGTATTTATCGGTAATTTGGTTTATGTTGGATAAAAATTTCTTTGTAGCAAGCTATGATTATGTTAATGGCCTAGTTATACTTTAAATATCTACATTGCCTGACTAATTGTTGAATGTTTTTTGTTTCACTAATTTTTTTAATAACGAAGTGTTGTACAACCGAAAATCTATCTGGTACCAGGTCGGCTTTAGGTTTTTTCAATTTTTGTTAATTTTACGAAACATGATTGGGAGGCACTGTTAATAATTATTGGAGTATACCTCAAGGTCAAGGATACCTCATTGTAACGCCAGAGTGGTTGTTAATTTTGTTCCACTCTTTGTATTAATGTAGAAGTATTTTTTTTGTTGCTTTTTCACGTCTCTAATAGGTAATGCCAGCTTACCTTCATTTTGTTATTAATTAATTATATTGTGTTAAATTGTAACTGTTATATAATATATTGGTTGTCTATTTCTTTAACTACACGTATATTACTAGGCATGACAGCCTAAGGGGGTAAATTATCCAGGATGGTTGGGTTTTGCTTTCTCTCCAGGGTCCTCTTGAAGTCGCGTTGAACAGTTTCAGGTCCACCAGGTCGTTGGGAACTTCCAGCGATGAATACCTCTGGGCTAACATAGTACAAGAACGGTATGAAGAGATCTCCCTTTTAACTAATAGGTAAGTGGTGAATCATGTGAGTAGAGTCCCGGTCACACAACCCCACGCCCCCACCGGCGAGCTAGCGTAAACCGTGTGGCCGGTTTAGCATCCCCTAAAAACATTTAGGAAACTAGGGAGGATGTGGTTTTTCAAAATTTTTTATGTTTACCCACGCCCGATGGCAGTAGCCTTGCTGTCACCAGCAAGGAGCTCCATTGTGCCGGTACAATACATATACTGAGAACTACTATCCCCTCCCTAGAAAGTAGTTATTCTACTAGTCTTAGAACTAGTTCACTTTCCTATTGGGAAACAGGACAGCGGGAAGGCTAGATCCTGGGTTCTAATAAAAAAAATACATGCATGCTTATTTATGGTTCCGTGAACCGTCGTATAGCTAGAGGCGAGTAACCCCAGTTGGGAAAAGAAGAGCCCATTCCAGAAGAATTGATACATAATGCATTCCGAAGGAACCAATTGATTCCTTTTCTGATTCTGGGGCATGCAGAAGGGAATCGAATGTATT
The DNA here is from genome assembly GCA_963855945.1 of Thereva nobilitata. Lineage (NCBI taxonomy): Eukaryota > Metazoa > Arthropoda > Insecta > Diptera > Therevidae > Thereva > Thereva nobilitata. Next base: position 39,645,088 of record OY979694.1, on the reverse strand, counting down.
TCCAGTTCGTCGCTAAGCGTAAAAAAATTAGCAATCAATTCTAAGGAATCATTTCCGAACCGATTCTAGTGAATGCAGCGAGGAATGAATTGGTTCCGTCCTATGACATCCCAATGAAAAAAGAATCGGTTTTCTACATGTCTTTGAATCTGAAGTGGAATGAATTCTGAATCCATTCTGAATGCGTTCTGTTCTGTTCCCAACTGGGACGGGAAAGATTTCTTTCTAGCACACGACAAGCCAGCAGCACCAACAGAAGTCAAGCACCTGGTGGAAAGCTCAACACGCTGCGCTGGGCCACCGCAGCAACGAAAGAGATGAGCTACTTTTCAATTACATAATTAATACTAACCTAGAGCTATGTAATGTGGATAACTCTTCCACCTTTGTATACCCAAGTACAGATTGTTTCTAAGGTTGGGAAGAAATCGTCGATATAACATTAGCTCAAAATAACAACTTCCTTATGGTCAGTAACTGGAGGGTTTTAGACACTAGTTCCTTCTCAGACCACAAGTAATGTCCTTTGATATAAACCATAGCAAGCAAGTGCTTCCATCGTGGTGGAACACAGAACTATCAGACCTTAAACAGCTAACCACGGAGGTTTTCAGCAGATATTGATAGACATAAATATTGGAAACCCTACAAGGACTGTCTAAGGTTGTATAACAAAGCGGTAAGGGTCGAAAAAAATCAAACATTAAGAGATCATTGCCAAGCTATAGAGAGTCTAGGGGAGTCGGCGAAGCTTGGTAAATTTCTCTCTAAGCAACCCCCTGCCGACCTGAGTGGGCATGGAGGTCATAAGGCATACCTCCACCGCTTCAAGTTGAGCGTTTCACCGTTCTGATCAACGCCGATAAAGATGACGCAGAGCATGTCCTTTATAAATGCCCGAAGTTTGCGGAGCACAGGAGTGGGCTGGAAACAACCGCTGAGATGCAGCTAACACCGGAGAACATCCTGGACCAGATGAATGTTAGAGAATGGTGGAAGTGGCCTAAAGGCTTAAGCAATACGAAGCCCAAAGAAGCAGAGCAAGGCAAATAAATAACAGGAGAGATAGCAGCTAGACAGCTGATCCATCCCCGTGGCACAATGGCGTAAATCGGCCAAACGGGGAGAATGAAAATTAAGAAGGAGGTTCTTTGCGTAGGCTGGGCTAGAGACCCACGGAACTGAGAGGCATGAGCTTCTCGGTAGAGTGCTGTCCATCTTATGAAGCACCTACGGGCACTTATATGTAGCGAGCTTTGTCTCATCACCTTTCCCACTTTCCCGCTGATCCGATTCGTACCGGTCTGGACTCAAAAGCCACGCAAAAGGGTTGGTAAGTTTAGTCAGTAGGAATCTGACACTATCGTGTGGGTGCGAACCCGCAGCGGTGTCTCCTGTCGTAGGTGTGGAAGCCTTAGACAGGCGGTCGCACACATTCCCTGCTGCTAGACCGATGTATGACCGGTTCTACACGTTCAACTTTTCGTTCAACTTCAACCCTTTTTTCTCTTTCGTTCGCATGGAACTTGCGAAAGGGATAATATTATCCCTATCACAATTGCATGCGAGCGAAAGAGAAAAAGGTGTTGAAGTTGAACGAAAAGTTGAACGTGTAGAACCGGTCTAAGATTCTCACCACTCTCTCGTAAAAAAAGCTCACACACTGAAATCTGAGGTGGTTGATCAGCGAGCACTTTCCAGAGTCAATTCTCCAGACCTCTTATCCCTTGGATGCTGGGTACAGTCAGAGGACCATTCTACACCGATTTTCGCGCAGCCTCGTCTCTGGGAACATCTTCGATCGGGACAAGGTTAAATAAGCGTCAGTAGCCTCTTTTCAACTCTACAAATCCCCGGGAGGACATGGAATTTTCTCGGCTCTCCTGAAGAAGTGCCTGGAGCTGATTCTTGACAACCTAGTCTGACTGTTTAGAGCAATTATGGATACATTCCAACCCTTTGGAGGAGAGTCGTAGTGGGTTTTATCCCTAAAAAAAGGCAACAGGCCTTGGAGCTTCCTAAATCGTAGAGACCTTTCAGCTTAATCTCTTTTCTTTTGATAACGATGAAAAGGCTGTTGGACCTTCACATCACTTGCAAGCTGGAGCTCTTGCTTCCTCTATATAGCTCTCAGTTCGCTTACTCAAAGGGTAACTCAACAGAGATTGCTTTACACCACATAATCGGTAAATCGAGAAAGCTCTCGAACTCTTATGTGGGTTCCTTGACATCGAGGGTGCTTTCGATAATACTGGCTCTTAGATAACTGGATTCCCACACAATTGAATGGACCAGTACCAGTGCTTGTAGGACGTGACATTTCTTCTATCCTGGGTGAACAACCATTAGCGTCAAGGGTTAATTCCTTTATCCGGGGTGTTTCAAACCACCCGTGCCACCCAATTTTCTGAGAAAGTTTCGATTGAAAAAAGAAACACACCATACAGAAATTGATCCCCCGCCGCACCCTCCTGTAAAATTTGAAATGGCAACCCCCATTTTTTTGCATATGAAACTGTTATCTGAAAATTTATTTTATCCGAAACCCCCTGCACCCCCAAAAATCATTCAGGGGTACAGGGAAGATTCGGATAAAAAAATGTTTCTAACAAAAGTGATATTTCTTTTCGGAGAATCAGAATACGTAAAAAAAATGGGGGTTACCATTATTCACCCCCACTCCTGCGAGGGGGTGAGGAGGAGGAAGCCCCCCTTTGGATAAAAAAATCTTTCAGATAAAAGTTTCGTGTTTCTCTTCGTAGAATCAGAATCTGTGCAAAAAAAGGGGGGGTTGCCATTTGAAATTTTATGGTTACCTCCGCCCCAAAGCGGGGAGGGGTGCAGCGAGGGGTCAATTTCTGTACGGTCAGATAGATTTTGAAAAAATATTGAACCTTTTTTTTTCAATCGAAATTTTCCCAGAAAATTTGGTGACACGGGTGATTTGAACCAGTGACGGTTTCAATGGGGGGGGTAATTGGGTAATTACCTCCCCTAAGAATTTTCGTTCGCTTATTAACCTCCCAGTTTATAGGGAAGTTATTGTAATCGGTCCTAAAATCGAAATCGAAATTTTCAACGTATTTTCATGTTTCAAGGTCCCAATAGCATTTTAGGCAAAAATTTGAGAAGGTGTATGTGTGTGTGTGGTCTGTGCGTACGTATGTGTTCATTTTTTCCTGCACGATTTCGCGCGAAACAAATATATATCGACTTCGTTGAGGTGCCGTTCGAAGAGTATTAAAGGAAATATAATCTGAAAAGATTTTCATAAAAATCGGTCGAGCCGTTTTTTTTGTCTGAACGAAGTTCGTGATATTTGTACCTGCACGTTACCGCGCGGACGAAAAATGATATAGACTTTGTTCAGGTGCCGATGGAAGCACATTAACGAAAACATGTTCTGTAAAAAATTTCATAACATTCGGTCAAGCCGTTTTTTTGTTTAAATGAAAAAACTTCGACTAAGGGTCACAAGCACTTGAAATTGATTGGTTTTTCTAATATCTAATAAACTCGTTGAAATGAAACCCATTCTAAATGAAATTACATTTTCTGGATTCAGCAGAGTGATACCCTCCGATCAAGATATCACTTGTCACAATACACGCACTCTTTAAAAACCGTACAAAAATTACGTAACCCTTTACAAACTTCAAGAATTTTTAAAATTTTTTGGTTCAGCATTTTTATGACGGAGAGAGAATTGTTTTCCACTTCCTACAGATTCTGGAAATCGAAGTTCATCCCGAATTTTCCAGTAGTTACAAAACATTTGGCTTTTTCGGTCAAGTCTGAGAAGTCCTATACATTGAATAGTTTTGCTAATACATATCTCCTGAAATCGTTCGAATTTCCAAATGAAGTCATTTGCTTCCAAGTTTATCGTTATTTGAACTAGCTACTCTCAGGATTACTTTGGCACCAGTTCTGATACTAGCCAATTTCTCACTACTACTGAAACTATTACTATTTTCTAAGTAGACAATTAATTAATATTATATTAATTAAAAAATGGGTTAAAATTGAAAAAAAATTTGCGGGGGGGGGGGTGATATGGCAACTTCAGCTAGGGGTGGCTTGGGGAGGATACAAATGGTATTTATGGAGAAAAAAAATATTAAAGTTTTCCTTGTTTTAAAATTACCCCCCTAAGCCAGTTGGCTGGAAACACCCCTGTTTGAAACACCCTGTATGTAAAAATCTATGCATAAGGAAAGATGTAATTTTGTTCGTGTTCGTTCTTTAAAGAGAACGTTAACATCCAGAAATCAATTCGAGCAAGCATTTCCAGTGAAACATTCAACCCCAAGAATCATACATAAACTTTCTCCTGCATAAAAATGTTTAAGCTTTGAAATCTTAACGTCAACAACAAATTCTTGAGTAACATTACTTCGTCTAAATGCAAACTAAATATTAACATAGTTTTTGTTACAAAAAAACATAAATAAACAATGAAATTATGAAACATTTAACCTTTATTCCCATTCCAAGAAGCTTCTACAAAACAAAGATGTGTGATCAAATAGTTATTCAGCTTTAGTATCATTTCCGATAACGCGCTTACAAACTTTATTTAACCAAAGATAAAATTACCTTGCACAATAGTGAATTTTGTAAATTCCGTTGATAGTAGTTACCGGCATGAGCAGCTGCGCAAGCACGGTTTTTTGTTTCAATAATTTTGCCGCTTTGTTCATTTTAATTTAGAAAATGCATTTGTGATGTTTTTTTTTCTTTTTTAAAAGGGGAATGATTAAGTTTTTAAAATAGACTTTTTTAAATGAGACTTTTAAGCTGTTGAACGGTGGTACTTTGGATCTGGAGGAGATTAGAACTGTTTACACTTGATCACACACAAAAAGGCGATGTCTTAGGGAACTAAAAGGTTATATCCATAAATCCGAGTACTTCTATTGAACAAATTTTAAGTTTTATAAACATATTTTCTGCAGATTTATTGGCACCATTTATAAGCCAAGGCCAGTTTCAAATTTGGTAACTTTTGGCTCAAATAAAATTCTGTTCTCGTAAGTTTGTTTACATTATATAAATTATGGAATAAACAAAAAACTTTGGTATATTATAATTTCATAAATACTGTAATCTACTAATAACCGTCCGATAAAAACTGTACTTTAAGTGTTCCACTTAGGACGTAAAGGGCAAAGCATGATATAAACAGTTTTCTCCTACATGAAAACGGCATGAGATCAATCACTTTTGGCCTGGCCATCCAGTGTGGTAGGCTTTAGTAATCATGCAGATCGTGTAGATTTCTCAGGGTAAAAAAGATAATTTTTTTTCCACGAATTCAGTTATTTTACCATTTACGTGAAACATAGGATTCCAGATAGGGCGTGCATATTCTAGAAGGAAGATAAATCGGAGATCAGAATATTGAAAAGAATAGGACCAAGATGACTATACCCTATTGCTGGAAATTACTACGATTTCATTATAGATAGAAATCCTTGGAATCTGGTAACATGTGTTCTTCCGTTGAAATATATTTTATTTTAATAATTTTGCACATAAAATATCGCGCTCCACTCGATCAAAGGCCTTGCTGCAGTCAGTGTTGTATACACCATCGATTTGATGGCCGCTCTCCATACCGTATAGCAGTTCGGAGTTTAGTACCATAACGCTTGCTTGAAGTTGCCGAACGCCCTTTTCTGAAACCGTGTTGTTGCCCATTAAGATATGGGTCAATTAGAGGGAAAATTTTTCAAATATCTTAGGCGACCATTACACATTCATGAAGGTGGCAATCAATTCCGCCAGTCATGATTAATGGAAATCAAAATATACGGAGGATTACGTCAGTCAACACCTTAGACGTTAGGTTTTCCGTCAGTCGTAGGCAAAACTGTGGAAAAACTGACAGCAAAACCTATCGTGTAATGGGCGCCTTAGGGAATGATGACCAACGAACCGTGCGGACATACCAGATGATGGTATTACCATGAACTCCATACACTTGAAGAAATAAAAGACATAATAAAAAGCTTGTGTGAAGAATAAAAAAAACCCCGGGAATCGATGGAATCGTTAAAAAGGGAAGCATAGGGATGGAGGAATACCTACCAAGGGGCTGAACTGGTGCCTATGCTATTCAACCTATCCTTGGAAGCAGTCATTAGAAATATACGTCAATTCAACAAAATTACACAGGCTCAGGAGTCAGGTGCTTCAGCATTAAGTAACTCTGACAAATTTTAGCCCACTTCGACAAATATAGCCGATTTTAAAGCAACATTCAGTACCATTTTAGCTATGAGTCAGAAAAGAACGCGCTGAAACTGTAGAGCATTACATTGAAAACAATCGTTCAATTGTGAAAACTTTGATGACGGACGAAGCTCATTTTACACTCTCTGGCGGAGTCAATACACAAAACTGTCGAATTTGGAGAACAGACGACACACGTCATTCACGAAACAACACTGCACGACGAGAAAGTCACTGGCCGGGTTTTACCGCGGACACTTTGGAATCTATGAAACGGAGCTGCCAACTTGATTATCGTTTTAACCGAAACGTCATAATATCATAATATCTAGCAAAATATTAATTTCTGAGGGCGTCCAAATAACTTTTTGACTCAACCTGTCTATTATTCTTGTTTCCGTCGTTTGACATTTTCAGAAAATCTAAAGTGTTTATGTTGTAACTTTCCGGCAGTACCACATGTTTGGTCACGCCAAAAAGCAAACCCACTTTGTCAGGTTGCGCCGAAAATTCTTCTCGTATATGCCGCTTACAACATGTCAGTCAACTCCAAAGTGTCCGCGGCATAAACCCGGCCACTGTTTGGGTCGAAGTGTACTCAAATACCATCAGCGGACCATTTTTCTTCAAGGTTGGAGAAACCGTCGACGGCGCACGCTATTGTTGGATGTTGGCGCACTTTGTGAAAAGCTACGATGAGTTCTTGCAGCGCAAGTTCCCGAGACATGTTGTGTCGGAAAATGGTGATTTGGAGTGGCCTCCTCGTTATCCAGATTTAACGGCACCTGTGGGGTTATTTAAAAAGTAAAGTTTATGCCAGCAAACCGAAGACCATTGACGAGCTCAAAGCTAACATACGAGCCGAAATAGCTGCTATAACGCCCGAAATGCTGGAAAATGTTATGCAGGATGCCCGAAAAAGAGCTGTTTTTTGGGTATCGAATTGAAGTGGTCATTATTCGACATTGTATTCAAAAACTGATTTAAAATAAATGGTAGAGAATATCCTAAAAAAATCGTGCTCATTTGTCAAAATCAGCTAACAAATGTCAGAGTTATAAAATGTTGAAATACCGAAGGTCTAGATGGCGCACCGTATTATATAATTTATTTCTAACAATTCCCCAATTTCAATTGCAATTCAAATGACTTACTATTGGACATGGAGAAGGTACTAGCGAGTGTATTGAAATTAAATCTTAAACCATTAAGATATTCTTCTCTTTCTACTGTCAACAGGGGCGGCGGCGGAGCATAATCATTGTGGGTGGGGAGCACGTGAACAGATAACGGTTAAAATGTAAAAAGTTAATCGGTCAATTTATTTACTATGGTCTGTTGAGTCACATGGTTTAAATTCTTTAGTTGGCGGTTATGCCCGACCAGCATTTGGGCGGGGGTTGCAGATAGAGTCCCTATGAGTCTAGACCCACTGCCCCCACGGCCCACGCAGGGCATCTAACGCCTTTTCTCATTCGCGGCTCGTCATAAGGAATACCCCACTTATTTACCCTTGAGGAAAATTCGCTGATAATTTTGACGTGGATACCGTGGTGAAAATAAAAGGCCGAAAAGACGCCGAAAAACTGCCTAAAAGTACATTTAAGGGGTCTTTCTGGTTACAAATTTTCAAAAAATTGAAAAAATTTTTTTTACGCATTTTGCTAATAAATATATTCAAAAACATGATACAAAAGGTTTTAGAGCGATATCGTAATTCTAAAATTATTTTTGAACGTATACAGTGAGACGCTGTGAGAAAGAATTTTCGACGCTCGGCTGTGTTTCGATAATCTCGACTCCCCCCCTTTTTAACATCTGCTTCGATCTGATTCACTCTATACTATGAAGTATTATATTATACCCTGCAAACGTTTCGATTTATGCTGCAAGAGAAGTATGAGCAGGAGGAAGGACTTATTTACGGCCCGGGCATGGCAGATTAAAAAGGTATATAGGTTTTCTTTAAAATTTTTTTTAACAAAACTTCAAACGCGATTATCTAGAAACTATGTTTTTTAAGGTGGCGGGCACGATTTAAGAAAAACTACTTGACCAATTGTTCTGATTTTTGAATATGTTATTGTACACATTTATGGCTATCGCATGAACCAGAATCGTTTTAATTGGTAAAAAATTGTCCGATTTTCAGCCGATTTTCCACCCTAAAAAATTGTTTTTTTCGAAAAATGACCGCCATTTTTTTATTTTTTGACAAAAAAAAATTATTCTGGTTCATGCCATAGCCACTTCAACAAGGAATAATTTGCCTTTTTTTTGTTTTTTTCAGATCATCCATTCGCCCAAAATCATGCCCGCCGTCATTTTTTGATGTTTTTTTAAAAAAATCCGTATGTCAACAAAAAAAAATTTTAAAATCAAAAAAAATCTTTTTTGTAATACTGTTTTGTCAATAAACATACCTACAAATTTTCAAAACGATATCTCTCTTCTTTCTATGAAAAAAAAAAAATTTTAAAAAAATTTTTTTTTTTGAAAATATAACCAGAAAGACCCCTTAAAGCCGAAAAGACACCGAATAACACCGAAATATTATTAGAGGCCGAAAACAAGCCGAAAAGACGCCGATATATTGTTGCTTAGATGGATCGACACCGAAAACAGGCCGAAAATACACCGATATTTTTGGCAGTAGCAGAATAAAACTTCAGCTACATTACCAGAAAATTTATTTTTATTTTCGTAGAAAATTCGGCTTGTTTTCGGTGTCAATACATATTTTGAATTATTTTGAAATATTGAAATATTAGTGTACTTTTGAACTTAGAAAATTGTTTTGCTAAAATCTTCATTTATCGAAATATTCTTAAGTCCAGACGTTAAAGAAATTTCTAAGTTATTTTAAAAAATAATTCAAAATATGTATTGACACCGAAAACAAGCCGAATTTTCTACGAAAATAAAAATAAATTTTCTGGTAATGTATGCTGAAGTTTTATTCTGTTACTGCCAAAAATATCGGTGTATTTTCGGCCTGTTTTCGGTGTCGATCCATCTAAGCAACAATATATCGGCGTCTTTTCGGCTTTTTTTCGGCCTCTGACGATATTTCGGTGTTTATTCGGTGTCTTTTCGGCTTTAAATGTACTTTTAGGCTGTTTTTCGGCTTCTTTTCGGCCTTTTATTTTCACCCGGGAAGTACGCCAGTGTCGAAAATTTTGAGTTTAAACGTGAATGTCGCTTTACCAGTGCGGTCGCCCAACTGAGTACTGGTCACGTCTAATGCTGCTTGACCTCTATAATTCAACTGGAGCCGGTCTATTGAGTATGCTAAATGACACCATTCACGGTCACGAACATAATTGCCTGAAATATGAAGCAATGCTACAACAAAACCTACCTATTTTTTTGGGGGAAAAGGTAAGTGATGTTGGAATTTTAGTTGAAAAAAAAACCAAAATTTTGATTTTGACGACTCATAACTCTGGAAGTTGATAGGGTAGAACCGTCACTATTACAATAGGTGGGAGTATTCTGATACTTTATTCATGCAAAGGATTACAAAAATACAGGCTGATACACATCGCAGGTTCGGCCTAGGGGCCTCCAGATCCTCAATCCGGCTTTGGTTGAATGTTAGATTGGAAAATATTTAAGTTTTTTAAATGGTAAGTAATTAAAACTTTTTCTGCAAATATACAGAAAGCTGCATTTTAAATGTAAAAATACATTCAGTGAATGTGTAGGTGTTTATAAAATATTTTTATTTAAATTTAAAATTTTTGTTCAATAATTCACCGCTTAACCATCTACCACTCGATAAGAACTAACCACACTAACCCTGATTAGCTTACCAAAAGGCAGCTACCACTGGTGAATATCGTGAAACGGGGCTACTTTGGCACTAGGGGGCTACTTTGGCAGCCTACCTTCATTACTTAATTTTATTTTTTGTTTCTTCAGTTCATTTTTGTTTTCTATTATTTAAGGTTTTTCTCTTTGTTACATATCTGAATTAATTTAAAATGCCAAGAAATTATACAAAGAAGCTTGGGGGGCGAACATATACAAACTTTAGTGATGAAACCCTTAATGAAGGACTGGCTGCCATTCGAGGCGGCATGTCTAAGGGTGAGTGCAGTACGCAGCGTAGATGGTAGAGTAGAGCATAGCTGCGAATACTCGCTTATAGAACTCTCAATGGGTTTTAAATGGGTGTGTGCATAACCCAGCTCGCTCTTTCTGCGAGCGGAAAGCGAGCTGCGTTATGCACACACCCATTTAAAACCCATTGAGAGTTCTATAAGCGAGTATGCGCAGCTATGCTCTACTCTACCATCTACGCTGCGTACTGCACTCACCCTAAAGCTGCAGCGTGCCAAAGGTTCGGCATTCCACGTGGGACGCTTCAGGACAAACTAAAGGGCATACGTACCAGAAAACTAAGTCACCCTACCATTTTTACTGCCCAGGAGTAGCAAGTTCTTACCAACACCTTAAATGTTGTGAGCAATTGTGGGTTTCCTTTACACCGGCTCCACACGTTGGTCCCAACGCGGGTACCAGCGAACGTTGGCGAAGATTCCGACACGCGACGGCCAATCCCCGATGCTCACGCCAATGAAAATTTCTCGATCCACATGTAGGACAAGTAGCATTGGGGCTAACCTTGGTGCCAACGTGTGGAGCCGGCCTTAAAAAAACTGGATATAGGCGTCAGATTGGCAGCCAACATAAAGCCTTTGGTTTTAATGCTCCCATTTTTACAAATTTAATTTTTCAAGAAAGAGGAGGATGGGTGCATATTTTTTGGTGCCAAATTAGCCCGACGAAGTCGCCTATTTCAAGTTAAAAGCAATTTATTATACCTGCCAAAGTAACCCCAAACTTACTGCCTACTTTGGCAGCCAAAAAAAATAAATTAAGGCTTTTATAATCATGGTACTGAAGTCAAATTTCTTGTAAATTGGACATACTCATAGACAAGGCACGATAAAATTTTAAGAAATTATTTTAAGAAATATATTGCATGTAGTTTTTAAGAAATTGGTTCTAAATAGGTCAAAACCTGCCAAAGTAACCCCGTTTTACGGTACTTGAAAGTACCCAGAAGGAAAGGTGTTAAGGGGTAACACCACTGTAAAGATGCGAAAAAAGGCCAAAATTTGGGAATTAATTTAAAAAGTATGGAAAAAAGGGATCGAAATTCTTTTCAGACAATTGATCAAACATGTATTCAAGTGTAAAAAAATTTTTTTATTGACTTTTTGTTACAAAATGGTGGCGCCACAGTCTTTTTTCGAAATCGCCTTTTTGTTAAGGACCTCCACGGGTGGACGGATTCCTCCGAAAGTTGAAGACCTGGAACAAAAAAACCAAAAAAATTTCTAATCTATTTGACCTTGCCCATAAAAGTACGTAGGATTTTAATTTTAAACTGATTTTTGTAAAAAATGGCGCACTTATGAAAAAAACGTGATTTTCGGCAAAAAAAATTAGCAGTAAATTGTTTATAAAATTTTTTTTTACAACGAATCAAAAAACGTACTTTTGTAAAGAATGCAATTGTGAAGCTACTGTCAAAATTTCAAACCGATCCATGCAATAGTCTCCGAGTAATCTGTCCACCCAGTTCGAAAAACATGATTTCCAGATAATCGCGCTTAAAGTTTTGCAAGTACTCTAGTCTTTGAAAATTTTATTTTACCTACACTGTGCGATGTAATGTAAAACATGTTTATTATTTTGTAGCGCACCCCGGTGGACACCTGGGGAACCCAAATAACCTTTTTGTTATAGCGGCACTTATTATTTCAACAAGTAAAAGCAATATACAAGCAATAAGTCGCGGGAAAATCGAAAATTAAATCCTTCTAAATTATTTTTTTGTTATGGGGCAACTGTACGTTATTTTTGTGACCCTGAAGTATATTTCAAGCCCAAAAAAAATTCCATTTTTTCAAAATCCTACAGTGGTGTTACCCTTTAAATGACCTTTTTTGCCCTTATAGGGGTAAATTACACTATCCATCACTCTGTCCGCACCTGAAACCGGATTTGTGTATGATGCAGTTATTACACGATGTATTCATTTTCGGGCTTTTGAGGCTGACAAAATTTTCTTAGGCAAAAGTGAGGAAAAAAACACACACTTCTCTGCGACCCCTTTTCCATAAAACCGATTTGTGTGGTGGAGTAATAAACGAAATGATCGATCGTATAATTTACATCATAGGGCAGTACATATGGGGTACTCACGAGGCAGTGTGGCTAGAATCATACGGACCCTATTTACACCCCCCAAAAATTCTAGTTATGATGATAGACCGAATTAATATCTGCGGTGCGCTGCTGAAATTCAATGAAATTAACGCTATTCCTTAAACGAAGTTTTTCCCAAACCTGAGATTTATTTAATTAAATTTTGAAGCAATACTTTTCTCAAAACTGGTAATTCTGGTTACAAAAAATTTGTTTGTAAGTTTAATTTAACCGAACTATGAGAGAATCAATTTCTCAGTAATAAATGGCAAATTCAGATTGTATGGCATTTAAAAGCAATCGAATCTCTATTGTAAGCTGGAAACGACCGAAGAAGTGCTAAAAACAATCATACGTTGTTTCAGAGCTTCAAGAAACAGGTCATACAATTTCTTTTTAAATTTGCATATGAGTCAACAACATTTTACGAAACAAAAACCACACGTGATATCCAACTTTTAATTACTTTATCGAATGAACTAATATTTTGTTGTTATTATTATAAATAATCACCAAGGAACACTTGTTATCAGTATCAAAACACAAGAAGCACATATAAACATTTAAGAAATTTAATTTAAATGCTAATCAAAACAAATTAACAACAACTAAGTACCTCCTGCTCAATGGTAGAAGGTCGTAATCGTGACTTAAACATTTTTCGTATCTGCAACACTTATCCACTTCCGCAAAAAAAAAATACAAATTGTATATTTCGAATTCTAATGTAAATCCCAAATCCGGTCTTTAGTTATGATAGCGTTGCACTTTAGAAAAACACCAAACACCGTCTCGTTGTTGCAGCACCACCACCACGAGGTAGTAGCCAGGATGAATTTGGTTTAAATGAACTTGAAGGTGGGAATGCAAATTAATTTAAATAGAAATCCGCCACTAACTATATAACAAACAAAGTCCAGAATTTAGATAAGCATCCCCCAAAAGGAATAGAACAACACGCGTGCGAAACACTTGGCAAACAGTAATTTTCGTTTTTGGATAAAGCCGCCTTTACTAAGTATATTTAGATACGGATTTAACAATCATTTTTTTAATTATTAGTATTATTACTAGAGCTCCCTCACATGTGCCGGAGGTAGGTGCGCACGATGGGGGAAACGGTCAACAATACTAGCAATAGTCACTAAGTCATCTGCCTTGGAAGCAGGCTAGTTGCCGCTAAAATGTAAAGCTATGTAGGAAACTGTTTTATCTAGAGAGAGAGCAGTATTTTTTTGCTCTATGTACTTCAATTGCAGTGTGTACACAAGCTAAATGTATGCCAGCACTTCAGTTCATCTATGATACACTAAGCATACACTCAAGCCAGACACTTTTGATCTTCTAACCGAAGCGGCAAGTCTCAGCGAAATATTTATGACCGCATCGAGTTAATATAAGAAACTTAGTAGTTAATTGTTATTTGAAGTGCTCCGCAGCCTTCGTTCTCAAAGTCGATAAAATCTATTTCAAATTAATTAAATTAATTGTGCGCCTGCAGTTATGATAGATGACTTTCCACCAAGTGGTGCAGCAACAGCGTGGATGTAGTAAGTATGTAAAGCTTACAAAGTTTTAAATTTTGGCTATCCCCCACCCCCCGCAAAATTTGTTAATTTTAAAATGAGTATTTTTGAACATTTTCTTGTCACCCTGTCGATTGGCGGCCGATGCTATTTATTAGTTTTTTTTTAGTTGTTGTTTTTTTGGCTACAACATTAATCATTGCGGTTCACACGAATTTTTTAAGAGACTCTTCTAATAGCTGGCATTTAAATCAACATTTTACAATTTATTAAAAAGCTTTTCAGTTCAATAAATTAAACTGAAATCAATTTAAAATTCCATGAAAATTTGTATAAATTTGATTTCAATGAATATAGGATGATCGCATGTAAAAAAAATTCAAAGAGGAAAGAAAATGCGCATGGAACTTGGATTATCTGCGATTGGCCCGACACATCAGTAACGCGTAAGAAGTTTTATATCTTATCAAGAAATCTTCATCTCCAGTTTTTTTTAGGGTTAAGCTCAGAGTGAGTAAAATTTCGTGGCATAATAATAATTAATAAAGATAAGTAACAATGTTTGTTAGGAAGAAGTACTCTGGATTAGGCTGCACAGTCGGTGCCTCTGTTAATTCAGTTAAACCAACCAATCTATTAGGTGTAAGAGAAAGTACTGTAATTTTTTTTAAGAGATTACTTTTTACTTTCTTCCACTTTTATTTAAAATTTAATCCAAAATTAATTCGTTTTTTTTCGTCAGTGCAATTGCCAGTTTACCAATTGCCTGGCGAAGAAGTCCTCGTTTGTGGAGGTGAGAATGGCCTTCCCCTACCATTTAAACAGCTTCAAATTTGCATACTTACTTAACTCTAAATTTTTTATGTTGTTTTCCTTACCACATGTGGTCTAGCGTTGTTGTAATGAAACATTATACCCTTTCTGTTGGCCAAATATGAATTTCTCCCTTCAAAGCATCAAGTTGCGTACAATAGCTGCGTTCTTTTTACACCGTGATCCCACTCAGATCATTAATTTTCAAGTAAACCAAAAACAACAACTTGATCCAAAAAAGATTTGGATCAAAATCTGTGATACGAAAATAGCTTGTGTAGCAACCATATCCAAGACACATTTCTTTGGAAAATCCTGTGATTTTATAGTTTTGTGTGTTGGTAGTTCTGCAAAATTTCGTAAATTTATTTGGAAAAATTATTGAAAGTTGCCTTTTGTTAATTTTGGAAGTCAATTAAGCATTTTTATAAATTATTTTTCAAGCAGAAATATTTTTAATAAGTTTTAGAGACTGATATAAATTGCGACAGAACACACCAAAAATCAGAATTACAACTTTAAAAATCTAAATTTCTTCCATGATCCAACTCCGTTCTTTTATGTTCGGCTGATCGGATCTGGATCACGGTGTAAAAAGAATGCTGCTAATAACAATCAGTATTAACCGTGACCTCGGTCATTTCTTTCAGCAACTCATAGAGTCAGTGGCGTAAAAAGGGGGATCAATCCCCCCCATGAGCCTACGAAAATTATAATAGAATTGAATAAAAGTCTTCGTATCTACGTATTTAAGTATACATGAAATTTCTTAAGCACCAGCACCTCTTTTGGCATTATGTAATGTGCAATTTTGTTTTTACGCAATTATATAAAAATCATCTAGATATGTTTTTGTGACGGCTGTACATTTAAGTATTGTCTAATTTCCGTGCTTCGAGCACGCCGACCAATCAAGAGCCACGAAAAGGACGCTCACTATAATTGTGGACACATCGAGCACATGTAAAGTAAATACAATGAGCCAATAGTGGCACCTCGGTTCCTAAATACTCAAAATTTTAACGTTATAATAAATCAAGAAATTTAATAGTTTTTCCAATTTTGGGTGAAATAACTACTAGCTATGAGCATATTTTATTCAATAGTTAATATTTTGAATATTTTTTAATGTATTTAAAGAGTATCAAAATATGAGCTTCCTAAAAAAAAGGACTAGCTTTTGGCTTTGATTGTAAATTTAATTCCTCCTTAATATTTTGAAGTTTATAAAAATTGCCGAGCCAGTAAAAATATTAAAGTTCAAGAAAAAATTCTACGGGCAAAATTATGATAAACTTTAAGTTATAAGTTCGGGGAAGCTTTGCACTTCATAGATTGTTCTAACTCGATACAATTTTATCGAGCACAATACGCAGTACACTCATTGTCTCTGACGAATCAACAATTCGAAAGCGTTCCTTGGAGCGTTAACATTAATTTACTCTAGTTTATAATTGAGGAGTGTCTGTTCCAAAGGGCGTATTTCGGTTTTCAACTTTTTTTTATTTTAAAATTATTTTGAAAATATGGCATATAAGTCCGTCGAAGAAGCCTAAAAACTTATTCAAATGGAGCGTACTTTCCATATAAAAAATTCCAAAAAATTAGGATTCCAATCAAAAGGGCGTATTTCTGCATCTTGTGAAGGAAACGGTAATCCGCCATTTTTTTGGTGGTCATATTGGATCTATTGAGTATACTATATTATATTGTCATCGAAACTGAATCTGTGTGCAAAATTTCAGTATGATCGGATAACCGGAAACCCCTCAGCAAAAGAAGGTTTACTTCAAAATACGATCTGAATTTTCGTTTCATATATATTGTGACTGTAAGCGAAAGGAAGGCCCAATTATAACACTGCTCAACAGCATGACTGTTGCATGGAATATTTTACATCATTCTAAACTAATTGTTGACGCTGATTTCAAATATATTATCAGTTTTTTTATATCAGCTTTAGTTAATGAATTATAAGGAAGTGTGTTTTTTTAGAAAAAATACTCTCACGCTCACCGTACTAAAATATTTTATTAAAAAAAACTACAAACTTCACTGCACGCAGAATACTCCCACCTATCTAAAAATGTAAAAGTGAAGGTTCTACCCTACCACCTTCCAGAGTAATGAGCCATCAAAGTCAAAATTTTGTTTTTTTAACAAAACTATCAACTTCAACTACCTTTTTCCCCAAAAATACGTAGTTAGTCAATATTTTTTTTCCAAAATTGGAAAGCACGGACAATTTCCTATATGTCCAACAATTTCTGTGTTACGGCCTTTATTTTTGAAGATATTAGCAAATTTTGATGTTAAAGTTGGCTTTATTTGGTAGTTTGGTTCTTTGGCACTTTGGTACTTTGGTATTAGAGTCCTAACACAATAGAAAATTTAATTTTAGCTCAAAGTTATACTAGGAGTGGATAGGTGGACATAAAAATCTTGCTAAAAGGGTTTTTGCTTTTGACAGAACCCCAAAAAACTTCACTGCAAGTATTTCCAAAAATTCTATTCAAAAAGGCTTATTTCTTGAAGTGACTAATCAAAAGGTCGTATTTCTCACAATCCAGATCAAAAAGACCTATTTCTAAACAAATAATTAAAAAAATATAGTTTTAATGTGTATTTTTTTTAAATAAAAAACCCATATCATATTGTAGTCTTTACCTTCACCTTTTTTTGTGAAAGACAAGAGCTCAGGGAAAGCCCTTTTGTATTGTCGACAATCTATTTTTTTCGTATAGAGTGCAATGACGAACAGCAAGCTCTAGTCGGAAGATAGTGAAGGGAGAGAGAGAAGTGAAGGAAGGAACTGCCACAACCAAGCCGCGATATTTTTTATTCCACCTACTCCCAAACAACTATCGCGACTCTGGCATCGGGGCATCGAGAAACAACTCGCTGGAGTGTTATGCCTCCTGAGTTGAATCTCATCAACCAACCGATGACATGCGCTGGTGGAGCGGGGAAGGGCTAGCGGAAGGCTATGACAGGAGGAATCTGGAATGTAAAGAGGGAAGAAGAGAGAAGGAAAGTTATGTAGGTGGGGAAAGTGGGAAAGGCGAAGGACCGTGGTGCTGCCGGGATTCGAACCAGGGACTTCTGGGATGGTAGGCAGGTTTGTGATAACTAAAGTAGGATATAAAAGTACGTGATTTAGGTTCATTAAAATATCTACAACAGGAGTGACCAACCCCGCGCCCGTAAGCGATATTATGCGCCCACGGCACGATTCCCGATAAATTAAAATAATTTTTTTATTTTATTTCCAAAGTGACAGAAGACATAGTACGAACAACAACAATCAGATGACGTGGCACATAAAACAATTAAGGAGTTGGAGGAGATAACGTAAGACGTAATTAGCGCTGAAAGAGCAACATTTTGTAACCGTACTCGTGAAAAGCCTTTACACAGGCGCATATCAGTGAATCCAGTCAGTCATATTCAGACATAGGGTCATATCTCTCACCTTAAGCTTCGAAATCTCTCCCAAGTTCTGTAAGTGAAGATTTCCAAATGCACTGTGTTTGATCCTAACAAGAGCCTATTTTTGGAGGTTCACATCAAGGGGGAGAAAACAACAGTTCATGCATCGGCTTGTGATTTGAAGCCTGGTTAGGTTGGAAGATTTTCCATCCCTTTCTGGTGGAGATCTGGACATTGAAACTTGGCAATATATTGCTTTGTCCATACGTCTTCTCCGCCCAGCAGCCCTCTTCTCGTAGCCTCAAGTCCTTACACGATGCCTGCTGCCTGATATATATATGTAGTAATCTACAGATGGAAAATCACTTTCATCGCCTCCACACAGAGCCCCATAACTCTGCGGCATTACACTCTTTGTACTTGGCCTAGTCTGGATCTGTTATATTCTTTTGCAAGAGAGAAACACGGGAGTTGTATGTCGGCACTGTTCTAATCACTGCCATGTAGAGAGCCAGCGACCCATGTTTGGCTTCAAGCCTCATCTCTTGCCGAAGGTCTGCTTACTGGCATATAAAGCTAAACTGGCGTTCTCTTTTTTGCCCTTTCTTAGATGTTGAGCCTTGCAATATAGCTTTTAGTCCAACATAAAGCCAAAGTGCTTAGCTGATCGGAATAGGCTCAGTAAACGCCCATATTTGTAGGTAGACTGAAATCAGGGATTTTTCTATAGGTGAAAATAGTAACGGCAAGAGGAGTCCTTCCTGGGGTGTGCTAAGGCACGCCGTCTTTACCACTTTTTTTTAAGTGGAAGACTAGAGCTCAGGGAAAGCCCTTTGTACTGTCGACAATCTATTTATTTCGTATAGAGTGCAATGTCGAACAGCAAGCTCTACTCGATAGATAGCGAAGGGAACGAGAGAAGTGAAGGAAGGAACTGCCACAGCCACCTACTTTACTTGGATAATTCTAGTTTCTGCTATGAAAAGGATGCACTGACCACAACTATTCTTGCCGTCGAATTCTGCCAGGGCCACCTGTTAAGCCTCGATGCCTTTGTTGAAAACGCACTCTATGTCCAGGAATGTTGCAGGTAAATTATTGCTTGTATTCTAGGGAGTATTGTACGATACGCACTACTTCATCCAGAGAAGGAGAAATTGGGACCTCCGCTATAGAATTTCGGAGGTACTGGTCTACTAGGGTCTTGATGACAAAAATCAACCTTTGCCGTTTCGACAACCTGCCTTCGAAATAAAGATCACTTTAATTTTTCTTCAGTAGTGAGCCATGTAGTTGTAGTGCAGGCCGTTCTTGCAGATTAAGAATTAAGAACAAATAAAAAAAACAACAACAACAAACATATATGAAGTTATTACATATTGTTGCGCCCGTAACCTTCATGAAAATTTTTAATCGCGCTCTTGCTTCCAAAAAGCTTGGCCACCCCTGATCTACAAAATACAGCATCAATCTTTGTTCCAGAGCTTGTTGCTATTATTTTATCATTATTCAGCTTCAATCTGAATTTATTTTCTGAGAAGTCCATCACTGGTTGTGCTTTTCGCTTGGCCAAATTTACACTAAAATCACCGCTCAATGTCGTTGGCATTTCACCGCAATTTTTGTTTATTAAAGTAGGACCTTCTGCTGCATATTACAGTAGTATTTCGTGTATGAAATCTATTATTTCACCAATTCTTTTATTTGGTGATATACCTGAAAGGCAAATTTTTCCTACAGAACCAGCTTTGGCCCTTACTAAAACCCCAAAAATGGATTTGGCGTACCCCCCCTCAGCCTGCCTACTCTATCAATTCCCCTCAATTCCTTTCATTTTTCGTGAAGGTCCCATATCTCTTACATAGAAATTTACTCTACCGCGATAAAAAAGTTTCACTTCAAAAATTTTCACTTTTGTAATATTCGGAGTCTACTTATACACCAAGAGCCAGAGCCCAAATTTGCGTTAATTGGTATTTTATTATACGCTTTTTATTATCTTCACCTGTAACTAACTACATATGTAAAAAAATCTTGGAAGTTAAATTTGACCCCGATTGAGCTGAGATTTTGCACATATGTATATCGCTCATTCCATGTCAAACCGAACGCTGAATTATAAGTTATCATCCCGATTTTTTTTAAATTCTGCAGGCGCATTCTACACATGAAATAATGGAACCCATATTTCGCAAAAAAAATTGCGATTTTTTTTCAGAAGAAATTCACGGTTGTAAATTGCAAGAAATTTCAAAAAACGTCGCGCCGCCGACCATTCAAATTACTGTATCGTCGAACCCATCGACGGGACACGCATATCCGCACCGTGTCCGCACCGCATGACGGCCGAGTGTTAGACGACGGGTTTTCGCGAAATATGAAAAAAAATCGGAATCATTAATTATAATTTTTACAGAAAAACGTCCGATTTGGTATGGAATATATAGTTTGCGTGACAATGCAATCCGAGGATATTGTAAAAAAATTAAGATGGCGATTCCAAGATGGCGGCCGAATTTTGCAATTGTGCTCCCCGACCCCCAAAATGGGTATCAAATGAAAGGCGAAAGTAGAATTAGCTGTGTTATTCCAAATTCAAATTAGCGGCCAACACAAAATCGCGGTTTACCGGTATGGCTATCGGGTACCTTTGGATAAACCTCTGTAAACTTTTTGCCCTGCCAAACTTCTCCGGAAACTAGCTGATGTTCAGCTCAGAAAAAAATGTGAATCTAATCTAATAAATAATTTACATGAACGGCTGCCAACTTTCACAATTTATATACGATTTCAGAACTATTTTGTAACAATATAAAAGGGAGTTTAAATCCCAACATCAAAGTGGAAATGCAAATCTGAGCTCCTTTACGGCTTAGAAGATAGTATGGTTCTACCTCTGTTTCGCCAAAGTGTCAACAGAAAACTGCAGCCTCAAAGTAGGTCTCTACTGTACTTAACGAATGCGAAGACTGAAAAAAAGGTTTTAATTTCGTTAAATTTCAATATTCTAACGCCTATTAGATGCCACTTTCTCTAGTTTTTGCATATTTATCTGGTTTTCGACAGTTTGAAAAATGTGTTAATTTTTTTATTTCAAAAACGAAGTGAGGAAATGTTTGAAACTAATAAAATTGTCTTTTTTACTACACATTAATTTAATATAACTATCTAAAAGGCATTGCAGCTTATTAAATTGTTCCCTCTGCGAATGTGTTAAAAAATTTACTTTTGACAGTTGTAGAAAGTTTCGAGCTTTCGACGTAACTTTGCGCTCGTATTTTGTACAGAGCCATTTTGTTCTTCCACTTTGCGTTCGGGATGTAAACTCCCCGTATTGGTTGTAAACATAAGTGAGTTCTGTGATTGCGATATATCGCTGCCAAGGCACCCACCGACGTCATAAAGTCAGCTAGCCAAGACGCACACCGTGTTCGCACTGAGCCGAAATTTCGTGATTTCGGCTATTTTCGTGATTTCGCCCAAAATCATGTGATTTCCCATGTATTCTTTCTGGTGATTTCAAAATTATCTCAAACCCCGTAATTGCCAATGCTCAAACCTGAAAATCACTATTGATGCTGAAATTGTCAGTTGGACGTTTTAATAACAGATTTGACTTTGAATTTGAACTTCACATTCTTCAAAATGCAAAAACCCAAAAAATATAAAAGAAAGAAGCTATGGGCTTTGCTAGAAGAGGTGCTAGTTGAAATTTGGGCTGAAAAAATTGAAGACTGAATTGGTGCCAGAAAGAAACAGCCAAACGAAATCATTTCAGTTCAGTTCGAACGTTTCTGCATAATTTCGAAACCACTTTCCAAAATCACACAATATAAAGCTTATTTAGCTACCCAAGACGCACACCGGCGTCCTAAAGCTTATTCAAATACCTAAGACACACACCGGCGGCATAAAGCTTATTCCGAAAAGTTATGATGTCACATTCAGCAGACTGTCTGGCGTACTCGTTCCATATCTACTCAACTCAAGGTAAAACCGTCGACAGTACAAAGGGGCTTTAGCATAACCTTCTATATTACAAGCCATGAACAAGGAAATAATTGAGAGCGAATTTCCGCTCAATCGGACTACAACTCGGTGAAGTCACGTTATGTTGTTAGTGTAATTTGGATAATTTGGTAGCCCAATTCTCTCAATATCTATTCTTGTTCATGGCTTGTAAATATAGAAGGTTATGGCTTTAGCTCTAAATGCATAAAAAAAACTATGAAAATAGTTAATATAGTTTATATGAGAAAAATTTCATATCTTTGGAAATTTGAGAAAATTGATGCCGTATTATGCAACCACTGCAATTCATCGGAGTGAACTTACTTACAATGCTTGATTTGCGAAAAATTCTATTAGAAAATGATATCAAATTAAAGATTTGTTTGCAATATTTAAACGGGCTACAAAAAGATAATCGCCCCACCCTGAAGTTCAGTGTGTTCATTTGCAATTCTACAGTTCTTATCAGCAGCAATTCTATAATATAAGAGAATATTCATTTTTAAACAAAGCTTATTTCATTTCTTAGACCACAATGCGAAATTTTCTGTTTGCCAGTTATTACGTGGCGCTTGTGAAAATGTAACTAGTAACAAGGCTAAGCTACGTAAAAGAGAAAAATGTGTACTAAAAATGCCGCTTAAGAATAAAAATCTGTTTGCATTGATATTTATGATCTCACAAAATAAATAATTGTCATGGTAACATACAAACTTACATAAATATGATTGAAATGAAACACAAGAAGATTTCATACCTGCATTGAAGTTGATCTTGTAACCGAGTTTCTTAAAAATCCTAAATACGGCAAGAAGCTTCCATAACCGCTATTATTTTGTGGTTCAGGATTAGAAGTTGATGGATTTAGCGGTGACATTTCTGAGAATGTTCGACCGATATTCCGCAGTTGTATTCGCTTCATTGCCTACCTTAGTTTCTTTTTATGCTAGGAAAATTCTAAGTCTGCGATATCTTATCGGTATAAAAACAAAACATCACACAGGAGACACTTAAAGATTACCGCTAACGATAACGATCAGACGCCAATGGTTTTACACGAAAAAATCACTCCTCGGCTTATATGTTGTTGATTGGTTGAATCACTTTATATTATGACCAAATCAAGACTCGTGATATCAGCGACAAGCTGGTCTTAAGAATTCAATGCAAGATTTAAACTGTAACTTCGTAAAAGCAATCAATTAATGAGGATTCGATAAGGTTATCGATTACAATATATATACAAAAGTCCGACGAGGCTAATGCTTGTTTGTTTACTGATGAGCCTGTCTGATAGCGAAACACCGTTATTAATAATATCACAAACAGTATTGTGACCCGTCCGCCAAGCAAAATTACACTAAATTGTTGGGAACACGTCTGCCGGCCGTCCGTGCATATACACAAAACCAGCGTTTAATATAACTTGGAGCAAAAAAAAAATAAAGTGAGACGATTTTGTACTTGACATGAATGGAAAAAAAATTGGAGCCTCTATCTGGAAAATTGGTCTAATTGTTGCACAATTAAAACTATGTCCAAGCATCATATTATTCGAAGCAGCCAGCAGCTCTCAATTAATTGGCAATTAATCGATTGTTATTGTAGACCTTTATTGATATTGGCGTCGACCAGCTGAGAACAGCCTTTATTGTTACAGTACGTCATTCCAAAAAGTCAAAAAAAGCAGATTTTTATCTAATATGAGCGATGATTAAAATATCCACCAGTTGTGCGGGTCTTATCAGCTAATGTTGTTAACAAAAAGATACCGGAAAGAATACGGGTTTTAAGTGTGATGAATGATGTACAGTACTTGCACACGTATATTCTCTGGGGTTTTTCAAAATAGAAGGCATATATTGCCGATAAGAAAGAACGTATGCCACTTTTCGAAGCGTTTCACACTGATAGAGTTCAATTATCTCCAGCTGAAATGCGTTCACAAATTTAGTGAAGCACATTCAAGCTAGATAGGTTTCGGTTGCATGAAGCACGTGCTGTATGGTTTCGAGAGAGCTCCCAATTTTAATGGCGTTATGTCATGTCGGAAGTCTACAAACTGCTGCTTATCTGGTTTTTTTTATGAGAAACTAAAGCTCTTCAATTATTTTCAAGATCAAAACTTTGTTTACAATTTCTTCTAATTAGCAAATAATTTTTTTCCTGGAGGATTTAGAGAACAACTTTTTGGTTTGGCGGATCGAACAAATATTTGTAATTTGAACAAAAAACATCCTTTATTGGATGGACAGTTATACAGTACAATCTTATCTATAATTTGTTAGTACTGATTATGTACTCATCTATAAATAAATAGGACGCGTGTTGGCTTGCTTACTGAATCTGTGCACAGCCTAACAAGAATTTTAGATAGCATTCTAATTGTTAGATGATGTGGTTAAGCTCGTTGTAACATTCACAATTCTGGAGATGATTTAGGATTGATTTCGTACAGTGGACTTCATTAACTTTGATTGATTGAGCAGCTTCGTCTATAAATTCCATGTCTTTTCCATGTCTTTTGGGGGCGTCCATAAATTACGTGAGGTGTTTAGGGGGGGGGGGAGGGGTCGAGCCGAATCTCACCAAATCTCACGTGGGGAGCGCGAGGGTCTCCGCAAATATCACGTAATTTTTTTCCCCCAAGAAACAGTGTTAAGTCGCGAGAAAACTGGGTTAAATTAAATAGTACAGGTAAATTAAGCCGAAAAAAGCGATATAGCGGAAATAATTAGGTACAGGCTGAAAATTGACAGAGAGCTTATTTTTAGGCTTCTTAATAAGGGGTTATAAAGTCTACCGATTTTCTACCCCGAGAAGCCCACTTTTAGGGGGTTTTAGCCCTCAAAATGGGTATTTTTCGATTTTTCTGTAATTTTTTTTGCAATATTTCTTAATTTTTTTTTGTTTTTTTCAATTTTAAGTACAATATCTGTCTTTTTGGCCCGCACTTAGATTTCATTCACGAAAATCTTGGTGCAGTATCAGATGAACATGGTGAAAGGTTTTATCAATACATATTGCAAATAGAGAAGGAATAATGAATCCATTACATAAAAAATATACGTGATACTATTACTATATTTCGACTCTATAGCAATTGGGTATAAAAATTTTGCACTGTCGTTTACACTGTATTTGTTCACTCTTTTAAATACCATCCAACTGGAACATCCAAAAAAAATATAGCGCGTGTAACCAGTGCACGTGAAAGATGTGAAACATCTTTGGCGATCTTCATCTTTCTTTAAATTGAATAATTAGTAAGAATAAAGGCCATTTTACATCCCAAACGCAAAGGGGAAACGCAGCTCTGGAGCTCTTTTATCGC
This sequence comes from Thereva nobilitata, assembly GCA_963855945.1. Lineage (NCBI taxonomy): Eukaryota > Metazoa > Arthropoda > Insecta > Diptera > Therevidae > Thereva > Thereva nobilitata. The sequence goes on along the minus strand of OY979694.1, from coordinate 39,619,516 downwards.
ACAGCAATTTTGCGTTTGGGATGTAAAAAAGCCGTAAATTTTTTACACACTGATTTGTGTTGAAAATGTACCATTGCTGTTGATGACCTTCGACCATGATGTCTGACCGCATTTGAAATATATTTTTGGTGGGCTTGGAAACACATTTTTTTAGACAAGTCGATTTTATTTAATAATACAGTCGTTATACATATTTTTATGCTCTCCATGTTTTTATTTTAGTCTGTTACAAGTCTCAGACTATTACTTAATCCGCTGACGCGACGCAGCGACTTAAAGTGCCCCTTGGCATACGACATGAAAAAACAGCATGGCTACTATTACACGATTTCTTACCAGACGTCAGAAGGCTCAAGGTCTCAAGAAGGCCCATGTTTGTGTTCTAATTATTTTCTAGTTTTTGGTACAGCTTATGATTTCAAATAAAACCATTTAACTTTAAAGTTTTTTTTACCTATTTTTATTTTCTAGTTTTTAGTTTGGCTTTTGGCTCGTATCATCATGCAAACTTCTCATCCTTTCAATCTGTTAATTTCTCACAATCAAGCTCCTCAATACATAGCCCTTCCAAAGTTCTTATGCGACTCAATGCTACATACCATATTGCCAGCGGCATTTTGAATTTTCTAATTTTGACAACAAATATATTATTTCCGACCTTAAACACACCCAAATAGCAATTTTCAGTGAAATCGAATTGTTATTACCAAAATCGTACCGCCATTTTGAATTTTCAAATTTTGACCACACATTCGTCATCTGTCACCTTAAAAACCCTCCCATACCGATTTTCAATGGATTCAGAACACATCGGCAAAATTCATCCGCCATATTGCCGCCATTTTGAATTTTCGAATTTTGAAAACAGATTCGTCATTTGTGATCTTAAAAACTCCCCGATACGGATTTTCAACATATTCAGAGCACATTTGCAAAATTCATCTGCCATTTTGAATTTTCAAATTTTGACCACAGAATCGTCATTTATGGCCCTAAAAACCCCCGGATACCGATTTTCAATGGATTCAGAACATATTTGCAAAATTCATCCGCCATATTGGCGCGGCCATTTTGAATTTTCAAAATTTTGACAACAGAATCGTCATTTGTGGCCCTAAAACAACCCGATACCGATTTTCAATGGATTCAGAACACATTCGCAAAATTCATTCGCCATATTGGCGCGGCCATTTTGAATTTTCAATATTTGACTACAGAATCGTCATTTGTGGCCCTAAAAATCCCCCGATACTGATTTTCAATGGAATCGGAACACAATTGGAAAATTCGACCGCCATCTTGGAACCGCCATCTTGATTTTTTACAAAAATATCAGATTGCATTGTCACGGGAACTCAATGTGTGTGCAAAGTTTCATAAGAATCGGTTAAGTAGAAGTAGTTGAAAAAGCTGTCGCAAAATTTGAACCGAACAAACAAACAAACAAACAAATAAAACCATTAAATATAAATAATAAAATTCAAATGCCGAGATCAAGAATTGAACCCGCGACTTTTTGGAATATCAACGTCGTAAGGCAACCACTCAACCATTTGTTCCATTCTGCCTATGTCTGGCTCGTCATGTCTGGCTCGCGGCATATAAACACTTTTCTTTGGTGCTACTATTTTTTTTTAAAATCTCCGTCTTATTCTGTCTTCCTCAATACAGATCTTCCGTTTCCCGGAATGAAAATTAGATTGGAACGAAGCGTTCCCTATAAAGCGTTCCCTAAAAAGCGTTCCCACAAAATGTTCCCGACCTTGAAGAATTACTCTCAACGCGCGCAAAGATGTTTCACATCAAAAGAGTAAAGAAAATAATTTAAATATCTGGGAATGAAGAGTGTATGACGTGATGAAAAATTCTTATCATTTTATACAATGGTCTGAGAAAAACTGCGAAAGTAATGTATGCATTGACTTATACGAACATTTTTGGACAGATTGCGACCCTACGATGAACTAGTGCGGGGGTCTAAGCTTAAACAAAACAAAAAGGCCTAGAAGCCCAATTGAAAAACCTGGAACCTAAAGACCTCCTAAGTATCTCAAGTGCATAACGAACCCAATCCTTCTGCAATCATACATATATTACGTTTATAAGCGGAGTTTCCCTCCGGATAGAAGTTTCGGTCCGGAGTGAAACACCGCTTATAAACGGGGAGTGAAAATCCAGAACTTGGATTTTCGATCAGAAAAAGCCGGAGTGAAACTTCGCTCCCGGTTTATGTTGTGCTTATAAACGCTGACTGGGAGTGAGATTACAGGAGCATGGTTTTTTATTTTTTTCCGAAGGGGGAAAACTTAGAAAAGAAGAAGCTGGGTGTTTTATTTTGTTTCAATATTTTTTTTGTTTCAATATTTTTTTTCTTTACTTACAGGTATTTTTGAATACATTAAATTAAACATTGGGTTTACATTTATGTTTGTTGTCATTTTAAATTTAAGTTCGGAGCTGTCATCTCAAACCAGAAAGTATTTTGGATTTTCACTCTCATTGCGAGTTTCTCTTTGGATTGAAGATCCGGGAGTGAAACTCCGCTTATAAACGTGGTAATAAAGATTATATTAAGAATCGGCTCTTTTCACATCAGTCAGAACACATGCTATCAGCAGTGCATTGTCACTACAAAAAGCAGACATTTGCACCAGGCGATATAATTAGTTATCTAAGCATCTTATAGGACTCGAATTTTGAATCGACGACCATCTGCTCTGACATACTTACTAGAGGCCAAGATAGATTTTGAAAACCTTTTGTTAACATTATAGAGAGTTGTGAAGAATGGAAGTCTAACAGATCCGCACTTCTTGAATCTGTATCCTGATGTACAGGCGGCTCAAACGTCAATTTGAGAACCTGGCTGTGACTTCAGACTCCGCTTTTCTAAGGCGATACGAAATTAGGAAGCAAACATAAGCTAGTAGCGATGCCTGATAAATCTTCGAAAAGAAATTATTTTCAGCCAACCAACTTCTTTTATTAACTTAATTTGACATTTTGATGCGAACAATAAATTGTTTCAAGAATATTTAAAGAGTTTTTAGAAAATTTTAAAACAAACAAATAAATGCAGCGCATGCGGCAGTGGCTTTACTCGCTGATTGAAATCCGATAACAGGCGGACAAATTTATTTCGAATTCGCATTGGTGGAGGATACCATTTTCTTATTTTCGAATTTCATGACTTTCGAATCGCATTCCAGGATAACCCCCTGGGTCATTCAGTCACAGGTTTTTTACCCAAAGATGACATCTATAGAAGAATGCTCCGAAGTTTGTATATCTCCAGAGTCATAAATGGCTCTACCATTGCTATTCAAACAGTCAAGTCGTTACTCTCTAAAAACGAATCAGTGGATGCCAAAGTCAACCTTCGTATGTCAATATATTGTAAAGTTCTAAATTTTTTTTATATTCCATACGCTTGCTCTACAAATACACGAGTTGAGCTCAAACTAGAATTGAAATTTTTCTGTTCTCTTGTTAAGAAATCATTATCCCTGTAAGGCACCATGAGGTTGGTTTCCAAAGGATAGGCAGAACCACCTGCTAAATGGTAATCCACAGGTATTGTAGTTTATATTGGCTGCATGCCGAGTTGGTGCTGTTATGATTTTGTGGTACTGTTCTTTAACACAAATTATGAATTCTAAATGCAATCAAGCACAGATTAAGGTATTTACACTAAAAATACGCATAATAGTGTAAATCCTACAAATTTTTTAAAATTTTAAAAATCTCACGTGAGACGGAGGGGGGGAGTGGGTCGAGCCAAATCTCATGACATCTCACCAAGGGGGAGGGGGGTCGAAAAATCGCCAAAATCACCTCACGTAATTTATGGATGCCCCCTTTCTTAAAACTCTGACAATAAAGTCTCCAATTCTTATCGGATATTTTCCTTTTGTGCTCTCTGCTCGTATATAATCGTCACTTGCTCGTATAAAATTGTCACTTTAAAAAAACCAAAAGACGGCTCCAGACTCACGCCGTGAACACCCGCGAACATCCGTGAACGCGATTGTGGATGGTTTTCGCGCCTAGTTCGCGTGTCGTTTTCCGTTTTGGATGGATACGGCGTGAATTCTCGGCGTGAATTCACGGCGGGAGTGTGTAGCCGCCTAAAAAAAGTCCTGAACAGTCAAATCGAGTGATCTTCTGAGCCAATGTAAATGACCAAATTAAGAGATAAACCGAAAAAACGTATATTTTAGAATGACCACAATTCGAGTGAGCAAGGATTTTTCATTTGAAAGATTAAAGGTACGCTCCTTTGTACTGTTGACAGTTCTATAATTGTGGGTATCTACACTAGTATTCCTTCAGCAGCAGCAGAACCGGTTTTACAAGTTAATCTAGGTCTACACTGGTATTCCTTCATCGCGAGTAATTTTCTTGTCTGTGTGCGTGTGGGCAATTATACTTGCTACCCGCGAGTAAAAAGAGTAGGCGAAGGCGAATTGTGTATGTGTTAAGTTTTCACGCCAACATTTTCTGGTGAACATGTTACATACTACACTACCTTCTTTTTCCTTTCTATACCTCTCGTGTAAAATTCCGGTTCTGCTGCTGTTGAAGGAATACTATATAGCAAGGGTGGGCAATCTTTTTATAACATGGGCCAGCATAAATGTTACCTTTTTTCCGCGGGCCGTAATAGTCATTTGACACCTTCTTGTGACCTATAATTTTTGTAGAGTTGAGCCGCACTTGCACTAGGCAGTACATTTGTCCCTTACACGATGGTAAATGTTACTGAGGCCTCAACTTTTGTCCTACTGCTGGTATATGAGTGTGTACCGAGATGTGATTGTAATTACGTAGTGGAGAGACAAGAGTTTGTTTTGTAATTACGTAGTGAAGAGACAAGAGTTTCTTCTTTCTTACTTCTTTAGGGACAGTAAAATTCAACTTAAAATGAGGCGAGGAGAGGTGAGGTTGTAAATACGAGAGACATTTGTTATTTTTTTTGCTGCCGTAAAATATCCAATGTGAGCTAAGACGAGGTGAGATTTTAAATACGAACTGGAGAGGCATTTCTTATTTCTTTCGAGGCAGCAAAGGCTCCAACTTGAAATTAGGAGAGGTGAGATTGTAAAATATAAATATACATCGTGGAGGCATAGATTTCTTACTTACTCGGAGGCAGTTTAATGCATATAAGCTTCTTTCTTTAATTTGCTGGTTTCTGGCATTTTGGCATTACAATCGCCCTTCGCCTAATTTGAAGGCACCTCTTACCAATTCATTTTATAATCGTGTCTTACCCAACACTAAATTTTTTGTTTGCATTTGAAGTAAAAGATGCTTTAATGGGGTATCACACTATCCAACCAACAGGTTTGTGTATAATGTAAATATAACCCTCTAAATATTCATTTTTCTGTCTCTTTTTCTTGCAACGAAACGCGAATGAGATGGGGAGTTACTCATAATTTCCTCAGACCCCCGAGAACGATGTTATAATTGTGTTACGGCGATGAATGGGTGAGTCTGACAAATTTTCTGAGGCAAAATGAGGATAAAATAAACTTCCCTGCGACCTCTTGTCTATAAAACCGGTTTGTGTATGGGGGTGATAAAAGAAATGATGCACAGTGTAACTTAGCCCAATGGATGTAATATTCAATTTAAACTAGACGACAAACATCGAAAAATACTTTTTTATAATTCCTTCTAAACATCTCGCGGGCCGGATAGAAACTTGTCGCGGGCCGTAGATGGCCCGCGGGCCGGAGGTTGCCCACCGTTGCTATATAGTGCAGATTGAGCCATTGAGTACAGTGGCCACTGCCTGCTCATCTGAAATATGAAATATTTCAAAATAAAAAATCGATTTTCAGAATCGATTTTTCGTTTAATAGAATCGATTTCTCGTGAAAGTTGTCTTAAAAATCGATTTTAGAAAAATCTACTACAATATTTAAAGAAAAATTAAATTTATTTGGCAAAATTTTATTAAATATGTAAAACAAAACAAAAAAAAAAAACATATTTCATTATTAAATTAAAATTAATAATTCACTTTTAATTCACTATTTATAAAAAATAAAGGCTTCTCAATCAGTCATAGTGTTGCGAAATTCCTTCTCAGTCTGCTAAGGCCAGTTACACCCAGGCCGACAACCAACCAACAAAAATTTGCTGAAAACGTTGGTTTGTGGAGAAGATGGTAAGAGACGATGATGGGATGGGCAGATTTTGAAACTGGCATAGTCAGTTTATGTATCTGTACAGAAATGATTCAGTCCACTATAGTTCATCCCAAAATCAAAGCCAAAAAGACCGAAAATCGACCAGCCACGACCTTCTTTATGCCGTGATCATATTCGTCTCATACAACAAGAAGTCATTACACACTTACACGGCAAAAAAAAACTCCGCGAAAAAATACAAATTATTCGCTGCGATAATCTACGAAGCAAAATTAAATAGATTACACAAATTCCGCCAGTTAGAAAATAGTCCGGGAAATTAGCATTTTAAGAAGACAAAATTCCAAAATGGTTGAAAATTGGTCCACGGCTTCCTTGGGACTTTTTAAGAAAACAATTTCGGAATCATAAAAAAACATGGCCACCGGAGATATAACTTTTTGACAAAAAAATCACTCAAAAATTGGTTTTTTCGAAATTTATTTTTTGATCAGTCAATACGAAACGTTATTGCCTACAAAAAGCCCTCTTGTCATTTTTTCGAAAACCTAACCCTTTCGAAGTTATTGAAGGTCAAAGTTTCCAAAAGTCAATTTTCGGCCAAAAGAATACCTTGAATAATTCGGAAAGGTCAAAGTTTTCGAAAAAATTACTAGAGGGGTATTTTGTAGGCAATAATGTTTCATATTGTGGAGCAATTTCAGCCATTTTGGAATTTTGTCTCCTTTCGTGCGTTTTTTTTGCTAATTTCCCCGGACTAAAAGAAGACGTAAGTTTGCCCAAAAACGAATTACAGAAAGCGGAATTATTCGCACAATTTGTAGCTGATATATTTTTTTTCAAATGAAATTTGAAGCTATGCTTACTACTAGACATTGCACCATGACGTACACGACATGACGGACTGGTAGTATAAAGGGTGACACCTAAGGTTATACTCTTTCACATCATCAAAATCATTCTGAAACAACCTCAGTTCAGAATATTAAAAATAAATTTTTAAAAACCTACTTCAAAAAAAAACCAATACCGTGATGCGCAAAAAAGGATGAAATAATTGTTGGTAGTTCTTTACAATACTAATCCAATCAGAGTGGATTTAGAAAGAAGAATCACTTTAGGAAAAATATTTTTGTAATTCTTTGCAACATTAATCCCATCAGAATGGATCTAGAAAGAAGAATCACTTTTAAAGACGATGCTAACACCTGTTTTCAGTGCATAAGGTTAACAAAGAAATGAAAACACTTTTCGAAGCAAGATTAGTGCAATGAAAGTCAACTTGGCACCGTCTTCAAAAGTGATTCTTCTTTCTAGATCCATTCTGATGGGATTAATGTTGTAAAGAATTACAAAAATATTTTTTCTAAAGTGATTCTTCTTTCTAAATCCACTCTGATTGGATTAGTATTGTAAAGAACTACCAACAATTATTTCATCCTTTTTTGTGCATCACGGTATTGGTTTTTTTTTGAAGTAGGTTTTTAAAAATTTATTTTATTTCGTACTTTTTTGTCCGTTCATTTTTTTTCGAGGCCAATTTAAAAAAAATATTTATTACGATAAGTATAACACGCCGTCGTCGAAAGGATCGAGGCAGTAGCTAAGTAGTTTTTGCAATACTGTATTTGCGTACTTTCGGAGTTATTTCATAAAAAAAACTTATTTAGTATGAGTATGAAACAAAATTCCCCGAATGAAATTAAAAAACAAAATTTAATCAGATTTATTGTGAGAATAGTCGATTGAAAAAAAAAATGCAACAGCGAGAATCGAACTCGGAAACCTTGGACAAGAGGCAAGACTTACTCCCTGTGCTACGAGAGAGCGTTGCTACATATTGGCTAAATATCTACATAAAGGCGGCTACACACGTAACTGCATGCTTGACAAGCACGCATGTTTAATCTTTTTGCGCATTCTCGCACAACTTCTATGTTGCCTCCACACGACACAATCATGCTTGAATAGCCGCAGTTTATCCTTAAATAATTTCGTTCGGAAAGTGACGACGCGCTTGCTCGCACTCACACTTTTGTTTTCAAGCGAGATTTGTTCAAGCATGCAGATGAAAATTCGATCAATCTTCAAGCTGGTGTTCAATCATCATGCTTGCGCAAAAGATCTCATACACACGCTCAAGCACGCTTGCACAAAAAGATTGAACATGCATGCTTGTCAAGCATGCAGTTACGTGTGTAGCCGCCTTAAGTCCTATCGGAAATTCGGCTCTAAATAGTTCTCCAATTCAAAGGATAATACTCTTACAGTGTACATGAGTATGCACGGGATTTCTCACCGAAGAGTATGTAATAATTCTTTACAAGATTAATCCAATCCGAATGAATTTAGAAGAGAAAAAAAGAAAAAAAGTCGAACTGTCCGATCCGGGGTTTGAACCCGCGATAATTAGTTCGGTAGAATTTTACGTAGCCCCTACGCCAAGTCCCTCTTAAGTATTTGGTGACAATAAAGAGTTTTGTGATACCTTTGAAATAGTTCTATCTGTTCAAGGTGTACTAATTTTACCAGTTTTTTCAGCCTACCTTCGAACTCCTTTTTCAGAATTTAAAAAAAATTGCATGGGACCACCGCACACAAGGAAAAAATGCCGATTTAGGTGGAGAAAATTCAAGGTGATGAGTAGGAACCTAAAAAGTTGGAATGTTTAAGTTTTTTGGGTCACTGATTTCGAATTTGGGGTCAGAAAGTAAAAATTCAAAATGGCGGATCCAATATGGCGGACCAAAATGTGGAAAACTGAAATATTTTCAAGTACGAGCGTGAACAATTGGTATATATAAGTTTTTTGGGTCGCTGACTAAGAATTTGGGCTCAGAAAGTCAAAATTCAAAATGGCGGATCCAATATGGCCGACCAAAATGTGGAAAACTGAGAAATTTTCAAGTAGGAGTGTGGCAATTGGTATATATAGGTTTTTTGGGTCGCTGATTACGAAATTGGGCTTAAAAAGTCAAAATTCAAAATGGCGGATCCAATATGGCGGACCAAAATGTGGAAAACTGAAATATTTTCAAGTAGGAGCGTGAACAATTGGTATATATAAGTTTAGTACTCTGTAAATAAAAAATATCAGATTTTACAAAGTGATCATTTGGGATAGCTGTTTTTTTGTGAAAGTACCCTCAATTAGTTGCACTACCAAATATACTAAGAAACAAAGCGGTACTCAGCGGTACTTATATATTTTATAATGTTCAAAGTTAGTAAAAAAATCTAGTCAACAATGTCTTGCCTATGATACACTTACATTCAAGCAACATTATGAAAGTAGTGCTAAGCGAAAGAACTAACCTGTATTAACAATATCCACTGCAAAAACTTTTCACAAAAAAATTATAAAAATAAAATAGCATCACCGATGACAACGAGTTAGCGCATCTGACTGCCGGCTATGGCGACAATCGGGTGGGAATTCGGCTAGTTTCGGCTCCTTTCTGGGCTTTGCCAACAAATATACAAAAGAACGAAACGTTGAAGAATATTTTTACAGTGATTTTGTAGGTATTGATAAACATTGCTTTTTGCATTTTTGTCCAGCTAGCCTAGAACAAATTTCCCACTGTGCACCGTGCGAAACTACCCGATCAAGCAAAAAAAGAAAAAAGCAAAAAAGTTGCGTTACAAAGTTATGCGTGAACAGGACCAAAAAAAAACATACCTACGCGTCGAATTGATAACCTCCTCTTTTTTGAAGTCGGTTAAAAAACGAAAAATTAAATAAAAATAAACATGAAATCAAGAAAAGTCCCAGTTTTTGATCTCATAACAGGAGAAATCCTTAAAAACTTGCTGAGAAGAAAAATGCCAAGCTAACACATATGATACAGCCTGCTTTCAAAGTGAAGCGTGCCCCGACTATTTGGAAAACAGCGGAAGTCATTATGTTACCAAAATCAAGAAATCTCTAGAGAAATAAAAGATGGACTACCGGAATGGACCTCTTGTATCTTTTATATGCAATGGATCCTCATAGCATGAACCATGGAGAATATACAAGGATGTAAAACTCTTATGGGGAAAATGACAGGAAATGGATGGGTAGAAGAAACGAAACTTCTAGTTCATTTTTGGCCACAGATGTCACCTTGGTCCGATTTACCCAACATGAAATTAATAAAAATTCATTGGAAACATCAAAAATTGATTAATTACGAATATTCGCATTGATATAAATTGAATTTAGAAGCTTGTAAACAGCTGTAAGCTGGTAAACATAAAATATATTAATAATAAACGAACTTGGCCATGAACCGGATAAATACAATCGGCCATGTTTTTTGGGGTACATTTGACTGCAGCGCCACCATTTCAGAGAGAGATAAAAGAGATGCCTCCAAGGCCAGCACTTTGTACTGGTGGTTGGAGGACGAATAATTGTTGCATATTCGCCCTAAATACTCTAGACTAGTTTAGCTTGTAATTTAGTTTTAATGACTAGCTTAGGGCTTAAGTAAGATCTGGCTCTAGTTTTTACCTAGAATGTAATACTTTTTAGATTTAAGTAAGCTTAGATTAAGGTTGTGAGCTTCCACGAGCTTTTGTTATTTTTCGCAATTCGAGCTCGTGGAAGCTCGACGCCTGGACGGGGGTCACCCGAGACGTTTTCCTCTCCGCTTCCCCCGCCCAGATAGTCTTTTTAGGGGTAAGTTAGGAGATTAAGTAGAATAAGATAGCATTAAGATATTTTTTTATATAAAATAAACATAGTTTCTAAGTTTTTTTCAAATTTTTCTTAGAGGTAACACTATAATGATTTTTTTATATTAAAATAAAATGAAAAAATAGAGAAGATTTAGCCGAAAGGCATAGGTTAATTTAAAATATAGATTAATTTAGAGTGCCTGCTGAGGGCCAGTAAGTTAGTTAGATTAGAATAGGCTAAAATAATTAACTTTAAGCATTAGTTAAATTTATATTAAGATAGATGGTAAGGAAATAAATAAATGCTTTTTTAAAACTAAAAAAAAACTAAAACCACCATTAATCAAACGAAAATTGACAACACGTAGTTTTAACTCCTTGTATAGTCTCCATGGCATGAACAATGTGAAAATTGACACATTTGCACATGAAACAACAATGCAATCGGTGAGAACGTGAGAGAAGCTACTCAAAAGGAGCCACAGGTCAGGGAGGTTATCCTGGAATGCGATTCGAAAGTGGGAAGCAAACGGAAACCAGTCGCGATGCGATTAAGTTTTTGTATCGCTGAATGCGATCGCATCGTATTGAAATTATTGTCGGATAAATATTCGAAAAGAAGTTATTTTCAGCCAACCAACTGAATTTATCGAACAATTGCTTCAAGAATATTTAAAGAGTTTTTATGCCGGATCCACACGTTTGTGAAGGCTTGGCAAGCGTTCGCAAATTGAAAACGCTTGCTTAAAACAAACATGTGGACGCATCACAAACGCTTGCCGCAAACTTTCTTTGCAAGCGTTCGCAAACGTTTGCTTTGGTTTGCCGAGCATCCACACTCGACCGGATCGGCCACAAGCGTCGCCAACCTTACACAAGCCAAGCCAAACGCCTTATCCACACGTTTGAATTTGCGAATGCTTGTCAAGCGTTGACAAACGTGTGAATCTGGCATTAGAATATTTTAAAACAAACAAATAAATTCGGCGCATGCGTCAATGGCTTTACTCACGGACTGAAATCCGATGACAGACGGACAAATTTAAATCGAATTCGCATTGCGGAATACCATTTTCTTATTTCCGAATGGAAAAAAATTCCAATGTTCCTGTTCAAAACGAAGGACGGTGTGCCACACAACTATGAGGTTACTGCAAACAGAGCAATTTGGACAAAATGCAAAGGATTCAAAATAAAACATTGAGGATCAGGAATGTATTTAATTGTAGTTAACTACTTCTGGGAGTGTATTGTGACTAAAAGCCGTTTTCATCATTTTCAACGTTCCAGAAGCCGAAATTACTTTTTTGAAACAACTTTTAATGCAACTTTGGAAGCCACTACTAAATTTATAAAATAACACTTTTACAAGAAACATTTAAATACTAGCCTTGGCTGATGCCTCCGTCATAATTGGACCAAAAGCGCAAGACGAGAAGGAACCCTTTCCAAATATTATAGAAATCTCAGCAAAGTTTAATCCAAAGGTAAATAACATGAAAATAAAATAAATAATTTTGGGCCAATCAAAACAAGAATTCGTCAAACCCTTTTTTTCAAGTCTCAGTCGCGCAGCACCACCTTACTACCGCATTCTTTATGACTTTATGCGAAGAAAAACGATTTGCTGCATTTTTGAATTCATTTATCTACTTTGTGGGATTTGTTTTTGAACAACCTGCATGCTGCAAAGCATGAGTCATGCGTTTTTCACCAACCCCATTTTACCATAAAGAGAATAAAATTCGGGACAAAGAATTAATCTTTGAGGATCATAGAATGGAAATTTAGTAGGACATACATAGACTCACTGTAGCCTTGGGCATTAACTAAGGAAGCAGACGATCAGTTCAAAACGAAAATTCTAATAAGAGTATTTGGCCTGTAAGATTTAACCATTGTACCATGAGGTTTAACCAAAAGGAATTGCTCATTAGAACGAACGAAGAGCTTGAAGATGTAAGACGACGATGGCTCGGACACGTTATACGAACTTTTGAAGGAAGAATGCTAGCCCGAATATTCAATGGTAGACCAACCGGAAAAACATGACAGGACGACCAAGAAATATAAGAATGGATGACGTGTTAGAAGATATACGAAAGCTACGTATAATGAGCTGGAGAGAACTACCAAAAAGTAAAAAAAAAGACAATTGGAAGAAGAAACTTCAAGAGGGCCGAGTTCTACAAGAACTCTAGCGCTATTTAAAAAGACGAACTTAAATATTTTAGAATAATGCAAATACTAAACTATAATATTATTTTTCTCTATTTAAAATAACATTTCGTTAAACATAACAATTGTTTACTTTCATTAGACATAAAAATTCTACACTTTTTATACAAGAAAAAATATATTCCATCAATAAAAACATTGCACTGATAATCGCTAAAATTAGATTTCATCACTCTTACTTAAACTTGTGAATCGAAATTGTCACAAACTTTTGTTGGTGATTACTTCCATTTACGCTTTTAGAAATATTATTTTCAAGGAACGATTCTACAAAGTATATCACTTACACGATTCATCATGAACATCTTTATCGAAAACATCGTTTTCAATAAATTACACTTATTAAAAAAAATAAACAGAAACAAACAAATTACACTAAAAATATTACTATAAAAATTAGTTCCATTTTAACAAAATCTATTGGAGAAATCCTAGCTATGAACTGAGTAAAAGTCTGACGTTTTCGTGTTCTTTTTAGAATTTAAGAAAACAAAAATTATTTATTATCAACTTTTTATCGATGTGTAGATGATGCGATATCCCTTTTTCCCTTGTGGCAACGACACACAAGAGATAGCAGCCGTGAAATTTTTAAAAATTATCACAAGGAAAATATTTAAAAAAGGCGCAAGACTTGCTGGAGGAACAACAAAAATAAATTACAATTTCAAAATGGTTTATCAGTTCAACGTTCAACTTGACTTAAGGTTTGATCTATGGGAATGTGTTATATTCGTGCAAGATGAGTGCAATAGCTGAAAATTGTTACTTTAATAAATATGAAGATTGCTTATCCGGATTACCTGTGAAGTATTCTTTGTGTTTGATGCGATTTTTCATTCTACTTCTTCCCAGAAAGGCCCGTGTTCATGACATTTGAGATGAAATGAACAACGAAACCTCCTTGCTCAATATTTGTAATCTAACAATTCTCAGAGTCCCAACGATTATTCCCCGGGGATATGCTTATGCTCAATCTGTAGACTTAAGAGCACCTTATTTTAAGGCAAATGTTTTATTCTAAAAGAAAACAAAGAGATTTCCTAAAATAGAATATTAATTAGTGGCAGATATAATATTTGATTGCATTTTATAACAGTTCGAATATACAAAAATATATGTATGAAAAACTAAACTCAGGAATCACCCTACGTACTACCAATATAATCATATATTGTACTCGTCATGGTGCAATGTCTACTAACAAAGCTTACTAGAAACGAGGAGTATAGGATACGATGGGTCAAGAAGAGTCTGGAGGGTGCTGAAGGAGAAGGCGATGAGCCTTGCGTTTAAACTCTTGGATGTTGTAGGAGTTCGGAAATACTGACTGTGGAAGATTGTTCCACAGTCGAGTTATTATTTCCACCAAAGGATGAATTCTAGGATGTTGTGTGCGCGAAACGGAAGACTGAGGACTGTGGATAGAGAGAATTTCTGTGAAACATTTGATATGATTGTAGCGATACAATTTTTTCACAGTTGCACAATGGCTAAATGTGTCTCAAGAGGATTAAATGAAGATCTCACCGTTTAGTTTAATGTAGCGGTTTCACAACTTATCAGTCCAAAGCGATTTAGGGTCCCTAGCCCTGATAAAGTTATCGTATTCAAGGCGCGTCAAATGTAGGACTTGTACATAGATTACACTGTGTAAAACGTATCTGGAATTTACATTTGAAAGATACGAGCAAAAGATAAAACCTTTATTACTTCACTTCTAAACATTTACATTTCTAAATAAGAATTAAACTGAATTCTAACCCTAACTTATGATTTCGGAAAAATATTGCAAATTGTAATTAATTTGCGCGTGCGCGTAACTACCACAATTGAGGAGTGCGCGAACAAAACGGCACATGTCCAATTTTGAAAATCGTTCAGAAAACGCAAAAAACTGTTTAGGTCTCTGAACTGATCACATGAACTATTTATGATTATGTCAGGTTATGCTACTATTTGAACTCATTCAAAACCAAAAAAAATATTTTAAAAATGTTTAATAAACTAAGAGAAAAAATTCCCTTTTGAAAATCCACATTGACGAATGGTTAAAAAATATAAATATTCGTAGGACATTGTGCCTTTTTGCAGGGAAACCTTCACTTTGCTATCAAAAAAGTATGACATCCAAGTGCTTTTTGAAGTGTCTGAAATTGAAATTAGTTGTAGTTTAGTGTAATGAACACGGTTCAGTCAAAAAACTTAAAACGGTCAACCATGGACATGTGCCGTTTTGTTCGCCCACTCCTCAATTATGGAAAAAGACTTTCACGGACATGCCCCAAAAGCTAATTTTAAATATAAGCAAATAGAAAATATCTCTTTCAAGTAAAAATTAAATTATTGTTTTAGAATAAATATTGCTAAAAAACGGTACAGCGTTCAAAGTAGTCACGCGGAATTTGAGCTCCATCTGTCACTCAGTATGTCCCAGCAGTTATTTTATGTTAGTCATACTTTTAAGTGTTCCGCAATTTCTGCAATGGAAAAATTGTTTAAAGAATTTACTTTTGTTAACTTTTGTGTTTCAAACGAAATTTTGTGGGCCGAAACCAGTGAAAATGTTGCAGCAGAACTACGATGAATCGTGTTTTCTTATGTGAAAGGCTAGTGCTAAGAACTAAAGCTCCTTTGTACTGTCGACGGTTCTATCATTATTGCACTCAATGTCGGACAGTAAACTCTAGTCAGGAAGACAGTAGATGGAAGAGCGAAAGAACTAATAACGCCGACACGTAGTTTTATTCCATCGACTTCCATTCGAAAACTACCTCGACTCGACAGAACGCTGACTTCGGTTATCGAACAGTAGATGGCTTTGATGACAGGCGATGACAGGGGACAGGTGAGGAATTTCCGCGGATTGGAATATAGTGAATTACTGACTCTGCGATGATAGTCGAACGTCGAAACTTCTAGGCTATCAAGGCTGGCTATACGTAAAAATACAGGCATATAAATATTATAAAGAATTCAAAGAGGATCGAAAAGGGGTTGTGGATTTGCCTTGTTCGAATCTACCTTCAACGTTTTCTAATCACGAAAACAACGAAAATATCAAAAATCTGGTGCCCGAAAATTGTGGTATGAGCCTTGAAGAGTTGGCTGAAAAGGGCATATACTTTAGTTTCGTTTCTAACTGGTATTTTGAGCATTCGTCCTGCTGAAGAAAAACGTGGGAAAAGTTACAAGATCTAAATATTTAAAAAAATGTAAAACAAAACAACCAATTCTATCGTGCAACATCATTTTTTATCTTTTTAAATTTATGCCAAAAGTATAACTTAATCGGCAACACAGTTTGACGGTGATTAGACTGTTCGTTCCTACGTACGTTCATCTAAAAAGGTCGTGAGGAACGTACGTAGGAACGAACAGTCTAATGTCTTAGGCTATAAAGTTTTATCGCAATTCTTTTTGCATCGTGACTTTGGCAGTCAATAATTTGTAAACGCGGTTCTTCCGCCAAAAGACGCGTAGTGAATTTGCTTAGCAGTGAATATACGTATGAATAAGTAAGTCATTCTCTCCTGTTATTTGAGATAAGGCAGTAAGTATTTTTTTCTGTATCATTATATTAAATTAAGCTGTTAATTTATTAGCTATGCCAAGCGATTCCGGTGAATCAGCATGCAAGAGGAAAAAATATCCTTCGTTTTCCTTTTCAAAATTTCCAAATTTCTTCTCCGTGGGAAAATCTAAGGGAATTTATATAAAAGCCCGTGGGGAAAACTCCTTGAAGTTCTTATTTTCGTGGGAATTATTGCCAAAAACATCTGGCAACACTGCAACAATCTTCGGAATGACTCCTCGAAAACGAGTCCGAGAATCACAAACAACTAGATTAGTCGAAGGAAAATTCATGGCTCATGCACCACGACAATGCAGAAGGCGATCGTTGTGCATGAGTTGCTAAAAACTCGACGAATGTCATCCACCAAGCACTTACTTGATGGGGTCCCGTGTGATTTTTTTCTTTCCCTCAAGCAAAAATTACCATTTCAAGGAAAGCGGTTTTAGTCAAGAAAATTCGCTGATTCGTTTGTGTTTTATTTAACAATTCCGAGTTCTTTTTACAAGCTTCCTTTTAGAGGCGTTGATTTCGACAGGATTCTTGCGGGCCCCACTCAAGATTGTGTTCGACGTGCCTATTGATTGATGCGAGAGCGGACTGGACGAGTTTGCGATCATGAAGACGAGGTGTGGCTGACAATACTATCTTAATTTAACGGATAGAAATACAGTTCTTTAGAACTTGGAGTTTAATCAATATAGCAGAGTGGTATACTCTGTTAAAAGCCTTGAAGACAACTAGAGCAACCCGGCCAGACTCAGCAAAGAAGAGGAATGCTTTGGTTGAAGTGCTCTGGTAGACATATAAGGAGTTGGCCTATAGGTCTCCATCAAGAGTTCGGATAAACCCATGCATGATAGAACAAAAAGGTTGCACAAAAGTTTATCCAACGGTAGGGCGCAATTCTTTAGGACCATAGGGTGTAAAGATTGTGATAAACAGAGAAATCACCTGACACTTAGATGAAAAATGAAGAATATGTTGTTATTCCAAAACTTATTTAACAAGTATATTGTTAAATTTAAGGGACCTGAAGTTGCAGCTTTTGGAGTTACGATCTACCAAAATAATGACCACTCTGCTAATTCTTTAACAACTCATGCGGACGTTACGTTACAAAATACTTAGTCACGATAAATCACCTATTCGTGAAGTGTGTGTAGGCAGATGTATGGCAGAAAATGGCCAAATGATTGAAAATTTCGTGGGAAGCTATTGCTCGGGTGAATCCATAAAAGTTAACCTCATTTGGAACGGGTTTCATTCCAACGAGTATATTAGACAGTAGCAAAACTAATTAATTTAAGTTACTTGGCACACTTGCTCGAAGTCGATATCCTTTTTTGGTTCGCGCGAAATCGTGCAGGAAAAAATCACGACATACGTACGCACACACACATATTTTTTCTCAAATTTTTGCTTAAAATCAAAGCCTTCTGTATTTACAAGCCATGCACTAGAAAATTTGGCTCTCAAAATTTCCTCTCAATAGGACTTCAATTCTCTGAAGTCACGTTATGTTGTTAGTGTAATTTGGAGATTTGAAGTCCTATTCAGGGGAAATTGGCTCTCAATATTTTTCTAGTGCATGGCTTGTAAATACAGAAGGCTTTGCTTAAAATGCTATTGGGACCTTGAAACGTGTAAATACATTGAAAATTTCGAATCCGACTTTCGGACCGATTACAATAACTTCCTACTGGGAAGTTAATACATTGAGGAGGTGAAGAGCCTCTTGTTTCAGTTATTAGATGTTAAACGAATGTTAAAGCTCAGGAATCACGAACCTGTCCGTCGTGTCGTTGGTAACGTCATGGTGCTGTGCCTACTGATAAGATTAGTACGAGGGATAGGGTAAGTTTGGGGCTATGAGGAGCAGAAAAGATGTTGAAGGATATTACCATAAGTCCTGCGTTTGATTTTTGGATATTGTACAAGCTCCAAAATACTGACTGCGAATGATTGCTCCACACTCAAGTTGTTTCACAGTCATGTTATTTCCTTGGAATAATCTATAATAGTAACGATAAAGTTTTGTCAGGGCTGCTACATTCCTATGGTAGCTCACAGGGTCGATGGTGGAGCAAATGGCGCAAGTAGAGCAATTTTAAAGATTAAGAAAAGATCGGGTGATATAATTGATACCTGGGCGACACCGGCAGAGATGGTGTGGCGTTTAGATTTGTAACCGTCCAATAATAATTTAAATGGACGGCCGGAAAGAAAACCACCCAAACTTTAGCCTCGACATATCCAGAGCGATCAAAATCGCATCCTTAAATCGATGCATACTTTGGTTGAAATGTTGTGTTAGACACAATAAACGATCACCGCGGGACTTGTTAGGTTTAAAGTCGTATTGTTGGTCGTTCAGGATTCGGTTGGAATCTAGATATCCCATAAGCTTTTTATTGATTATGGTCGCCATGATTTTGGAGAGAACAGAAGTAATTGTTATTGGGTCACCTTTTTTTGGTATAAGGTGAACATGGTTTCCAAGAGTCTGGATAAACTCCGGAGAAGTACGATAGGACAAAGAGTTTGCGCAGAGATTTAGCTAAAGGTGAGGCGCATTTCTGTAGAACTATAGGGCATATATTTTCGGGTCTAGTGGATTTTTTGGCATTAAGGTCTTTGAGGCAGCTATACACCCCGCGAGTCCTGGAGAAGATTCTGTCCATTGAGTGTGTGGAACACTCCTTTGTATAAAAAGCAAAGGACGTCGCCAGAACTTTTTACTGCCAGCGTTTGCATTTCAGAATTTATTTCTCCACCTGTATCAAATAAAGATTTGATTTTCCTGATTATGATTTTCAAGAATTTCTTAGTTTGATGTACTCACGACAATTCGATTCACTTGTACGTTCTGAAAGCGGCTTCTTTATTTTTACTGCTTTTATAAACTCCCGATTAAACCATCTGTTCGGCCTAGGCTTCACAGATGGGGAATAAACAAATGCATTCTTGCGTGTATGATCCTAGTGATATGGATAACGGTGGGGTTTACATTTTTGTTCCGGAAACACCGGTCCCTGTTAGCGGATTGGAAGATATGAGCAAACCCGGCCTTCCCATAATGCCACAAAGTTTTAACCTTTAACAGTTCTAATGTGTAACGATTTGGAAAATTATGTGGTATTCTATTGCAGGCCTTAAATAATCTTACTCCTACAATATTAAGAGATTATATCAAAGAATTGTTGGGTATGGCCCATACATATGGGGTTGTGATACAATCTCTGGCACTAATTGGTTAAAGGGTTTGCTTGTATTCTGCTCAGTTAAAAAGTTAATAAATAATTTACGAAAGTCACCTATGCAACATTTCCGAGCTTCTAAGATTTATTTTAGACAATCATGAAAGAATTAAATAACTTCAAGCAATAGTTTATTTTCAAACAAGTAAACATTCATAAATCTAGTCGATAGCTACCAACGTCACACCGGAAGTAGTTTTCCCATCATCGTATATCTTTTAACACGCTGGAATCAACAGGTTGAATAAACAAAAAAAAATAGAAATCAACAAATTCTCCTTGAACCCCGAAATTTATAAATAATTATTTGAAAAGATCAAAATGAAATTATGCGAATGCCAAGAAAATATTTTGAATAAATATTCTCGGCTCGATTATGGTGAGATTTCCAGATGCGCAGGCACACCCAGGCAAGTACTGAAACGTTATTTAGTAAAAAAGACTTATTCTTTATCTCGAGATAAAATTGAGCGCCAGTGACACATTTTCGTATTGTTTTTATGGTGGATTTCAATGGCACCATAAACCTATAAATATATATACATATAAAATGAATATAAATAAGTCCTTGAAGTCCGTTGCTGAAATGATATATAAAGTTTAATTATGCTTCTTAAATACTAAGGGAGATTAGCATCTTTTAGACCAGCTTAGCCACAGAGCTCTAAAGATGTTATCAACAAGTCAATGTTTGTTGAAATAATTAGAGCAGTAGGTGGGAATATTCCAAAAATACTAAGCAACAGTACAAACAATGTGCTCCGAACGAAGGCAATGAATCAATATAAAAGTGGCCACAATAAACAGTTTAAAATTGTCGCCTTTTTATGCACTGTTGACACAAATGCTTGCAACAAAAATGTGTTACTCATTGATATATTCCAAATCTACTGCTGAAAGAAGCTATAGTAAAATAATGACTCAGATTTCTACTAAAATTCTCTTATTGTAGCTCTACAGTATTTGCTGAAAAAGAAAATATAAAATGTAGCACTAAAAAACTCCTCTACAAAATCTACAGCGTCAACAACAGATACTCCAAAAAAAGTGGCGCAGATCTACAAGTTATTAATATTTTAGAAATACTTTTCTGATTTCGTTTTTTTTATGATAAAAGTAAATTTTATTTCTGCGACAAATTGGGATTCTCTGCAAAAACTTACCAGTGACAATGAAGAAAAACATTCGACGCGGTTATGTAAAACCTTGCCTTTACTTTACCGAATTAAAGTTCTCTGCAAAAAGGTCATAAATGGTACTTCACAATAAATGAGCTCTTATTAATACGTTTTTGCATTTAAATAAAAACTGTCAATGCCTTCTTCACACACGAGCCACACTTTCCTTCTTTAAGGAATCTTTTTTGTCTGCGATCTTTTTGGGTAGAAAATTCACACGTTTTTATTGATCACGATTATAATTGCCGGGAGAAGGGAAGTAATTTTTATTGTAGCAAACTATATGTTCTATACGAAGTGGGAGGATACACAATAAAGTATCTTTTCCATGTCTTCTTGCGAAATAAAAATCAAAAATTTTCTTTTTCAAATAAAGGCGAAAATTTCAACACAAAAACTTCACACATTTGTGATGACTTTGACAGCTGATTGTGACAGTTTGCTGGTGGTGCAATCCAACGGGGGGCAAGTTTTTTTTATTTCATACAAAAAAAACACAATTCGAACCCCCCAATGAGGTTGTGGTACCGAATAATCTTCAGAATTGCTTAATAGGTGGCGTTACTTACGTTTTAGAGAAATCGATGAATTCGTTCACTTTCAAAATTTCTCTGGAAAATTTCTTTCATTGCTTAAAATTTATTTATCCACAAAATTTGATAATTTACACTTTCTCGCTGCCATTT
Source organism: Thereva nobilitata (assembly GCA_963855945.1). Classification (NCBI taxonomy): domain Eukaryota; kingdom Metazoa; phylum Arthropoda; class Insecta; order Diptera; family Therevidae; genus Thereva; species Thereva nobilitata. The sequence goes on along the minus strand of OY979694.1, from coordinate 39,597,754 downwards.
TTACTTAAAATAATGCTTGTATTGCTTTGCACTGCGCGATTGTTGTAAATATAACTCAAACTCAAACTCAAAAGTTATTTATTCAATTATAACATAAACGTCAAATTACATCTGCATATTCAGTTAATACTCGCCAGGAGGCGACCGTAAATATTATGTCAAGAAAATACTTAAGTACTAAGTTAACCTGTGGCACAACCTTCTATATTACAAGCCATGAACAAGGAAAATATTGAGAGCGAATTTCCGCTCAATCAGACTACAACTCGGTGAAGTCACGTTATGTTGTTAGTGCAATTTGGAGAATTTGGGAGAATTTGGTGGTCCGATTCTCTCAATTGAGATTCTTGTTCATGGCTTCCCGTCCGTGGTGTTGGGAGATAGCATGTAAGAGTATTGGGGAAATTGGGCAGAGCGGCAAGCCCTTCTCAAGTACAGGCCTGGAAGTTGCCTACCTCACTAACACTAACGCAGCTGCTCGTAGTCCCAGAATCTGTCACTTTTGTTGGATTTATACGCCGTGATGTAAAGTTCGGAATATTTTTGCATTAGTTTGCCGTAAAAAGTCATAAAATAATATATTTAACCAGTTTTTATTGCAATAGGATTACCAGTGAATAGTGCTTCAGTGATTTAATTAAGAAAATTTAAAAAAATCGAGTGATTAAGTGTGTTTTAAGTGAGTTAATTGTGAAGGTGGCCAATTTTGTTTACATTCGCGGTGGTTTTTTCTTGTTTATGTAGGGGAAAAATGTTGAATTTGTGTAGTAATATAATAAAAAGTGCTTTTTGAGTGATTAAAGATTATTATAGAATAGTTATTAAAAACATAAGTGCAGAAAAATGTGAAGGAAAAGTGAAAAAGTTATTGTTATGTATGTTGTGTGGTGGTATTTGCACTTAATGTGTTTAATAACTATTCTATAATAATCTTTAATCACTCAAAAAGCACTTTTTATTATATTACTACACAAATTCAACATTTTTCCCCTAAATAAACAAGAAAAAAACACCGCGAATGTAAACAAAATTGGCCACCTTCACAATTAACTCACTTAAAACACACTTAATCACTCGATTTTTTTAAATTTTCTTAATTAAATCACTGAAGCACTATTCACTGGTAATCCTATTGCAGTAAAAACTGGTTAAATATATTATTTTATGACTTTTTACGGCAAAATATCCCGAACTTTTACCTCGTCCATATAATATCTTCCGATTTGACAGATAATGGGTCTATTACCAACACAAACACAAACTCTTCTTCCAGGCCTGTACTTACGAGGGGCTTGAGTAGGGTAAAGAATTGTTCTAAGCCGAAGACAGCCTCATGTAGCATTAAATAACGAGACTCAAATCTGATTTCGGACGACTTCTCGAGTCTCCGTGTAGCACCACCCATTCATCTGGCTCCGTCACTTGTCACACTAAAAATTCCTCTTATCTCTTGTATATGCACAGGTTAACTTAATACTTAAGTATTTTCTTGTCATAAAAATATTTACGGTCGCCTCCTGGCGAGTATTAACTGAGTATGTGATGTAATTTGACGTTTATGTTATATTTGAATAAATAACTTTTGAGTTTGAGTATTTATACTTTTTAACCATTCGTCAATGTGGATTTTCAAAAGGGAATTTTTTCTCTTAGTTTATTAAACATTTTCAAAATATTTTGTTTGGTTCTGAATGAGTTCAAATAGTAGCACAACCTGACATAATCATAAATAGTTGATGTGATCAGTTCAGAGACCTAAACATTTTTTTGCGTTTTCTGAACAATTTTCAAAATTGGACATGTGCCGTTTTGTTCGCGCACTCCTCAAATAATATAGATGCTTAGCCATAATAAGAGTCCATATAGTTTTTTTTATAAAAACTTATATTTTAATTGTTTTTACTTATGCTTCACATCACTTCACAAAAGTTGACTGACATTTGTCAATTATTATTATTTTCGGAAAAGGGAAATGTAAAATTGTTACAAAATAATTCCGCTAAAATTATATTTATATTTACAAGATTCATTCCGCAACGAGCAGTCGGGGGATAAAGACGTGTTTGTTCTTTGCCGTAAATTTTTCATAAATAGAGAAAAGATCGCCATTTTGAATCACGAGATTTTTTTTAATTTAATAAATATTCTAATTTATTAGATATTTTAAAAAAAAAAGAATTAAAGCTAAACTAAAGATTGATTAAAGCGAATTGTAGTAATATAATTTAAATTCGTATTGAGAATTTTTTTGGTTCTGAATTCTGAAATTACTAAAGTGAGCTCCGCTAAGCGCTCTAGCGCCGCCATGTATGAGGGCGGGGACTGGGGTCCCCGACCCGGTGAAGGCGATGCAAATTCTAATGCTAGAGTAAAGTCGAGCTCTCTGGAGAACACAAAGAAGAAACGTAGCCAGGAAAGAAACGAGCTCCGTGACCTAGCAAGGGACAAGTCATTCGTTAATAAAATTAACGAAAATGTTGAAAATTGGCCGGGGGGCAAGACTGTTAAAATTTTACCCAGTACGGAAGATAAACTAGTTGAGCAGCTTAATCAAAACTGTCGCCGGGTCCTTGATTCTATGGACGCTGGTCGTACACCTCCTAAGGAAGATGGGTGCTTATCGCCTTCGATGAATGAAAACGTTCTCTTTCAGGGTACTGGTAATTCCATGGACTTGGACTCTCAGGCCAGCGTGGTGGTAGATATTCAAGATGAAGATAATGGGTGGACTTTAGTCAAGCAGAAACGCAGCGTTCCTGCAGGCAGCAATAAGTGTAGTTCTAACTCGCAGGAAGGTAACAATTACTCCAATGGTTTTTCACAGCTTTACTGTGAGGAGTCCCAACCCGGGACTGCCAGAGACGAGGGACCTAAAGCTTGGAAGAATACTAATAATAATAATCCTAATTTAAATAATAGTTTTAGTAAACCTACAAGCAATTTACAGAAGGGCTACTGTCCTCCAATCATTGTGCAAGACGTCAGTATCCGTAACTTAACGAAAATGATTTACTCGATTTTTCCAGAATGCGATTTCCGCTTGGCACAATCCCGGGGGGTGCCTGCAAAATTTCCTTCCGCAAGCACGAACACCAGGTCCTGTTCTTCAAGAAACTCAAGGAGAGAGACATTGCTTCGCACACCTTTACCCATCCTGAGGACAGGTTTGAATTCATCCCGAATTTCTTCCGGAGGATATCCTTAAAGATCTCTCTGAGAACTTCCCTTCTTTGAAAGTCTCGAATGTCAGACGGTATGAGACACCCCACTCGCGCAGGAATAAGATTACCCTTAACCTGTTCTTAATACAGTTCCCTCCGAAAACTGATGTGACTAAGGTCTGCTCTATTAAAGCCATTCTCCACCAGAGAGTCTCATGGGAAAAGATCAAGAACAGGAATCCTGTCCAATGCCGTAACTTCCAGCTGCATGGTCATGCGGCTTCCAACTGCAATCGCCAGTATAGATGCATCAAATGTAATGGTTCTCATCTCCCTGATAAATGCCCTCGCACCCCTGAAAACCGTATAGGGGATCCTTACTGCGTCAATTGTCAATCGTTCGGGCATCCAGCTAACTTTGGTGGGTGTCCAGTGTTCCTCCGTCGGGAAGAGCAACGAGTAAGGCTTCGATCGAGTCAGCGCACTCAAGCTAACATTAAGTCTGATCAAAATCAGTTTCCCTCTCTGGGAAAGAATAGAAATAATCCCCCGAATCAACCTCGTACTCAATCATATGCGGATTGTTTCAAAAATAACGTTCCCAACACCCTTCCTCGTGCCGATGAACTTTTCGACTTCCTCCACCCTGAAAACATGTTTGGCATGTCGCTCTCCAAGTTAATAGACAAGGTTCAGAAATATCTTCCTGGTTACAGGGGTGCTAGGGATTGGGCGGAGAAAAGGATGGTGGTGCTGGGGTTTTACCTTGATATCTGTGCTGATGTCAAATAGAACCCTTAAGTGCGCTTCCTTAAACGCCGGCTCCCTCGTATCCCTGGCCCGTAGATTGTCACTCGGTGACCTCCTCACCTCCCACAACTTTGACTTCTTGTGTCTTCAGGAGACTCATCTACACAAAAAAGCCAAGCTTACTCTCAGTAACTACAAAACATATCGGAACAACAGTCTCCAGGGCACTGCCCTCCTCTGTAGAAACACTCTGGTCTCTCGCCAAATACATCTTCCACTTCCTGTTTCTAATGTTGCAGTTGAAATCTCCCTTAACTTCCCTAACTCTATTCACGGCAGATTGCTGATTATCTCAATTTATTTACCCTCCGATATCCGTTCTTCGGACTTTTCTAGTCTTATGCAGCAATTGTGCAGCCTTGAGCCTAAGTATGAAGGCATCCTTGTGGCCGGGGACTTTAATGCCAAGCATCCGGACTGGTTTAACATAACCTCAAATAGAAATGGCTTACTACTTAAGGCCTGGAAGCGGAATAACCCACTTCTAGATCCTTTTACTGTGGTTGGCCCCGGTAGCCCGACCTTCCACAGGTCCATGAGTTGCATCGATTTCTTTCTTGTGTCTGATAAATTCTCCGGTAATGCAGACATTAGTCGATGTGCCTCCTCCCCTTCGTTCTCGGATCACTACACCGTAGAATTGGAATTTTGTTTCCCAATTATTCAACCTTTATTCATTTCTACTCCTAAGTATCGGGTCCTTGACTCAGTGGACTGGAAGGGTTTTGGTCTTAGGCTCAATGACTTCCTTATCTCTGTCCTTCCTCCAGATTCCTGTAATTGGTCTAATGAGGACATTGATTCCTCTATCTCCTACTTGGATATTAAATTCAATTCCCTCCTGGATAGGGTTGCCCCTTTGAAGCCTTATGGCTTCCGCGATAGACTGCCCCCGGATATTCAAAGTCTCTTCCGGACCCGCAAAAACTGACGTAGGAAACTCAAGCGTCAAGTTGAGAGAAATCTCTTCCATCACGACAATCAGACGTTGGCTTTGGCTAATTATATTGCGCTTCTTAGCCGTATTGTTGATGCCCGTGTCTCAGCGCACTTGAACATGACCTTCCAAAACAAGCTTAGGGCTATGAAACCAGGCCCCTCACTGTACAAGGAGCTGAACAGGATAATTGGCAGGGAGTGCCCTCACCCCTATGATAACCTTAATTCTGGGAACCAATTCTCTCCTAAGGACGTATCCGAGCTGTTCGCCGTTCACTTCAGGGACGTATTCAAACATAGGCAGCCGGTATATAATGCTGCCAATCGTGAGTTGGTTAAGGAAGCGGTTGACTCTCTCTCCTTCATCTCCCTTGTACCCTTTTCGATTTTGGAGTAACCTCTTCATGTGGTGAGACCCTGCCCTATCCTTTTATTAAACCTGACTCCCTCAAATCGCGGATTCATTCCCTCAACGGCAAGAAGTCTGCAGGGAGGGACAATATTTCTAACTACATTTTAAAGAAGATTGGCCCGTATATAGCGTCCCCACTGGCATCCTTACTTAACAACTGCATTAACAACTGTTACTTCCCCAAAGCCTAGAAATTTTCAAAACTAATTCCTATCCCGAAAGGGGCCCCGGGCAACTCTCCCGCTGACTTTCGTCCGATCTCTTCTTTGTCCAATCTTGGCAAAATCCTTGAGCGCATCATGGCCTCCGATATTCACCATCACTGCATGACGCATAACCTAATACCCCAAGAGCAATTTGGTTTTAGAGAGGCACACTCTACGGAGCACGCGCTTCTCGTTTTGCATAACGACATCACTCTCGGCCTCAGGAGGAAGTACCCTACTGTCGTTTGTTCTCTGGACATAAAAGCTGCTTTTGACTCGGTCTGGCATACCGGTCTCCTCTATAAACTTGCTCAATTGAGTTTCCTACCTCACATTCTTCGAATCATTGCGAGCTTTCTGTCGAACAGATTCTTGTCCGATCAATTTGGTCAATCTTCCTCTAACCCTGTTGACGTGCTCTCTGGCGTTCCCCAGGGCTCCGTCCTTGGCCCTAAACTATTTAATCTTTATCTCCATGACCTTCCTCACTCTATTCCAGGCTTTAGGTCTAAGGCCATTCTATATGCCGATGACACGCTGATATATGCCTCAGATGTTGACCCGTTGAAAAGCATGGAGTGGATGTGCAAGCACATCGACGTCATTAAACGCTATTTCAGTACTTGGGGACTTCCACTAAATGCTAGTAAAACCCAATTCATTGCTTTTCGGAACGCTTGGGGCAAAGGTCGTAGGGGCGTTGCCAAGGTTTGTAACACTCTCCAATTCAGTCTTTATAACACTCCCATCAAAGTGGGGAAAAGTCTGAAATACTTAGGTATTACCTTCAACCACCTATTGAAGTGCAATCAGCATGCTAGGGCTACGATCTCTAAGATAAAAAGCACTCTTGGTCGTCTTTACCCGGTGCTCAAATTCAGCAGCAAGCTCGACCAGAATTCTAAGCTACTTTTATACAAGCAGCTTGTCAGGCCTATAATCGGCTACGGCTTCCCTTGCTGGCACTCAATCTCTACTACCTGGGCTCGTAACCTAGAGAAGCTGGAACGTAGGGTTCTAAGACAATGCCTTTCAATTAGGTTTAAAACTAGGAATAGACTTTACTCCAACATGGAACTTTACAATAGAGCAAACATCACCCCTCTCCTCACCTACCTTCAGGATAAATGGAAAGCTCGGGCACTCAGGCTTGAATTCCATGAGAACCCGCTAATCAAAAAGTGCTGGGAAGACAACCCCCGGGCGCTAACCTCCTATTACCTCAGCCCGATAGACTTTGCGTTCGCCCCCTCGGGATTCTATGACGGTCGTGATTCTTCCCATAATGGCCAGTTCACATTATTCCAGTGGCAATCCAGTCCAGTAATCGAATCCAGCGCTGGAGTGCTACTGGAATAATGTGAACCGGCACTGGATTGTACCCATTCCAGTGAACAATCCAGTCCAGTGACTGGATTGACAGTCTACTTTTTCATTCCAGCTCGCCCAATCCAGCGCCACTGGAATAGTGTAGACGACCAGTCCAGTGCTGGATTAAATGTTGAAGAGTAAATACGTATTGTTTTTTTATAATCGCATTGTTTTAGTTGATAAAATTAGTTAATTAGTTAATTATTAGTTGATAAAATTAGTTGATCCATTCTTGAAATTATATTCACTATCCAATAAATGTTGAATGACTTGTAGACGATATGAATCCAGTCAAGCACTGGACTGGATTGACTCGCTGGATTACTGGACTGGAATAATGTGAACCGGGCATAACAGAGGATAGGCTTGCACGTTGACGAGGCCGCTCAATAATAGCTCTTACTGAAATTGTGCCTCTTGTTACCTTTGTTATGTTATTGTTATTGGTTACTTAAAATAAGCCCACCTTTGTGTTTAATATTAGGTGTACTGACTAGTCATAAGATATAGAAATTTTATTTTATTTTGTATGTAAATATTGTAAATCCTTCGTCCTTAGTACTTTGATTTGATAGGTAACTTTTTCCTTTTTACTTTACACTCAGTAGGGTAAATATAGTTTTACAATATATGTAAGGAAATTGGACCTGGCAATGCTGCCTTCGAAAGCGGCTGATCGCATTATGTCTGTGTTCGAAGGTCTCTTTGCTCTGCCAAGCCCCTCTCAACTACAGGCCGTGCTGTAAATTTTTGCATATGTGTAACGTAGTCTGAAAGTTTGCTGGAGAACTGTCAGATTTATATGAAAAGTGCGCGAATCGGGGCGGTTTTTATGTGTCGGAAAGTAAATAAATCGATATTTTGCAATTAACAAAGTAAAATAAAAGTTAAATTATAAAGATAAATAGTGGTAAGGTATTATAATAAAGTTATATAGTGAAAGTGCTACCGAAATACCTTTTTTATGTGAAAATTTGAAATATTTATTTGTTCAGTTTAGTAAAAATGGTTTTTATATTTTTTGTTTATTTATAATATGAATATTCTTATTTTAAAATTAAATAGGGAAGTGGTTAGTTAAAGTGGTTAAATTGTGCATTTACGGTAAAACGTCTTTACCATAAAGCTAAGTATGCTGTTCCTAAGTACGGCGGTCAAGAAAAATTTCCCCATATAAACTTTATGTAAAAAAACGCTTAAGTAATCGGTCAAGAAATGCTCGAGGAATTTTTGCTCAAGAAATTTCTGTACCTAGTACGCTGTTCGGTCAAGAAAAGTGCTAGTACTATTCTGACACGTAGATGGAGCCTTTTTCTGATGCGGTTAAGAAAAAATTGGGAAGACAATTTTTTCTTGACCGAAATTGACATTTCGTTTGTGACGGAAAATAGCTTTGGCCGCGGGAAGTGTTTTCATTATTTTTTTTATAGTTTTTATAGAGCTTAATATAAATAAAGGACAGTTTAAGTGATTCTTCATTATTTTAGTGTTGTTTTAAAATACGTTTCTGAGAAAATTCCTTTTTTTTTATTGTGCGGAAGGACTCTAAAAAAACATTTCCCGCAGCCAGATATTATTTTCCTTCACATAAATGTCAAATGTCAATTTTAGTCAAGGAAAAAAGTCTTCACATTCACTTGTCAAAATTTTCTGTACCGGGGTCGAGAAATAATAAGAGCACTTTTCTTGACCGCCGTACTTAAGAACAGCATACTTAGCTTTAGTCACAATTATTTTTTACAAAATATAATCGAAAATTTTGAGGTTATGGTGAAGGCGCTAAATTGATTAAAATGGAATTTCGTCGGTTTCCATATACAAAATTTTGAATTTTATAAAAATGTAGTAATAATTAATTGCATCGTGAATAATTTATTTAAATGTGGAAGTACGTAAGTGAAACTAACAAGCTTTTTTTATATACCCTAAGCAGTTCTAGTTTTACCATTTTTATAAATAGTTGATTTTGATTTATTTGAAAAATATTTATTTTGTTAAATTTTATTGCTAGTATTTCACTTATTTGAAACATTTGTTAAATTCTAGTGAGTTAAAGAAATGCTAACAATAATGTGGCTCCTAAAATCCAACCCCTCGTCCTCGCCGTAGGAGCTGGAAACGCAGTAAGCGGCTAACGCTGCTGGTGAAAACTGTATAGAATTTTACGTTCCGAATAAATTAGTTTGAGGATAGATAACACCGGTATCTATAACGTCTGTGGTTTCAAATATGAGAACAAGTTTACACCATTTGGAAATCTAGGATCAATTATTCCTAATGTCTTTTCTCCTTTCAAAGGTGACACTAAGAAAAGTTGTTTTAGATTTTTCGCAAAAGCATCTATGAATCCTTTTCTTGTGATCCCAAAAGTTAGTTAATTCAGTATTACACTATTCATAACACAACACTTCCGTACTAAAATTTTAAAATGCATTTATGTACATGTTTTATAATGAATTTGCATATTTATTATGTCTTTCTAAATTATTATTTAAGAAATTATTTGATCACTGAACATTTTATAATTAATTTCAGTATAATTTATTTATCTAAAAGCAAAAATACTGAAAAAAAATGTTGTCATGGAAATAATTCCATTCATAATGTCAAAAATCCCATCCCTTGCCTACCTTGCTCAACAAAAATTCAGACTAAGTTTGCGCTTAGTTGTGTTAGTGCGAAGATTTTATGCAAGGCCTGTAGTTGAGAGGGGCTTGGCTCTGCCAAGACCCTCGTAAGTACAGGCCTGGAAGCAGACAGGCCAACTAATACTAACATAGCTGAAAAGTGGCCAAAAATTTCTGACAGCTGTGGAATTAACATGGCCGAAGCCATAAGAAGCAATTTTTTAAGTTTGTTTTTGCACTAAAAAGTGGTAAAATAATAGGTCTGTTCCAATAGAAAACCTGTCCTGTCGTAGCCTGCGAAAAGTTACTTGATTGGTGGGGGAAAATTTAGTCAAAATCCCGAAAAGTGAAGGAACGCTTTCTGGGATGTTTCGTGCTAATCAAGAAGACCATAACCTAAAAATAACTTGTGTCTTCAAAATAATGACATAAAACTATTGAAATTAATAAATTATTTATGAAATTATTCAAAATCTTGTAGTAAGGCACCAATCGCAGAAATTATTTTCAGCACATCGTAATCATTTTGGTTTGACATGACAAGTAACAGCTGTTTTGACATGTTGAAAACGTCGCAAGATTTCACTCCACCTAAAAATCTCCTGCGGTTTCTTGGTCGAGGGGAAGTAAATATTTCCCCGCTTTTACGAGCATGAGATTTTATTGGAACAGGAATTGGGTGATTTCTTGGTCCCGCGGGATCCCGCATTCTCTATTGGAACAGACCTATTGCATATTTTCACTTTTTGGTGCACATGGATTATCAGTGATTAGTGCTTTAGTGATTTAATAAAAAAAATTAAAATGAAGTGAGTGGTTAAGTGTATTTTAAGAGTGTTAATTGATTAGGTAACCATTTTTGTTTACATTCGCGGTGGTTTTTTCGTATTAATTTAGGGAAAAAATGTTGAATTTGTGTAGTAACATAATAAAAAGTGCTTTTTAAGTGATTAAAGATTATTATAGGATAGTTATTAAAAACATAAGTGCAGAAAAATGTGAAGGAAAAGTGAAAAAGTTATTGTTATTCATGTTGTGTGGTAGTACTTGCACTTATGTTTTTAATAACTCTTCTATAATAATTTTTAACTACTTTAAATTCACTTTTAATTCCATTACTACACAAATTCAACACCTTTTCCCTAAATTAACACGAAAAAACCACCGCGAATGTAAACAAAAATGGTCACCTAATCAATTAACACTCTTAAAATACACTTAACCACTATTTTTTTTAATTTATGGACTCAGATCACTAAATAACTTATCACTGATAATCCGTGTGCACTAAAAAGTGATAAAATACAATATTTTACCACTTTTTATTCCAAAACCAAAGTTAAAATATTGCTTCGTACGGCTTCGGCCATGTTAATTCCACAACTGTCAGACGATTTTGGCCGCGCACAGACACAACCAAAAAGTCTGCTTCCAGGCCTGTACTTACGAGGGTCTTGCCTGGATACATCCGCCGATGTGTAGAGGGGGTTTTTGCTCGTCTCCGGACAATATTTAACATCCGGAGATACGTCTGTCCTGAATCCATTCTTGACGGATTTTGAGCCAGACGTCAGAGCGAACGCAAGGCTTGTGTCCACACATCTGCCGACGCATCAGTGTTGTGCGCATTTTGAATGCAGGTGGACGCGTCGGTGTATTGCTTTGAAGTGTATTGTTTTGAAAATGGCTACAATGACAATGAGCACCGAGGAAAATTTCAAGTTTATAGAATTATACCAAGGTGAGAACTGCTTGTGGAACCCCAAAAATAAGTATTTGATGTCTTGCGTCTTCCGATGATCAACACAGACTGATTGATACGCGGACGTGTGGACGGCTCGCGGATTTATTCCCGGATGCATCTGTGGATCATCTCCCAGATGTATCTTTCGATGTGTAGTGCAGGCATAAGCCGAAGACAGCCTCGTGTAGCATTAAATAACGAGGTTCAAATCTGATTTCGGACGACTTCTCCAGTCTCCGTGTAGCACCACCCATTGGGCCTATTCACACAGTGCATATTCATGGCGCCTAAAACCGGTTTTATAGATGAGAGAGGGAAGGGAGCGGAAGAACTTAACGAAACATTTTTCACGCAAAACCAAACGCGTGAAAAGTAGCACACATATAAAAAGTTACTTCTGTTCTTGCATTCTTTAGCTCTGTTTTTCTCTAACAAGTAAATTTCATCTGCAATACATTTAAAGGTTCCTGTACAGCATTCAAATTTACTACACTCATTTACGCCCCGTCTGAGTTGCTAGGAGTTGAATAAAACCGGTTTTACTCACCACAATTATGGCAGCGTGTGAATATGCCCAATGGGCATATTCACACAGTGCACATTCATGGCGCCTAAACCCGGTTTTATAGATGAGAGAGGGAAGGGAGCGGAAGAACTTAACGAAATATTTTTCACGCAAAAGCAAACGCGTGAAAACTGGCACACATATACAAAGTTACTTCTATCTCTTGCATTCTTTAGCTCTGTTTTTCTCTAACAAGTAAATTTCATCTGCAATACATTTAAAGGTTCCTGTATAGCATTCAAATTTACTACACTCATTTACGCCCCGTCTGAGTTGCTAGGAGTTGAATAAAACCGGTTTTACTCACCACAATTATGGCAGCGTGTGAATATGCCCAATGGGCATATTCACACAGTGCACATTCATGGCGCCTAAACCCGGTTTTATAGATGAGAGAGGGAAGGGAGCGGAAGAACTTAACGAAATATTTTTCACGCAAAAGCAAACGCGTGAAAACTGGCACACATATACAAAGTTACTTCTATCTCTTGCATTCTTTAGCTCTGTTTTTCTCTAACAAGTAAATTTCATCTGCAATACATTTAAAGGTTCCTGTATATCATTCAAATTTAGTACACTCATTTACGCCCCGTCTGAGTTACTAGGAGTTTAATAAAACCGGATTTACTCACCACAATTATGGCAGCGTGTGAATATGCCCAATGAAAGGTAAATACTTTCATTTTGGACTTTCATTATGGTGGGTTTTTGCCAAGATAATGAAGGCACGGTATACAGAAACAAGGTAATGTAAAAGAGAAATGTCATTTGAGTGCTGACGTCACTCGGCAAGTCTTCCCCATACAAAATCGAAATTGTTGTTGTTGTTTTCTGTATTAACTTGCCGGGTGACGTCGGCTTTTTCTACGATATTCGAGCTGTCAGTCTCTTTTACACTATCTTGTTTCTGTATACCGTGAATGAAGGTTACTTTCATTATGATGGTGAATGTGTAGGCCGTATCAGAACCTATGCAGCGCTGCAACGACAAGTGTTTCTATTGGCTGAGGCTGGTCAAATGACAAGCAAAGCAGCACCAGACCAGCGTGCTGCATTTTCATCTCAAATCCTAATTTTGCTGCATATACATGCAGCACTTTTGACACTTCGTAATGCGGCAAGTGATTTTAAACAAGGAGACGCGGAATTTTTTGTTTTAAATTATTTAAAAGGACATGGAGTAATAATTGGTAGAACTAGTGCAATTTTTAAATTTTTAATTTGAGGTTTAGCTATCAAATAAAAAGTGCGCTGCACAGCGGAAAAGACTAGAATCTGATACCGACTGCAGCATGTTGCTCTGGTGCTGCTGCTGCACGCTGCATATTTTTAGGTTCTGATACAACCTTGTCACAGGTATTATACTAGGTTGCTCAGTTGGTATATTGCTAGTATATGCTGACACACACATGGTTTACTGGAATACTATAGTATCTATACCAGCTGTGTGTCACGGGTATATCGAAAATTTTTCTCAGCCGCCCAGACGCCAACTTCCGCCTGAATAAAATATCACTGAATATTTAAATACACCCTGTGGCACGATGTTCAATGCATTGTACATGGATGATATTCTCCATGGCATTGTACGTGTCAAAAAAGACAGAATAAACATCAACGTCAGTGTGACATTTCCTCGACTGGCTTAAATTTTTGGCAAGTTTCTGCGTAAAATATTGCATGGAAACATTTGCTTTTGATCGTAATATGAAGAATTCTAAGTAAAATATTTAAATTTAAAAGTGTATGAAGAATGTTCATTAAATATAAATAAAAAAAAATACTAGACAGGAAATAAACACTAACGATGAAAAGACAAAAGTATGTCGTTGTGTCGCATGGAAACATTTAATATCTTCGTTTTTTATATAAAATTAATTTTTAGGCGATATAACGTTTTAGAAAATCATGATGATCATTATGTCATGCAAAAAATTAGCCAACCAAAATTTGATTATACCGTAGAAGCTCAAGTTCAGCATGGGGAAACATTACAGGCGCTGGCGCTGCGTTTTCATTGTACTGTTAGTATGGAATTGTACTGTTAAAAATGTGTGTTTCTTCTTAAATTAGATTTTATTTTAGGTAGCAGAAATAAAACGTTTAAATAAAATTGACAAAGATAACGAGATATATGCTAGGAAAACTATTAAGGTGCCAATGACTCCACACTCAGTTTTACTAGAAACACTTCCAACAATACACAAAAGCGGACAAAGCAGTCCAAAACACACAGAAAATGGTGAAAGCATCACAAAGGAATCGATCAAGAATGAACAACTTGGAGAAAAGTTGCTAGTCGCCTCAGTTAATGCATCTGAAATTCATAGAATAGATGAAACGGATTGTATTAATAAAATTATATTAAATTCAAAAATTAAATCCAATTTCTATTCTGATGACCCTGGCGATGGTAATATGAATGTATTTTTTTACAAAATTGTAGCTAAATGATTTTGTTTTCAAGAACAACTACTTCCTTCAAGCTCGGATCCGTTCATTTGTGATGAAATAGATGAATCAATTCCTCAACCTAGAGTAGTACCAGTACCAACAAAAAACGCTTTTGATTGCTCTGGCTCTGATTGTGATATATCATGGATATGCTTACTTATATGTATTCTGGCACTATGTTTTGCAATTCCTTTGGTTTATGTTATTTATGTAGCGGAACATCCTGAAAAGTTTAATCAGAAACACAAATAACTTAAGTAAACCTAATTAATTTCTTCTTTTAAAATTTATACATTCTCAGTCCGTTTTTTATATTATAAGGTATTAGAAAGAAGTCTCTTATGTGAAAGGTTCTTTTTTAAAAAAATTCCTTTAGATTATTTTTTCTCTCGTTTATGCGTAAATTATTGTTTATAATAAGTGCCTTGAAAACGCAATTTTGTGGTTAAAATCTCGACAGGTTGTAGGAATTAATTTTATTGACCAATGCAATGCAGAAGGCTTCTTTTTTGTGAATATTTTGGGACAATAAAATATTTCGTACAAATTTATTTTTTTTAACTACATGTAATTTTACAATAGTATGTTCCTTCACCGATTATAACCTGCTGAATGGGCTAAGGTTCATAATACTACTGGTACCTGTAACAAGTTGCCGCCATCAGACGTGTCTTTGACCGTCACCACTTTGCAGACACAAATGATTTGTATCAAATCGTAAGTCCCTGACGATGTAAATCTAGAGCGCTAATTTTCCATACAAATAAACCTCCGCCAACTCAAGTCTTAAGAGAACTGTCTGGCATTATGCGAACGCCAACTGGATTGATTCGCTTCTTCGAAGCATCAGACTGGGACATGTAGCAGTAAGAGCGTCAACTATTTCGCTCTCTGTGTCACAAAAGCTATATAGACGACAATATATTTGTTTATTTTCTGTTCTGACAAATATATAAAGTCTAGGTCAAATAGATGGTTTAATCGGGAATGTATGCATCAAAATAGTCAACCACCAAACAAAACTTAAAAAGTTGCCTACAGAGCGAGCGTACATGCGTTAAACGAATGTATCACTTTGCCGCGAGTACATTAAGTTGAGATGTCTAAATCGTCCGCCATCGGAAAAGTCAAACCATTATTCGATGAAAAGCTGAGAAATAATATCTTCAATGCTACTGCTAACACTAAGAACGTATAGTCCTTGATGAATTCGATCGCGAAGAATTTTAATTTATCCTTCACCCCTTTTGTTTCAAAGGGGGTTGAGGATTGAAGATAACAGAAGGCAAATCCAGACAGATTTATTAGCATCTACTCGGCTCGAATTCTTCTTACCCGACACTGCTGTGCCCCTGCCCCTGAAGTGTACCACCCTATCAATGGATGGGATTTTTTCAAGAGAAAATGCTGAATTCCACCAAATACTAGACTACTACTAGTAGTAACACTTTAGACCGAAAATATCTTCTGAAGACCTGTTTGTGTGTCACCAAAGTATGCATCGCTTTGGTAAGTCTATCTGTTGCTTTAGATATCGCCAAGCCTTTTGATAAAGTACAACACTCTGATCTGTTAAATAAACTCCACTATCGACTCGGTTCTGAAGAACTGGATTTGAAGCTTCTGTTACATTTAAACCCCACTATTTTTGTCTCCCAGACCTCAAATCGTAATTTTTAAAAAATGACCTACTGTCAATCACCTCTAATCTACTTTACAGCTTTGCTGATGACGTGCGTTTCTTTTGATGGTTTCGATAATTTCCTGTGGTTTCGATAATGTAGTCTGCTATACCTTGCTTCATAAGCGCAAATTCATATCCAATTCAATCCACAGGGACATTGAGATTTGATTACGACCGTAAGAACTGTGTCGAATTCGATGCATCTAAACAAAATATTGTCTAATCTTCAATAAAACCTGCCCTATTGTAGCCCCTATTCCAGTAGACGGTCTGAATCTAACAGCTGGTGCATCTCTTAACATCTTGGGGTAAATCTACAGTATAGTATGACCCACCTCCGATTTTTTTGAATTTTTTTTTATTAATGTATTTTGGGTTGTAGAATCCATTTTTCAAAAAATAAATTGTCGCTCACCGTTTTCGAGTAATTAATTTTTAAAGTTGGGAAAATTCGGTTAGCAGAAATGTGTTACCCAATCCTAAGATTCAGCTGAGGAGCCCCTAATTTTAGAAGGGCTTGTAGGAGAATTTGCAGTTCTAGTTCCAAAATTAGTGGTAATTTCACGATTTTGGTGGATCCTTGCGCATGTTACTCAATGCTAAGATTCTACTGAGGAGCTCCTAATTATACGTATACTGCAAATTCTCCTACAAGCCCTTCTAAAATTAGGAGCTCCTCAGTAGAATCTTAGCATTGGGTAACATGCGGAAGGATCCACCAAAATCGTGAAATTACCACTGCTGTTGGAACTAAAACTGCAAATTCTCCTACAAGCCCTTCTAAAATTAGAAGCTCCTCAGTAGAATCTTAGCATTGGGTAACATGCGTAAGGATCCACCAAAATCGTGAAATTACCTGTAAGGGTCTCAACAAAAATAAAACAATGCGACTTTACACGACCGAATGTTTATTCCAACTGACTCTTATCATCTTATCGAGCAAGTTCGGATGACGTGGTCATCCGGGCTTGCTTTTTACATGAATTCATGGCTAACGGTGCCCATTGTCGATGGAACGATTGCATTATAAAGGAATGCATTTTAAAATAAATTTTTGAAATTACTACTGTTCGTCCATCCTGACAATGAATCGCCTCGATTTATTTACAAAATAAAATCTTAATATACTAAACGTATATACAAAATTCGGCCTATGTTACATATAAGTTACAAAGATATGAAATTTAAAACATTCATTGGATCATACTATAGTACAATATTCTACAGTCTACATGACTAAGAATGGTATTACGAAAATACACATACTACATATCATAAATTGAAATTTATAAAATCTGATAAGTATAGGACACGTAAGGTTTCATATTTTCGGGAGACGATACTCCTTCATAAGGAATTCGAGAAATCTGAAGATTTTCCAAATCTTTTATTAAATACCTATCATTCGGTAAGATCTTGGCTATTCTATATGGACCTTTGTATTTGGGCATGAGCTTCTTGTTTACTCCAGCTACACTAACAACGTTCTTAATCATTACAAGGTCGTCCAAGTTATACTTGTGTGCTCTTGTGCCTTTTGTTAAAATAAGTTTCGTTCGTCCTTTGTTTTCTAACGATGTCGCTGCTTGCCTTTTCCCTCATATGCTCTAAATTTCTCTCATTTTCAGCCAATACATAATTTTCTAGGTATGCTTTTATGTTATCATTAACCTTTCGCAATATCCATGTACTTTGGATTTCGTAAATCATAAATTACGGGGTATTTACGAACCCCCTCATTAATCTTTCGTCACACATTTTTATAAAGTCTTTCGAAAAAGACGTAAGTCAAAAACAGGAAAAATCTGAAATGGTAACGGTTCAACGGTAATATTTTTAGGTCTGAAAGCTGAAAAATAAAAAAAAATATTCCGCGAATGTGCTACTGCCTTAACTACCCAATTTCTGAACACACACTTAACATCTGATTTAATTAGAAAAGTCAAAGCAAAGTCAAACGAATCTCGCTTTTGGACAATTGTTCACCGTTTATTGTGGCGTAATATTACAATTTAATGATTTGAATAGTAACAGATGAAGTATTGGCACCATAAAGTAAAACTTAAAGATACAACAAAGGTAGCATCTTCCATATTCTTTCTCTTTCTAGCGTTGTTTGCATATTTTTTATATTAATGTGAGTGCATCGCGCCAAAAACCTTGTCAGCACTGTCCAGGAGGGAAAATGAGTTTGTTCCCGGTATTTTTCCTGCGTTTGGCGCATTTCTAACTTGACTACGAAGCAATTCACTTGTGTTTGCCTTAAGGACCTCAAAAAATATTTAAGTAGACTTGGACAAAAATAATTTGGCTAGTTAATAAATTGTAATATAAAAATGAATCGCGGAGTTGAAAGTAACAATATTTCTGGAAAGGAGAACATTGTAAATCATATGGAAAATTTTTCACTTAAGGTAATTTTTGAAATATTTCGATTTTTTTAGATTTTAGAGTGGATAAGCTAATATCCTCTTTTATCCTTTAATAGAGTCCGACGAAAATCTTGACGGAGAACTCACATAATGTTCTGAAAAAATTTAAAAACGACGACTCAGCCAGTAAATCAAGAAGTGAATCTCAGTCTATAGCCAACGAAGTTTCAGCTCCGTTTGATCCTACAATAGAGCCTTTACTGAAGGAGAATCCTCGTAGATTTGTTATATTTCCAATCCAGTTTCCGGATGTGTGGGATTTTTATAAAAATGTAAGTTAATATTAGAATTATTAATCATTTCGTTATTCCCGCCACTTTGGGATTTAATGCCGCCAAAACGATATTGAGGCTTTTGGTGGTTCTATCTTTTCAAAACTTTTATTCCCTTTGTAGCGTGAACAATTTAGATTTTCTCGGATAATTGGTGGAACTTTATGTCCAAAAAAATTTAAATAATTTTTTTTGTAACTAAATAAAGGCGCGTCTCGAATATAATTAGTCATGTTTCATTGTGGCGTAGATGTTTTTTTAAAGTAAGAAAAAGTCAACCGTGTCGGTCAACAGCCATATGTGTTATATAAGTTAGCAACTTTGATATTTTCTGTTTACGCTCGTACCACTATTAAAAAAGGTTGCTGCGAAAACATGCTCTTCATCTTAACACCAATAAAATAGTGGCGCCAAAAAATATCGTATCTTTTGTGCACGTATAGGTACTACTATTAACGCGCTTGTTGCAATAGATTGTGTAATTCCAATTACGTTGTTGAAAAGCTAAAAATATCGTCTATGAATATGAAAAACACTTGAAAAGTTGATTTGCACTTATTGTACCTACTCATAGTGTGATCTAAACTTATCACGAATTAGTTAAAAAAATATATAATGCCACGTTGTTCTTCCTTCTTTGTTGATACCGATTACAGTTGGTAAGAAGTTTAACTTTATAAAACTAGTTATGTGCCGTTTTGATCGATTGCCATTTGTGTAGTAGAACTATTATTCCATCAATGTACAACTTTTCGAGATTTTTGGTCGGAATGTGTGAGATGTTTGATTGATCTTAGTAATTTATTAGCATGCTGAGGGACAACGCCTCTCCTGTAATTACGGCTGTTTTTTTCAATTGGTTTGTTGATAGTAGATATCAAATCATTTTGTATGGCGATAGCAACCCAATAAGTTAAGTTAGTTAAAAGCTAAATAGTGTTTTTGATACCTTTTTTGAATTTCACAACGGCGCACTCTTAACCTTAATCCGCAGTGCTACCTGATCTGCTAGCTTTATTTTCTGTGTCCTTTAAATTAAGCCTGTTGATTTTTCAGACCTAATCTTCCGCAGGTTTTTCGTTCGCTAATTGAGGTGTGGGTGTGGCCTTCAGCTCCTGATCAAAGTGGTAATTTTAACTTCGGGAATAAAAAAATTCACGCTGGGCCACATGTGCTTGGACGGTCGTCGAGTTCTTGGCAAAAACTTCCACAATGGTGGCTTTGTGTGGCGTTACATTATAGTGGTGGAAAATACATGTATTTTCCTTCAATATCAACGTTTTTGGTGGATATTTTCGCCCAAATAGTGTTCCTTAGTCACCATTGATACTTTTGGAACGAATTCGAAGTGCGCCGCATTTTTTTTGTCTTAACACGTTTCGACTAGGCTTGTTTGCATCTCGCACTCGAACACCTATGGCTTGTCGCCAATTATATGGCGCACATCAGCGTAGACTCTGCTACACCAGACCATTCTGTGGGGTAGCAACATCTACTCCGATGTGCGCCCAACTACGCCGGCGTACATACTCCAATGAAAAAGAAACGCTCCATTTATTGTCTAAACAGTTTTTTTTAATTTTTTTTAATAAAATTTAAAGCGACTTCATTGATATTTACGTTTAACTACTGCTACATCAAATATGGGCTGGGGTAGCTGCAATTACGCCGATGTGCGCCCAACTACTCCGGAGTACGTACTCCAAGGAAAATGAAACGCACCTTAAGATCCATAAGATGATTTTATAAATTCAGTCTTTTGGTTTCGTCGGTGTTTTCATAGACCTCCAGGGTCAATCAAAGCAACGCGGATCAACGATCCTCTGAATTCTTCATACCATTCATATACCTGTGATTTTAACATAGACGATTGCCCGAAGGAATCTTCTACAACAATTTTAGTAATTCGGTTCACTTTGTCTCTGCTCAACTAATTTTTAAATTGTAAATGTCTTGGAGCACTTAAAATGATAAAATGGGTAAATAAAAGCAAATTTCTGCCTGTATAATCCTGGGGATCGTTAGCGTAAAGCCTCGGCCACGATACGAGCGGCCCCAGAAAAATTTAATGTCTCGAATTAGCGGCGAGCGGCATAGTCCAGGAGGGATAGAAAAAGTTGAAATAAATCTACCCTGCGATTTTTACGCTATAATTAAGAGAAAAATCGTAGGAATTCAATGAATGTGTTTTGGAAAAAATCGGTCCAGGAGAACAGGTGGGAAAAAGCTAATAATGGTAGCGAAAACACGTTTTCCAACGTTTTAGGTACGAAAAAATTTTGTTTTTGTAAAACAAAAAATAGTACGTAATAGCGCTTAAAAAGACGAAAATTATGAGTTTTGGACAATTGAAATCGGTCAACAGGTTTTTGCAAAAAAAAAAAAAAAACCGCGAAATATGGCCATTTTTGGTAATGCCCCATTGTACTGTAGACACCTCGTTGATTGAATCCAATGTAGAACCGAAATCTTAGTCGAAAATATAGTAGATATAAGCGTGAAATAACTACCAACGTCAACTCGCGGTTTTATTCCACCGGCTCACATCGAATACTGTCGCGGCAGAAAACTTTTTTCGTTGATCAGAAGAAGGTAATTGCTCAAAAAAGGGAAGACAGGAAAGAAGGAATGCTATTTAGTTGGTACAAATGGAAAGGCGTAGAACCATGACGCGAAATGGAATCCAACCAAGGACCTCTAAGATGATGTCGAGGGCTTTATGTCCTAGATTAAAGGCGCCAGCATTAGGGAATTTAGTTTTAACTTCATGATTGATGATCCAATGTGGTGTACTCGATGCAATTCTAATATTGAAAGTTAGTTGTATCCGTGGTTCAGAGAATTTATTACCTGTCGGGAAAACTTGTTTAGATAACGTTCAAGTTAATGTTTCTGATTATTTCGCTATAATATTATAATTTCTATCTTCGAATATCCCAATGAGATGCGTCTTCGATATGGTTGGCCCACAAGCTATGTTCGGATCACAGATTTTCATCCAAACCTTACTTAAATTAAGTTGTTGGCTTACTTGAAAATTAATGATCTGATTTGTGTCACGTCGTCGTTAAAAGAATGTTATAAAATAGAAAACACTAAAAACTCATTTCAGAAATAATATTTATATGAGTGTCTTTTTTTATCGCAGGCTGAAGCATCATTTTGGACCGTTGAAGAAGTTGATCTTTCTAAAGATGTAGCAGATTGGGTAAAACTGCAGCCCGGTGAACGTCATTTTATATCACATGTACTTGCATTCTTTGCTGCATCCGATGGTATCGTTAATGAAAATCTTGTTGAACGCTTTAGCCAAGAAGTGCAGATAACAGAAGCTCGATGCTTCTATGGTTTCCAAATTGCAATGGAAAATGTTCATTCGGAAATGTACAGCATTCTTATAGATACCTATATAAAAGATCCAAAAGAAAGGTTCCGTTTTAACAAAATATAAATAACTAACAAACTAATAAATTGAATATATTTTCAGGGACTTTTTATTCAATGCTGTCGAAACCCTGCCGTGTGTTAAGAAGAAGGCTGATTGGGCCCTACAATGGATTGCAAGTAAATCGGCAAATTTCGGCGAACGTATTATAGCATTTGCAGCTGTTGAGGGAATATTCTTTAGTGGAAGCTTTGCAGCTATATTTTGGCTGAAAAAGCGGGGACTTATGCCTGGATTAACCTTCTCCAATGAGTTGATCTCACGTGACGAAGGATTACATTGTGATTTTGCTTGCCTAATGTTTAAGCACTTAATTCAAAAGCCCAGCAAGGAAAGAATAATTGATATAATTTCGGAAGCTGTTAAAATTGAACAAGAATTCCTTACCGATGCTTTACCAGTTAACCTGATTGGAATGAATTGCGAGCTCATGTCACAATATATTGAATTTGTAGCTGATCGACTTTTACGAGAATTGGGTGTGGACAAGGTAACATTTTATTTCTATAAATGATCTTTTTCCTCATCTATATATTTTTACTTATTTTCATAGATTTATAATACAGCAAATCCCTTCAGTTTTATGGATCTTATTTCATTAGATGGCAAAACAAATTTCTTCGAGAAAAAGGTTGGGGAATATCAGAAATGGGGAGTAACAGCTAATCCAATGGATAATGTTTTTACTTTAGACGCAGACTTTTAATTAGAGTTATTTTATAGTGTAATGATTTCTCGTACCTTTATCAGTTTTTTACTTAAATTTAATTTTATATAAATATTACTTAAGGTTTTGAAATATGATTTCTTCTATTTAACATAGTTTTACAAATATACAATGGAAATTCATTTTTTCTTATTTCCCTTCAGCAATATTGTATTTCTTATTGTAATTTGTTCATATTTGGACTAAATATATTTCTATATTTTACTATATATTTGAAATTTATTTAAATTAAAGAATCGTAAATGAAGCACGCTTACTAAACGACTATTTCATCTGTAGTTGTAAAAAACCAAAGGGGGAAAAAGTGAAAGCAAGAATACGAACGCGTTTGCTTTTGATACAAATGTCCTCACTTTTTAGTAAAACAAAATATTATTTACTAAAATTTGCTGTTTTCCCTTGTCACCAGAATCGTACAGATAGATATGGGTTTCTCCATTCATACTAAATCTACAAAATACGTACCTAAAATGTGGGACCAATAGTCTCGCATGTACTTTTTTTGCCTAAGGAAAGTTTGACAAATAATTCCTATGTTCCATTCGGCAGGTTGATATTGTACCATCTTGTTCAGAGTATTACATTTTTAAATATTACATCTGTTACATAGTGCCTATTTTCTATTTTTAAGTTTTTTATAGCCATTTCTACTTCCTGCACAGAAGGTTCAGGTAGCAAATGTGCATTCCTAGTTCTCTTTTATATCAAATGCGTGTCCATTATGTTTTTTTCATCACGAATGTTCCATCCATCAATTAAATGCCTACCCTATCTTGTTTAAGATATTTTCCTGTATGTCTGCCAACTGATGTCAGGTTTAAATTCTTCATATTTTTTAGTAAAACTTATTCTGCCATCATCGACAATGGTGGTTATTCTCGTTGGTGAGTGACGTGACTACGAGGGACGCGGTGGAATGAAACTGTCGATACCTACAAACGTATCGAGTGAAATATCACTTCACACACACCTTGCGACAATTATAGTACGACGTTTGTAGATCTAGTCGCCAGGAGTCTCTTAGATTGACAATGAGAATACCAATTAAAGGACGAAGTGACATCTGTCACGTCACTCGACAACGAGAATAAGACTGATAATGGGCGGCTAAGTCACTTGTTTTCTAGTATACAGTTATCTTTCGCTCTCTTAACTCGCAGCTTCAAAATTTAATGAATTACGACAATGGTATGTAGACGAACCTTATCACGGCCTTGTGATGTAAGGCTGCATTCGAAAATTCAGCCAGCTGCGCATTATTGGCAGTATCGGCTGCAGGGCATATATGCCCGGCTACAGCGGTTTTGATTTATTGAATGATGTACTGCCAATTCTGCGCAGCTGGCTAGTGTTGAGCCGGACTTACACGAGGCAGTACATTTGTCTCTTACATGATGTAAATTGTAGTGAGGCCTCAGTTTTTTTAAATGTCCCGGTTCAAAAATAATGTCCTGCTGGTATATGAGCGTGTATCAAGATAAATGAAGCGAGGTGTGATAGTAAATTACTTAATGGAAAGACATTTCTTCCTTCTTTTGCCACAGTAAAATTTCCAATGTGAATCGCGGCGAGGTGAGATTGTAAACACGAACTGGAGAGACATTTCTCACTTCTTTTGCCACAGTAAAATTTCCAATGTGAATTGCGTCGAGGTGAGATTGTAAACACGAACTGGAGAGACATTTTTCACTTCTTTTGCGGCAGTAAAATATCCACTTTAAGCTGAGCCGTGGTGAGATTGTAAATACGAATTGGATGGAGAGACATTTCTTACATTTTTCGAGGGAATGAGGTTTTGTCCTGAAGAGACATTTCTTACATTTTTCGAGGGAGTGAGGTTTTGTCCTGAAGAGACAATTCTTACATTTTTTGAGGGAGTGAAATTTTGTGCTGGAGAGACATTTCTTACTTTTTTTCAGGGTGAGAAGAATATTCGAAATTCATTCATTCTTTTCGCGAATATTCGCACGAGAATTTTAACATACATTCTCTCGCGAAAGAATGAAACGAGCTTAGCTGAAACCGGGTTCATTCTTTCGTGAAAGAATGTATTAATTCATTCCCAAATTATCCATTCGCGAATGAAAAAGAATATTCGTTTTTCATTCTTTTTAAAGAAGGTTTAGTCCAGTAAAATGGTGCACAAAAGGGCCATCTGAACATTTATTTTATGCAAACAGCAATTTTTTTTAATGTGTAGAGGGGTTGGTTGGGAGGGTGAAACCGAGTTTTCGGGATCTGGAGACGCGTCCTTCGGCCCCCATCTTGTTTAGAGTGGTGAAAAATAGTTTTTCTTATATCTCGGAAACCGTCAGTCCTACAGAATTTTTGTAAACATATTTCTTTTAGATAATCAAATTATCTACAACTTTCGTAAATAATGTTTAGCCGTAATATTGATAATTAAAAAGATATGGATAAAAATAATGAAAATTTTGGGGGTGATGAACTCTTTTATTATTGATTCTACGTAAAATATACCTTGGAACTTATTTGTAGAGCATTTACTTACGAATAATTTGATGTGGTCACTTATTTCATTAGAGTTGTTCTTATTGATTTTGATGCAGGGCAAACGCAGGTAAGTCCAAGGAAAGTGGGGCGCACAGTTATAAAAAAGAGGTATTCCTGTATACAATATTTTATTACCGTATTTTATGGCATTTTTCTGCATTTCGTGTTGCAGTAATTAGTTTTACTCATTTCTAAAATATGAAAGTTGAATGAATTGGTCATTTTAGATGTAAGTCATCAATAAATGACTAATTTTGAAAAAACTGTATCGGAGGTCGTCCATTATTTTGTAGAGACATGTTCAGTTTTTCGAAATCGTTTAACGAATGCGTGTGTCCAAGGAGTCTATTGATCAAATAAACCCCCCTCCCCTACACTTTAAAAAAAATTGCTGTTTACATAAAATGTTCAGCGAAAGTAGGTACCATTTTACTGGACTAGTTATAAAGAATAAATTTTATGTTCGGTGATTTTTAGCCAACATTTTAAAAAGATAAAAAAAAATTTTTTTAAATTATTTATTAGTTTTAAACATTGCTTATATCTACCTGTTTTTAATTACATATATCTCATTACATTATATGGTTATAACATCTAAGAGTTTTCAATATTTATTACATCTAAAAGTTCATGGTTTAATTTAATTATAAGTACATTATTTATGGTTTCACTGCTTAACCTAGACCTTTGTTTAGTCAATAATGTTGATAATGCACTAAATGAGCGCTCAGCGGAAACCTGGCTGGAAGGAACGGACAGAATCACTTCGGCTAATTTTGCTAAATCTTTCCGTTTTACCGACATATTTTTCCAATGTTCCAGTACATTGGTGGTAAAAGGCATTCGTTGAGCGTAGGCAAGACTGTCCAGTTGTTGTCGCAAATTCAAACTATCCTGCCTTCTCGAAGTCGACGTGGTGGTGGTCACTGAATTAATTTTTTCTTCTAAAATACCATAAGGGTTATAGGGCCTCATAGGTACGTCACTGCTGGTTTCTGAAATGCTGCAGCTTTCGTCGCCTTCAATGGTGTCCCCTTCTAGTAATTTGAGATGTGCGTTGGTTTTCATTATGTGCATCTATAAATTTAAACAGAAAAAAAATTTTATTTTAAGTATCAGGTAGAAAAATAGGCAGGCTATTATTAGGAAACAAGGGAGGTAGAAACTATATTTGGATAATTACCACTGCTTCTCGTTTCTGACCCTCATTTAAAAAAGGTGTTTCTAAGTAATTAAACCTAGGGTCAAAATAAATTGCTGCAAGGAAGGCCTCGTTGTCCAGTAGTTTGTCCTTTCTTTTATTCATAGAATCAAGTAATGCCTTGGCGTGGGGATTCCCGCTCATTTGCTCTAGTTTCGTTTCACACAAAAGGCAGTTCCGATAGAAGTCGCCAATTATATATTGTTCGGCCTGAAGCCTTGTTGTACACTCGGCCAGTGGTTGAAATGTTTCTAGGAATGTTTTAATAAATTCCTAATCAATTTCGAAAGGAATCTCAATGTCGTTGTTTTCGATGAAATCTTTGAGGTCGTGTAAAGAATTAATCATTTCGTATGTTGAATTCCATCTAGTTATATTGTCCAAAATCGGCATTCGTTTGATTCCTCCATCACGATTATATCTCACACTTGACCTCAGAAATTTCACAGCATTTCGGCATTCCTGTATTTTAGGCTGCATCTCTTTTATGGGCCCATGTGCAGCTAACTGCAAAGTATGTGCCGCGCACCTTACAACAGCTAAAAATGATCGTAGGCGAGTATGAATTTCTTCATAAGCGTCATTCTCACTTGCAGATGATACTCGATCGGTGTCTTCAGGATTCTGTAGATCTTGCATTTCTTGCTGAAGCAACTTGGATGCTTTTACGACTTTTGCCCCATTATCTGTAGTCGAGGAATATATTTGCTTAAGATCAATACCGAACTCAATTAAGCATTTCATTATTTCTTCTTTTAAAAACACTGCCGTATGTCGCTTTTTTAATTGAATCATTCCAATTGTATTCACGAAAATTTTAAAATTTTTCATGTATTGAATATTTACACCTAAAACACTTCTATCCATCTTTGAACCCACATCGACTTTAAGACAAACCATTTTGTTTTTTAGTGTTCTCGCCAATAAATCTTTTAATTCTTTTGTGCACACTTTTAGTCTTTCAACCATATTTTTGGAATTCACGTTTCGTATGGTTCTATAAGTTTTTTAAAATATATATCATCACAAATCCGAAATGGTATATTTTTCACACAAACTAATCCGACGCAGCACTTTAAAAAATCATTTTTGTTCATCTTTAAATTAATATTGCAAGTCCCACTCCGACGATTTGTTCCACTATTTATTACACTCGATGATGATGTTCCTGCGATATTTCCATCTACAAAATTATACTTGTGCACAGTTATGTAATGTCTTTTCACGTTTCCTAATAAATTTCCCTTTAAAGTTTTATCACACAGTAAGCACTTCGAAGTATTAGTGTTACTATCATAAGACACAAGTTTAGATTTATCTATATTAGATTTCCGACCCATAGCAAATAACACAAACAACAATAAACAATTAATACAATAAATCAAAACTTTAATTCCTCAAAAGCACCTTTAAAAGATATTCAAAAATACGCACGTTACTTTACTTAAATAAAGCACCTTACAATGAAGCAGCTAACAAGAGAATGAATTTACGAACATTCGTTTTCATTCCGAATGATTCGTTTACATTCTTTCTCACTCTTCTGCTGTGACTGACGAATATTCGCTCGCTTTCATTCTCTCACGAAAAAAATGTATCTCAAAAATTCCCAGCAGAAAAATTCTCTCGCGAATCTTCGGACCCAAAGATTCGCTCGTGAGAGAATGAAAACCAAAAGAATGTATTTTTTTCATTCGCGAATGAATTTTTTCCGCACCCTGCTTTTTTTGCAGTAGCAGAATTTCCAACTTGAAATTAGGCGAGGTGGGATTGCAAAATATAAATATATGGCCACGGACAACTAATTAGAAACAGTTTCATAAAAATTGCATTTATACAGTTTTTATGTAGGAATCAAATTAAAGAATTCCCACCACCTCCTCTTAATTTTTTTAAATATATAATGGTTGAAGGAAATCAATAACAATATCGTAATGAATTCCTAACAGGATTGCTACATAAAAAATAAAAAATGTATAAATGCAATTTTTATGAAACTGTTTCTAATTAGTTGTCCGTGGCTGTATATTGTGGAGGCATAGATTTCTTACTTACTCTAAGGCAGTTTAATGAATATTAGAATTAAGCTTGTAAAAATGCACTTCATTGGTATTTATTTTCTTTCTTTTTTTTTTAATCTGCTTGTTTTTGTCATTTTGGCATTACAATAGAACCTCGCCTCATTTGAAGTATGACATTGTACTGGCTCAAAAGAAAAAAGAGGCGCCTCTTACAAACTCATTTTATAATCGTGCCCTACCCAACACTACAGCTGGCTGAATTTTGGAATGCAGCCTATGAATAGACGTTACTACTATCAACTATGTGGACTATCTCAACACTGTTTTCATTAGCGTAGTGGCGGTAGAGTAGAGCGGGAAAGCAGTGGTGGGGGACGGCAAGTGGTAGAGTAACGACCACGGTGCTATTCTACTATACTATAACCAAGTACTCTGCTCTACCACTTAAGTTTTCATTAGGCGACAGGATAGTTAGTACTCGCCCAGTATACTCTACCACTAATTCTACTAATGAAAACCTGGCATTAAGGTTCGACTTTCCCATAAAAAAATTACTTTTTAAAATGGCCTATAAACCTTGACCGCAAACTTACTTACGTAGTTTGTTTTTATTTTTCATTTCATACACTAGTAGCGTGTCAAAAAACCAGCTTGATACATTCTGAATTTTAAGAAAATAATAAACTTATATATAATGTTAAATATTAACATGAAAATAACAAAATTACAAACAATTTACATATGCATTCTAACAAAATAAAATACAAATAATACAACTGGAGTTCTTTAAACTTGAAATAATCACTTTTTACTTGCTTTCTCCTTTGTAGGTTTTTGATTAAAATTGTACCGTCTTTCCATTTTTTGCTTTATATAAAGACCTTTTATAAGCTTTTTCCAATTTATTAATGCTCTCTCAGTTACTTTATCCTTTTGTTTTTGTTCAGCATCTTCTATATCTTTATTATAAGCTTGAATTACAAGATCCGCATACTCTTCACAAACAACAAAACCATCAAGCATTGGATGGCAAACACCTTGATGAAAATCAAAACCAATAACAGCAGGCGCACAATCAATTTCCAATTTTCGGCAGATTCGATTTAATCCAGGAACTGAAATTAATTCAAAAATAAATATACATAATAAGTTAAATTAAAAATAACTCACGTCGCAAATGAACTGTCTTCTTCGGAAGCATCCTCTTCTTAAATAATTCGACATTACCGTAAGCATTTCTTGGTACAATTCCATTTTCTGCTGTTGGTGGATCATAATCTTGTGTTTGCCAGTAGCCGAAAATGTGTAGCGGTTGATCTTTAATTACTATTTTGTTAAACTAAAAGAAAACAGTAATTTTAAGCAATTTAGTAATAAATTGCAGACGGATAATTTACTTTGTCCCACTTTGGTCTAGCTTTTACTATTTTGTAAGGCTCTTCTCCAGGTTTAATTACACGGGCTTGCTTCAACCAAATTTCTCTTGAATGTAACGTATGAACGCATTCTCTAGCGTAAACAGGCTCACCGCGAACAAAACCCAAGGTGAGAGCATTCGGAGGATATATTGCTTCAAATTTCAATAAATGCCTCTGCAAGACGTATAGTGGGTGATTTTTGTACCTAAAAATTAATAATGGTTAATGTATTTAATGTTCAATGGGGATTGACAAATTCTAAACCATTTATGTTTATTGCGATATGGCCACAACCACTTTTAAAGAACCCTGTTGTGATTTTGTTACTGATCGTCTTTCTTGTTCTATTTTCTCATCTATTTCTAATTTATCAATGCTTTTAAGCGTGGCCGTGCTTTTTAACAATAGAGCAAAATGGAATTGTAGATGTAAACTCTGACAGAAATCCAATTAACAGTCTACCCTATAGTCACTGGGAAACGTAAAACGGGCGTGGATTATATCTATTAAGCCAATAAAAATAACCATCGTCGTGAATTAAAAGGTGGGTAAATCAGATACTTATTACTTGTAGGAAGGTAAAAGTTGAAATACAGAACTGACCACTGATCTCAAATTAAACAGATTAAAAGGCATTTTACATTATTTAGAGATTATCATCTTTGGCCGCCCATCATAATCTCTATTTACAAAAAGCTAAATACGAGACGTTTTGATCTGTTACATATCGCCATGGCTATATAACTCCTGAGGTTTTCATGGACAAACTTATCCAAATAATTTGCAAAGCCCTTTTTAAAGCCGCTTTTATAAAATGAACACAATTTTGCAAATATGGAGACATATTAAAACAATATCTGATGGCGTAGGCTTTTTATCGAGTTGTCATACCTTATCACCTATAACCAGGGCAAGGAAATCAGATCCTCTTTAATCGTCTAAGCGACATTCTGTCGCGAAACGGCATTGGCATTCTCTAGACGACAGCTTGCTGCCCGACAATCCACTCTATGATAGTACCACCCTCGGTAGTAAGGAGAGACCCATTTCTGAGCCCAAGTCTTCTGCATCAAAAAAGAAAACAATACCTTTGTTTTGCTATTGATAAATTTTGACTCTTCTCTTGACTTGATGGATGATTCTACATAAATTACCTTCGCATGACTAAATTTTCTCTATCCCTCTTCGACCACGATCCTTTCCAAACATTATTGCTACATTCGTTCTAAGTTTCACCACCTGTTCTAATTCTTCAAACTGAATTAATTCCCATGGAATCTGGATCCTGTACAAAAATGTTAAGCGCAGAAGGCAGTGGGTAGAGAAAGGAAACACCAGGCTAATAAGCAGGTTATTAGCAACTTAAGGTGATGATATGTGGCGTGGGGCAAACTACCGTTAGAGCTGCACTACACACTTAAAACTTTGCACTAAAAATTTGAACAAGCTAAAATGACTACCTGTTTTTGTAACATTTGATGCTGGTAGTTTAAACCGTCCCCCACCGACCTTCAGTTCATGCATTTGGAAAAAGCGCATTATTTTTAAACTGACTTAATAATATAAAATTGCTCGTTCATTAAAATCTATAATTTTACGACGGTTTTACTGAAAACTAAACATATCCTTCGAGCTACGTGAGCGCTGAATTTTTCGTTTTCAAATACCTTTCGAATGACTATCGACGCACCCGAAATGGCCACATTCGTGGTTCATGAATTCATACTGCCTTTTCAGATCAATTCAATATCTGTAAAACCAAATTGTAGTATGATTTGGAAACAAAAACGATGATAAAAAAAGAAGAAAATACACTAAAAAAAATTGAAATAAAAACCTTAAGAGTATTACGGTCTCGTATAGGATAACAATGGAGACACATCTATAGTGACGAATTGAATACTACATTAGATTAGTAAAATCGCCAACGATATAATGGCTAAAACGATGCTAGAAGGCGTAAGAGTGATGGAAAACAGAGCTAGAAAATGAAGCGACAGACAGATTGAATTTGAAACAAATTGCTGAGAAGGCCAAGGACTCATCCGGCACCAAAGAAAAAGGAAACGTTTGTTCTTTGTTGGTTTCATTGTTGTTTTGCTATGTTGCTACATGAGATTGTTTGGGAGACATAACAGTTTGATTCCCACTTCACGATTAAATTGAAAAATGTACTTACTCTGAAATTGTTGTAGGGAGAGGCTGCTCTAGATGTAATTTATAAAGTTCTCGATCTTCTCGCCTATCACGAGGCGTACGCTTCCCTTTAAACATATCCATAAAATCATCAAACCATTCCTCTTCAACTCTTAACTTTCTGGTAACTGTATTCCATTGAGGGCAATAACGAGGCGAAACATCTTTAATAGTATTATCATTATTCCAAGCAAATATGTAAGCAAGAGGTTTAGAGGCTGCTTTCTAAAATATAAAAATAATTCAAAATTGAATTAAACTAAAATTATAACAATTTTACCCTGATAAAATCGACACAATGGACCTTACCACTAAATAGATCCAAACAGATCCATTTTTCTTCTTCTTCGCAATAAACTTCTACCCATATGTCCATTGAATTTTTATTAATAGGTTTATTGTCTGTTTCATCATCATCGGTTGACAATACTCTTTTATCCTTCGGTTTTGTGGTAACTCTTTTCTTTTTAGGCATAACTGGTACAAAATCATCATCAGAATCATTATTTGTGGCCGATTCCTTTTTTTGGGCAACATTATCCTTTGCTTTTCTTTTAGGCCTTGCTTTGGTCATTGGTATATCATCATTTCCATCTAACTGAGGTATGCTGGGCGCATTTAAAGCCTTTCTTTTAGATCTAGTTAAGCGAGGTGTAATTGGTTTCTTAACATCGATTGGCTTGTTATTGTCTGCTAAATTAGATTTTTGCTGTAAAAAATTCGGTGATATACGCAAGTTCTTGAGTTCAGATTTTTTATTGCCGGTTTTATTTTTCAAAATTGCCTTCCTTAATTTTCCCACGTTCGTATTATTATCACTGTCTTTTGTTTGATTAGAGGGTGCTGCATTCTCTATATTTGAAGGTTGCTCAAAAAAACGTGATCGCACAATAACCACCTTGCTGGCGCCCGCTTCATTCTGGCCTTTTTCGTGTACATTACCAGTTCCAATTTGAGTCGAAGATTGCTTAGCTGTAGCTTTTGCATCAATATTACTGGGTTGTTTATCGATAGTGTTGTTACCTTGTAGCTTTCGTTTAGCAAAATAACGCGAGGGTACTTTTTTATCCGTTGTTTTATCAGATTTTTCATGATCAGGATTTTTCTTATCTTGTACATTTTTACTCGAGACTTTCTTTACTTGGTTTGTTTGTTCACGTTGGGTACAGGCTTTTGCAAAGAACCTTGATGTTACCTCTCCATCATCAGTTTTATCATTTTTCTTTGATGTGGTTGCTTTTTCTGTACTTATTTTTGTTTTATCAGATGATTTTTCAACTTTCTTTTTGGTTGGCTTCTTTTCCTTTTCTTTCTTAACTTTCAACGAACACAAATCACTTGCTTTTGGCTTTAGGGGCAATGGAGCCAAATTACAAACCATGCGACACTGCATTCCCATCGCCCGTAACAAAATAATAAATATTAAAACAAAATCTTTCTTACAAATTGCTGCTTTATACTTTATCTGTAAGGCTAGTGATATTGGTAAAACAGGACGGGGACGAAAGTATGAATACATGGTATCTTTCTTAATAGAAATAGCTGTTTGATACCACTTAATTATTGATTCAAGGTATTTAATTGATGTTTTACCATTTGGATAACATGTTTTGTTTGGTAATAATGTTAATGCCCTCGTCATCAGGGAGCAATTACTAAGCGCTTTGTTGCAATATATACCGTGCGCAATATGACACAGAAGACTCACTTTATGCAAATATATTTGATTTTCTCTTATAACTCGATTTATTTTACGTTTTAGCATAGCTTCCAAATCAACATCTTTTGCTCTTCGCCTTTCCTCAATTGGTATGGTTATTTGTATACCATCATTCAGTATAGCGACATTTGGCTTTTCATCTGGAAAGAAAGGCATTCTTGAAAATCTGGAAATGCGTATAAGTTTTAATAAACTATAGTGTACCTAAAGCGTTCATAACACATAGAACACATGAGGAAACAAGACAAGATTAAGAAAAACGAAAATTGGAAGAGTCTACAAGGGCAATCTGGAAATGGAAACTGGGGTGGGATTACAGAAGTTGCTTCAACTCATTTGTTACGATTTAAAACTCGTAACAAATAAGTTGAAACAACTTCTGTAATAACACCCCTGTTTTGAATCTGATGTGTAAGTTGGCAAAGGAAAATCTTACAATAACAAATAGCCAAGAATTAGTTAAACGAAGCAATGAAAGAA
The DNA here is from genome assembly GCA_963855945.1 of Thereva nobilitata. NCBI lineage: Eukaryota > Metazoa > Arthropoda > Insecta > Diptera > Therevidae > Thereva > Thereva nobilitata. Next base: position 39,563,355 of record OY979694.1, on the reverse strand, counting down.
CACTTAGTTTTATGAACAATGCAAGAAAAGCATTGAAATAAAAAACCAGCAATACAAGGGCATTTTACAAGAAGGACAAGAGGAAATCATGAAAAGTAACTTATGTAGTAACACGAGCTTGATGAAGAAAAAGTAGGGTGAAAAATGTCAGAAACCTATTGTACCCAAGAATAGTACATAATTATAAATGTTACCTTTTGGGTTAGTTAATTACCTTGGACTTCTTCCCATTCACCATCAACATTTGTAGTTTTATCCACTGAAATTCCTTCTCCACCAAGAGCTAGCAATGTCTGTATATCATCCTTTTTGTCCTCTTCCTTCGAAGTGAAATTACTTAGCTGCTTTTTAGCAGATTCTAGTTTAGTTGCAAAATCATACAAGTGATCTAAATTCGCTATTTTATGTGTAGTATCCTTTTTATTATTAAATATTGAAGTTTTAATATCGCATTCCTCATCGTGATCGTTATCTAAATCTTCATTCTCTGAATCAGATAAGCATGTCCCAATGTTGCAATCAAACTCGGGGACTTTTTCAGCGTTCACTCCAACATCATAGAAACTTGAACTGAAATCAATTTCGTTGGGATTCACTAAGTAATCATCACCACTACTTTCGGATTCATCTGTTTGCCACTCAGATTTGGCATCTTTTTGCATTTTAGAAGTTCCCGCTGTAACAGGAGGCTTAGGAGCCTTCTTTGATAGTAGAGACACATTTTTTAGCGATGGTCTTTTGCGTGACAACGACGAGAGCTTCCTTATAGATACTGGTGTTTTGGTGGACCTTGTTAATCTAAAAATATATTTCATATTTCGTTGAGCAAGATATTATTTTTTATAATAAAATGATATTTTAATTCAATTTTTAACGTTATACTATACCGCTTCCTTTTTAACGGGATCTGAGAATGGTTATTGTCTTGATCTGATTCAAATGCCGACGAAGAGTTCGCCTTTTCTGGCTTCCACTCATCTTCACTTGGTGAAAAATCTTCGCCGCCGTCGGAAAAATCGTCACCCGACTGCTCATCTTCCATTATTATTTTTAAGATAAGATATGATAATATGGAGATAGGAAAGAATAAACTCGAACACAAAAATCAAAACTAAACACTTTTCAGCCGGCCAACGTTTTCTCCTTAACTATTGAGAAGGCATTTGTTAGATACCCATGCAATTTCGTAAATATGTAAAATGCCAAAGCTGGATTTTGATTACCTTCTTAATATCCCATCAAGTAAAATATCAATTGTGAATGAAAGAGAAATGTTATTAGGCAAGAGAGAGCAGTGCTAAAATCCGTTTAAAGTCCGTTCTATTCTCAAATTATTTTTTGCGTGTAGATAACCAAAACGCAAAATTTCGCTTGAACAGCATACTAGGCTTTAATACTAAAATATGTTGGCTATTTTTATTTCAAGGGGATAATGTGAGGAGAATTTCTCCATAAAATTTTAAATTTAGAAATATAGTTTCTAACGGCCCACAGATATCACTACCATTTTGGCCGTTTCTACAAGCGCCAACAGACAAGGGTTGGCTGTAACGTTATATCTTTTGAAGTTCGATGAAAAATCTCATAGGATTCTAAAAAACTAAACTGTAGGTATAACATTGTTAAATGGTACCTTACTATTTTTTTAAAATTCTATAATCTGCCCTTATGACCAAGTTACTTCAACCGACCTAGGCACGCTAACAACGGCATAAACAGCATTTTTTTAGCGCTGTTAGCTAAGTTATTTTTGCTTTCTTGCTTAGCTAAAATCGAGTTAAGTTGTGGTTGAGTTGAAATGGCACTTCAACTTAACGACTTAACTCTACGCGTTTCCACTATTCTGCCTAATTTTTTTTATTATAGATTTTTCTTTGAAAGTATTTATTAAAAATAAAGTCTCTTCTGACGTCGAAGCGTTGCGCGACATTTTCACTTTCTATACCTTTGCCAGTGTGCCGTTTTTAGTTGTGTGCGTGAACTCAGTTCAACCTACCTATTTACTGTGTTTCCGGGTAGAGTTTTCGTTAAGTAAACAGAAAGCTTTTTCTCTCAAGATGTTTCCATGACGGTTCTGGGTTAAAGTGACAGATAATTAATTTTACATTGCCTCGCCGTTGGTATATGTGCAGTAAAGGATAGTGAAACACACACATATGCAAAACCCGGCTTAATCGGACTGGCTTCGTTGAGTTTACTTGGATTTAACGACACTTTACTCAATCCCCGTTTCCATGGGCGCTTAATCTGAGTAAACTCAGGATAAACTCTGCATGGAAACACAGTAATGGGCGCTTAATCTGAGTAAACTCAGGATAAACTCTGCATGGAAACACAGTACATGAGGTATAACTCGGGATCAACCATAACCTTCTATTATTACAAGCCATGAACAAGGAAAATATTAGGTCTGTTCCAATAGAGAATGCGGGATCCCGCGGGACCAAGAAATCGCCCAATTTCTGTTCCAATAGAATCTCATGCTCGGAAAAGCGGGGAAATTTTTACTTCCCCTCGACCAAGAAACCGCAGGATATTTTTAGGTGGGGTGAAATCTTACGACGTTTTCAACATGTCAAAACAGCTGTTACTTGTCATGTCAAACCAAAATGATTACGATGTGCTGAAAATAATTTCTTCATTTGGTGCCTTACTTCAAGATTTTGAATAATTTCATAAATAATTTATTAATTTCAATAGTTTTATGTCATTATTTTGAAGACACAAGTAATTTTTAGGTTATGGTCGTCTCGATTTGCACGAAACATCCCAGAAAGCGTTCCTTCACTTTTCGGGATTTCGACTAAATTTTCCCCCAGCAATCAAGTAACTTTTCGCAGGCTACGACAGGACAGGTTTTCTATTGGAACAGACCTAATAACAAAAGCTGCCAATTATGGGTGCCTTCCATTTAGACACAGAAAGACAATTGTGTCCGACACAGCGTGTCGCTCTGTGTCATTCTGTGTAAGCCCAAATGGAACACATAAGTTCATGAAAAATCCGCCATGGCGCACTTTCCTCGTTTTTATTTTTGTTTGGCAAGTAAATCGTAAATTTTATGTTGATAATTTCTTTAAATTAATTACCCGACATCTTATAAATGCTGGGAATCTTAAAAATGAAACAATATTGTTGTAATTATAAATTAACGATTACATTTTAATTGGCGAGGGTTGATAGCATTGTCTTAGTTGTGCCCGGCTGTGTCGTTGATGGAACACTTCTGTGTCGGACACAGTGTAACACTGTGTCTCTCTGTTACCAAGTTTATAGCAGCAAAATTAAATCGATTTAACTGAAACTTACGCCAAAATTTCGAATTAACGTATAAACGGCTAATTTACATTCTTCTAACTTTGGCTTAAGCCGAAAAATTTCGGTTTAAGCCATAATTCGAATTACCCCGTTTATACAACAAAAAATTTTGTATGATCCATAATTCGAATTATTTTTGGAGTAGCTATAAACTAGGTATGTGTCTAAATGGAAGGCACCCAAATTTTTCGTTTATAGATTAAAAAATTTCCTGAAGTTTTTATTGCTTTGGCAATTTATGTGTACGTGAACAGGGGCGCCATTGCAATAATGCCATGCTGCAAAAATTGCTTGTGTAGATCCCGTTCAGCAATATTTCTATAAAAAAATCCCTTCCCCACACCGACAATTCAGAATCAGCTGTTTGGTGTTTGATGTATTTAAGAAGTTCTACTAGTTCACAATTCTAAAAGGAAAAGTTTCTTTGAGTGTTAGCTGTGGCACGTATTAATTATAAACAATTATATTTAATTAATTTATAGGTATGTAAAGTTATTTTTATGTAGCAATTACTATTGTAGCACGTGTATTGTGCCTACCTTGATGGGCTTATGTTCCGAATTTTTGGCATCAAAATGGGGTAAAAGCAGTTACAATAAAGAATATTTGCTTAGTTACAGAGATATCAAGTCAAGCAGTGTTTTTAAGTAGATTTTATTTTATACATACATGGATGCAATCAAGAACCATTAATTGAATGATGCTAAAGAATCATTTTGTAAAATTGCAAACAAAGTAGTTACTAGTTTTTCAATCGGATAACTTTTAATTAAATAAATGTGTAGAATATGATAATTCATTAATAATAATATTTTGTAGAAATAATATTGATGACAGTTCAAAAACTTGATAGGTATATATTTGGAAGTGCATATATTTTGCTAATGGGAAATTTTTTGTCAATGGCAATATTGATTGTCAGTTGGCATTCCATTTAAGTATAGTAAACGAAAAACAAGCAAAAGTAAAATTAAAAAATTTTTTAATTGTTTTGTTATTTTAACAAAAACATACATATTTACTGCAAAAACTGCTTGTGTAGATTCGAATTAAATTCGTATTGATCAATTCAGGCCTAGTGTCATGTGCTAACCTTGTTATTTCAAATATTTTAATTTTCCTGGGTATTTCGAAATTCAAAAAAAAGTTTAGGTTTTACGACTTTTTTCATATATGCTGTTTCCTAAAATTTTAATTTTTTGTATACATAAGCTATTTTTGTGTATTACTTTTTCATCCTTCCTGTTTTTCTTGGATAAGAATTGGCGATTATAAATATTTCCACCAATATTGCCACATAGAATTGCCTTGGCTAGATGGGAAATTTTCATTTAGCAGGTAGATATTGCTATTGGCTCAAAAACTGAGGTGTGAAATTCCTTGCAATATGGCAATACTTTTATGAAAAAAATCCCTGACATGAAGTATTTACCATTAATTTACAATCAACTCCTTCTACATATTTTTCATAAGCCTGGCAATTTGAAGTAGATTCTAGGAAGAATAAAATCATAATGGTTGAGTATTAAATATTCGAATTAACTTCTCGTTACACAATTATTATAACAAGTAAGTAAAATTAAAGAATATGCAAATCAAGACTAGTAGTTTATAACTTAAAGCCAAAACATAGGCGATATCACTCTTTCAGTGTAAATTGAACCTTGATAATAATGAATACGTACCTTTATAAATTGCATTGGTAATTTATTTTGCTCAATTGAATTTACATATATATACTACAAATATTGTTGAACATCTGTTTTAAACCCTGATTCGACAATTTTGTCAAATTTCCATAAAACTCAGCTTCGATGGTGTTATTTGTTACCATTTTGACGCTTCTTCACGTATCTTAATATTTCTAATTCTTCCCATAGATGTCGGGAGCTTCACTTTGTGAATTTTTGTAATGGGATTTTGTAAATTTCCCGAGAAAATGTAGAAATTACCATGGCAGATACAAACTTGAGAAACTCGTTGACTATTAAGCTTAAATTAAATATTTGGTCTGAAATAACTTATTTCATTATTTATTAAGAGTTTCATATTCGATTAGAAAAACTTACATTATTAGCTGAGTCACCGGCTAAATAATAACCGTTAATAAAATTCGTTTAAACCCATTTTCATTTTGATTTTTGCATAAAAAATTAAAAAAAATTGATTAGAACTTAAAAAAGTTAGGCCCTTAATATTTCTAAAAATTCTAAGTTTTTAATATTATCTAGTCTAGATTCGTTCCTTGATTTTTTGGACGAGTTGTTACCGTTTTTTAAAAAAAATTAACAGCGTTTCAAGCTACTTGATACCTATCGTTTTTATGAATACCTTTTCATTGTATAAATTTACTTTGCTTTAATGACGAATTTTGTATTAATAATCACTTTTATTTTTGTAGAAATGGCAACTCAAGTAAAAGATGAAATGGAAACGACCACTCCTAAGGTTAATAATTTCTAAATTGTTTCTACAATATGAACTTTATATACGTAAGCGGTGAATAAATATATTATTTCTATTTACAGACAAGCAATTATCTTAAAACTTACATTAATTACTTACCAGTGAATTTTCAAGAAAAGGCCGTTTCAATATTTGTAAGTATGAACAACAGAATGTAAAATTCATTTGGTGGTTGACCATCAAAGTTTAAAAATTTAAATTTTCATATAATTAATGCAATTGTTATATTATTATTTTCTAGAAAAAAAACAATATTAAAGTAGTTAAAGTTGAGAAAGCGCAAAAAGAAGAGCTCCCAATCTCTGTTAATGTAATTTTGAAAAAGGTAAATATAATGCTACTTTATTTTAAGAAATTACACGATTGAATGATAGTTATGTAAGCCCGCTATAGATGTTGAGTATTTATATTGAAATAATTATTTTTTAGCAATCACCATGTTTGCCTTCCGCAGTAAATACATTCGAGAAAAAAATTGATAAACAAATTCTAGTAAGTGTTCTATTAGTTTTTTTAGTAACGTAAATCATTTTTTAATTGTAATTCTACCAACTTCAAAAAGATATGCAGAAAATTCGGATATGTAATAGCATTTATTTTAGAAAAGCCCTATTGAAACTAAAGCTGAACCTATTTTAGAGCCACTAGTACATCGGATAAGAGTGAGAAAAAGTGAGGAGTTACTGGTTTGTAAAAAAATAATATTGTTAATTTATGCACTTACTTAATCTCCTTGAATAGGAAAAGCCTCCTGACATTAAACCACCTCCGTTTAATTTGAAAACTCAGCAAAATGTAACAAAATGGAAATTTGCCGCGGATCAAAAACTTGGTGAAAAAGTAATGGTGATATACTATGATATGTGAATTAGATTTTACTTACGTTTTTTAGGGTCTATCTAATAATGTCACTATAATTCGCGGAGATTTGTCGGAGATGCATAATGATCAACTGCAAGGCTTGGTACGATATATATTTTAAAATATTTTACAAATTTTAAGCATAATTATGTATGTAATGTTATTGTTGCAGAATAATGGAAGCTATCCAATATCAATAATAAAAGTTGAAAGGGAAGGAATGGAAGAATTAACAGCGGTAAGATTCTTAATTAATGTAATCAACAAAAATTTAGGGCCTATCGATTAAATATTGGAAAGATCGTTTTCAAATCAATAATCCAAGAGCCCAGGCCCGCCGGACCTACGTCATTTTCTTAAAGCTGATATTTTGTATATACATAGTGGGATACGCAGTTAAGAACGTATACACACTTGCTAGCCCGGAGAATGGCCCGTTTTTTAGATAGAGGGGTTGGGGGGTAAAAAAGGGGTTAAAATTGAAAAAAATGTCTGTCGGTGCGTATGTAGGCTCTATTAGGACTAAACAACCGTTAAATACTACTGGCAGAAATTTTTGACCATTTGCACCCTCCCCAAGCCACTCCTAGCTGAAGTTGCCGTTTCATCCCTCACACCCCAGCAAATGGTCAACAATTTCTACCACTAGTATTTAACCGTTATTTAGCCCAATCAGCAGATTCATTAAAATGAATTGCCAATGACATCAGTGTTCGTGGAGGAGGTCGTGACAAAGAGGGACACAGCAAATCTCCCGCGAAAGACATTAAAGCGGATTCAGAGCAAGAAGGTGAAGATGACTAGTAGTGTTGGGTAGGACACGATTATAAAATGAGTTGGTAAGAGGGACCTCTTTTTTCTTCTGAGCCAGAACAATGTCATACTTCAATTGAGGCGACGTGCCCTTGTAATGGTAAAAATAAGCAAATTAAAGAAAGAAAGAAAATAAATACCAATGAAGAGCTTTTATCACGAGTTTGATTCTAATATGCGTTAAACTGCCTCAGAGTAAGAGTAAGAGAGTAGGAAACCTATGCTTCCACGATATATATTTATATTTTACAATCACACCTTGTTTCATTTCAAATTGGATATTTTAATTCGCCATAAGAAGTAAGAGAGAAGAATCCCACCATTACGTATTTGCAGTTCACCGCCCTTAATTTCAAGTTTAATTTTATTGCCCCAAAAGAAGTAAAACAAAGAATTTCATGTCGCTCCACTACGTATTTACAATTACACTTCGCCTCCTTTATCTCGATAAAGCCTCATATACCAGTAGAACATTATTTTTTAACCGGGACATTTCAAAATATTGAGGCCTCAGTACATTTTACTATCGTGTAAGGACAAATGTACTGCCTCGTGTAAATCCTGCTCAACTCGAGAAGACACTGACAAAAATCTAAACGAAGGGGAATATTCAATAACAGTGGCTTCTGAAGTGGGAGATCAGGAAGAAAATCCTGTCGAAATTGTGGCAAATGTTTTATGTGTGGACACGCCTTTATAGCTCCAAAAAAAATGATCTAGGATATTCGGTAAAACACGCACTTCGCAGTATCGGAAATATTTATCTCTTGCTATTCTGACAAGATTGTAGCAAAAGTCTTATTGCTTTCACTATCTAGATCATCTCAACTGTTATTATTCATTATCAAAAGGAATTGATTGCTCTGACCCTTGTATCGCAATAAAACCTCAGCTGCGACTACAAGAATAAGTAAAGCTTTAGATATTTTTATACAGAACCATTGGCTCTCGCGGCTCCCAAGTAGACAAAATTAGTTATAATGATGTTTGCACTAGTGTCGTTAGTTGAACAGAAAATGATTAGTTCTTCGTTAGAAGAAAACTAACCACCGACTGGATGATTTTTGGTTCGATCTTATACCAAAAACAGAAGAATATGGATAGTTACGACCTTTTCTGAAAATGGTATTGGAATGGATCACATGGAAACGCTTTCTCTGAGAGAAGATTGTCAATAAATAAAGAAATGTTAATTGACAACATATCCGTGCAATCTCTCGTTGTGTAGAGACAAGTATACTTTGGAATTGTGTATCATGGTGGAATACATAAAATAGAAATTACTAATAAACTAGCATTTAGGTTGTGATCAAAATACTTAAATATGTAATTATAATCAGAACATAAACTTCCTTTTTTTCAGAATTTATTAGAAAAACCAAGGATTACTAAAATTAAACGTCAACAAAATGCACCAGTAAGTATCTTTTTTTATTTAAAATACTCGGCCCGCTAATATGATATTCTTTTTTCAGAATTTGACATATAAAAATCTAGCTCCAGAGAGTGCAACTTTAGATATTAAAAATGATAAAAACCCTTCAGTAGTAAGTTTTACATTTAACTAATAGAAGACAAATTAAATTAGCATTCTATTCATGGATTTAAAATAAAATTTGCATATTTTCAGTTACAATTTTCTCCGAAAATTCAAAAACAACCACGACACCGACAACCGTCTACTATAGAAAAATTACGACAAAATCTTCAAGAGAAAAACTCATTAATTCAAACATTGCAAACAAAAATTGGAGGACGAAATAAGCGCATTTATGATCTAAAATATACAATTAAAGAACTGCAGTGCAAATATATCAATTTAAAAAAGCAAGCTAGGGAAGGTAATTTCTATAAATCCAGCAATTCTCCAGAAGTGGTAGATATTGTGTGTAAACTTTATGGAATTTCACCTCAGGCATATGACTTAGTTAGGAAACATATTGATAAAAGTTTGCCAGCACCTATATATATAAAAAAGAAACTACTTCCAAGAAGAAAATCATTAGTAAGTAATACATTTGTGGAAAAGAATCTTGCTTTGAAAGATAACAAGTCAGGCATAATTCTTAATGAAAATAATAATACTACGGACAATGTTTCATCACTTTCCTTTGATTCAAATGTAAAGTTCTAAATGACTGATAGATACATAGATAGGTTTAAGTTTCTCTTCTTAAGTATTTTTTGAGAATAAAATAATTAGTTTATGAACTCGGTTAATCAACATAATTTTACACCAGTAGTAAGTTACACTATAGACGCGTTACAATTTAAAGTATAGGATTTTTAAATATTTGTATTCATATTTTGGGTTCATTCCTATTTCTAGATAATTTTTTTTAAATTCGAAAGTCGGTAATTTAACCGTTTGTAAATGTCTAGCTGCATTTTTTTATTTAGAAAATTTTATTTTTCTATATTCGTATAATACAATATAAAAAACTGAGTATGAATTGTACATATTTATTACACTTATTCTCCCATATGCCCATCGTTCTAAAAGTACATTAAAGAGTTCAACTCAAAACGCCTATTTCTTGGTCCACGAAGCAAAACTTATTTCAGCATATTATGTATATAAATAGTGGGGCCAATTGTTACATGTCGCCAGTCTGCCGGGACATGCAAATATATTCGCCCCTATTGTGAGTGTCGATTCTAAAACGATAACTGAATCCGTATTGAGAATGTCGACAATGAGAAATATTTGTCGATTTTATTTAAAGTCGATAACTATGCTTTTCCTGTTTGTTCAAATCGATTCTCTTACGCACTACAAAATCAAAATCGCCTCGACTAGAGATTGTCGAGTCGATTACTAGTCGACTACATTGATTCCAAGCCACCTATTGGCAATAGAGCTTCAAAATCTTCATGCACATTTTGATCTAGTTACACAATAAGAGAAGAGTAAGAAAAAAAGTCAGATGTATACTTTAGTATGGCTATTTCCTATATATGTAGTTATATATATTACATTAGTTTGATGTGTAGCCTAGGAGTGCAGTGCCTTCGCGGCTGCCCTCTGGAAGAGGTGTTCCACTACTTGGGCCTTGTTCTCTATTACAATATTGTAAAAATTTCTAACAAAATTGCCAAAATCGTATTCTCTATTACAAAACTGACAAAATTCTTCTCGAAACTGGAACAATAGTGGCCCTTATTCTGTTTGTCACTTCACCATAGTAAGAAATGTCACCTTTAAATATCAAATGAGAAAAATCTCAATTACAAACATCAAGTAAGAACAATTGTCCTGGATTTGCGTTTCTCGATATCAGTGACAACTGTAATTCGCCTTATCTCACTGAAATGTTACTTTTTTAGAGAACCATAATAGCATTTTTGTCTCACTTCGCCATTTGTCACCATAAGTGACAAGCCAGTTATCCTATTCTGATCCTAGCGCCGCTTAAGAAGAAGTATGCTGGGTTATATTTCGGAATACTGCCATGGAATTTTTTACGAAGAGAAACCCCGGGATACAACGAGGCTAGTTTTTCAAAGCTAGGATAACAAGCCAGGGGCCGTATTTGGTTTCTCGAGTCGATGGATCGATTCGACAAAAAAACTTCTCGATTTTGTCCAAGTTTCATATTTGGCATTACGACCAAATCGACAGATAAGCGTTGCCATAGAAAACCATCAAATTGTGTCATATTACTACAAGTGCACCAAACCAAGTATATTTAATTAAAAAAGTAACTGTTAAAAGTTGATTGTATGCGACACGTAAAGAGACGATAAGGTTGTCGATATCGTGTTGCTAAATGCCAATTTTTATTTATCGACGGGAATCGATATCGACTCGAGAAACCAAATACGGCCCCAGTTATCCTATTCTGTTCCGTATCCTATCCCGACTTGCTGCTCTGGCTTGGCACAAGCTAGAGTTGTTTACATGATGCTAGAAATTTTGAAGCCATTATCTTTGCAGTGATTAAGGTGACAACACGTCCAATCCACTGACATATAATAATGGACTGCTCATCAGACATTATTCCCATATAAACTCATGGCACCAAAAAGTATAGAAAAGCATAGTCCTCTCGCTCATCCATAAGCCCCATTTTTCACTGAATTCAAATTTTGTTAAATTTCGTGTTAAGAGTTGCATTCACTGGCAGAAATGAAATCAGATAGTGCCAAACTTGAAAAAATAAAATTTGACAATAAAAAACTGCACACTTTTCCATTTTTTTAAATAATTTTACTCTTGACCTTCAATAAACCACAAAATACAATTACTTTTTTATCTTTGCAGTAAAATAAGAACGGTAAATAAAATTCTGGAATGATTTTAAGCGAAATTTAAAATAAAACCGCCACAACGGTTGCACGATATTAAAGTTGCCATACCTGATTTCACTTTTTCCTTTGAACTAATGTCAGAATGGCCCCCTTTTACACGACCGGACACCGAACAGACAAAACCAACGAACAAACTGGGGTTTATGGAGAAGAGGGTGAGAGAGGACGATGGAAAACCGGCCCCTCTCACCGTCTTTCCTATAAACCCCAGTTTGTTCGTTCGTTTTGTCTGTTCGGTGTCCGGTCGTGTAAAAGGGGGCATATTTGCAAAAAATAGATGGGTATAGTGATCTCGTTTCGCCATAAGACCCGGAATCACTGACATTTAGATGAAACAGGGGTAAAGAACTCGCATGGTTTAACATAAATATTTGTAATTAATGAAAAAATGCATTATAAAAGGGAAATAACATCAAAATTGCATTTGTTATTTTTTTAGGAATAATTTTATATTGTTTCCATCGTCCAAAAACGAATATAAACAATTTACAAAAGTAACTGACGTGTTTACATGTCAGTGAAAACAGGTTTGCCAGCAATAGAACGAATTGGTGCCATGAAAATTTCCTGATGAGCAGTCCATTCTATATGTCAGGGGTCCAATCTGAAAAAGGATCGCCATTTGTAAACCGATTGTCAATAAGTTGCTGCATATGTTTTGTAGTACTAATATACACATAGACTTGTCTTTATAAGTTGGACTGGTGGCGTTCCATACACATTCCACCTCACGATATAAATGCACAAATTTTTAGTTAACCTCGGTATTAAGTTTTGGCATGTTCCTCCCGAAAACACGTGGTTAGCGGCCAGAACAACAAAATGTATCGTCTCTGTACACTAGTTAATCGGATACTAGCCCAAAAAATAGAACCCTATCCTATTAAACTTTCCTAGCTTGAAACGCTAGCTTACTAGCTTTCTCACTAGCTTAGAGCTAGTGCTAGTTTTGTTTACACGAAGCCAGACCTGCTAGTTTAGTTGCACTAGCTTGAATAACTAGCCTCGTGTATCCCGTGAATTAGGGATAATACCCATTACTGTGTTTCCATGCAGAGTTTATCCTGAGTTTACTCAGATTAAGCGCCCATGTATTATGATTACATGCATTACTTGAAGTCGGCTTCAAGTAGACTTGAAAGTTATGTAACCTCAGATCGACTTCAAGTCTACTTCACTCAAGTCGGTCCAAAAAATTGGTCGGATCGACTTGAACTAGCCATGTAACCCCTGCTTCGGCGCTTGAGTTTTGAAATTAGTTCTCCGTTGATTGTGCAATTCACTTCCTGTGCAATTCACTTAATAAATTTATTTTATTTATATGAGCTGCACATAAAATTGTTTCTTCCAACACGTATTTCGCGGCAAATTTATGCGAAGTGTCAAATATATTTCAAGCCAGCTTGAAGTCAAGCTCTCAAGTAGGTAAGCTGTCGCCGCGGATTAAACTGTCAGTTCAAGTTCAAGTCAAGTCTTCAGTCCGACATGTAACCTTAGTAATGGAAACGGGGATTGAGTAAAGTGTCGTTAAATCCAAGTAAACTCAACGAAGCCAGTCCGATTAAGCCAGGTTTTGCATATGTGTGTGTTTCAGTATCGTTTACTGCACATATACCAACGGCGACGCAATGTAAAATTAAGTATCTGTCACTTTAAGCCAGAACCGTCATGGAAACAGCATCGAGTGATCTTGAGAGAAAAAGCTTTCTGTTTACTTAACGAAAACTCTACCCTGGCTCATGGAAACACAGAATTTTAGCGTAGTGAAATTCAAACTGCACACTTCATTGCTCTTTTTTTCACTGAAAATTCACTCGTAACAACTTCAATTACACTAAAAACAAATTCTTTAAACTTTCTTTCTTCTTTTTAATTAGTTTTGCGAAAAACTGTAAATAAATTTTATAGAAAAACTCGTTTTAAAGTGCCGCGGGAAATTTGACAGTTAACTAACAAGAAATTTGTACCAATTTGACAGTTGACTGGTAGCGATGAAATTGTACCAATTTGACAGTTGACTGATAGCGATTTCACTACGCTCCCATACACGGATTTTATACCCGAGGGCCTTTCCTGTAGTTCTATATTCTAAGATTCTAGGAGCTAGTCAGAATTAAGGCCCAGTTACATATCAGCGTTGCGTAGCTTAGCTGAGCATGGCTTTTCGCAACCTAGTCACATAGCAGCTTAGCGTTGCGTTGTTGAAACCTCGTACAACGACACTTTCAAAATTTCCAACTGACACTTTTTAAATAGCCAACGTATACTCGCGTAAAAAGTTGAACTTTGAACAACTCATGCTTTGCGTTGCGTTGCGCTGCGCGCAAAGTAGCTAACCCCATATAAATTACATAGTTTTAATTTTGACAGCAGCTACGCAATGCTGCAATGTAACTGGGCCTTTAATCTAGCTGTCATAAATATTCTATCTAGCTACATACCATAGAATAAACTTTATTATATATTTCTTTTGCTATTTGAAGAAGAAGAAGAATTTATGTGAAACCTCAAAAATGGCGGTGTAAACAATTTCGGATGTAATCATTTCAATGTTTTATTACAACTTTTGAATAATATTCGCTTTTAAATTTAAAATCTATTTAGTATAATCCATGTTACAAATTCTAAGAAAAATCAAGAGGCCGAAAAAATTGCAAAACTAAGGTTTTACTACCTAATACTTCCAGTTTGCGGTCTTTCTGAACAACCATGATGGATGAGCAATTAATTAAAGAAGTTCAAAATCATATTGTTATTTATAATAGGCAAAAATACTTCCTTAATGATATGAAAAGAGGTAGATATCAAAGTAAAGAAGATGCTTGGCAGAATATAGCAAGAAATCTAGGGACTGATGGTAAATTTTTGCAACTTATTAAATCAACATCCGATATTTATCAATGATTTGTAGTTGAAACATGTAAGAAAAGATGGAAATATTTAAGGGAGCGATATGTCCAACAACGTAAACAAGGAGATCCGCCAACATATGAACATTTATCTCGGCCATATTTAGAAAAAATGACTTTTTTAGATCAACACATTCACCCTAGAAAAAGTTATCGAAACGGGCCGGGTTTGATGCCTGGCCAAAAAAATTTAACAGTTAGCCCATTTACTGAATTTATGGATTCATCTCGATCAAATGGATCAGCGAGCAACTTCATGTACAGAGACTTCCAAGATGTTAAATTAGAAACGGAAAATATTGGTCAACAAAATCATATAAATAGTCAACAATCCGATCCACACAACACGCGCTCTATATCACAAATAAATCCAGAAATTTTGCTTTCAAATATGCATGTGGAAAATGCTCAAAGACAGTCCGAACAGCGTGAAACGGATTATTGTTATATTGCCTCATCATCTTCATCGGTAAAATCATCATTGTCTTCGCAAACCGTAGATGTAGAACAAGCTAGACAGCTTGAATCGAAAAAATCCCGTTCTGATATTAAAGCAACGAATGATTATAATTCGTCAGACAATGAAGAGTTAGAACAGAACTCAGGTAATATGCAACGTGATACGAATAACAGTAATGATTATCAGAATGATATTCTACATTTGGCTAATCAACGGTTTCTACAAATACCTCCACTTCCTGCAAGAACATCAGAACAACTTTTAGGTGAATTAGTAACTGCGGAACTTTTAAAAATGGGTCGAGAAAGGAGGAGAAAAGCACAGAAAAGGATCCTAGAAGTGTTATTTTTTGATGATTAAGGTAACGGTAATTTTTTTTATTAGTATTTCCCCAACAAAGTATAATAAATTTCAGTCTTATTGTTGAAACCAAAATAATAGTGAGTAAGAAATATTTTTATATTAGTTTAATAGAAAGCGTAAGACTTGACAAAAATTAATTAGATACATATTTACGCTCAATTTCCGTATAACATGGACCTATTACATTAATATTGAATAAACTTTGAGATTTATTGCAAATTCAACTCAACAATAATTTTAATAACGCTTTTTGAAAAATTAATTTATTTGATCACTTTTAGTAGGTATAGTACTAGATTTTGGCCGCTTAAGAGGTATTGGCTTTTGTTATTATAAATGCGACAATTACGAATTATACTAATTACCAAATGAATGAAACCTTACTGTGGGAGCTCCGCTGTTGTATGTGGAGTCGACTACCGACCGACCCTTACAGGATGGTATTTTGCATGCTGGTTGTCATTTACAATGGTATTGGCAATGTTCAACTTTCGAAGAATGTTCAACAATAGTTATTTTCTGTGGGCTTCTGCTGTTTTTTGATATTTTTATATAATGCACTTTTCTTTATTTATGTTTAGTTACAAACCCATCATTTTGCTTTTGATTTAAAATCTACAAATGTTTCTACCATACCGAATCTAGTATGACGACCTGTTAAATGTACTTCCACAATTTATAGATCCGTTATCAAGTTGAAAAGCAGTGGAGATAATACGTAACCTTGTCTAACACCATTGTTGAAGTTGAATTCACCTCACATTCTATCTTCAATTAGTATTTTTGCTGTTGACCTCACCTATTCCTTTTTGTAGTTTGCCGATTTAATGCCTTCAAAGACTTTCTGGAAGTCGATTAATAGAATATTAAAGTATTTGTTGTACTTGTAGCATATCTCCATCTGATTTTTATTTAAATTTAATCTAATCTAATTAACTGAAAGGCAGCTCATCCTTCATTAGATCCCTGCTGCACATTGAAAACGTGCAAACCAAGTTTCCTTCAACTCGAGGAATGTGAATTGAAGAAGTCTTATAAAAACAAATAAACTCAAAACTTGTTTCACATTTATATAATTTAAATTAATAAGCTGAGTTTAAGGAATAGAAGATGCAACTAGCAATAAGAAATTCTGATGTCTTACATTAAGAAATTCGAATAGTTTTGCATGAAGTAAAGTTTTAATTAGTTAAGAAGATTTTTTCTTTTTAAAATTATAAACTTTTATGCTAAGTTAAAAGATAAATCTCTCGGAAATGACGTTAATATGTATGTATTGTCAATAAAAAGATCTTACTCAAGTATTTAATAATCAGTAAAATAATTTAATTTTTTTGCATCTATATCATATCCAAAAATGCAATTCAAATAAAAATATTTCCTCACAATATGAACTGAAACAAAAATATTTAAATTTTGTAAAAAAATAGAACATAATTAAACTGTGATTTATTTTTATAATACATATTGTTAAACAACTCTTTATTTGTAATACTGTAAATGAGAGTTTCACCCAAGCGAGAAGATTTTATATTGTAAATTTTATGATGAATGATGGTGAGAAAGATTAAATGAAGAAAAGAAAGAAAATGCAAGCAAGTTTTATTAATATCACTCAAGTTTGTCACTGCATATGTGATAAGTTTATAATATTAATTTTAAACAATTTTGAGGCAGTATATTTATGTTATTTATTTAATATTCTAAGGAATGAAATGGAAGGTTTCAATAAAATAAATTCTTTCTTTGTAAGAGTTGTTTCTTCTTATTTATTTTCAGCAAGCATTCTTAACGATATATATGCCGGCATCGCCAATTGTGCATCATTTATATAAAAATCTTCAAAAAGAAATATCCTTGTGATATTACCTATGAGTTAAAACATATTATATTGAAACTAAAAGATATCACTTTAAGGCGTGGCTAGTGCAAACTGAATTTACGATTTCCAAAAGTAATTTACCAAATAGTGGAAAAGTTTAAATTTTAGAAAAGTTATATGTGGAAATTGTGTATATGAATCTGTTGAAGACCTCCTTACTTAACAAAGCCAGTCCTTGCAGAAGTTATGATCATGGGTTTTAGATTAAGCTATTTTTTTAGAACTCTAGCCAGAAAAGAAAATTCCAACGCCATTTAGTTCATCGCTTTCTATCTAATTTCACCGCAACACAACTCGGACTTCCTGATTCAGGTAACCAGTTTATATTCGATGACACGAGAGAGGGCAAGGGGTTTTTCCAATGAACCAAGACAAGTAATTAAGAAGGAATCATAACGGAAAGGCGAAGGACTATGATGCAAAGTGCTATCAAGGATGTCAACAAATCCGCTGGACCGGACAATATACCCTCCTATCGTCTTATAGGCTAATTTTTGTGACCTTTGACCTTTAATATCTCAAGATGCGGACACGAGATTATATGAGACTTTTGACACATCATTTAGAATGCCAAAACAAAGGTTCAAATTTTCTGCTTATTACCTCTCATTGACCCGTTTTTTTTCTTATTGGACTGGACTATAAAGTCACTTTCTAGGAATAACAAGTTAAAAGTTCACAGCATAAATAAAAATATTCCGCCATTAATTAATATTATGTTCTCCTCCTTGAGATTCTTTATTACTGAAGAGCAATTCCCCAGTTTCTTCTCCTCTAACTCTAGTTTTAGTTTTTTAACTTCTAATGTTTCCATGTCAAAAAGATAAATGCGATAGCTGCTAAATTTCCGATAGGAATCATATTCAACCGATTCGAATTCGCATTGCATGATCGCTTTTTTCGATTTTCGCAGAACTTCATTTTCGTGTCGCATTTCATAATCAAGTCCCTGTCTTATTTCCAATAAAACATTCAGAATCTCTATATTTGTGTCAGTAGGTGGTGATGGAAATAATCCAAATCACCAAATAAGCATTCCATTGGTTGATATTTCTTAAGAGGTCCAAGTATCTTCTCCAGGCATTGGCCAGTGCTGTAATATATAAATCCTACAGTCGCATTCAACTCGAGTAAAAAAAACTCTCTGATTTGGAGCGGAAAACCACCTTGGCATGGTACAAGCCCTCAAAATAATCGATGACACGGTTTGCTCCGCCAACCACCATCGACCTCTGGAGCCACCGTAGGAATGTGACCCTGGCAAGGTTTTATCGCTACTAAACGCTTTCCTGTCTCCACTGCTTCTTATTCCTGCAACACCAGATTAGAGCACTCGGCTCATTCCCTGCACATGCAGCCGCCTTTTATGCACTTTCAAACTAGGAATTTGTTTCTAATAGTACAACTCGACTGTGGAACTAATTAGCTTTCCTAGTCAGTATTTTCGAACTCCTACAATATCCAAGAGTTCAAACTCATCGTCATTTCCTTTTACTCCCTCAAAATCCTCAACCTATTCTATCCTTCGTACTAAACTTACTACTAAACATTTCACTATGACGTGGCAAACGACCAGTCCGTTATGGTAGTACAAACGGTGATTCCCGAGCTTAAAACTGCCGCATAAAACAATAGGTGCTTTTCATTTTCATTGGAGTAAGTGCTCCGGAGTAGTTGGGCGCACATCGGCCTAGTTGCAGCTACCTCAGCCCATACTGTGGTGTAGCAGCATCTACTCCGATGTGCGCCCAACTACGCTGGCGTACGTACTCCAACGAAAATGAAACGCACCAAATATAACAAACTTGAAAGAACTAGCAAAATTAATAGATTACTGGAAGAAGAGACTTCAAGATGGTCGAATCCTACAAGGGCTGTAGCACAGCACCAATTGATAAATAAGTAGAAATTTAATTTCGAGTGACGTCGAACGTGACTATCATTACGTTTACATGATTTACTTGAGTTCTTGTCTTGAAATTTACTTGAAACTCAAGTTGCGTTTTCGGTTCACTTACTTGACTTCAAAATGTCTTGAAATTTTCTTGAGCTGACATTTGACATTTCCTCACGGTATACAGAAACTCAGTTTCTGTATACCGTGACATTTCCTATTATAACAGAAACTAGCTCCTTATTATAACATAAATAACTTTAAAAAGATTGTATCAAAAGTATACATTCACTACAGTTTTTACCTTCCTCTTGTTCCAAGAAAAAAAACCACATGCAAAATTCCAAGTATTCAAGTAGCGTTTACATGAGCTTTTTCAAGTCGATCAAACACATTTCTGTGATTTACTTGACTCAAGTATACTTGAAGTCAGGACGAGTTTACATGCATATTTTTTTACTTGAAAACTACTTCAAGTATACTTCAGGTAGGCATGTAAACGTATGTAGTATATCCTCAGGTATTTCACCCCTACAAAAACGGGAGATGTGCTTACAATTTTTTTCATTCAATTGCTTTAAAAAATCTTTGACATCAAACAAAATTCGTGTTCCAATTTCACTATTGCTGACAACCCTACAGCTTTACCCCTTGCAGATTCAGCGCGCAGCTGGAGACGGTCTTCAGTTTGGAAAAACAAAACAATCCCGACATTTAACACACGTTTAATTTTCTGTTGATTTTGTAGCTGGAGCTCGTGTATTTACATTGCACCGCCACGAATTGATATGGTGGTGTTCTTATATTTATAAGGTCCATTTCAGAGCACCGCAGGTTCATTCGCACTTTAAATCGCGGAGAAGTTTGTCTTTAATATTCCAGTGGTTTTTTGGAACATAAAATTTTCCGGTTTTTGTTATCGCTTTTTGTTTACATTAATTTGCAAAGTTTGTGAAACAAAATTCTGCTAAAAGAGTTATGCAAATTTCTCAAAAATAAAACCAAGCCGTGCCGTGTTGGTTTTTGTAACTTTTTTTCTGTTGTTTTTTCCTTGTTGACTGAACGATTTGAATGAAATTTCGTGAAACATGTTTTCAATAATTAGGAAAGTAGGCATACAGCAGCTTGCGAAGCCTTTAGTGGCAACAGAAAATATATCATGTGTTAAATTTATATCTACAAGTGAAAGCCCTCAAAATTCTGAGTATATGACAAGGGAAAAATTAGGGCCAGCTGACTTAAATCGGCAGCAAAAATTGAAGAAAACCATAAGGTTAGTAGCTATACTTAAAAGTTGTCTTAACTAGTCACTAAATTTCGCTTATTATACTTTATATTTTATATAAAAGTGTTCCATGACGGTGATCACGTACGCACTTTTCAATAAACACTTGTTTACGTTGAAAAGGGATGCAGTTAATAACAATAACAAGGCACTGCGCAAGAGCTTGCAAATATTGAATTATTTTATGTTTAAAAAACTGGTTTTAATTAATCGCAATAATATGTACCAGAAAATGCAAATGGAATCATGAACCCGGTGAAAACAACCGGTTTTAAAGACGTGATTTTGCGGTCAATACTCAAGTATGCATGAAGCCAGCATCAAATCAAATATGGCAAAAACATCTTCTTTATTTTGTTCAGTTAATCTACGTCTTATTTTGTTGCTTTTAAAAAAATTGTTTTCCGCTTGTATCATTAATGCGAAGTAAGATTTTGGAAAAAAAAACACTTTCCTCCTTACATTTTATCTTCAAAGAGTCAGACAACGAGTAGGTGCCTTGATATATAAAAATTTATATTTACCCAGTCAAGTTAATCAATAACAATTAGAAAATAATTATCAGAATAAAATGGTATAATTAGAAATAATAGAACAATCTTTAACTGTGCTATCAGAATTCTTCTAATAGGCAAGAATTATTCCTAGTTCCATTAAAAAAAATCCATCACTGACTGACTGTACGTACTTAAATATTAATATTAAAACTATAGAAAATTTCTTTAACATACTAAAACTTAAGAGCTTAGAAAGATAATACTGTTTAACATATTCTTTGTTTTGTATAATTAAAATTATTTAGAGCCATTTCACTACTAATTTTTTACGTAATATTGCAATCAATTTCTCAAAAAGTGTGTTATTTTGAATTTTAAAATCATTTCCGGTCTTTAACAAATGTTATCAACACAAGACGATAAAATTATTCCGCTGTGAAATATCATAAAATTATTATTAAATATGCAAGTATTTTAAAAAGGCAAAGCTCCATGCACTAACGTCGCAATACAATTGTGAATTTAATTAAATAATTTTCTCAAGCCCGTTGTTCATTGGCAGACGTACACGTTGTGGCGCCGGCTGAGCGAAAATATTGAACCAGTAAAAGAAAGTGTCACCAATGATCCAAAGATTTCGGTTCATCAATTGTGTATTTTATATTAATTTACACGAATTTCGATACATAATCTGGTTTATATTCTTAATTTTTCGTCACCTGAATAATGTCATCTAGTTGTGATGATATTCTCAATGTGGTTTTTAAAACATTTGCCTCGAGCGTGTACAAACATATAATCCACTTTGTTCAATAATGTGTTAAAAGTCGCCAACTTTACAGGTAATTCCGCAACGTTATTCTACACGTAATAAAGTTAGAAAGTAACCCTGAAAATCTTCGGTCAATAAGCCTGCTTCCGAACAATAGTAACGCTTCTGTAATATTGAATATTAGGTTTTTTAATGTAGAAAACACAAGATTAGGGACCACCCTTAATACTACAAGTCCATCATGTCATTCGGACCTTACGTTTGAACTCCAAGATGTTAGATGAGATGGGATATACCACTGACATGTCAATGGGATATACTGACTGTGGAAGATTGTTTCACAGCTGAGTTGCTTTATTTATAAACGTCATAATATTGGCTAAAAGGAAGACTGCAGGGTGTAGGAGTGAGCTTAGAGGGCTAATGTTTTATTGCCGGAAATTATTGGTAATACCGATAAAGTTTTGTCAGGATTGCTAAATTTTTGCGATGGCTAAATGAATCTATTGAGGGCCAAAAGCGATGAGTTTGATAGCGCGGTTTAGTCCCTTGCAGAGACACACTAAGGTGGTTTTTAAGTCGCCAGCCCAGATAAATGAGCTAGCGGAAGGAGGAACTTATATCTTACAGGTTCACACCGCCGCACACTGGGACAGACGACAAAAATAAAAAAAAGTGTTTACATTTTAACTGATTAAAACTAACTGGGATGCATTCTTAAATAACCACTCCATAATACTACAAATAAACAATGGCGAGATAATAACATAATTAGCTGGTAACACGCGATAAACTTCTCCCTTCTGCGCACGGAAATATCAACGGCTTATTACGCTTGTTCTGTGTTATTTTTTTGAAGAGTCGTGGCATTTTAGCATGGAGGTACGACAGGTATCTATTTACAAAAATTTGTTAATAAATTAAAATACTGATGTAGTATATAAGACGTTTTTCTAAGTATTAAATAAATGACTCCTACATACTGTAATTTCAAGCTATTAGTTCCATTTGAAATTAAAATTTTTTAGACACAATAAACATAAGTGATTTCAAAAAATCCATAACAAAGAAAAAATAAAATAGCACAGGACTTTTACAGCATGAATCTTGTAGACCAACCAAAAGAAGGTGGTTGTAGTAGCAATGATGGTAATACAACACAGCAGTAATAATACTGGTTCATTTTATAATATATGTTAATCGACATATTATACGACATATACAGGGTGTTTCAAACCACCCGTGCCACCAAATTTTCTCGGAAAGTTTCGAATGAAAAAAACAACACGTGTTCAATATTTTTTGTAAATCTATCTGACCATACAGAAATTGACGACCCGCCCCAACCCCCTTTTGGGGCGTGAGGTAACTCTAAAACTTCAAATGGCAATCCTGATTGTTTTTCACGGATTCTGATTCTCCGAAGAGAATTATGAAAATGAATGATTTTTGGGGATAATTTTGATTTTTGATGATTTTTGGGGGTCCAGGGGGCTTCGGATAAAAAAAAATTTCAGGTAAAGTTTCATATTTCTCTTCGGAGGATCAGAATCCGTGAAAAAATTGGGGTTGCCAGTTGAAATTTTAGAGTTACCCCTCGCCCCAAAAGGGGGTGGGGCAAGGGGTCAATCAATTTCTGTATTGTCAGATAGATTTTCAAAAAATATTGAACACGTGTTTTTTTGTTGTTTTTTTCAATCGAAACTTTTCGAGAGAATTAGGTGTTATTATTTTTGTCGTCGGGGGATTAAAATTGAAAAAAATTCTGCCGCTGCGTATGTCTATAATAATATTCTAGTTGTGCCACTTTCAACATTTTTCGAAGAAATCGAACGAGAATTTTTTTCAGAAGAGAATTTTTTTATTTGCTGTTGTTTTGTTTCATCGGAAGAGAATTTTTTACAGAAGAGAATTTCGTTTTGTGTTTGATTTTTTTGCTATTTTACGTTTTGTGTTTAAACAGGGCCCCACTAGTACGTTCTATTAGGGCTAAATTATCGTTAAATACTGGTAGCAGAAATTTTTGACCATTTGCACCCTCCCCAAGCCACCCCTAGCTGAAGTTGCCATTTCACACCCCAGCAAATTGTAAAAAGTTTCTGCCACTAGTATTTAACGGTTATTTGGCCCTAATAAAACCTACATACGCGCCCTCAAAAGTATATGATCTAACACGAGCTTGGTTTATACTGTCGAAGGGGTAAGGTTAATACAGAGTACCGTAAACCGCAAAGATATTGAGTGGGTTCTAGGGTTTTGAGAGCAGATCGTTATGCAGATTAGGAAAAGTGCAGAAAATAGAGATGTGTGGTTTAGATTCGGTGCTATCTAACTCCACCTTGATTGGACGGCTGGAAAGAAAACTCAGCCCAGTTCTTTAGAACTGACTCGATACCAATAGCTAGTTGTTTAGTTAACTAAGCAGGGTATTATAGCCTGTCAAAAACCTTAGACATATCTATGGTAAATAAACCAAACTCTCTCCAGGAAAGAAGGGGAGCTATCAAGACTTTATAGTGATGATTGAAGGCTGAAGATCAATTTGACCAACTTTGAATCGTCCTGATTTCGTGATATAGTAGATGAATTGGAAGAACAAATCGAATGTGAAATACGCTAGTGTTTCTTTGAAGTAGTAGTATTTAATCTTAATTGAAATGCTCGTGCTCTTTCTAAGGGAAGAAAGCTTGCGGATGTCAAACTAGACGGCATCGAACTGGAATCGAGATCAATGGAGGGAGCATTTCTGGTATCCTGCTATAACGCTAGTTAAAAATGTAAATCTTGAAACGTCTTTGTTTGTGGCTTATGTGAAGGACACAAATCGTCCAATGTTTTATATGCAAATGCGTTTATTATTGAAATTAAGACAACAACCTGCTATTTAAGTGACGAATGGCATCATAATGGAATGCAGCAATTTGTTTTCTGTCCGCTCGTCACTGTCTATTGTTACCTAGTGTTAAGAATGAAATTTGTAAAGTTCATGTTAGAATATAGGAAATTTACTGTTTGTTAATAAATAGTATTAATTTTAATTGTTTCTACATCCTCATCCCGAAAATGGTATCAGTTCTTTACTGATGCTTACTTGCGTTACTTTCACAGGTATCTCTTTATTACCGAAAACAGTTTTTGAAAAGAAAAACGGAGTAACTTTTTTGATAAGAAATAATTCTTCAAACTGTTTTGGTAATGCCATTATTCTAAAACCTCAACGTATTTTTCAAATAGAGCTTCGTCGTAATTTTCTAAAACCTCAACGTACTTTTCAAATAATAGAATTTCGTCGAAGTTTTCTTCGTAGGTTTTAATAATTTTATTGAAATAAACCTACCAATTGACCTAAATAGGACGATGAGTGATGTGCTGTGCTTGTAAATAAGAGGTCAAAGCCTTACTCGTCGATGTCAATTTAAATTCTAATTTTAGAACGTCAGTTCAGAGCAGTTTAGTGGCTCCAGCTCTAGCGGCCCGCGCGTGACAGATTGTTTTGAGGGTCGTACCCAGGAAACTCGAAGATGAACTCAATTTTATTAACATCGTTTTTTCAGAAGTTTGTTACCTCATTAATGTGTAGTTGATAAAAAAAAACCTGGTAAAGTTTAGTAATATTGTTATTTTTTCGAGTAATTGGTATCGTATCCGACATACCTTATAATGTACATACTCGAATTATAAATTCACTGTATATAAAACATGTTTCGTTTAAGAATCTAACCAACTTGAGTGATTAATTCATACATCGTCGACAGTTTCCCCAAAAATACAGTTAGATAAAGAAGCTTAATTGAAGAAAAATATAAGGTAAAGGTATACACATTTTTGCTATTTGTTAACAGCCAACAATTAATGTAGGAACTATAGCAGTATGATGTGCTTCTTCAATAAGATATTTCTTATACTAAAAGCCAAATAATTTTAAAACGTCACCAATTATCTTTTAAGTTAGTCACTGCGGATATAAATAGTCTTGGCAACTAATTTACCGGTAAAATACGAACGTTTTTGCAATAAAAAAAACTGTTCCAGGTGTTTACCGACCTCACTTTATATTGTGAATATATTAAAAAGTTTTTAAGTTTTTGTTTGTTTTTAGTTTCTTATGATTTGTTGTCATTAACTGGTTTCTGCATAGCGCATCGACACGAGCAGCTTCGTTTCTTGATGGGGAAATTGCGTTGTAGGTGACTCTGTATTTAGTAAACACCACCTTACAATTCCGTACTCGATAACAGTGACAAAAGTATGCGCCCCAGCCTTGTTTTTGTTTGCGCTGATTAAGTTATGTTGTCAATAAGCTCGGCAGAATGTTCACACTTTCTTATATAGCTAATATCACTTCAACCGCTTCAAATGTTATCGAGCATGATCTGAGCTCGTGTTCTTGTTTCTTCAGTGAAGTTGGTGGGGTTCTTTTATTAAAATTCCTATGAATTTTTTTTCTTTGTCTGCTATTTTAGAAATCTATTTTCATTTCAATTGGGATTTATTGGGAAAAATAGGCTATCACTACTTAATATTATTTACAATACAATCAGTTTTCAGTTAGCAAATTTAACAGATTATAAAAGTCGCCTTTATGGCCATGTTATCGGTGCCGCAACATATCGCGCGATTAAGTGGCTTGAACTCTGGAAAGTTTTTAAAAGTTTAGCGTCATGAATTTTGATTTGTTGTAATTAATTTTATCTCCTCTTTTTTTTGCTTGTTTTGACCAATTGAGATTGGTTGCTGGGGAGGTGATTGGAAGCGTGAATTTCACGTGCTGGTCTATCTTAATTGATGTAGACATTTAAAATATAAAGCTGCTAAAACCTGTATATTTTTTTAATAAGGAGTTTTTTTATTTTGAAATTATGTCATTAATAATGTTAAGTATTTGTTAACATTAATCCATATTGAGAAATGTAAAAAAATTGGGGTTTTGATGGGTAGGTAAGTAAAATCTTATTCCATTTCGTAGAAAGTAACTACTACTACTAAATAACAGTGGCGGTTCCTCTTTGGAAGCAAAGGAAGCACCAAATAGGCGACTTCATAAAAAATTAATTTAAATATATTAAGATTAATCAAAAACAAAATCTTAATATATTTCTTCATCTGGAAACACTAAGCAAGCAATGTACAGATTTTTTTATATAAAATGTACAATTCATACTACTGTATACAAAGAATAAAGCCTCGGCCACGACACGATACGAGCGGAGAGCGGTAGAGCGGCAATACTAAAGTGCCGCTCACCTCTAATCCGAGACATTAAATTTTTCTGGTGCCGCTCGCCGCTCTTCTCCAGCTTCTTTGGCACCGAAAATCAACGTGAAAAGTCCAACACATTCAATTCAATTGAACTCACACTCACGCAAAGGTTTGCGTTGATACAGGTCCCTGAGAAGCTGAACCGCTGAACTAAACGCAGCTTCTTCGGAGCCGAATACCGGGAGCGCGTTCAAAAACCTTACTATGGTTAACCATGGTTAACTATGGTAAACTTTTGTCGTTCAAAAACTCCGTGGTTAACTACAACATAACCACGAGCATAGCTTTTTGGCGTTCAAAAACTCTCGTGGTTAACCATGGTGTAGTTAAATTTTAACCCTGCTCGGGAGGATGGTTAGCGATAGTTAAGAAGAAGAAGAATAAAAACAACTCTCTGACAGTTGTTTTAATGTAAACACATGAACAAATGAAAGTGGGATTTGTGGGATTATTGCAAATAAATAATTAATGAAATAATTGACGCAATTAGCGGGGACTATTTTATGGAAAAATTTGTTTTTATTTTTTTATTTTTCTTTAACCTGAAGTTAACCACGGTGCGTTCAAAAACCTCCATGGTTAAACATAAACTTTCGTGGTTAAAGGCCGTATCAGAACCTCTGCAGCGCTGCAACGACAAGTGTTTCTATTGGCTGAGGCTGGTAAAATGACAAGCAAAGCAGCACCAGACCAGCGTGCTGCATTTTCATCTCAAATCCTAATTTTGCTGCATATATATGCAGCACTTTTGACACTTCGTAATGCGGCAAGTGATTTTAAACAAGGAGACGCGGGATTTTTTGTTTTAAATTATTTAAAAGGACATGGAGTAATAATTGGTAGAACTAGTGCAATTCTTAAATTTTTAATTTGAGGTTTAGCTATCAAATAACAAGTGCGCTGCACAGCGGAAAAGACTAGGATCTGATACCGACTGCAGCATGTTGCTCTGGTGCTGCTGCTGCACGCTGCATATTTTTAGGTTCTGATACGGCCTTAAGTGAAGTGATGCAGCATAACCACAGCTTACCTCGTGGTTTACCATAGTTGTTGTTGTTGTTGTTGTTTTTTAAGATTACTAGCATCTGAGTGCTAGTGTATCCCTTAAATGGGATCTCTGCAGGTCTTCGGCTAATAAAGCCACATTGACCTTTAACAATGGTTGATTTTGTTTTATTTTTGTAGCCTTCTACAGTTGTTTACTCTCTCTTTGGTTTGTCAATCCCTTACAAGATGGTTGATTTGCAGAGGGGATAGTCGTCAGTAGTATTTTGGAGCTATTAATTGGTACAGTCCTAGTACACGTCAATGGGCGCGTTTAGGCCGGAGTTATTTTAACTCGGGTAAATTAGCGCTGTTAACTTAGCATCGTTTCTAGCATGCCATTTGACTGTTCTCATTTTACAGCTAATAACAAGCAAAAATAATAACATTTCTCATTTCACAAATAATAAAAAGCTAAAAAATGAATAATAATGATAATATCTTCATACTGTATTGAAATATTTCTAAATTATTTGCTTACAACAAAAATTTACAAGCAAACGTCAATTCATTTTGGCTGTGCTATATTTTAGCTAAGCCAAAAAGCAGAAATAAGTTAGCTAACAGCGCTAAAAAAATTGCTGTTTATGCCGTTGTTAACTTGCCTAGCTCAGTTAAATTAACTTCGGCCTAAACGCGCCCATTGAATAAGTTATGACAGGATTCATATAATAATTAATTGTTTCTTTACTTAACACATAAAATACTAAGGATAAAAGCAGTCTCTATTTGACAAAAAATTTAGATAACAAGTAATACTTCATTTTAAATTAAAACTCTATAGGATGTCAAGTGATAATCAATCTTTAATTCAACTTTAAGGTAGAGTTGCTACCAATTGAGTACAATTTTGAGAATATTGAGAGAGGTCAAGGCATGGCCTCTTCGCCACTCAACCAGACCACTCCCACCGACCATGTACATGATTAAGAGTCCAGTGGTGACCACAGACTCTTAAAGGTCAGCTGATGCAGTGTACCTTTATTAAGACTAGTAGAATTTTTCCTGTTTAGCTTCAATTTACTTTAGTGGTTAGTATTTCTTTTTTTATTAGGTTTCTTTGAATAGGGGTGTATCCTAAGCTAGTTATCAGGAAGAAAAGGGGCGGGGGTAGTAACCAGAAAGTCAGGAACCCGCACGACGACTAAATGAATATTTTTGATTCCGAGAGGAAATTTGCCAGGTTTGTCACCCTATCCAAATTGAAGGGAGTAAGAAGTTCTGAGAGGCTGTTAGCATTCAGAATGTCGTCATGTTTTATTCTGATCGAAGAGTATTTAAGGCATTTCAGTAGAACATGTTTAGTGTTGCATGTGCTGCAGAGATCATTTGAAATGACCTTCCAAGAGGCTAACCTGGCATCATCATACGTATGTCCCGTGAGGATTCTATTTATCATCCTAAAAATTTTTGGTCTGAAGCTGATCTTAGAGAACCAGGGAGCCGCGGGGAGGTATGGAAAGATAGAAGCAAAGAATCTGCCTTTGGAAGTAGATCTTTCTTGGTACTCTCTGTTCCACTCATTTTTTAACTTGTTTCTGATATTTAGGACTAGGTCCTCAAAATTAAGGTCATGAAAAAATACATCACCAAGTGTGGTGGCACCTCCTGCCAAATGATCAGCTTTGATATTTTCCTTGATTCCACAGTGTGAAGGAGTCCATATAAGATGAACACTTTCATATGATTGTGCAATTTCTATAATAGAAGCAACCAAATGACTTCTCTTACAGTTTTTTAGGACTTTCAGACTGTTTAAGCTATCAGTGAGAATAATTATTTTTTTCACATTGTGACTGTGTGCTAAAGTTAGAGCCATTTTGATTGCATGTAATTCTGCTGAGAGTGTTGACATAGTCCAAAAAGATCTTAACATCAACTCCTCATTTGTGGACTTGAAAAAGATGCCTAGCCCTACAACATTATTAATGATGGAGGCATCTGTTGCTATAACCAGAGAGTCTAAGGAAAAGGTGGATCTCTTTTCTTTCATAAGTACTTGAATCACATCTTCAGAAACATTAGTCTTTCTGCCCAGGCCCTCAAGGAAGGTTATGTCAATAGTTAAGTTATTTGTATCAGGAATTATTATCGGATCAACATTTAGGAGACTGAAGATTTCAGCATATTTTAGCCAGACTTTCTCCATGGGTGTTGTCGGAGAACTTAAATTTAAGGAATTAATAAAATCAGTATCAACCGCAGAAAGCCTTGCAATATCTTTTGCCGTAATTAGTTCAGCACGCAGATTGGGAGGCATCTCATTTGCCAAGGCGTAAATCACGTGGTTGGGTGTCGATGGGGTTAAGCCCAGACATTTCCTTAGAAATTTGTTGCAGGTTGTCGTTATTTTCACTTCAAGACTCTTTGATTCATCGAAGGACAAAGCCCTCGCATATTCGATTTTTGATCTAATTAACGACCTATAGAGTAGCAAGCAACTGTTAGGAGATGCCCCAAGTTTTTTTCTACTCAGAATGTCAGTTACTCTCTGATTTTTATACATCGCATCAATTGCTTCTTTGTATTGTAATCTGCTCTTTAGATTTTTGGTGAACAGCCACCCAACAAATTTGATTTTGTTTACACTCGGAATACTTTCTCCTTCTAACATCAGAGAAAGAGGTCTCCTTTTGTTGAAGAACATAGCTTTGGTCTTCCGCAAATTGATACTGAAATTTCTCTCCTTGGCAATTTCTAGAAAGTTGTTCATGGCCAACTGAAGTTTTGCCTCAACTGCGGTGGTGTTTTCTCCTGCAGCTATCAAGCAAAAATCATCTGCAAATTGAAATAAATCCACTTCCCAAAAAGTAACATCATGAAGTCTGGCACTATATAGGTTGAAAAGAGTTGGACTAAGTGAACTTCCCTGAGGAATGCCTCCAGACACTTTGGTGGATACCCCATCCAAAACCAATCTTCTATTGTTGAAAAAGGTCATGATCCAGTTTATGTAAATTAATGGAATGCCATATTCGAGAAGGGTGATGTAAAGTTTTTTTAGATCCACACTGTCATAAGCATTATCCAGGTCAATAGTGATCATACCCACTACTTTAAATAAGTTTTTTTTGTTAGAGATTGACTGTTGGATAGTGCTCAGACAAGTGGTCGCCGATCTCCCCTTCCTATAGGCAAAAGAATTTTTAGGTAAAAGATTCTGGAATTCTACTTTATGATTGATTATTTTTTTAATGAACATATTTATAATTTTGATCGGAATGGCAATTAAAGAAATTGGTCTATAACTGGAAAGAAGGGTTGGATCTTTTCCTGGTTTAGGAATAGGGATGATATTTATATCAAGCCAGTTATAGGTTTACCATAGTAAGGTTTTTGAACCCGCTCCGGGATATGAGGAGAAGTCGAACATAGACAAATTTTCTCTACCCACCATATTCTCTTGTTTTCTTGGTTTCGTTTTCTGGTATTCTGCTCTGGTTTCGCCTGCTGTGGAGTTGCTCTGGAAAATTTCGCTTCGGAATTTGCATGGAGGCTATACAAGGAGAAAAAACTCCGTGTTGTCAATTTTCGTTTGATTATTGGTGGCGCTGTAGTCAAATGTACCCCGAAAAACATGGCCGATTATATTTATCCGGTTCATGGTAAAGTTCGTTTATTACTAATATATTTTACGTTTACCAGCTTCTAAATTCGATTTTATATCAATGCGATTATTCGTAATTAATCAATTTTTGATGTTTCCAATGAATTTTTATTAAATTCATGTGGGGTACATCGGACAAAGGTGACATCTGTGGCCAAAAATGAACTTCTAGTTTAGTTTCTTCTACCCATCCATTTCCTGTCATTTTCCCCATAAGAGTTTTGTCTCCTTGTATATTCTCCATGGGAATTTGTTTTGACTCTTAATATGAATTTTCGTTTGAGTCAATAAAAAAAGAGCGATGATGGGTGAACTTTCTCTTTATTCTAATGGGGGGCAGGAGGTGTGTATTGAAGAAGCTGAAAATTTGTAGCTTCCATTTGTTTTTTATGATTCTCTTTAATGATGATTTAAAGGGATAGAGAGAGATTATTTTTTTGAAATGTGTTATACAGTGGCGAACAAAAGTCAACGTACACCATATAAAATAGCGCAAATTCGTTTACTATAGCATAAAAAAATTGTGATATTACAAAATAAATAAGTACAATCCTCTGTAGAAAAACATTATATTGAAATTGCATAATGAAATTGTTTCTACAAAAAATAATAATAAAATTTTTTAAGTGTACGTAGACTTTTGTTATTTGTGAATTAGAAATAATTTATTATGGAATTTCAATAAAATGTTTTGATACGTATATTGTGATATCACAATTTTTTTCAATTTTTAAAAATAAAATAAAAATACGAATTTTCGCTATTTTGTATGGTGTACGTTGACTTCTGTTCGCCACTGTATGTATATCTTACTATATTATTTTTTATTATATTAAAATAAAAAGAATATAGATTGGTAGTACTTGATTGTTATTTTTCAGTTTTTCTAATTAAAGCCGCCGATACCTTTACTTTTATCGCTCGCGGGGTACATTAGCTTTGACGCCCTACGCATTGCTTCCCTTATCCTGAACCTTACGAACCGCCACTGCTAAATAAGGTATCCGTTATAATAGATAAGGATGAAATTTGGGTGCAGATACGCGAAAAGAGCAACTGGAATTAAAAATCAGCCGACTCGTGTGCGGAGGGCCTAAATCACACGGACGACAGAAAGTGGGCGATTCTAACGATTAACAAGTAATCGAATGGTGCTTTGGATCATCCAAAATAATTAAAAATCTTTTCGTCGTGCATTCTCAACAACAGTAAAATTGTTGGAATAGGCTTTCAGTTCTATTTCGTATAATAGGATGAACTTAATAAACTCGATTTATGCGACGGACGGCGCTTTATTTGACGTGCTCCCTCCTCGAAGTCCATAACTGCAGCCTTGCAGTCGTTCGTTCATTCTCATACGGACGACTGCGCTGCGACAAAATTGTCGTTGGAAAAGCTTCGATTTCTGCAACGAGATAACTACGTCGGAAAGTCGTCCGTATAAGTTAGGCCTTACTGCCTAATTTTTTTATGTGAAAGAACTAGAGCTCAGAGGTAATGTCCTATTGTAGTGTCGACGTTTCTATCATTTGAGTGCAATGTCCGACGCCAAGCCCTAATCGGAAAGATAGTCGAGAGAAGCTCCCTTCCAATACTACCATGAGTGACAGAACGCTGACTTCGGTGTTCAAACAGGTGATGGCTTCCTCGCTCATTATACTTAGAGATGATGACAGAAGAAAGAGCAGGGATTTTTTTGGAAAGAGGGAGGGCAGGAAAGAAAGAAAGCTATCTAGGTTGCAAAAATGGAAAGGCGAAGCACCATGCCACGGAGTGCATTCGAACCACGGCGCTCGGACGGTAATTGTCAAGTAGCATCTGAGTCTATAAAATGGCCACAGACTTCTGGCAAAATATCTGTGCTTATAAAACCAGAATTATTTTGTCCATTTTGACTTCTGGCCGAGTACAAATAAGTTATAAAATCGTTCCACGAGTTCTTTAAGTAACCTCTGAACTGTTTATTTCAAAGTAATTTACATTGTTACTGACTTCATTTTTACAAATTGAGTTTACATTTCTTTTAATTTTCCCTGTAGGTGAAATCTGTTTCTCATTTTAACTTCAATTTTAACTTGGGTGTGGATAAATAAAAATAATTACTCGTTTGCATAATTATGCAAACTAACAAAGTTCACCAGATTAAAAAGCAATGAACAAGCTCTTTTTTTCATTATCTTTCCCAAGCATAAAATGTATACCACGTGCAAGGTATATAAAAGTTCAAAAGTATCTGTAAGTAAATTAATATCATATAAAAAAGCATAACTATCAAAAAAGCTATAAAGATAACAATGTTATGGCAATAAATATTACGTGAAACAATACTAGCTATATGTAATAATTCTTCCTGCGCACTTGATTTATCGGACAAATATATTAAAGTGTATGTGCTCGAACAAAAAATTATATATTATTTACATATATTAATCTTATCATTATAACCTTCGTTCATAATTATTTTCCTTGCGATAAAAGTGACGCACAAAATTGCAATACTATAACCAATTTTAGAATAATTTTACAATTTCGTTCTCAATTTGTACTTTCGCTGTGTTATCAGCAATTTCTTAAAATAAATTAAATCATAGAAGTTTATTTACAGCAATAAAATGTTTTAATTTGTTAAATATTATGAAGTTTTATTTTGTGTATAGTAAAGATAAACAAAAATTACCTGGAAACTTTTGTTGATACAAATGAAATCGCAGAAGTATAAAATCGTATGGGACATGTTCAGGGTTTTTAATGATAAAATTAAATTATACAAAAATATATTGTATATGCTACATTTGCTTCAGTTTTTAATTATTTTTTTTACTTGTATCATTTTAATTTTAAACAAAAAAAGTATTTGTCTATTCCACATTGTACGAATTTGCAGAATCATTACCTTGAATAGCATTTGAGAAATAAAAGTATAGCAAGTATAGAAAAATAAATGAACATCAAAAATCCAGCGGGTAAATTTTGCAAACCTTTGACCCCATGAGCATTGTGTAATCTGTTATAAGAGTCCATTCGTATTTTTTTTCTCCTAAATTTTTAAACAGAAAATGTTATATTAATTATTTTGTGGTTTATATATTCAGTGATAATGAGATCATAATCAAATAATTTTGTAAATTGCTCTTCTTTCAGAATGGAGACTTACATCCTTAATAATGTTCGGGTTTTCGCTTACGGCAATAGAAATTAAATTAACCGCCCAAACAATAGATTTATTTGTCTTACTATAGAATTCAATGTACATAAGCTAAAGAATTATCAGGGAATTCAAAAATAAATGAGAATCTCTCCGTAAACGTAAGAGGACATTGGGCGCGTTTAGGCCCGAGTTATTTTAACTCTGTTAAATTAACGCTGTTAACTTAGCACCGTTTCTAGCATGCCATTTGACAATTGTCATTTTACTGCTAATAACAGGCAAAAAAAATAACATTTCCCATTTTACAAATAATAAAAATCTAAAAAATGAATAATAATAATGAAATCTTCATTCTGTATTGAAATATTTCTAAATTATTTGCTTACAACAAAAAATTACAAGCAAACCTCAATTCATTTTGGCTGTGCTAAATTTTAGCTAAGCCAAAAAGCAGAAATAAGTTAGCTAACAGCGCTAAAAAAGTCGCTGTTTATGACGTTGTTAACTTGCCTAGCTCAGTTAAATTAACTTCGGCCTAAACGCGCCCATTGACGATCATGGCCGCTAAATGACGCATGGTTAACTTTCCACCGAATAAGTTCAAGACCCTATGTGCTCTGCGACAGATTAAAGTCTCGACCAAAAAGAATAATCAACATTTAAAAATTGGAAATCGTTCTATAAAATGAGTAGTAATTGGCGCACTTCAACAACGCAAAACTTGTCCACATTTCTGTTCATAGTCGGTTAATGAGTAATTAATTGTTCAAGATGAATATGCTAAATGCAATATGCTAAATGCAATATTCGCACTAGAAGCGAATGGCAGAAGATCTTCGTTATTTATTCATCTTCAGTCGTAGTAGTTTATCCACATGACACCCGGACCTTTCAATAACTTATCTTCGGATCGAATATATCAATCAATTATCCAAATTTCTGATAGATACCTTTTAGACCACAGTGATTCCAGAGTACTTTAAATGTAGTGTTTTGATTTATTGTATTGGAAAATCTCATTTGAGTTGTTATTGGTCTATTGCTCATTTTTTTTTGCAAATTATTGACCTAGGTGGTCTCTTTTTTATTGGCACATCTGCGTGCACAACCTAATCTATGACGCATGCCTTTTGCTCGGCCATCAAGCCTTTGAGCATACTGACAAAATTTTATAGCTACTAATATATCGACTGTTCCATCGAAATAAACTTTCTCTTGCCTCCACGACAATCTTATACCCGCAACACCAGATTAAGTCGCTCGGATCGTTCTCTACAAAGAGATTCCCGAGACATAAAAAAATAAAGTATACATAGAATTGGACCTAAGACGTTTTATAATACTCCGACTCTACTAGGGGATGGTTTGCTAAGACTAACTTTGCGAAATACGAAATATACATTTCTGTAAATAACTGGAGAAAACTTTGGGTAACTTTTAGAAGTTTTCATAGTTTTAAGTTTTTAGTGCCAACTCGATAATGATAAACACATTATCAAGAATTATATATTGGATGAATGAAGTATTCCAAAAATAATTGTTATGTCAGGAAGTATAGACTTCTAACATTTAGCCTTCAAATAACACAGCCTTTATTTCTAGATAATTTAAAAGTGAAGTTTGGAAATTTTTCAAGTGTCGCTCTTTATCTCTGTGAGAATATCAGCCTTGATTGCAATTTTACTTCACCAAAATCTGAAATTAATTATATCACCAGCCTATTTTTTGAAACTGTAGATAAGTTATAGCATGTTTTATTATTTTTAATTGCGCATTGTTTGTGAAACTTGATTGGTGTATTGGTGTGTTAATTTAGATTTTCTAGTAATTCTGGGTACAAAAATCTTATTTATCGTTACTGCTATGTTAAATAAAATGCAGTGACAAGTATCATATTTGTGTAAAGTCTGAAAATATTTTGCCAATTAAATAGTTCACTACTCCGTTCCTTAACCGGCTCGAATCGGGCGGGTATTTTCGATCGTTCCTGCATGGTAGTTTGTGGATAGATTTAATTGTAAAGATTTTGGTATTTTTTATTTGAAAGACTAGATACAGCTCAGAGGTAAACTCCGTTGTACTTTCGACTATTCCATTTAGAGAGCAATGTCGAACAGCAAGAGCTTCATTTAAAAATATAGTAAAAAGAAGAATGAACGAACTACCAATATCAACATGCGGTTTTACTCCATCTGCTCTCATCTAATACTACCGTCACATAGCTCTGATTTTGTCTATCAAACAGGGGATGGCTTCCTCGCTTGTTGTACTTGCAGGTGATGGCAGCATATAGGATATGGAATTGCTATAAAGAGGGAAGGCAAGAAAGAAGGGATATTATGTAGGTCGACGAAGGGGAAAGAGAAGGGCCTGGTGGAATCGAATCACGGACCCTTCGGATGGTAGTCGTGTACTAAAGTAAGCTACCGAGGACCTAATGTTGTTCTTGGCATCTTTTTTGAGTGTAAGCAAACGCATATCTTGAGAACCATAGGGAGTGTATTCCGCATACCTGTGCTTGTTTGACCTCGCGCCTAACTTCAATAAATTAATTTGGCGTGCTTTGAAATTTTCGAACGCTTTAATTAACCAATTACTAAACTCTTGAAATACTGCATTCTTTTCTTTTTGGGTTGCTCTCAATACTCATGCTTGCATTCCGATTTAAAAAATAAATGCTGATGTCAAAAGTACATCAAATGCGAATCATTTCTAAATTGAAATTAAGCGATATTAACCTTTATACAATGTCTTACTTATCCTTTCAGAACTCTTACAACTCTAAATCATACGCTTCCTCTAGCTTCTAGGATAACAGTTTCAAAAGATGAAAGCCGCGAATTTATGGCTATATTTCCAGGTGCAGAACAAATTTACCATTTATTTTATCATAATTTGTAATTTGCTATATTTAATTAATTAACAGATCTAGTCAGAGACTTAACTGAAAAAACCGGAAAGTACGACTCTAAAATCGCTCCGAAAATTTTCGCAAAGGTAATTGATTGCACTTAATTGATGATAAACAACAATCTGACTCCATTATTATTTTGTAGGCCTTACAATACAACGTTCCAAGGGGAAAGAAAAATCGTGGACTTGTTACCGTTTTAACTTATAAACAACTTGTTGACAGAGATCAATTAACTCCAGAAAATCTCAGATTGGCGCAGTACATGGGATGGTGCGTGGAAATGGTATGTAAACACTTATTAAATCTATTTATGGATTATCCCCCATTAGATACAAATGCGATCTTGAATGTTGATTATGTTCTACTAAGTATTATTTCCGCATTATCACTTTAAAGATAACATCTTATCTGTGTTTACAGAAGCCTCGAAAGATATTTTTTAGCTTCTTGTTTACGGAACACACTATATTTTATTACAGCGACTTTAATATTGACGTAAATACACAGCACAAATGTCAACATTAATTGTGTTAAATCTATAACAAAAGGATGATAACAATTGTAATAATGTACATTTTTAGGAGGCAGTAATTGTGAAGAAAGTTTTGAAAATATTTACTCTTAGCTTTTGTGGGCTGTTACTGTATGATGAAGCATCAAATTGAGTGTGAACTATGCGATCGTTGTTAAAGATATAAAAATATCACGAGAGCAAATAATGTTATGAAATGCAAATATTTTGATTTATCTTGTTGCTCAAAAGCGGGTTTCTTTTGCCGCATGATTGCTTACAGTTGAACTAAAAAAAAATTTAGGTTTATATCTACACAATTTTGAACTTGATGGGTACATTAAAAACTCGAAATCAATATTTTATCTGTTCTGTTTATCAAAAAACATTTTCAACGGATAGCATTAGGCTGCATTATTGGATATTCTAAAGGAAGGTTAACTATTTTTATATGCCGCTAATTAGGTGTGGTTTAGTTTTGTCAGTTTATGTGAAGGATTTTGTATACGGTATTACAATATTCGATTAATCAGGGAATAAAAAGGACTATTTATCTTTTAGCATATGAATTTAAAGGATGAAGTCTGATCGAAATTGTGCTATTGCAATGTCAGATATAAAATTTTTTGTAGGGTTTTTATAAAGATATGAGTTTGTAAAATTTTGCACAATTCATGAAGAGTAAACAATTGTATTTCATGGATGGATAATTGGACTCATATACTGGATATGAGACAAACCAAGAACCTTCTTACAGGACATGCTCCACCTGAAGATTATGGGTAACATTGATAGGATGTAGATACTGTCATTCTTTAAGAAGCGCAATAAATCCTAATAAACACTTATTAGAGGATACTTCCAAAATAATATTGTCTATTCTTCTTTAACAGCTCAACCGGGATCCGGTCCTGGCCTCTCGCAACTGTTCTCTCCACCGGTCCCGATTCTGAGCAGATGTTATCCAGTTTGGCATCCCTAAGCTCTGAGCGTCCTGGTCTACGCCATGCTTCCAGCGGAGGTTGGGTCTCCCTCGCTGTCGCACCCCATAAGTCTTACCGCAGAGAACTTTCCGAGCAGGCTCATCTTCACTCATACGAGCTAGGTGTCCTGCCCACCGGAGTCGACCGAGCTTTATTTTCTTCATAACATCTATGTCGCGATAGCGCTCGCAGATCTCGTCATTGTAGAGTCTCCGGAATCGTCCTTCCTCACATAAGTGGTCAACAATCCTCCGAAGTATTTTCCTCTCGAACACTGCCAAGAGGTTAGAGTGCTTTTTGCTTAGCACCCACGTTTCGGATGCATATGTGAGAACCGGTAAGACAATCGTCTTATATAGTAAAAGTTTAGACGTTATGGTTAGATGCTTGGATTTGAAGAGCCCTGACAGACTATAGTAGGCTTTGTTGGCTTTTAGCAGTCGTGCGCGTATTTCTGGTTCCATGCTATTGTCGGCTGCTGCTATTGACGCATGGTAGGTAAATGATTTTACCACATCAAACTCGTGTTCATCTACCTTGATTGTGGGTCCAATGTTAAGTGTACTTGCAGACGAGGCTACCACGTACTTTATTTTGCTTTCCTTGATGTGCAGTGCCACATTTCTTGCCGCCCGCTCAATCTGGGTGAAAGCTTCTTGTACAGCTGTCGTTGTTCTTCCAATGATGTCAATGTCATCTGCATAAGCCAGTAATTGGGGGACTTTTGGAGGATTGTGCCCCTTGATATGTCACGCCCGAATCTCGGAACGCCAAGTTGAAAAGGAGGCTGGCCAGACCGTCCCCTTGTCGGAGTCCATTATAGATGTTGATTGGTCTGGACAGTGTTCCGGATACCTTTACTTGGCTTGCTACATTGCTCACGGTCAACCTACATAGTCTTGTCAGCTTGTTGGGGATGCCGAATTCTCTTATGGCCTTGTAGAGTTCTACTCTGGCTATGCCATCATAGGCGGCTTTAAGGGGTAACACCTCTGTAGGATTTTGAAAAAATGGAATTTTTTTTTGGCTTGATATACTTCAGGATCACAAAAACAATGTGCAGTTGGTCCTATAACAGAAAAATAATTTTGTAGGATTTAATTTTCGATTTTCCCCCGGCGCCTCGGAGCACGCGTTGGTCCGACTTATTGCTTGTATATTGCTTTTACCTGTCGAAATAATAAGTGCTGCTATAGCAAAAAGATTATTTGGGTTCCCCAGGTGTCCATCAGGGTGCGCTACACAATAATAAACGTGTTTTACATTACATCGCACAGTGAAGGAAAAATACAATTTTCAAAGATTTGAGTATTTTCAAAACTTTAAGCGCGATTATCTGGAAACCATGTTTTTCGAACTGGGTGAAAGGATTACTCGGAGACTATTGCATGGTGTTGAGAATTTAATACTGTGTTTGTTGAGAATTTAATATCTACTGTGTTGTTGCATTTATTATTCTTGTTCTGTGTAGGCAATGATTTATGTTCATATTTTTGTTTTTTGAAAATCAATTTAATTCAAATAAATCTGTCACGTTGTGCATCGATATTTTGGTTTTTCCTCAAACTTTAAGAATTTCATAACACATGGATCGGTTTGAAATTTTGACATTAACTTCACAATTGCATTCTTTACAAAAGTACGTAGCCGTTTTTTGATTCCTTGTAAAAAAAATTTTATAAACAATTTACTGCTCATTTTTTCCGAAAATCACTTTTTTTCATAAGTGCGCCATTTTTACAAAAATCAGTTTAAAAAAAATCCTACGTACTTTTATGGGCAAGGTCAAATAGATTAGGAAACTATTTGGATTTTGTTCCAGGTCTTCAACTTTCGAAGAAATCCGTCCACCCGTGGAGGCCCTTAACAAAAAGGCGATTTCGAAAAACGACTGTGGCGCCACCATTTTGTAACAAAAAGTCAATAAAAAAAAATTTTTTTTACACTTGAATACATGTTTGATCAATCGCCTGAAAAGAATTTCGATCCCTTTTTCCATACTTTTAAATTAATTCCCAAAATTTGGCCTTGTTGTTGATTTGCCTGGGCTGAAGCCACACTGGTATTGGCCTATGATGTTTCTAGCGTATGGGGCCATCCTGTTTTGTAGGATAGCGGAGAATATCTTATACGAGGTACTCAACAACGTTATACCATGATAATTGCTGCACGTTGTGATATCTCCTTTTTTATGTACCGGGCAGAGGATGCCTTTTTTCCAGTTTTCAGCGTTGTAATCATAGAAATATAAACTAAACACGGAATGGCTGTAAGCCAGATTAAGCGTACCATAATTCCTGATGTGTTTGATTTCACTGGGTTAGTAGTGGTAAGGCAGTGCAGGCCAAAATATGCAGAAATAATAAGAGGGACGTTTTAAAAGCGGAGCGATTAAAATTCCTGGCATAAAATCTATGCCCCCGGATATTGACTTGGCACGCCACCATTCACTCAAGAAGCTACCCCAGACAGTTCGGCAATTTGTGTCCCTTGTACACATTATTGCTGTCCTTTTAAACAAGCTACCTTGAGTGCGGTCGCTCACGTACAGGGTTTTTACACGACACAGCCATTCCATGTTAGTTTATATTTCTATGGTTGTAATGCACTCTCGGACCACCATACCAACAAGATAGGGATCCGAGTCGAAGTTGGCACCTCGGTACGTTCGAACCGTCATCAGACTCGAAAGGTGGCGGCGGTCTATCAACACATGATCTATTTGGTTGCGAGGCTCCGTCAGGAGATATCCAGGTGGCTTTATGAATATATTTACGCGCCTATTACTGAAGTATAATAAGTAAATACAATGTCATTGTAGCAAACAAAACCTGCTTACTGGTATTAAAAGGCCTTTCTTCAAATTTACAAAAGGTTCTTTTTAAATAAAACGCCATCAACTTATGATGAACATACTTTTTGTGCAACTTAATCAATACTTTTTGCATCAAGTTATAAAAATTATGATTTGGTAGAGAACTTTTTCTTAACATATAAAGCATATGGAAAAATTTTGTACTCCTACAGTATTTACAACATCTACTATCATTTTTTTTACAGTTACAAGCCACATTTTTAATTGACGATGATATAATGGATGGAAGCTCAACAAGACGTGGGCAACCATGCTGGTACAAGTTAGATGATGTTCGATTATCAGCTATTAATGATAGCTTAATGATAGAAAATGGTATTTATCACATTCTTAGAAAATATTTCGGTGATAAAGAATACTATGTTAAAGTTTTTGAATTATTCCATGAGGTACGTTTGATTACATTTAAAAAAATAAACAATAATGTTAACATGATTTATAATTTCGATGCAGATTTTCTTCATTACCTCAGTTGGACAATCTTTAGATCGTCATACTGCCAATAAAGATCCTTCAACTTTTACTATGGAAAAATACAAAGCAATTGTTTCTAATAAGACTGCCTATTATACATTCTATTTGCCTGTTGCTTTGGCAATGCATATGGCTGGGTATGTTAAATAAATTGTTTTAGGAATTTATAGTTTTAATTTGCATATTTCAATAGATTCACAGATCCGGAAGCATTCCGACAAGCTAAAACCATTCTACTCGAAATGGGACATTTTTTCCAAGTTCAAGACGATTTTATTGATTGCTTTGGAGATCCAGAATTAACAGGAAAAGGTGGAACCGATATTCAAGACAATAAATGCTCTTGGTTAGCAGTTGTATGCATGCAAAGAGCATCAGATGAACAAAAGCAAATCATGCGCGAGTGTTATGGACAAAAAGGTATATATTGCAAGTCTTCTCTTTTAATAATTTATTAATGATTTGTCTTTTAATGCATTTCCAGATCCTGCAAAAGTTGAACGTGTAAAGAATTTATATAAAGAACTAGGCTTACCAAATACTTATGCTATTTATGAGGAGGATACATACAATATGATAAAAACACATATCCAACAAACATCTCGAGGTGTTCCACATGAAATATTCTATAAAATTTTGGATAGAATTTATCAAAGAGTCTCATAAGTTATTTGCTGCAAGTGATAATCATGTCGTTTTTTTAAGAATGCAATAATCCATTAGGTCTAATATGCTGTAGAATTGTAAGTGTTGTGATTGTGAATCATAAACATAAGTGTGGATTAATATTATTAGAATTTTTTTTTGTTATAATTGTTTACGGCACATTAATTCAATTTCATGTGAGAATGTTTTCTTTGATATTACGTTTAATTATTTCAAGTTATAACGAGTACATTTTTATATAGATTTTCAAATAATATTGTTATTAGCTTTATTATTATATAATATAATGGTACACTTTTTGTACGTATTAACAAAATTTGCAGAAAAAAATTTATGTGTTTTCCTTATTGAAGTGTTTTGAATACGAATTTTGACGGTTGAAAATGTCTCTAATTTTCGCCGTAACTTCATAAATCTTAAAGTTATCACCGGTAGACAGTATAGCAAGCTTTCGAAAATAGGAGAGTAGAGACGAGTGAAAAATTCCAATGTGGTTTACA
The DNA here is from genome assembly GCA_963855945.1 of Thereva nobilitata. Lineage (NCBI taxonomy): Eukaryota > Metazoa > Arthropoda > Insecta > Diptera > Therevidae > Thereva > Thereva nobilitata. Next base: position 39,519,543 of record OY979694.1, on the reverse strand, counting down.
TATATGAGCAGATCATCACAATATTATTGAGACTAATACTGCTTGACCTCGATGATCGAATAAGAGCAGGACCATGCCTTGTTTTACAATCGATATTCTTTTGCACTCATTTAAGCAAATCCTGTGTCGTTGTGTCCGGACCAAAATTTCTCAAGATTTTGATCGCTATATGCTGTAAAACGCTCCTCTTACTTTCACGTGCAGGAATATTTCTCCATCACCTAATAGGTTATTAGGTGTGTTGGATGAAAACGAAGCAAAGGGGGTTGGGTTCTTTGCCTTGCAATTCTGCGTAGTATAGTTTAATGTACGGTTATCAAGTCAACCATGGGACCTAAGTAGTCGAGGGCTTTAGATGCCCGGCTACTATTCCAGAGGTTCGTGGTTCGACTCCACGCAGCCGCATGACCTTCGTCTTTGCACTTTTCCCCATCTGCTGAAAGTGGAGTCGTGTGGGGTGACGTCCTTTGACTTAAAGAAAGTAAGGATTACGAATTACGACTTTCAGCACTGGAGGCAGAGAGTTGTTGCGGCCTCTGCTAATAGGGTTCTCCTCCACCTTGTTCTGGGTCGTTCAACTCGACAGGTTCTTTACAGTTTCAATTTGATTGTGACAAGTTTTTCGTAATTTGGCAGCACGCAATTTGTTTCAATCCATTTGACAGTGTTTCAATTTCTTTGATAGCATGTAAATTTATATATAAAACTCGTTTCACTTTCATGCTACCAAATGGAATTTGAAACGGGTTTAAAAGTATAGTCGAAACTAGGGAATATAGTAGAGGCCTCGATTCCCAGATCCGGCGAATCGGAAGTGAGTGCGGATTTGACACTTTGCGATTGTCAAATTCGCAGTCTCGAATTCAAAACCGCAACCGCGGATTGAATGCGGGTTTAATTACCGAAAAAATTCAGAGTGAACAGTCACGCGATTATGAAATACGCGATATCGGATTTGCTTAGGCAAATTTGACGTTTAAAATCCGCGGAAAAATTGTTGTGGATCACAAATCCGAAGTTGCGGCGGGAGTGTCCGATCCGCCGGATCTGGGAATCGATTACTCGATATATAAAAAACTATATGTAATAAAAAAAACAGTTTAATAGATATTAGATAGAGCGTAAAGTAAAAGTAAAAATAAAAATGTTAATTAAAAAGTAATTCAGACGTATCTAATTAGTCAATGTTAATTTTATTTTTGTAATATAGTCAGCCCTACCGGGAACTCCGCATGGAATCGAATTTCAACGGAGAAAAAATTCCACCGAATTAGTAATTCATCGGGAATTCCGCTGGAATATATAAAATATATTTTCTCATGTGTTAACCCGCTTTCGGTTTTCGAAATTAGCTGTTGTATGTCCAAATTGCAATTTGTATGCTTCAGAAAGAATACTATTTTTCATTTTTAAGAAATAGATGCCGATGTGAAAAGAATGGAATCGAAACAGAATCGAGTTAAAGCGGAGTTACCGATAGGGCTCTCTCTAAAGTTGGTGCGATGATGATTGAAAGACGGTTTTTTTGGTGAAACTAAAAATGTCGACAAAGGCTTACTCAAAGTGTCGTCTTCTTCTTCTAGATATTCACTTTCAGCTTGTTGAATTACTTCATATTCATCTTCAACAGTTGATTCAAAATCCCATTACGGTTCGACAAATAATTTTTTATATTATTACATATTTCGTTTTGCAATTATTTTGACATTATTCTTAGTTGAATATGAAAGAAAGTCATTTGATTTTGATCTTGTATATTTACCAGTATGAAGAAATATTTTTAATAAAACTAGAGTGGTATTCCAGCGCTGTTTAATTTTAATTAGTAGTTCGGTTAACATTCTGTTAGCCAAAGGTGTACATTGGTTTTTAGTTTATTGATAACATATATCAACGTTCCTTCATCAATTAACAAATGCCTCTTCCAAAGGTTTTAGTATTTTTGCAAATTCCTTAAGAGACGAAATATGGTCATCAAATAGAACCATTGCACCTAAGTCATCCAAAGCTAGCTGGTAGTGGAACTTAACACAACGGTAAGCATTTTGCTACTTAAACTCAAAATGTGTTGCTAATTTTTTTTATTTTAACATAAAATATGTGAATAATGTTGTTAATGTACCTGCCCGAGTATTCTGCAAAAACCCCCGGTATCGATTTACTCGAAATTTGCTTATTACTCGAAATACGCAGGAACCCGATACCCGGGATTGTATTCCCTAGTCGTAGCAAAAAGTTTGTAACGACTTAACGTGCTTCCACCCCTGTTTGGCTAGATTTACGTTTTCACGACGCTAGGTGTGACCAATTCAATTACATTCCCTTCGCCTGATTTCGTCGTCGATCCTTTCTTGGCCGGCACGGCGCGATAGTACTTAATTTGTAGTTCTATCTTGCCAGCGGATTTTTAGGATACGACGTAGGCATCTGTTAATGAAAACTTGAAGGTGCCTTGTGATGAATTGGATGACTCCATGTTTCGCAACCGTAGAAACGAATTGCCTTAACGTTGGAGTTGAACAGCCGTAATTTGGTGTTAGTTGAGATCTCGTTCGATCTCCATATTCGAAACATGCATTCCCATCCATTATGCTCTTAGAAATTAGCTATTTTCTATCTTTATTGCATATTCTAGCGCTATTTTATGTATCCAAATAAAAATCTTCTGCAATCCAAGTCCTCCTATTATGCTCTTTTTTGCTTAAAATATATCATGTTATTTTTCAATTGATGTAAAAGTAATCAAACGATTACTTCATGATAAACGGAACTAACGAGCATTGCCACCTTAAAAACTGTATAACAGATTCAGCCATTCAGGCAGGCAGGCATTCTTATTTATTCAGCACTCAGCTGATTTCTGTCATTGCTCAACAGAACGTTGAAGTCGAAGTGCTCCAAATTTTGGACTGAATGGCCAAAATAATCTCTCCGCTGAGAGGGGCCTTTTTAAAATAAATATTTAATACGCAGACTTCCAATCCATTTTGAAATGCAGATGGTACATTCCATTCCACCTTTATCATTCTGCTGTTAACAGACATCAAGCTGAGAGTGTTTTATTTATAAACCAACTTGAAGAAGAGTGCTCAGTCGCTGTTGAAATCTCGGAATCGTTTGTTGCTTCAGTGATTTTTATAGCGGATTTTTCGTGTTTTCACCTTTCCTATTTATATTAGTTGAGGGAATTGTGATAAAAACTTATTCAAATTTGTTAATAATAAAAGAAAATAGTGCTTTGTGGTCGCTTTCTCGATAACTTGACTGAGTTTTTAGCGTGCGAAACAAAGCTTTGCGGAACAATGTTTTCGGCAGTTAGGAATGTGGGTATACAAGCGATCATTAAACGCTTAGTAGCAACCGAAAATTTATCCAATGTGAAATTTATTTCAACAAGTGATGGCGCACAGAATTCTGAAAATATGTCAAAAAGAGGAAATCTGCGTTCAGGCGAAATAAACCGGCTACACAAATCCGATAAAGTTATAAGGTTAGTATCGATATACATAATATGAAAATCTCTTACAATAAGAGCTTAGATTTGTCTTCATGGTTCACATCATCTCCTGTCTTCAGTCACGTACGCACTTCTTAAGATGGTATCAAGTAACCTCCTTTCCTTTTGTCGACACTAGTGCGGTAAAGTCAGTGCCAAAGTATTTGTCGGCATGAAAGATAGGGCAGCTAAAGCGCGTTAAAAGTATGGCTCTAAATTATTCATAATATTAAACAGGTTATCATTAAAAACAAATACAAAATACTTTAGAAAATGCAAATAAAAACTTGAGCATGATGCATCTTACAACTGGTTCTACAGATGAGGGCTTTCGATCGTTATTAAGATACATGTGGCTTTAAAATTAGTTTTCCAGTCTTATAAACCCTTTGCATTCCGAGTTTATGTATTCTTTTTGTTGCATCTTATTTGTTTGCTGGTATTTCTCCGTTGAAACCTGATATTACCAATGATAAGATTTTATTGTTGTTATTGTAAACTTCTATTTATATTTCATACATATAGATAATATTGTCCATATAAATGCTTAATTAATCAGCACAAAACGATTTGTGGAATATAATATCTAATGAAAATATATTGTTGAGAAGAAGAGTTAATCAAAATAACGCCCAAATAATGCAAAAACCTAAATGTTGAAAGATAAGTATGATTTGTTGTGACTGGTGGTTTGAAACTGGTGCAATCGTGCTAGTTTTTTAACATGCCAATTATATTTTCCAGAAGTTACTCAGCGGCTAAAATAATAAACCTTGAACTTAATTATATAATAAAATGTACATTTACCTGCCGGCTTAACTAATGTTGTTGTGAAGGCCCGTCTACACCAGCGCAAGCTTTACTAGGCAAACTAGTTTTTTTATTAGAATGGGGCTCGTTAGTCTCATCTATTTCACTACATCCCTTACTAGGATTAAGCATGGGTTGTACTTTATTACATTTTTATTCATTCCACATTACTAGCTGACACAGCTAGTGCACAAATTTTGCTTTTGTAGCTATCAGAATGAACTTAGAAAATTTACCTATATTCGTAGGTTATTGTATGTAAAAATAAAGAAAACTTTTGTTATGAATTTTGATAATTCTGATTTCCAAAAAAAGAATAATAAAATAGTGTAGAAACCGTAAGTATTTCTTTTACGATTGTAAGTGTAAGCCCCAAATGTTATCTGTCATTCCTGTCGAGCTTAGTTGAAATACTCTTCTTCTTTAACGGCTCTACAACCGGGATCCGGTCCTGGCCTCTCGCAACTGTTCTCTCCACCGGTCCCGAATCTGAGCTGATGTCATCCAGTTTGGCATCCCTATGCTCGGAGCGTCCTGGTCTACACCATCCTTCCAGCGGAGGTTGGGTCTCCCTCGCTGTCGCACCCCATAAGTCTTACCGCAGAGAACTTTCCGAGCAGGCTCATCTTCGCTCATACGAGCTAGATACCCTGCCTACTGGAGTCTACCGAGCTTTATTTTCTTCACAGCATCTATGTCGCGATAGCGCTCGTAGATCTCGTCATTGTAGAGTCTCCGGAATCGTCCTTCCACACATAAGGGGCCAACAATCCTCCGAAGTATTTTCCCCTCGAACACCGCCAAGAGGTTAGAGTGCTTTTTGCTAAGCACCCACGTTTCGGATGCATATGTGAGGACTGGCAAGACCATCGTCTTATATAGTAAAAGTTTAGACGTTATGGTTAGATGCTTGGATTTGAAGAGCCTTGACAGACTATAGTAGGCTTTTTGGCTTTTAGCAGACCAGTATAGTAGGCTTTTTGGCTTTTGGCTTTGACCACATCAAACTCGTGTTCCTCTACCTTGATTGTGGGACCAATGTTAGGTGTTCTTGCAGACGAGGCCACCATGTACTTTATTTTGCTTTCGTTGATGTGCAGTCCCAGATTTCCTACCGCTCGCTCAATCTGGGGTGGTAGCACGTAAGTTGTTTCAATCGACCTCTTCATACAAAAATTCAGAATTTTTGTATGAAGAGGTCGAGTGAAACAACTTACGTGCTACCACCCGTGGATGAAAGCTTCTTGTACAGCTGTTGATGTTCTTCCAATGATGTCAATGTCGTCTGCGTAAGCCAGTAATTGGGTGGACTTGTGGAGGATTGTGCCCCTTGATGTCACGCCCGAATCTCGGATCACTTTCGCCAGGTTGAAAAGGAGGCAGGCCAGACCGTCCCCTTGTCGGAGTCCATTATAGATGTTGATTGGTCTGAACAGTGTTCCGGATACCTTTTTTTTTTTTTTTTTTTTTTTTTATGTGGAAGACTAGAGCTCAGGGATAGCCCTTTGTACTGTCGACAATCTATTTTCTTCGTATAGGGTGCAATGTCAAACAGCAAGCTCTAGTCGATAGATAGTGAAGGGGAAGAGAGAAGTAGGAAGGAACTGCCACAACCACCTAACCCCAACCATTTCTATCGCGACTCTGGCATCGGGGCAATGAGAAACAACTCGCTGGAGTGCTATGCCTCCTGAAACAAGTTGAATCCCATCAACCCACCGATGACATGCGCTTGGTGGAGCGGGGCAGTGCTAGCGGAAGGCTATGACAGGAGGAAAGGTGGGAAAGGCGAAGGACCTTTACTTGGCTTGTGACATTGGTCATGGTCAACCTACATAGTCTTGCCAGCTTGTTGGGAATGCTGAATTCTCTCATGGCTTTGTAGAGTTCTCTTCTGGCTACGCTATCATAGGCGGCTTTAAAGTCTATGAAGAGGTGTTGGAAACTCTAGACATTTTTCCATAGCCTGCCTAGCCTGAAAGTGAAAATCTGATCGGTTGTTGATTTGCCTGGGCTGAAGCCACACTGGTATTGGCCTACGATGGTTCTAGCGTATGGGGCCATCCTGTTTTGTAGGATGGCGGAGAATATCTTATACGCGGTACTCAACAACGTTATACCACGATAATTGCTGCACGTTGTGATATCTCCTTTTTTATGTACCGGGCAGAGGATGCCTTTTCTCTAGTCTTCTGGCATCGCTTCCTGCTCCCATACTTGCATAATTAATTCATGAATCGCTTGGTGTAATGTAGGCCCTCCATATTTAACCAGCACCGCAGGGATGCCGTCTGCACCTGAGGCCTTGTTGTTTTTGAGCCGGGTGATGGCACTTCTAACTTCTGCTAAGCTTGGTGGTGATAGCATAGCATTATCGTCAGATATTGGTGGAGCCTCCAAATCCTCAGTTAGCTCGCCATTTAGCAATTCATGAAAGTGCTCTTCACATCGCTCCAAGATGCTTTGAGGATAGGTGTTCGGAGAACAAATAAGTTAACTGCACCCCAACGAGCACAACAACCGCATCGGAATCAATCAGCAAGTAACGATCGTTCACCCTTTCTTCAACGCGCAAAAATTGCTGACGATCACCTGGGTCATCGCAGTTCAGCGGCACATTTAGGCCAAATTTGCCGACGGTGCGAGAAAGGTCATCGCCGCCCTGGACACGACATGGTCCCATCGCTGGAAGGAAGTAAACATTCCGGGAAAAGTCATCATTGCGAGCGGTAGCGCGAATAAAGAAATAAAATTCAAATTCAATTCATAGTTCGGTGTAATTTAAAGCAATAAAAAATTATATTAATTCGGTGTAATTTAGACTTTCATTTATTCTAATAAAACCAATTTTTTCGGAATCAAAACAATAGGTGATCAGATTCCCTTCTTTGTCCTTGCAGTGTGTGCAACGAGGTTGAAATACTCCCTTTGTAATTCTCAGCTCATTGCTAAAAGTCTGTTGTAAGTTTGTCTTTCGTGAATTTTAAGTAGCGGTCGGACCCCTTGAAGTCTCTTTTTCAGTCGTTTCTATGTTTTGCCACTTCTCTTGCTTAACTAAATTTTTCGTCTTTCTAGCATGGCATCCATCGACTTATTTCTTGGTCGTCCTAGGTTTTTATTCTTGTTGGTCTTCTATTGCAAATCCTGGGGCCATATTTGGTTTCTCGAGTCGATGGATCGACTCGACAAAAAAAGCTTCTCGATTTTCTCTAAGTTTCATATTTGGCATTTCGACCAAAACGACAGATAAACGCTGCCATACAAAACCATCAAATTGTGTGATATTACTCCAAGTGCAGCAAACCACGTATATTAATTAAACTAGAAATTGTTAAAAGTTTATTGTATGCATAAATTGAACCTTTTAATAAACGTCAAACGTCTTTATCGAGACGAGAAGGTTGTCGATATCGTGTTGCCAAATACCAATTTTTATTTATCGACAGAAGTCGATATCGACTCGAGAAACCAAATACGGCCCCTGACTACTTAGTATTATTTTTGAAGAGGTTTGTACCGTATGCTCAAGCTATTGCAATCTTCCTGTAGTTTAAAGCGTTCAACTATGCATTTAGGCCCTTCGTTTGTTCTATAAGTAATTTTAATGCACCATTCATTTAGGTGAATCCTTGCAGGTCAGCTTTTCTTTTGAGAATTATCCTTTTGTGCTGATTGCCATTCTGCTTGGTTAATGCCGGAGCTTCAAATCGGTCTTCTTCTTCAGAACAGAGACTAGCTCGAAATATGTTTTATTTGAAACCACAACAGGTCTATATATGCAGTCCTTTATTTTATTTGAAAGTAACCATTACCCCTAAGGTATAGAAAGTTAACAATATCTTCGTGCTGTATTCACGCTCATTACTTTGTCTTCGTGTCATTTACTTCTCCTAGACTAGACTTCCCTTAACTTTTAATTTTTTTTAAAATGGTCTCCCTTACATCTTGTGCGTTGCGGCGAAAATCGAACGATGTCACTGCGAAGGCAAGTTTTTAAATGTTTCATGTGAAGATGCTGTTTGCTCCATTTAGTTCTACTTTCCTCATTGCTTCAAAAGCTATATTAAAATGTATTGCTTAGATTGTGAAGTATTAGATATATGGCGCCAATCTCATCATAAGGCTCGTGATAAGATATGGATCATTAGTGGGATGGCACAAACGAATCTTAAAAGGCCTGCTTAAGATTTATTTCAATTTGGTATCGCGTTGAGGTTGACGACTTGTAGATTTCTGCCCGGTCCGCCGCTGCAAGAGGAATTTGCATCTATTAAGAATTGAGCCCTGGAAGTCACCGGCAGAGATGAGGTGTGGTTTAGATTTCTGGGGAAACTGGAAGAAGTTTTATAGGTTTTAGATTTGACGCTATCCAATATTATTTTGATTGGCTGCGTGGAGCGGAAGCTTTCAATCTAGCTCTTTAGAAGTGAATCTTTTACCAATAGCTTAGAGTTTATTTAACAAGATACATGTTAAGCTGGAATAAACCGCAAGAATACGTATACTATAAATTTCAGCTGTTAGTTGGTTTAATTTTTATCTGTTTATCTGCATCTCACATACGTAGAGATTAGCAGATTGAAAGATTTTCGTTGTGAGGTAAAAGTAAGAACAGAGGTTCCAAACAGACCAACGCAACATTCTGGATATCGAGAATGTAGGTTATTTTGATTTGGCGATTGATTCAATGAATAAATTACTACTAAGCTATTTGCTTTGTCCTACGTGCTAAAGAATAATAATCTTAACTTTTTTAAATTTCAATAGTCTCAACAAAGTCAGATTATTCATACCAATTTATAGCTTATAGCAATGACCAATTTACCGGTGATAGTTTAAGGTATTCCACGGCCTCAGTTATCATTTAATGTTTATTATTTTTTCCCGTATAATTTCTACCAGAAAAGCCGAATCACAAGTGTAAGTAATACTTGCGTCACAATTTCACATTGCATTAATTATAGTCATGACTTTCGTGAACTACAGCTGAAGTATGCGTGCCACTTTTGTTTACATTCATTATGCAGTTGCCAATAAGCTCGGCAGAAAGATATGAGTTCACACTTTCTTAACTATCATTTCAAGCACTTTCCAATTTTATCGTACTCGATGTATTTTTTATTAATTTAGAAACTAATTTTATTTTTTGAATTTAAAATTCTATTAATTTCTGTTTGATATTTTAGTCTCATAAGTTTTGAAATTCATATGGAGCTCTTTTACTTTGCCTTTGAGATGTAAATGGGCCTTTATTGTTTCGAAATTAAAATTAAGTACAGTAATACTTTCTCTTTTTAACCGACTTCAAAAAAGAGGAGGTTATCAATTCGACGCGTAGGTATGTTTTTTGGTCCTGTTCACGCATAACTTTGTAATGCAATAACTTTTTTGCTTTTTTCTTTTTTTGCTTGAAAGGGTAGTTTCCCACGGTGGTCCCATGCAATTTTTTTTAAATTCTGATAAAGGAGTGCGAAGGTAGTCTTAAAAAACTGGTAAAATTAGTACACCTTGAACAGATAGAATTATTTTCAAAGGTGTCACAAAATTCTTTATTGTCACCAAATACTGAAGAGGGAGTTGGCGTAGCGTTTACGTAAAAGTCTACCGAACTAATTATTGCGGGTTCAAACTCCGGGTCGGACAGTGCTACTTTTTTTCTTTTTTTTTCTTCTTCTAAATTGGTTCTGATTGGATTAACACTAGAACTACCACACTTAAGTCGAAGCTATTTCTACCGAAACCAGTCAAAGTGACTGGTCTTTAAAAAAATATGTAATAGTAAATTTTTATTTATTTATTACAAAATTGGTTGCTTACAAACGGAATTTTATGCTGTGTACTACGTGGGCCCATGGTCCCTAAATGAAAATTCTTACATTTTATCACTTATACATACATTAATAAGAATAATAAGTATAATAAAGAAAATATGTTTCGGTAAAAAAAGATTAAAATAAATTTTCATTTTAAAGGTAAGTTGTAGTATAAAGTAAATTATTTGGTATAGAATTTATAATTTGTCACATTTCCTACAAACTGAGATTTTCTTTAGAGTGCATTTTCCGCATACAAAATTTTTACAGATTTTACAAATGGTGCTGGTTTTGTTATTATTACAGTACCCAATTTGACACCATTTGCGTGAACAAAGTAAGGTCTTTGAAGTTGTAGGTACAACAGTTTCTCGTGATTCTATCCCTGGTTTAACATTTTTATCGGCATTTTGAATGGCAAGTTCATCTGCTAATTGAAAAAGAAAATCTTTTCTGGATATCTTTTCACCTGTTGTTTCTCTATATAAGATCCAGGCATTTATGCCACCTAGGTCTAATATGTTAAAAAATACTTGAAGTGGCCATCTTCTTGATCCTGATTTTACGCTATATTTCTTTGCCATTTGGTCTGTAATGTCTACGCCAAATTTAGTTTTATTATAAAATTCCACTGTTTCAGGTAAGAGCTTGTTACTTTTATGAACTCTGACGGATTTATGTTTCGAACTCAATATAAAAACTCTTTTCTTCGGCTTACTTTTGTAGATTGTAAGAACACACCCACTTGATTTATACAGTAACGAAGAAAATCGAGCCATAGTATCTTTCTTTGTTTTACAAATTTTTGGCATTTCCCTTTTGTTTCCGCGTATAGTGCCAACCAGCGTAGTTTTTTTGGCTAGCAATTTAGATGCCAGCGGTAAGCTTGTAAAAAAGTTGTCAGTTGTTATATTTCTTCCCTTCATACTGAATGGTTCGACAAGTTTTAGCACGACAAATTCACTTAGAGGCTGTGATGTCACTCGTGTTTCATCTTTTCCTAAATAAGGAAACCCATTCACAATATACTTAGTTTGAACATCAGATGCTAGCCAAAATTTTATACCAAATTTGTCGGGCTTATTTGGCAAATATTGCGTGAATCTGCATCTGGCTTTTGTTGACAAGAGTTGTTCGTCTATTGTAATATTTGGTCCTGGTTTGTAGCAATGAATACTATTTTCAATAAATCTATCCCATACTGCTGATACTAAAGCAAATTTATCGTTTTGTAGACGTTGACTTCTCTCACTTTTTTTATCAAAGCGAATAAACCTCAATATTTCGGTAAAATCATTTCTACTCATGGTGTTTGCAAAGAAGTTTGGTCCCCATTTTTTGTTCCATAGATATGAAACTTTCAAATTTTTTACTTCGTATGCTCCCCGTCCATATAAAACCCCAATGAAAGCTTTCAATTTTGTAGTTGTTAGGTTCCATTTTTTACCCAAAACTCAGGATGCTTCTAATTCCGTGCAATATCTTATATGTTCAAGCATACGATCGTCGATTACTAAAGAAAATGCGCTACTTACTTCACCTTTCATAATATTTTTTTTTGCATATCCTGTTGGACCGGATACGTCTTTGAAGATATTATGAAGAGGTAATCTTCCAGGAGTAGACCCTTCTTGTATTTTTTCCCAACAAGTTCCGTCTGCAGCAATTTCATTTTGATTATCTTGTCGTATACTTTCATTTTCATCTTCAGAACTTGAAAGCACTTGAGTGCATCTTCTTTTACGAGAATTCAAAATATTTTCAAAATCACTTTCTGAGCAATCCTGAATATTATCTTCGTCTGAAACCTCATCATCACTATTTTCACTGTCGAAAATTTCATCTTGGGTACCACATATTTCATTTTCAATTTCTTCTGATGAACCTTCACTGTCATACAGTTCATCATCTTCAATATCAGAGCATTCCATTCCTATATCATTCAGATTTTCCAACATTTCAGAGATTTTCAATCGTTTTGCCATTTTCAGGGCTTATAGAACCAAAATCAGAAATAGTGATTACATAAAGATTATATTTGTAATAATTTTCCTCACCTTATACTAATTGAAAAAAATGTCGTTTATTATAAATTTTGTAACTATTTTATTATCATAACACATTCAACGTCTCCAGATCTAAATGAACGACTAAATATATTTTTGAATGAATGTGGGCATGAATGCATTCGGTTTTGCATTAGAATTACGATCGATCTAGATTTTTCCTGATAATTATCACCATCATACTGAATGACACGCAGACAAAATTCTAAGAAATTCTAAAAAGTTCTAACAAACCCTTTGCAGTTATACAAAACGAGTAAATTTGTTAATTCGTGATCGGTAAGAAAATTGCAGGATGTTTTACATTTTAACTGGTAGCAGTCATTTTGACTGGTGCTGGTATAAGTAGTCATGATACAAAATTATTTTGTATTCGTTGAATAAAAGAAAAAATGATATTTATTATACTATTTCTTGAGTTATCCCTGCAAAAGTCATAACATTGTTGCGAGAAAAAATGTAATATAAAGTAGGAATTTTAAAATAAAACTACCGCACCAGTCAAAATGACTGGTGCGGTAGTTCTAGTGTTAATGTTGTAAAAAATTATTACAAACTCTTCGGTGAAAAATATCATGCATACTCGTGTAGACTGTAAGAGTATTCCTTTGAATTGGAAAACTATTTAACTGAATTTCTTAAAGGACTTATTTACATATTTAGCCAGCGCGTAGTAACACTCTCTCGTAGCGCAGCGAGTTAAGTAACTACCTCTCGTCCTTCGGTTCCGAGTTCGATTCTTCGGACTGTTGAATTTTTTTTTCAATCGACTTTATATTCTCACAATAAATATTGTTATCTAATTTCCTTCGGGGAATTTTGTTTCATATTAAATAAGTTTTTTTAAATTACTCCGAAAATACGTAAATACATTCTAGTCCGCTCAAATTAGGAAAAATTAAAGAAATTTTTCCCACAGCTATGAGACCGGTGCCAAATGAAGGATTTCGGTCGTCTAAACATGATTTTCACAACCCGCAGTTCGAAAAAAGGGTTGTTTTTGAGAAATATACAAATACATGATGGTTTTCGCCTTTTTTTCTATTTTGAGGAGAAACTATGCATTTTGGTGAAAATATCAATAGAGCAAAGTTGTAGGCCGCAAAATTACCTACAAATTTTGTCTTCACTGTTTTTTTGAATTCCGTGTAGTTTCGCCGCTAGAGGCCGTTTTGCGCCTTTTCCAGATTCAAAGCGACCAAAGAAAAGCCTTTGAAAAACTGCAACTACTACTTTGATCTCATTTAAGTTTTCATACAAAATCATAATTTTGGCACAAAATCTAAAAAGGCGCTTGGCTCTATTGATATTTTCACCAAAATGCATAGTTTCTCCTCAAAATAGAAAAAAAGGCGAAAACCATCATGTATTTGTATATTTCTCAAAAATAACCCTTTTTTCGAACTGCGGGTTGTGAAAATCATGTTTAGACGACCAAAATCCTTCATTTGGCACCGGTCTCATAGCTGTGGGAAAAATTTCTGAAAAACAGCGCTTTTTTGACTAATTTCAACGGACTATTACTGCGAAAACTATTTAGCTACTGCCTCGATTTTTATCGACGGCGGCGTGTCATACTTATCGTAATAAATAATTTTTTTTTTAAATTTCCCCCGAAAAAAAAGAACGGACTAAAAAGTACGAAATAAAATAAATTTTTAAAAACCAACTTCAAAAAAAAAACCAGTCCGTGATGCACAAAAAAGGATGAAATAATTGTTGGTAGTTCTTTACAATATTAATCCAATCAGAATGGATTTAGAAAGAAGAAAATCACTTTTGAAAAAATATTTTTGTTATTCTTTACAACATTAATCCAATCAGAATGGATCTAGAAAGAAGAATCACTTTTGAAGACGGTGCTAGCACCTGTTTTCGGGGCGATGTATTAAGTGCATAAGGCTAACAAAGAAATTCTTCTTTCTAAATCCATTCTGATTGGATTAGTATTGTAAAGAACTACCAACAATTATTTCATCCTTTTTTGTGCATCACGGTACTGGTTTTTTTTCAAGTTGGTTTTTAAAAATTTATTTTTCGTTTTAAAAGTTAATCTTGCAAATAAGAGTAACTGAAATTAGTTATTAAATCGTTGATCGAAAGTTTGACTTTACATGTACCAATTGGTCAAAATCGGAGTAGAACCAGAAGAGCAAGATGCTCATTTTCATTATGTGTTTAAGTTGATTTGTTTGAGTAATTGTTTTTAAAAGTAATTCCATGATCGAAAATGCATTTCCTAAATCAAAATTATGCAAATAACTTGTATTAAATTGGGCGGGTATAATAAAACAGTTGGTTAAAGCCTAAATTATGACCTGTTACTGGTTCTGGTACATCTATCAATTACTTTCAGGCGATATTAGAGCAAAATTAAAAGCAGAGTATTTAGAAATATTTAAGATTTTAAAATAAGTTGTGGATAAAAGAAAAACTCGCGGGCTGTATGTACGAGGTTGGTTTGATAGAACACTTTTCATCTGTCTATGTTCTGGATATTTTCTTGCAACGAATAGGTTCGCTGTAGTCACATTATTTTGATAGTAATTCGTTGTTTAGCAGTTTATTAAAGAAAGGGTCAAGAGTGAAAAATTAGGCAAAAACAAAGAGCAGTAAGCCTCCATTAAGTCTATAATTTGGATTTCGCCGATAGGAGTGTAAAAGTTTGCGAATTAATTCTAGACAGCATTAATCTCAATTGAACAGCTCGCTTCATTTTGGATAAAAACTCTAGCCAATGAATTTTTTTTTGTAGTAGAGAAACTCAGGAGTCAGGAATAGGATAATAGGAGTCTGGAGGGTACAGAATGAGGAGGAGATGGTCCTTGCGTTTGAACTTCTCGATGTTGTAGGAGCTCACACCAAAAAAGAAGAAATTTTGCATGAAGCCCACGGATGTAATAAAAATAAAACAAAAATTTTTTTTGCAAAGGAGCTTCGATTCCGTAAAGTAGAAATCCTCGATAGCAGCTACGCTCATTGTGCAGGAAAATGCTAGAGGAAACTGTCTTGCCCTCCGTCAGTTTGTTCCGGACAATGTTTGATGCGATGGTGATATTTTCCTGCACATACTTCACTAATAAAGTATTTCGTATTTGATGTGATGAATTCACCACGATTCTTGCGACCGCAATCAAGAATGAGCTCGGGGATTGCTAGTCATTTATAAAAACTAGATAAGGAGCGGGTGATAGTATTGAGCTCTGCAGAGATGATCTGGGGTTTAGATACGACGTCATCCAATACTGCCTAAATTGAACGACCAGAAAGACAACTCTCAATCCAGTTCTTTAGAACAGGTGTGACATCACCTATCCTTCTCTCTCTCCTTCGAGCTAAGCTTACTACCAGACATTGCACCATGAATTGTACGACATGACGAACTAGTAGTACAAAGGTTGACATAACACATAACAAAAATACTTTGTTTCGTCTTAAGCCCGGGCCACACATATCCGCACCGCATGACGGCCGTGTGTTGGGCAACACACGGAGAGAAATTAAACAAGTAAAATTTGACGCGGTGTGGACACGGAGACACGGAAAAGTGGGGACTGACTGGTAAGATTTCACTTGTTTACTTTTTCTCCTTGTGTTGTCCAACACACGGCCGTCATGCGGTGCGGATATGTGTGGCTCGGGCTTTAGCATAAACTCGTTTCAACTTCCACTTGGTATTATGTAATTTGTAACGAGTTGGAAACATTGTTAATGATAAAGTATTTCCTAATTTATTAAAATTAATTACTTTTCACTTTGTTCATTCACCCCCTCGATTACAATTTGTTCACGACTAAATACTTTGTGTTCCAATTGCTGCGAATTGCCAATTTCTTTTGAAACAGCTGTCAAAGTGATTGAAACTAATTACATACATGATACCAATGACTATAAAATTCGAAACAAGTAAATTGAAACTCCAGAGTCGTTACCAATAGTTTGGAATTTAGTAAACAGAGCGAAATGCCATACTCTATCAAAAGTTTTGGAGATAGCTAGAGCAACCAAATCAGGCTCACCAAAGCCCTGTATATTTTGGTTGAGATGTTCCGTTAGGCATTCGAAAAGCTCGCCAGAATATCTTTTCGGTCTAAAGCCGTACTGCGTGTCGTTTAATATTTGGTTACATTCAATATATTCCATAAGCTTTTTGTTTATTGTTGTCTCCATGAGAGGTATGAAAGGTGCAAAGATTTAGACTAAGGTGAGGTACATTTTGGGGATTATTATCACATCGCGTGGATACATTGGTTTCAAACTTCTCGAGATACTTGTACACGAAAGTCCCGAATAAAACTCTGTCCATTGAGTGAGAGGAGCACTCGACGGTGGAGGTGAAGGTTATTATCTCCCCTTCTGTTATTATCTCCCCTTTGTAAATGAAAGAAGGAGTTTCGGATGAAGTGAATTTTTTCCTGTGTAAGGCTACGAAAGGACCAAGTTTTACTGCCAGCAGGTAATGATTTTACTATACTCATAAACGGGTGATGGAGGATAATAATAATCGATTCTTATTTCGAATTTGTAAATCTAGACTTTGCCACCACTATATTCTGAATAATTTTAAATTTTAACTATTAATTATAAATAAAAAAAATTTAATTAGTAAAATAAATTCTTAAAAAAGTTTTTATTTTAAAATTTTCTTTATATTTTTTCAGAACTCTTTCAACCCAAAATCACACTCTTCCAATTGCTGCTCGGACAACAGTTTCGAAAGATGAGAGCCGAGAATTTATGGCTGTATTTCCAGGTGTGCAGAAGTGTCTTACTATTCTCTTATTCTAACATACTTAACATAATTATTCAATAGATCTAGTCAGAGACTTAACAGAAAAAGTAAGCAAATATGATACCCAAATTGCGCCTAAACTTTTCGCAAAGGTAATTCTTAATGTTTACATTTAGCTTACTGTAAACACCAAAAAATTCATTTCATTTATAGGCTTTACAATACAACGTACCTGGCGGTAAGAAAAATCGTGGACTAGCCACCGTTTTAACTTATAAACAGCTTGTTGACAGCAGTCAATTGACTCCAGAAAATATAAGATTGGCACAGTACTTGGGATGGTGCGTTGAAATGGTGAGTAAACATTTAAAAATCTATTTTTGGTTTTTCTTAGCTGCTTCCGTAGCTCCTTTTACTTCGTTTGCCTATAACATTATCGCTGCGGTGATTGGATGATAAATACTACGTTGGCTTTCAAAAGCTCTGAGGTATTTTTAAACTTATTTGCGACAGAATCCATTGTGTTTTATTATAAAGAGTTGAGTATTGACGTAAATGTAATGTGAAAAGAAATGTATGGTAAATCTATAATAATAACCATAAACTTCACGTGTATATTTTATTTATAAAGCAGTATTTTCGAAGAAAGTTTTAAAAATATTGACTTGCACCTTTAGTGGGGTATTATTCTTAAGTATAAAGATAAATTAGGAGATCAAGCACTATGCGAGGTCAAATTCAAATTAAAACATCATCCTCTAAGAATTTATCACGTTTGCACGAGGTTAAATAATTTTATACAGTTTTTGAATATAAAATATAAAAAAACATAATAAATACGATATTATTAATTTTAGTCATTAAAGCATAGCCAATGACATTTTCAACGTTATACCAATTCCTATGGTCGCATTTTAAAAGCTACGGATTTTGAGTGATCTGTACCTTATTCAGTTATCAAGAGATAAGAATGAGCAATAATAGCTTGGTGAATTTTTGTACTACTACCAGCCCGTCAAGTCGTTCGGGTCACTGTCCATATAATGTCTAGTAGTAAGCTTACTTTGAAGGATAGGATATGTTAGGTGGGGTCTTGGTCTTGGGGTTGCTCGAGTAGATGTTGATGAACCTTACGTTTCAGTTATAGAACGTTTGTTTTTATGTGAAAAAACTAAGCTTAGGAATCACCCTTTGTAGTACTAGTCTGTCATGTCGTTCAGGTCACGGTGCAATGTCTAGTAGTAAGCTTAGTTTGAAGGATAGAAGAGAATAGGAAAGGTTAGAGGGGGTCTGGGTGTGCTCGAGTAGATGTCTATGAACCTTACGTTTGAACTCGAAGAGCCGGTTTAGACGGTGCGCTCCAGCGCATATGCCTCACGAACGTTTGGTGATGAAGGGAGAAGTGGGGATGATGAGAGGTACCACCCCACTTCTCCCCTTATCCACAAAGTTCGTGAGGCACATGCGCTGGAGCGCACAGTCTAAACCAGCTCTAAGATGTTATATTAGTTCGGAAATACCGACTGTGGAAGATTATTCCACAGCCGAATAGTTATATTCGTATTGTGCACGAAAGGATGCTGCAGGGTATGAGGGTGGGCCGAGCGGGCTAGCATTGCCCTGCAGGCAGGAGGTTTTTAATTTCAGTGGAACAGTCGCTTTGGTAGTAGTGATAAAATTTGGAGAGGCCTGCTACATTTTTGTGGTGGTTTAGTGGGGCAAAAGGTGCTACCACCAATGAGTTTGATGGGGCGATTTTGCAGCTTGTCTGGACGTGGCAAAGATGTTTTTGGCGCGCCTGCGCGAGTTGTATTTAAGACGGGACCGAATGTAGGAATGATTGTAGATTGTAGCCAGGGCAGCTGGTTGGAGGAGGAACTTGCATCTTTTAAAAATCCAAGGCATTTGGCTTGTTTGGCGATTTGGAATATGTGATCATTCCATCGCAGATCCCCAGTTAAAGTTTTCATCGGATTGCAAGAGTTGGGTCAGCCTTTAAATTCTCATTTTCCACTGAGTTAGAAGGAAGGTCGGTGCAATTTTTGCTAGAGATAAGACAGTACTTCGTTTTGGAGGCGTTAAAGTCAACACGATTTTTGCGGCCCCAATCAAGAATCGAATTGATATCCCGGTTGATGGAAATGGACATCAGTTCACGATAATGAAGACAAGGACTGGCGTGTGCTTGTATTATATTGTCGAAGGCGTAAGAGTAACGCAGAATTCATTAGCGAAGCGGAGAAGTGGGTTGGAGAGGATTGAGAGCAGATCATTAATGAGGATAAGGAAAAATGCGGACGATAGAATTGGCCCCTGGGCCCCATTATGCAAGTGAACTGAACCACCATTAGGAAGTGCATCGTACTTTTTTGTATGAGCTTGGTGTTGCTCCATCTGATATATTAACCACACGTTGCATCATTGAACTTTCACTTATTCAGATCTTTTCAAAATCTTTTACATGAAAGATAAAGAAAGATTATAAAATAAACTAAGTATGCATAATTGAATAAACAAATTTATAAACAGTAAATAATGTTAAATGCAACATAAACAGATTTTAACAATTTTTCGATACAATCATATCAACTAGAAGTAAAATCGTATATTTTTTTCACTTTTCCAGTTACAAGCTGATTTTGTGATTTATGATGATATTATGGACGACAGCACAACGAGACGAGGTCAACCTTGTTGGTATAAGTTAGATGAAGTTGGACTTTCAGCTATTAACGATGGTTTAATGATAGAAAGTGGCATTTATCATATTCTTAAAAAATATTTCGGTGATAAAAACTATTACATTAAATTGGTCGAGTTATTCCATGAGGTAGATTATCATGATATTTTTTTGAAAATATTCAGTAACTTAACTCATAAATGTTTAATTAGGTGGTATTGATTACATCCATTGGACAAGCTTTAGATATAAATACAGCAAGAAAAGATCCATCATATTTTACTATGGAAAAATACAAAGCAATTGTTTCTAATAAGACTGCCTATTATACATTCTATTTGCCTGTTGCTTTGGCAATGCATATGGCTGGGTTTGTTTAAGCAATTATTTAAGCAATTTATAGTTTTAATTTGCATATTTCAATAGATTCACAGATCCGGAAGCATTCCGACAAGCTAAAACAATTCTACTCGAAATGGGACATTTTTTCCAAGTTCAAGACGATTTTATTGATTGCTTTGGAGATCCGGCATTAACAGGAAAAGTTGGAACCGATATCGAAGACAATAAATGCTCTTGGTTAGCAGTAGTATGCATGCAAAGATCATCTGATGAACAAAAAGAAATCATGCGCGAATGTTATGGACAAAAAGGTATTATTATCATTCTGTTTTCATAATTACTATTTATTTTTAATGCAACTTTCAGATCCAGCGAAGATTGAACGTGTAAAGAACTTATATAAAGAACTAGGCTTACCAAATACTTATGCTATTTATGAAGAGGAAACATTCAATATGATAAAAACACATATACAACAGACATCGCGAGGTGTTCCACATGAAATATTCTATAAAATTTTAGACAAAATTTATCGGAGGGTGTCGTAAATTATGCAAACGTTTTTTTTATATCGCAATTATAATTTAATATACTGTGATTGGAAATTTTCGTCCAATTCAAACAGTTCAATAAGAAAATGCTTATTGATATTTGTACTTTTGTTTTTCAATTAAGACGACGTTATTAATGTATAAGATTTATGTTCTTATAAATTGATATACTTTTGCATAGACCCATGTTAATAAAAATGGATTATTATATTATGTATTCCTTTTCCTTGTAATTAATATAAGGGGAGAGGTAATTATAAATAAAATTATAATTTAATAGAAACTTAATATTAGACTTGACTATTCTTAGTTTTTAACATTTCGTAAGCGGACAACTTAATACATGAATTTGCCTGGTGCAGATCCTTTTTAAAAGAACAGGGCAATTAATAACTACTGCGAATTGCGACAGCTAACAAACGCTTGCGTGTTATTCTACCAATTTTCAACATCTTACATTGAAATTAGTCTTAGATCTTTTTAGATTATTTATATGTAATCCTTTGAAAATTTTTATGGAGAAAGTCACGAAGGAGCAACGCGTAAAAACAATCCATTTTATTTTTTCAATTTGGAAGACTAGGGCTAAGAGGTAAGGCTCCTTTGTGCTGTCGACAGCTCTACTATCTCGGAGTGCAATGCACGTTATAGCCCTAAAGACAGTAGAAAGAGAAATGAAAAAATAGTCAATGCCAATGCGTGTTTTTTTTTACTTAACCGGACCCGGAAGCGGGGAAATGGAAAGAAGAATGATCATATCGCTGGGAGGAGCTCAGTCCCTGGGGCCCTATTCTCTGTTACAATATTGTTAAATCCGATTCGAACACGAAACAGCTTTAGAGTAAAAATTAGACAATATTGTCACATTTTCGTATAAAATGAATGCCAATATTGAAATAGAGAATATTGTCGGAGATTGCGCTGACGACTAATAGAGGTCTATTATTGAATGCACCGCTGCACATTAATCTCGTCTTCAAATGCAGGAATAATTTAGAACTTGTTATAATTTTAGCACTTGCTCAATTTCGATGAATTTAGTATTAAGCAAACACTGTAACGAAGAACGCAAAAGTAAAGGCTAAAGAAGACAAGAATTTCAGTTTTTTAATTGTAGTCCCTAATTTCTAAAGGAACAAAACATTGGCGCCCGAACAGGGACCAAGGGCTTAATAGTGAAATTCTTGTCGGTGCAATTGCGGGCACGGAGCCGGTTTTGAATTCGGAAAAATTCATTGGTAGCGTTTGCTTTATGCGCAACCCGTTGAATAACTTATAAACGTGGCGGTGCGGTTCGGTTATGAGGTTATACGGTTTTTGCAAAGGTATAGATCGGTGCGAAAAATATTCGGTACATACAGTGTAAACCAACGTTACTCGAGTGATTTAAGCAATAAAAGGCGTGCGTCGGGTCACTTTGAAGCTTTGAAAGAATTTTAACAAAGTGCTTCGGCGGGCGGTGAAGGTTTAAGGGCGAGACCAGAATCGGATGAGTATAAATCAGATCGGAAGAATATTAGCACAATAATTTCGCGGACATTATTGGCAAAAAACGACACTTAGCGGTAGTGAGACGTGTGAAGAGCGGGATTTCGTACGGTTTGTACAAGGGTGTATGCGGAGGCAGCAAGACTCCTACATAATACGGTGACAAATAATAAGGAAGGTGGAATTGGAACGCAGTGCGTGGGTGTGAAAAGCAGAGCACACAATGGGCGCGTTTAGGCCGAAGTTAATTTAACTGAGCTAGGCAAGTTAACAACGGCATAAACAGCAATTTTTTTAGCGCTGTTAGCTAACTTATTTCTGCTTTTTGGCTTAGCTAAAATTTAGCACACCCAAAATGAATTGACGTTTGCTTGTAATTTTTTGTTGTAAGCAAATAATTTAGAAATATTTCAATACAGAATGAAGATTTTATTATTATTATTCCTATTTTTAGCTTTTTATTATTTGTAAAATGGGAAATGTATTATTTTTGCCTGTTATTAGCTGTAAAATGAGAATTGTCAAATGGCATGCTAGAAACGGTGCTAAGTTAACAGCGCTAATTTGACAGGGTTAAAATAACTCGGGCCTAAACGCGCCCATTGTCATTTAGCACTTCATGCTATTGTGAATTTAACTAATACTTGTGAAGTGCAGTGACGTTAACTCATATTTGGAAAAGTGTTTACAATTTTCTTAAGGGCCACTTATTGGCATAATAAAGGTGAAAGGTAATCGGTAACTCATAAGAAGTCAGGTATCCGCATAAAGGCAAGGTAAATTTAATTAAATATTATTCGATATAAATAAGTGATGGAAGCGGCAAAAAAGAAAAGAGCGACGATTCGAGGCCAGGTGACTAAATTAGATGCGTACATAACCAGGAGCGCTGCAGATTTGACGAACGCGGATTTGGAGGGTGTTAAGGTGCGGCTAGAGAGACTAGAGCACTACTCGTCTCAATTCGAGGACGTTCAATCAGAGATCGACGAGTTGTCCTCAGAAAGGGAATTATCGTCCGAAACAACATCTTGGGACTCGTTTGAGGAACAATATCTTCGCTTGAAAACGGAGTTTAGAAGGGTAATTTCTAGCTTAGAGGCAACTCAACGGCAAGGTGTAAGGGTTATCGGGGAAGGACTGGAAGTTTCTATGAAGGCTTTAGCAGAGCATCAGAAGACAGTTAGCGACTTAATTGAAAGATTAGCCACAGCAGCAAATCCGAATGAAAGCAATGTAAGCCTGACGAATTCTCCCCCTAATGGGCAAGCAGCTCGGGTTAAACTGCCAGTAATCGAATTGCCTACATTCACAGGAAATTTCTGTGACTGGATAGGGTTTCGGGATTTGTTCAACACGCTCGTACATGATAATGCTAATCTATCATCCGTTCAAAAGCTACAATATTTGAAGAGTTCTCTAAAGGGTGATGCAGCATCAATTGTTAAGCATTTGGCGGTCACTGACGCAAACTACGCATCGGCATGGGAAGATTTACATCGGAGGTACGACAAGGAAAAATTGATAGTAGAATCTCATATTCGAGCTATAATGGAGCAACCTGCGTTGGGTCAGAGTTCGTTGACAGGGTTAAAAAGAATTTACAATGCAATATTAGAAGCGGTGCAATCCTTACGAGCGCTTAAGGCTCCTGTAGAGCATTGGGATTATTGGTTAAACTTCGTAGTGGTGAACAAATTGGATCCAGAAACAAGGCAACTATGGGCGCGACATACTGCCGAGAATGATAAACCGAAATTTGATGATTTATTAAGGTTTATTCAAAATAGATTATACGAGATGGAGTCGGTGCAAGGTCTATCAAGGAGTTCGGTCAATAATGCTAGAAGGCAGGTGCATGCTGTTTCTGTGACCGTATCTCCTAGGTGCTCTAATCCTCACGAGTTAAGCAAATGCTCTGATTTTAATGCGTTAACAGTCCAGTCAAGAAAGGATTTTGTGAAGAGGAAGGGTTTATGTTTTATATGTTTAAGGAGTAGCCATTCAGCGAAGCTATGTAGGTCCGCATTGTGTCACACTTGTAAGGGACGTCATCATGCATTGTTGCACTTTCAACCGGCTGCATCTAACACGGTAAAGGAAGTATCTTGCGTTACTAACGACACTACATCCAATATATCAAAATCGGGTTCTTCAGTTGGGGAGGAACAGGTAAATATTAATTTTGCTACTCGGCAAGGAAAGCGGGTGCTTTTACCGACAGCGCTAGTGCTCATTAAGGATAGTTTTGGAGTATTGCGACCTTGCCGAGCGTTGCTAGATTCTGGGTCAGAGGCAACAATAATCACGGAAAAATGCGTTCAGAATTTAGGCTTAAGAAGGCGAAGATCAAGGGTAACAATCCATGGCTTGGAGCCAGCCGTGTCTCCAGACAAAATATCGCGAGGAGAGGTTATGTTGGAAATAGGTTCCAGATTGTCTGACACAACTTATGAGGTAGCTGCTTTAATATTAAATGAGATAACTTCTCACCTTCCAGTTCAAGAAGTGGATATGTCGCGGTGCCAGGAATTGCGGACAGTCGATCTTGCAGACCCAAACTTTAATCGAAGTGGTCGCATTGATCTGCTTATAGGATCAGATATTTGCATTGAATGCTTGAAGGACGGTAAAATTAAGGTCGGCGACCTTACTGCTCGTGACACAGTCTTTGGATGGATAATCGGTGGGCGAGTGGTGCAGCCCTGTGCAAGTACATTGGTTCATCATAGTATTATAGATATTGATAACTCATTACGCAAGTTTTGGGAAATGGAAGAGTGTCCTTCAGATGCGGTTAAGGCAAAGGAGAAGGAACCAATCGAAATCCATTTTGCAAGGACTCATCAACGGTTAGAGAATGGCCGATATGTAGTGCAGTTACCTTTCCTTCAAAATAAATCGGAATTAGGATCGTGCGAACAAGCAAGTCGGTCCAGGTTGCAATCATTGGAACGAAGATTCAAGCATGACAGTGAATTAAAGCGTATGTATGATGAATTTATGGCGGAATATATTGCTTTAGGCCACATGCGAGAGGTAAAATTCCCAACGGAGAATGAAGCTAGACGCAAACGACATTATTTACCTCATCACGCCGTCTTAAAACCCGACAGTACCACTACGCAGTTAAGGGTAGTCTTCGATGCATCTTGCAGATCTAGCAGTGGTTTATCCTTGAACGAAACATTAATGGTGGGACCCGTCATTCAGACGGATTTGGTGAGTCTTCTCTTAAGGTTCCGATTACATCGCATAGGTCTGTGTGCGGATATAGCAAAAATGTACAGGCAGATATTGGTTGGGGATGCGGATCGTGAATATCAAACAATATTATGGCGGTTTAATGACGATGAACCAACAAAATTGTACGAATTGGTGACAGTCACTTATGGAATGGCGCCTGCATCATTTTTGGCGACAAGGGTGCTTAAGCAGCTCGAACTGGATGATGGGGAAAAATATCCGGACGCAAGGGGAGTATTGATTCAGGATTTCTACATGGACGATTTGATCTCTGGAGCGGACTCAGTTTCGGAAGCTAAGAACATGGTGGATCAACTAATAAAACTACTTTGCGGCGGCTGCTTCGTATTACGAAAATGGAGTTCGAACTCGAGGGAGTTACTAGAAACATTAATTGACTCAAGAGCACACGCCAGGGAATCTTCGAATATAGTATCATTTTCTCAACCCGAGACGTCATTTGTGAAGACGCTTGGACTGCATTGGCAGTCTGCGGAAGATTTCTTTTCCTTCAAGGTTCAATTTAATGAAGTGGCGCAGGGAACAAAAAGGGAAATGTTATCGGAGATTTCAAGAATTTTTGATCCTTTGGGATGGATATCACCGTGCATTGTACGAGCCAAGATGATGTTTCAAAACCTATGGCTACGAGGTGTTGAATGGAATTCGAAACTACCTGATCCAATCTTAAGCCAATGGATGGAACTTCGAGAAGGTTTGCAAGCGCTGTCTATATTAAGGATTCCGCGATGTATTGCAACCAAGCAAGACAAATTGAAGCTTTATGGATTTGCGGACGCATCTGAGAGGGCTTATGCAGCGGTTATTTATTTGAAGGCCATCCAACCTGATGGAAGAGTTAATTGCAATCTGTTACAAGCTAAAACACGGGTAGCTCCCTTGCAACAAGTTACGTTACCTCGGCTAGAGCTTTGTGCTGCACATTTATTAGCGAAACTAATGTCAAGCGTAAGAAATGAATTGCAGGTCAAGGAAGAAGATTGCATCTTATTTACCGATTCTACTATCGTGTTATCATGGCTGTCGGATGTTCCGCGGAAATGGGTTAATTTCGTGGCTAATAGAGTAGCTGACATCAGATATCGATTACCAGGTGTTAAATGGCGGCATGTTAAGTCTAAGGAGAACCCCGCAGATTGCGCGTCTAGGGGACTTTCACCCGTTGAATTGCAGGATTACGAATTATGGTGGCATGGTCCAAGCATTCTATTAACGGAGGATTTTGAGAACGTGGAAATGAACATGAAAATAGCTGAAGATATACCGGACAGACGAAAGTTGGTGTGCCTGAATACTACAAACAAGGCTGATGACGGTTGCTGGGATTTAATTAACAACTATTCTTCACTTGGACGACTAACCAGAGTTACGGCATTCTGCATGCGGTTTTTGCGAAATCTGAAGGCAGGTAAAGGTCAATTGGAATCCGGTCCTTTGAGAGCAAATGAAGTTAAGGCGGTTTTAACGTATTGGATTCGGCAGTGCCAGCTCGCAACATTTAAGGAGGAAATCAATGCCTATTTGAAGGGTAAACCTATCCCAGCCCGAAGCAAAATAGTGTCGCTTACCCCCCTTGTGGACGATGAGGGACTGTTGAGAGTCGGCGGCAGAATATCTGAGTCTCATCTTCCATATTCTTTGAAGCACCCAATAATAATATGCGCTACGCATCGTTTAGCGGAACTTTTGGTGGTGGGCATACACTTAAAATATCTACACGCAGGTCCTCAATTGATACAAAACGTCTTGCGGGAAAAATATTATATTGTCAACTCCAGACGGTTGGTGAAGTCACAAGTGCATAAATGCGTTAAATGCGTTCGTTATCGCGCCACTAAGGAACAGCAACAGATGGGAAATTTGCCGAAATGTCGTTTGGAACCTGGAAGGCCATTTTTGAACGTCGGGGTTGATTATGCGGGCCCGTTTTTAGTTAGGCCATGGAAGGGTCGTGGAGCTAAGAGATACAAGACATATGTAGCCTTATTTGTATGCATGGCTACTAAGGCGATCCACCTTGAATTGGTGATGGATTTAACGGCTTAAGCATTTATAGCGGCTTACAAGAGATTTTCAGCGAGAAGAGGCATCAGTGCGTGCATCCATAGTGATAATGCTACGAATTTCACCGGTGCGAGTAAACTATTATCGGACTTGCACAAATTTCTCAAGTCGGCAGACTTTAAGGCGGAGGTTATCGACTACATCCACAACAGCGGCACTGAATGGCGATTCATCCCACCTTCTAGTCCTCATTTCGGCGGGATTTGGGAATCCGGAGTCCGAGCAATGA
This sequence comes from Thereva nobilitata, assembly GCA_963855945.1. Taxonomy (NCBI): domain Eukaryota; kingdom Metazoa; phylum Arthropoda; class Insecta; order Diptera; family Therevidae; genus Thereva; species Thereva nobilitata. The sequence goes on along the minus strand of OY979694.1, from coordinate 39,492,005 downwards.
AATTTCACCTACGGAGAGAAGCAGGAAATATGTCGCTAACAATCGAGGAAATGCAAACTCTACTTTGCCAGGTGGAAGCTGTTTTGAACTCTCGACCTCTGTGTCCAACGGATGATCATAGCATACAAGCGTTGACACCAGCACATTTTTTAATAGGTGGAAATATATATTCTGTTCCGGAAACTAACGTATCCGACACAAGCATCAACCGATTATCAAGGTGGGAATTAGTACAGAGACTTCATCGTAATTTGTGGAAGCGCTGGCAGAAGGAATACCTAGTGACTCTGCAACAACGATCGAAATGGCGAAGGAAATGTCCTAATTTAAGGGCTGGTGATTTGGTTGTTCTTCACGAAGATAATTTACCTCCAAGTGCATGGATGCTAGGTCGCATAGAAGAAACTCATTCCGGCAAGGACGGTTTGGTTAGAGTAGCTACGCTTCGAACAGTTAAGGGCACGTTTAAGAGACCGATATCAAAGCTTAGCCTGCTGCCTGTAAATGAACAGTATGAGAGTGAACAGGAGCTTCACGGCGGGCGGGATGTCGGAGATTGCGCTGACGACTAATAGAGGTCTATTATTGAATGCACCGCTGCACATTAATCTCGTCTTCAAATGCAGGAATAATTTAGAACTTGTTATAATTTTAGCACTTGCTCAATTTCGATGAATTTAGTATTAAGCAAACACTGTAACGAAGAACGCAAAAGTAAAGGCTAAAGAAGACAAGTTTTTCAGTTTTTTAATTGTGGTCCCTAATTTCTAAAGGAACAAAACAAATATTATTTCGTCAGTTTCGTTAAAAAATATAACTAATATTGTAGTAGAGAATAAGGCCCCTGGTCTCTGGGATGGCAGCTAGACGCCTTAACCACTAGAATATCGAGTCTGACATTCATATAATCAACTATTAGCCCAGGCGGTGAAGTATATTTTCTGCTAAAAGTTCAAAAAAAATCCTGACACTGATATTTTTTTCTTAATTTGTTCATTGAATGGCGTACTTTAACCTCATGAAAAGTTATCACTCGCCGGGTTGGGGGAACCCCCTAAAAAACGACCCCCTAAAAAAATCCGTTTTTGACTAATATCTCTTAAACGGTAAGTATTATCATAAAATAGTGTTTACAAAGTTTGTAGATTATGCAATTATCTACAAAAAATATATTATACATTTTCCCGTACGAATTGCCATTAATGAGATATCGCCGTTTTAAAGATTTAAAATACTCATTTGCGACTTGTATAGGTCATCAGACAATCAATAAATCCTTTGTTGGACTACGTGGCTAATATTTTCAGGCGGAATTCCTGGATGTATTTGGAGAAAAAAATTGCTCTAGAGAGGGGGGCTATCCCTACTATCCACTAAAACACAGGGAGTTTAAGGAAAAAAAATATATTTTTTTAAAATTTACTTAAACTCAATAATTAAAGTTTATTGTAGGCATACATTTAGCTTTTTAATAAACGTCTTTATCGACACATAAAGAGACGATAACGTTGTCGATACCCCAATGCCAATTTTTATTATCGACAGAAGTCGTTATCGACTCGAGAAACCAAATACGGCCCCCGTTGGCAAAACACGATCAAGGTGGGAAGACGGTGTTAAAGCTGATGCAGCAAAATTCCTCAACACAAGACCTGGAGGCAAGTTGCGCCTTCAGAGCAGATAGGCGTCTGGAAGAAGAAGCTGAAGGAGGTCACGGCTTAAATTGGGCTGTAGAGCCATCGTAGCAGTTCTTAGATATATTTACTTTTAATGATAATTGGGCCTATTCACACAGTGCATATTCATGGCAAGTAAAACCGGTTTTATAGATGAGAGAGGGAAAGGAGCGGAAGAACTTAACGAAACATTTTTCACACAAAAGCAAACGCGTGAACACTAAACACATAAAAAGTTACTTCTATCTCTTGCATTCTTTAGCTCTGTTTTTATACGCTTTATATTAGCTTGACCTGTATGTTGTGTATGTTTCATGTAAACAAATCTTGCAACTTGATTTTGACCCACTTCCAGGTAACGGATCAACTTGAAATTTTGCACATATGTATAGTTCGCGTGACAATGCAATCTGACCATTTTGTAAAAAAATCAAGATGGCGGTTCCAAGATGGCGGCCGAATTTTGCAATTTTACTCCCCGACCCCCGACATGGGTATCAAATGAAAGAGTATTACAAGTAGAATACAATTAGCTATATGGCGTTATACAAAATTCAAAATGGCGGCCAACAAAAAATGGCGGACTACCTTTTTCTTTACAACCCACCCGATATGGGTATCAAATGAAAGGAAATGACAAGTAGAATACTATTAGCTCTGTGGCGTCATTTAAAATTCAAAATGGCCGTCAACACAAAATGGCGGACTACCTTTTTCTTTACAATACCCTCGGTATGGTTATCAAATGAAAGGGTCTGACAATTAGAATACAGAACTGTGTGGCGTGATTCCAAATTCAAAATGGCGGTCCACACAAAATGGCGCTTTACCTTTTTCTTTACAACGCCCTCGGTATGGGTATCAAATGAAAGCGTACGACGAGTATAGTACAGTAAACTGTGTGACGTCATTTTAAATCCAATATGGCGGTCTCTACAAAATGACGATCGACTAAAAAATAGAAAATAAAAAATATATAGTTTAAAAAACTAAAAAATACGCTTTGATTTTAAAATGAACTAAAAAGTAAAAAATAATTTTGAATGTAAAGTTTTTATTGCTCCAGCCAGAATATGGAAACAACCTACCTTTCGAAATGTAAAAAAGCGTGGGCCGCTAGCGAAAATGTCCGGTGTTAATAAATATAGGAAGAGAGTACCACGCTGTTTTACATTTCGAAAGGTAGGTTGTTTCCATATTCTGGTTGGAGCAATAAAAACTTTACATTCAAAATTATTTTTTACTTTTTAGTTCATTTTAAAATCAAAGCGTATTTTTTAGTTTTTTAAACTATATATTTTTTTTCTCTAACAAGTAAATTTCGTCTGCAATACATTTAAATGTTCCTGTATAGCATTCAAATTTGCTAAACATATAAGCTTCGTGTGAATTCCGAGGAGTTGAGTAAAACCGGGTTTACTGAACACACTTATGACATCGTGGTTACTTCCTGCATTCTGTTTTGCTTTAATCATCTAAAAATGCTTTAGGTCTCAACATTTTTTGAGTATTTAGAGGTACATTATAGTACATTTAGTTTTAAATAGTTAATTTTCTATGAAAGTAAGTAAGTAAAGATAAAATTGTTTACCTCCTATAAAGGTATAGTACAAAAATACGAAAAAATCGCCTTCATTTCTTTTCTTATACCCAAGATAAAAGAAAATTCTACAATTAAAAAAATGTTTAAACTAGAAAAATATATTTCTAATTATCATAATGTAAAATCATAAGGTTTGTACATTTCTCTGAACTTTTTCACATACGATACTTCTTCCTCTTTAGATAATTCGCATTCTTTCCAATCAATTTTTTCATCACAATTTAGAAGATTCTCCGAACAAAATACTTCCCTGAAAAAAAGAATACATTATTACAATATATAAGATTTTTATGCATATAATTTTTAATGTTATTCACCTAGCAAAATGTAGTGGAAATTGCTTCATTTGTCGTGTTAATAATGTAGTATTATCTGGAAGTTCGGCCACAAAATAGGGTCCTTGTTGTGGCAACTGAGCAGGGTCCTCCAATTTTGGCAAAGTATCGAATGTTAAGTTATACTCCTCTGCTTTATCCTACTTTTGAAAGAGTTATTAGAAATTTTTACTTTTATTAAATAAATGCAAAATCAAACCTCAAAGGCATGTTTAATTTTCCAAGCGTATCCTTTATCCACCGCAACAGCATTTATTTGCATATGCGAACTTTTATAGTTTCTTTCAAAGAAGCAAACAACTTGATCTTCCTTTTCGAACATATTTTTTAGTGAATTTTTAAAATCAATTAATTCTTTCCAATTGTCTTTTGATAGTAATGCAGAGCTTTGTATATGTGTCACAGAAAGGATTAAAACATGAGTTTCTGTTAAAGGCCCCTTAGCTAGAGCGATATAAAAGTCATCACCGATTGATACTACTAAATGCTTTTCAACATTGGCCGATGATAGACAAAACCAGCATTTTTCTGTGAAAATAATAATATTGCTTTTAATATATGTTTCAATTTTGTCATAAACACAAATTTTGGGTATTGAACAACTAGGGTAAAAATTTAAGAAAAAATATGACGCCTTCTGAAATTAAGTCTGAAAATGATTTAAAATTTTTCGGAAAATTTGTTAAACCTTAAATTAGAATATAGCAGAATAGTCAAAGGTAATTTCGCAGATAATCTTCTACTTCAACCAACACCAATGCTAAAAGAACTCTTTGGCATTTTCGAAAAGAGCAACGATGGGGCTTTTCACTTTTCCCAAGTCGCCGGCTGGGATTTGTGTTTCCGCAATATGAACTCCAAGTCAATCGAATTCTGTGTTACCAAGGTGATAAAGGCGGGAATGCATTTATCTATTCCGCGTTGTCCCAAGTCGGTAGAGCCTAGTTCAAATATGAGCTAAAAAATCTATCTCCGAAAGGGGTCACTTCGTCGTGAGTACATTAATGAAATTGCAAAACCCTACCATCAGGTATGTTAAAGATTCTTTTGTTGGCAAATTCAGAGTAAGATCCCCAATTCCATCAAAATTTGGAAGGGGCTGGGGAAGGGTGATAACAAATGCACGGCGAATTTACTAGCATCTGTTCTTTACCTGAAACTAGGTACTAGGTATTATTATCTTCTTAACTTTATATCAATGATGAAGAAATTTCTCTCGAGAAGGGATGTTCCAAGGATTTAACTTTTCACGCAAATACGACAGTGAATTCTGTTCATCAACAAAACTCTTTACAGAAATTTATTTTATTCCTCTCACTTCAGCTAATAGCTTAGCAGCTCCTTTTCGATCACCAAACTCAGGCCTTTACATATATTTAAGAGGAATAAATTCTAAAACTTTGGCAGAACAATTTTTTATGTAAAAATGGGTGCCTTCCATTTAGACACAGAAAGACAATTGTGTCCGACACAGCGTGTCGCTCTGTGTCGTTCTGTGTAAGCCCAAATGGAACACATAAGTTCATGAAAAATCCGCCACGGCGCACTTTCCTCGTTTTTATTTTTGTTTGGCAAGTAAATCGTAAATTTTATGTTGATAATTTCTTTAAATTAATTACCCGACATCTTATAAATGCTGGGAATCTTAAAAATGAAACAATATTGTTGTAATTATAAATTAACGATCACATTTCAATTGGCGAGGGTTGGTAGCATTGTCTTAGTTGTGCCCGGCTGTGTCTAGCTGTGTCGTTGTTGGAACACTTCTGTGTCGGACACAGTGTAACACTGTGTCTCTCTGTGTCTAAATGGAAGGCACCCAATATAAGCTTAGGAATCGCATTTTGTATTCTCAGTCTATCATGTCCTTCAAGTAATGGTGCAATAACCAATAGCAAGTTTGATGGGAAGTATAGAAGAGAATAGGAAAGCTTAGGGGGATGTAACTGTCATAAACATAAAAAATATTTTTACACTACTCAAGGCAGAGTACACACAGGACACCTGAAGCGCCATATCTGTACCTGTCATATATATAAGAACATATATATATACAAAATATAAACTAGACGGTCATGGTCAAGGAAAGCTATGACATCACAAATAATAAAGTTGGTAAAGGAATTATGAAAGAAGTCCAGCAAGCTGAAGGCCTAGGCTGAACTGCTGATAATAACAAAAAAAATGAAGACCTATCTCGCGAACTATTACCACTCACCCTCTGCACAAACGAATGACACGCCTGGCGGTGCTGCGGCTAGTTCGCCGTTGGGGGGGTTCGTGGTGCAGGGGCTCGTTATTAAAGACAGTTACTTTATATATATATAAATACAGGGTGCGCCAGAGAAACTTACTTATTTGAAAAAATCCCCGCGCGGTGAGTTAGGCGGGTAGAGGGGCGAGAGGGGGCGCATCTGGAGGGGGAAGTTCCCAAGTTTGTTTTTCCCTCCAGAAGCCACTTCATTGTGAGCGAGTTACTGTCTGGTGTGCGATGTCGGTAATGGGAATAATTGGTCCTTATTTTTTTGAAGAAAACGAACGCTCAGTTACCGTGAATGGAGCTCGTTACAGGAACATGATCGAGGAATTTTTTCTTCCAAGACTCGAAGAAATGAACCTTAGGAACGTGTGGTTTCAGCAAGATGGAGCCACAGCACACACAGCACGAGACTCAATGAATTTGTTGCGACAGCATTTCCCCGACCGCCTCATCTCTCTCAGAGGCGATCTGCAATGGCCGCCACGCTCTCCGGATTTGACTCCATGCGATTTCTTTTTATGGGGTTATTTGAAATCCCTGGTTTATGTCGATCGACCACGGACCACAGCACACCTCAAGAAAAACATTCGCGAGAAAAAAAAATTGGGATATTGTATTCTAAAATAAAAAAAATTTAAAACAATAACTGAAGTACTTGTGTTTTTATTGACCTTTCCAATAAGTAAGTTTCTCTGGCGCACCCTGTACCGAAAGTTCCGCGTGTCGTACAAAAACATAGCTAATTAAAGTTATTCGCCGAGGTAGGGTTGGGTAGCCATACGAGGGGGGGATGAATCGGCGTCAAGCAGCCATGCTTCTGATTCGGGGGCTATGAGATGAAGGAATTTACACGGACGGGAACAACCAAAGGGATTGATAATCGGTGTTCCTTCATTCTCCCGTGTAAATCCATTCCATTGCATAGACAAGAATAAAAATTCCGAGTAAAATCCATGTGTGTGTGAGCAATACGATATTTGATGGGGCAGGGGCAGATGCAAAACATATGGGCAGGGGTGTATTTAGGCAAAATTTAATTTTTGCATGAAATTTTAAAATTTATCAGATGTGCAAACGGTTTATTTTTTTTTGGTTGTTTGATATATTTGAATGGAGCTAATTTTGAATGGATAAAATCAAACTGACATGCGATCTTTATGGGTTTGGATTTATTTTTCAGTGGCTTGGATTTATTTTTCAGGCCGACCGTTACAACGCGGTTACGCTAGAACAAGCAAGGAGAGGGGAACCGAAAGACGAGGCGGCTTACTGAGTCAGGCTCACCGACTAGAGCCGGGCAAATATGAATATGTACCAAGGTATTTAAAAAAATGACTATATGTGAAAATATCTATGAAAGAGAGTTCGGATAGGTGGTTATAGAAAAAAGATTATTGTGTAAAGAGTTTGAGAGCGACTGGGCGCTAGACAGCCGACTCTCTGGAGGTTAATTCCTGGTGGCCTCTTTCGCAAGCCAGGCTGGTCCGACAAGAAGGGACCCAATTCGAAATCAATCCCAATTTCGACCAGCCTCTTAAGAGGATCCAGTGATGAGGTGGGTGCGGAGGAAGTTGAGTTTACGTCTATTGAGATCGCCTTGTCACAGCGGATGGGGTAATGAGTTAAGGAGCTGAGAGCGACTGGGCGCTAGGCAGCCGACTCTCTATGAATTTCCTCCTGGCGGCCTCTTTCGCAAGCCAGATTGGTCCGACAAGGAAGGGACACAGTTTGAAATTAAACCAATTTCGAACAGTTACAGGGGCTGGGTTTAAATCTGCCCCAGTTTTGAAAAAAGAAAAATTTTTAAGTTGGTGGTGTGATATCACCCGTGTGCACTGCTCCATAAGCAGATATTATAGAATTAAATCGGTGTGTCTAATCCTTAATTTGCAAATGTCTTGTAGTCATTGCCTTGAACAGAATCAACTACTGTTAGTTAATTCTGGAACTAGTACCCAGATTTGGTTGAGTGTTGGGCTCCCACAAAGGAGAAAGTTAGTGACGGGTGGTGTGTGTTTGGGCTATTGTAAGGGGTTGAAGTGGTCCATAAGGTACCCGTGACCGCGGTGGATCCTGCGGGAGGGATGACCTCAAGGCCCAAAGATGATGAACGAGGCACCGCCTGTTCATACATCAGATAACCCTTAGGTCGTCCTACGGGGAAGAGTAAACGGCCCAGGTACTCAGCGTCGACCAAGTCGCTGGCCTGAGCCCTGGGAAATATAGTCCTCTCCCGCCCGCAGAGATCTACTCTGGCCTAGGGGAGAATAAAACTGGTAAAGGACGGATTATGCAGCAGGACGCTACCAATTTCTGAGGCGCTAGGTCGCATCTCCTAGAACCTCGCACTGTCCGGGCTTCACGACACAAAGGACTGAGAAGCAAAGGCTAGCTTCCACGCGAACAGGCGGGCGCGATAAGAATGACCGAGAGGACCGTGTCTCGGGGGTCTGGTCTGGCAGCCCCTGCTAAGCATCTAGCATGAAAACCTTGCCCCCAGACGGACAAGGAAAACAACGAGGTGTACCACCGCTAGGGAAGCTACCTAAGCGGTTTAAGGCACCCTGTCAGTTAACCGGTGAAGCCGGCGAGATACCTTATTAGGGCTACTCGGGGAATGCTTTCGTTCATCTCACTGTCTGAGATCCTTAGCGTGATCAACACCCAATAATTTCCCGGCCACATCCTCAATTTCATACCGACTCGCCCCTATTTTTCTTCGTATGCGAGCTTTAGAAAATTTATTTGCCAGCTTAGCACTAAAACAGTTGGCAACATTACTAATAGGAAAGGTACGGCGAAAAACTTCTTGACCTGGCTGGAAGGAGACCGATTTACAACGTAGGTTATAATTTTTCTCATGGCGGTTGTGTGCAGCAGACAGGTTTAAGCTAATGCGCTCTCGGATAAGGCGAAGACGATCTGAAGTTGGAAGGAATGCAATGTCTCCGTCTTGTAAGGCGTGTAATTTATTTAAGACCGCATAGGCTTATCCGTGTAAGATCATCTGGCTTCCGAAGAGAGCCTGAAAAGGTGCCATTCCTATTGACTCATGCACTGAACTTCGCATTGCACATTCGACTGAAGAAAGGTGACGGTCCCAATCGCGGTGGTCGTCTTTTAAATAGGCACGAATGGCTGCTAAAGTTGACCTGTTTACTCGCTCAGAAGCATTTGGATGTGGAGAATGTACCGCTGTACGCAAATGTTTGACTCCGTAGTCGTCCAAGAATTTAGCAAATTCCTTGGAGACGAACTGTCGACCATTGTCGGAAAAACTTATCTCTGGTACTCCAAATGTGTGAAACACACGATGTTCCAGGTTCTCTATTGCAGAATTTGCAGTCTCGGAGGAAACCGGAAACAGGAATACAAATTTACTAAATGAGTCCAAAACTACCAGTACAGCGGTATTACCTCTCTTGGAGCGAGGATAGGGACCTAAAAAGTCCACATACAGGAATTGAAAAGGCTTAGCCACTTCCAATTTTACACCCATGGGCGGTCGTAAGATTGCATTAGGAGATTTCGTGCACTTACACGTCTCGCACTGCGATACGAAGGTTCGGACTTGATTTACCATGCCAGGCCAAAAATATTTATTGCGTAACCGTGATAGAGTTTTTGCTATTCCTCCATGAGAAGCTTGAGGGGGTGAATGGGCTGCTTCAATCAACGCAGGGGTCAAATCAGACGGAATCCACAGCTTCCAGGTTAGATCATCCGAGATTGGATCTCCGGTACGGGGTGTAGTACGATGGAATACATATTCGTCGGACACCCTAAGATCAGGTAACTGTCCTGCCTTTCCGCTCACGCGCTCAAGTAGTGCCAAATATTCTGGAGATTTGAATGCGAGGGACGTTAAGTCTACATCGTGACAAAATGAAATCTCATCAACGCAATCAACACGGGACAACGCATCCGGGACCACGTTTTGACTCCCTTTTCGATGCTCTATTGAAAACTCAAAACCCTGTAATTTTCAACTCCATCTCGCCAGACGACCGTTCAGGTCAGACTGATTCATGAGCCATTTAAGACTAGCGTGGTCAGTAATAATTGTGAACGATTGGCCCTCTACATATGCTCTAAACTTTTTCACACTCAATACGGCTGCGTAACATTCAAGTTCGGTAATAGTGTAATTTCGTTGTGCACTGTTCAATTTTTGGACATATATGCAATTGGATGTTCATTTCCATCCATGTCTCGTTGAAACAGTACACTACCGACACCAGTCTTACTCGCATCGCATTGAATGTGAAACGGTCTAGAAAAGTCAGGAGTGACCAATATTGGGGCCTGAGTCATACAATCTTTCAACTTGAGGAAGGACTGCTGTGCCTCCTCTGTCCAAGCAAACTTTTTGCCTTTCAAGCAATCTGTGATAGGAGCAGCCACACTGGCATAATTGGAAATGAAACGTTGATACCAACCGGTCATGCCTAAGAACCTTCGTACTTGCCGATGAGATTTCGGCGTAGGAAATTCTGAGATGGCAGTTACTTTACCAGGGTCGGTCTTCAACGTTCCATCACCAATCAAAAAACCCAGGTACTTTACTTCTTGTACACAAAATTTACTTTTAGACAAATTAATGGTTAGACCAGAACGACGTAGGCAACCAGCAACCTCTTCAAGGGTCTTGAGATGGGAGTCAAAATCGGGAGAGACGATCAAAAGATCATCAAGGTAAACAAACACGTGCTCTCGTAAGTGTCCAGGGATTACTTTATCCATTAATCGACACATTCGTTGCGGAGCGTTACATAGGCCGGAAGGCATTACCGTAAACTGATATAGGGGCCTACCAGGAACAGTGAAAGCTGTCTTCTCGCGCGATTTAAGATCTAGAGGTATCTGCCAGAAGGCATCTTTCAAATCTAGACTTGTAATAAACTTGGTGTCTTGAAGACGACCCAACAAACCGTCTATATGGGGAAGAGGGTATGCGTCTTTAACCGTGACAGTGTTTACTTTGCGAGAATCGAGACATAATCGTACCTTTCCCGGCTTGCGGACTAAAACGACGGGAGAGTTCCACGGACTATTGGATGGCTCTATGACGCCTAAACTGATCATCCTGTCTAATTCATCATACATCAATTTCTGTACGGCCGGTGAAACGGGATAATGTCTTTGTTTGATGGGGACCGAGTCTCCAACATCAATTACATGTACTTCCAACTGAGTTTTACCCAGTCCAAGAATATCAGAAGATGGAAAAGTCGCCTTGACTCGCTCCAGCTGATTAAATTGGGCGGATGGCAACTCATGGGCCAAAAACAATAAGGCTGGGGCGCTAAGCTCACCAACTATCTGGGGAGCGATGCCGAATAACTTCCAAAAGTCAATCCCAAGGTATAAACTCTGACTTAAACTGGGTACTGCGAATATGGTCATTAAATGAGTCCGTTCTCCAAAGGAGACTGGTACTTTAATGTAACCGATAACCCGCTGTGATGCACCATCAGCAGTTTGTAACGAAGTGTTCAGAGAATAAAGCTTACACTCGGGGTGGCTTGATAAAAAGGATTCGACACCACTTCCCAGACAGCTAATGCTAGCGCCGCTGTCCAGCAGACCGTTCATAACAACGTCGGCAAGTGTTATTCTTGCGAAAGGACGCTCATCTGAGTGATCACAGAAAATTGCAGATATACTCTTGCGTGCCAGAAGACGTTTCTCTTTGGCCAGACGCCTAATGATGGGAATTCTACTTATGGATGAAACTCGTGGATGCTCAGAAAAGATCCGTTCACGGACGACATGATAATTGTTCCATCGTGCAAGGAACGAAGCTTTGGATTCATCAGAGGGAAAGTCAGGTGGATCGTCACGGCAGGGATGAAAGTTTGACAAGTCCGGTGGATTGTGTGCTACCATTGGTTTGCACTCGACATTTATTGGTTCGACGAGCGTGGGGGTGGCAGAGAAACTTGAGGAGGGCGCGGGTTCCTCTGAAACCTCGCACCCGGTGGCCGGTTTTCCTGGCACTTACACTTGGGTGAAACGACGCCCGGTTTACCACAACGATAGCAGAAAATGTTTCGAGTTTCAGACTGGCAATCATAGAAGGCGTGCCCAGGTTGTTGGCAGTTCCAACATACCAGTTGTCTCCTAAGGAGATCAGGATTGCGTGCCTGTAGTTCGTCAATAGATTGGAAGTATGGGTCACTTAGCTCGGGGGCGGAGTCTTCCGCGAAATCGACATCGAGCTCATGAACTCGCAGGTTGGTTCTTCGTTCCACCTTTTTGTTTAAGTGCCAACGTTCCACCTTAAGACATTGCTCTCTTAGTTCTTTCAGGGTTTTGAATCGCATGCCTATCAGGGAGTTCCCTGTAGAGTAATTCAAATTGTCTATTATCATGGCTGTTAGCTGAGCCTCAGTGATCGGGTTCTCCATTTTATTGAACAATGAAATCATTTTCATGGTATGTACTGTTTTAGATGGTATGTACTGTTCCTTGAAATTATTTTTTACTATTTGTACGAGAAGTCTGCTACCATTACCCTGAAGCTTGTTATAGAAACTCATGTTATCCGGGAGGTTTTTATAATAGAGTTTCTGAAGAACTTCAAAAATGTTTGTAATATTCAGATGCAAATATGGGGAATTATTTTTGTTTAGAAATAAATATCTTTGTATGCATGAGTTAAACTATGTACATATGCATTAGCTTACCTTGATCTATAGTCATACGTTTCCTTTTTTGTGGCGTATCGTCATTTCCGAATCCTTTCCGTCTACCTCGTCTATTATTACCACCATCATTTTGTGAGCTTAAATCGTAAAAGTACTGTGCTCCAGAATTCTAAAAAAATACAGTAAAGCTTAGTAAGGATTCAAAGAATATCTTTAGATAGTCAGAATATTGATTTTTTTTACTAGTTTTAACAAAAGCTACCCGAGATAGCACTAACTGTTAATAATTGATTATTACTGAGGGATAAATAAAAATACTCACACTTTCTTGCTTTGCACTTAATCCAGTAAATTCAATATTATCAAATGGACATGGAATTTCATTAGTTGTCTTTTGAATTAAATCCATCACTCTCATTCTATCAACCGGAGTCAAATTAACCGCATAAATATACTTTTGTTTATCGGTATTATTTACTGCAGCCAATGATAAAAATCTAGTGGCCAGCTCTAATTGAGTTACATTATCTGCAGCAACACTATTGGCAAAAATATTTCATTGCTTAAACTATAATATTTTAATATTCATTTCAATTTTTTTTAAATGTTCATCTTACCGATAGGGTGGAGGTTGGTAATAAATACCATTTAGTCCACAGAAATGATATCTGGGTCGAATACTTTTGGCCAAGAATGATATTAATTTAGAAGAATTTTCCTATTTAAAAATATATAAAAATTTGAATTTGTATAATTGTATTGCTTACAGCTTTCTCCATAATCCCGTGTGGCCATTGCGATGTTAAAAGGATGTCTACTCCTTTATAATCAGTTAATGAAGCTTTACTGACCAAACATGAGTTCTTAATAGCTAAAACATCTTCTTTAGTAAAATTGAAATCTTCTACTTTCATTGAACTTGCTTCTATTCCACTTAAGTATGCTATTTTAACACCCGAAGAAAGTGTATACAAACCTCTTTTACCTAGTTTTTTTTGGAGATTTGCATTAAAAATGTCTGAATGGTTAAATTTTACGTACCCAAATACGTCAGATTTGTACATATTTCACTGTTTTCTATATTTTCATATTGCTTGCAAGATTCCTTCGAGTTTGGGCCAAGAATATATGTCGGAACTGGAACTGTAATTAGAAATTATATAGAATATTTACCCAAATGACTATTTGATCGTGCAAAGTCCAAAGAATGCCATGTTTCGTATAACGCAGTGCCGTAGCTACTCTGTTTCGCGTGGGGGGGCAAAGAAATTTTACTAAATGTTACATCTAAAAAATGTTGACATTCAACAGCACAGTCGGTAGTACAGATAATTATTAGAATAGAATGAAGCACAAGCTCTCAACAGTATAAACTTTGATATTTAGCTGTCAATCATCTTTGATTATTATCAATGTCTACTGTAGGCATGTCGTATTAAAATCGATTAATCGAAAAATCGATCTTTTCGAATGAAATAATTGATTTTTTAGATCGAACTCAAACCCTGAATCGATTCACAAACCCCTCGAATCGGACCCGATTCACATTGGGCTCTTCTACACGCTGAAAACGTCGTTTTGTATAGAAGAGGGCGAGAGAGGATTTTTCCAACTAACTTTTTCAATGGATTTTTCAGCCAACTTTTTGACAGCTATGTGGTTTAGACAAAAAACAACAACATTGTGGAGTACAGTTGGTTATTAAACTTCGCTTGCGAGAAAGCCCATCCGATTTACCGAAAAAATGACAGGAGGGCTTTTTTGTAGGGAATAACATTTCGTATTGTCTGATCAACATTTTTTTTCGAAAAAACCAGTTTTTGAGTGATTTTTTTTGCCAAAAAGTGATTTCTCCGGCGGCCATGTTTTTTTGTGATTCCGAAATTGTTTTCTTAAAAAGTCCCAAGGAAGCTGTGGACCAATTTTCAGCCATTTTGGAATTTTGTCTCCTTTAAATGGTAATTTCCCCGGACTATTAGCACTATCATAATGAATTCCTAACAGGATTGCTACATAAACATATAAAAAATGTATAAATGCGATTTTTATGAAACTGTTTCTAATTAGTTGTCCGTGGCTCAAAAAAAAAATTACTTACGATTCGATTAATCGAGAACGATCCTTTAATGCTCGATTTAATGGAGAATCGATTTTAGTGCGTTTGATTCGAATCGAATCGAAGATCGGTTTTTTTGGAATGAATCGACATGCCTAGTCTACTGCACCTAATGCAAAATTTTTCCGTCGCCACAAACAATTGAACCAGTAACAAAAGCATTGCAATGGCACTCATTAGAGCCGTTTATACAACCCAATTCGAAATCGACCCCAATCAACAATGCTAAAGGATTCTGTTGTCGAAGAAACTCTGCGAGAACGAAACGAATCGTCCGTCAGCCTGAAATCGTCATTTTACGAAACGATCAACGTTGTGTTAATCGAAATGACAAAACTTTTCGTAAGAGACGATACCTATCCCACAGCTATCGATACAGTAGATGAAATGGATTTTAAAACGCTGCAGCCTTTGACCGAGTTGGGCATCGAATTGCTAAATGAAATTGAGCTAAACACGAAAATTCGTCGAAAGAATGAGAAAATGAACGATTTGAAAAGGCCAGAGGTGGTATTGACAGAGCTGTATACGGTGCGCCAGGGAATGGAAAACGTGTACTACTTTCCCGCCCGGAACGGCAGTATGCGAATCATCGTGTTCGGCCTTGACACGAATCATGCGGCTTCAACGTATTACTACATGTCGACTGATAGATTAAATAATTCTACTGATAGATTAAATTTTTATATCTGAACACCGTTCTTTTCGATGAACTAAATAATTACAAAGTGCAATTATTTTAAAAAAATTATTAAATGTTATTGTTTTAAAAAATAATCTACATCGTCGGCTCAATGCAATAGTCACGAAACAGAAATTTTGGTATTTTGAACTAACATAGTACAAAAATTCGAAAAAAATATTACAATTAAAATAACTTTTAGTTATTTCGTGAAAAAATTCAAGTTGAATACCGTAGATTCCCATAAAAATTTAGATCCGTAACTTTGGCAGAAGATAATATGACTTTTTTTCGCATTTTTGCACAATGTTTAAAAGAGCAAAAAAAATACAGTTTCATGACTATTGCATTGACCCGACGATATATGAAGTATGAGAAAAACGCGTGGGGGGGCTAAGCCCCCCCTAGCCCCTGGGTTGCTACGGCCCTGGTATAACGAGAGCTTTGTCTTCACTGACTGAAGCGATGAAAGTAATTCTCAATAAGCTGCTAGTTAATCTAAAGATAGGACTGCCTGCAATATCTTGAGGGTTTCAGGGGACACGTTGATGGATCGAGAAGTTACTCATAGCAATACATTGCGATCTACAGGAAATAACAGAAGGGCGATCTGGCTAAATAACAGTGAAAATTTTACAAAGTTTTCGTTGTCCAGAGCCACACAAAATACGAACGAGATGAGTTCGTGACTCACAAGACCTATGATGTAGCTTTCTACACAGATGATTCTAAATCAGATTCTGGTGTAGGCGTTAGATTTTTCATTCTCTCGCTAAACATACAAAAATACTGCCGCTTGGTTAATTGTGCCAATGTCTTGCAGGAAGAACGGCTGACAATCTTCAAAGACTGCCTAGCAACAGACATGAACTTTAGCCGGCCTTGATAGCCTAGAAGTTAAGGCGGCCGACTACCATTCCAGAAGTATGTGGTTCGCATCCACTCCGTGGCATGGTCCTTCGTCTTTCCATTTCTTCCACCTAGATAACTTTCCTCCTTTTTTCTTGTCTTCCCTCTTTACAAAAAATTCCCTGCTTTTTCTCTTTCCATCGCGTGTAATAATAAGCGTGGGAGCCATGTCCTGTTCGATACCCGAGTTCAGTGTTCTGTCGCGGAAGTATTGGATTGGTCAGACTAGGAGCAACTACCTCTTCATGATACTCGTAAAAACATCACCAGCGTCTAGCTATGACTAGGATTTAAAATAGGAGATATGACAGGTAACCTGAATATGACGGGCTAGATCTAGTCACTTCTAAATTACTGCACAATACTTACCCGTTTTTTTCGAGTGCGGTTACATCATGATGCCCGTCAACGCCAATTGTGCCCTCATTTCTGGTCGGGGCTGGCGTCTTTATCTTTACCTGCCTAAGGATAAATTTAACAAGGCTTATCTGGACAAACTAGAATTAATTTGCCTATTGAAGTTTAATAAAGAGGATATTCGATTTAAGTGAGTGCATGATAACATTTATGAATAATAATTAGAAACTTTAATCATATATTCAGTTAAAGTGGCATCGTTTAATTAAAATCTATTTTGAAAGCCTTACGGATAGGCTAATAAAAAAATAAAAGGACTTTTCGGTAGTCGTACTTTTTTCTTCAATTAATAAGGTGCTTAGCTTGTAATTTAGACTCCACTAGGTCTGCAGTATTAGATAGACTATAAGTTTTGCTAGTTCTAAGCTAAAAGAATTGAGTTTATTAATTCAAGAATATGCAAATTCAATCTTATTTACACATATCCGAATTTTGAATAATTATTTTCTAGTGAAGAAACCGTACATTTTAAAGAAATAGTAATGCAGTAGACATTCAGTAATGTTGAAGAATATTACCGTTAATAAAACAAATATAATACTTACCGTTTTTGTTTCCATTACGATAGGCAATTAATTCATCATTATTTTCACCGAAAAATTCTCCAAGACAAAGTAAAATTTCAAAAGGTCCCGATTTCTTGTTGATAGTTTCAACCCTATTAAAAAGTTGCTTAAAATTGCCTTTAGCATCTCCACTAACAAGTCTATTATAAAAAAATACATGCATTAAATATATTACAAATAAAAAACCATATTACATCTTTATTTTTTGATCCATTATATCCAAACAAATAATCTTATCAAAACGTTTACGAAACAAACCGCGTTAACATACTTTTGACAGCTCTGACGTCAATCTTCAGCTTATAAAATGTAAAGTTTAGAAATTATAGCGCTGTTATCATTTGGAAGAATATCGACATGGAAAAAAGTGCGGCTAAATTAAATTCACCACAATGATTTCCTGTACCCATAACTGAGTAATTATTTCAAATCGTGGAATAATTTTTTTTTACTTATTGAAATTCTTTTAGTTATAAATTAAATAAAACATAATACTAAAAATGAACTAAAGAATGATGAAAAAACTCTAATTAATATATATATAGTATTTCTGTAATATATAAATTTGTGTGATTAATAATGAACGTCCTCACCTTTTTATTATCTTCATATTTCAAAATATCAACTTGCTTGTTTTAACGCCACCAAAAGGAAGTACTGTCTTATTTTTAACAAAGCCTACACCCACCTTTCCTTCTGTCTCAGTGGACGGAGTGAATCTAACGACAGACTCATCTCTTAACATCGTGAGCACAATTTTAACTTGGAACGATGGAATCACATAATTAATGTGTTCACCATTTCAATGGATTCCTTAAGAGGTGCCTGCTTCTTCAGCCAGCAGCCCTGTCTACAAGTCTATCTAATACATTCAGCCTCGCCTCGAGTACAACAATTATCTGGACTGGCGCTTAAAAACCATCTTAGCGTGACTTGACAAAGTACAAAACCGCGCCATAAAACTTAACGGTACTGGCATCTTTTGCTCCACCACACGGTGGGGTCAGATAAAAAATTACCGTTCAAAAATCGGTGGAGCCGTCAATTTGCATCGAATCAACTTCGCTCTTTTTAAAATGTTCGTTGTGCAATTCTCTATCGATCTGTCTGTCGATTTTTCATATATATTCATACCGTATTCCTGTTTTCCCCTATTTAGGGGTTGATTCACCCTCTCTGACGGGTAGTTTCTAGAAAACGGTTATGAAGTGCCGGGAGATAAATTTAATAAACCTTTTCTAAACTATATTAGGCTCAAATATACCTTTTTGGCACGTTTCTCTGCATTTTTGCTAATACAGAAAATATTTTTGTCAAAAAACTCAATTTCCAGTGCAAATTGTAAAAAATTGAAAAAAAGGGAAGTTAATGATGAAAATTGACGGCTCCACCGATTTTTGAACGTGAATTTTTTATCTGACCCCACTATGCACCATTGACTGTTTGAGCCATCGTAGAAATGTAGCAGCTTTGACGAAATGCTTTCCCTATTACTATATAGCGGCTGTTCCACTAGACCTACCCCTTATGCACGGCAATATTTATTGCGCAACGCACGACTACCCTGCACGGCTCACTGTCATAGTCTGCAGCCCCTATTTTCGGGCACACTACGGTCTAGAAGTTCGTTCATAAATAAAACAACTCGATTGTGGAATACTATTCTGCAGCCAGTATTTCCGAACTCGTACAGCATCCTAGCGTTAAAACAAAGATTTCCTTGTGCATCCTCCAACCCCCCAACCTCTATCCTTCGAACTAAGCTTATTACTAGACATTGTACCATGGTCTGAACGACATAACAAACTGGTAATACAAAGGGTGATTCATAAGCTTCCTAAGGAACACGTGCCTTGTCAGGATTTTAACTGTATTGTATTTTCTTTGTGCAATGTGTTCGTAGTAATAATAACAGACGAGTATCCAATATGCTAAGAACGTCGTTTCCGGTCGTTGATATTTCAATTGAGACATTTTCCTTATGGTTCTCCATCAATAACTTGCTTCAAAAATAAAAAAAATATCTAATAAGTACTTAACATATACGAGAGAATATATTTTGATTGTGAGTATAAACAGTACGAGTATACCTGCAAAATTATTTCTTTATCCTTTCAGGTACACAAGTCTAGCTGGCTAGATCTTCAAATTTTTCTTAGCTTTTTGCAGACTGTTGTTGATTTCCGATATAAGTTAGGTTAGATGTAGAACTGCCTTCAGTGTGGCCGTAGGCTCAATTAGCGCCGTTTTAATGCCATAATTCGTGTGCCTAAAGTTAGGCTGTTGTTTGATCGACTGAGGCGTTACTCTAAAGCCATCCTATGGAGTTTAGGAAGCTTATCAGTGCTCTGATCTCTAGTCTGGAGAACTCTTTCTCTCATTCAAGAACGTAACTGCTATGGGCCAATGTCCCGTGATGAAAGCCGTAATTCTAGCAATATTTCTTCGGGGTCTGATTAAGAGGCTAATTGTTTTTTTGTTGCAATTTGGCTAAGTCGTCCTAGAGATGACACAAATCTTCAATGCGCTCTATCTTTGGCTGACTAGCAGCAGGTAGTAGCCAAATATTGTGTTTTTGGGCTATCGACCATCTAGCTCGCCCTGGAGAGAGACTCCCTGATTGGCCAGTCGGCCTTCTCGTTCATATGTCTGGGAATCCCGACGAGTTATGTTATGCTTTCTACTGAGACTATCTATCTCAGCTCTGCATGGCATAGCTTTTATAGAGGGCTTCGCTATTCGAGGTTAATTGTGAGCTGTCGGTGAATATCAGTAAATAAAATTTCTTCAGGACGTCTCCGTTTCTCCACTTCTTGAAGGTATTTCGATGGAGAAGTCTTTCCTAAAGGTCAATCTAGAGGGAAGATAGTCGGATGTTGTGGCGATCATATCCACGAGTAGCACATCCAAGATGTTGAGGTCCAGGTCCCGGTTTCCCTTAATCTAAGGGCAATGTACAAGGCTAGGTGCTTGATATGATGGTCGGGGGAGCATGTGCAATAGAACAGCAAGGGCGTTGGTGGGGCACGTTGTTGCCGTTCTCTGGACCTTTCCCAACTTTATGACATTATAGGTCCTGCTTAGCACAGGCTACCACATCAGCGGGCCGAACACGAGAGTTGTACCTGTAGGCCAGTCAAATTATCGAAAAAAACTCGATTTTTTGCCACCCGAGCCATCTGAAAAGTAAAATAGAGGTAAAATAGGAAAAAATTCCGTAGAATTTGATGAACTACTTTTGGCACTCCTAGGCCTTTGGGAAAGTTTCCAAAATGGCGTCAAAAGAGGGCCAAAAACAGATTTTCGCGTTTAAAAAAAAACTACACATTGTACAAAAAAAGGTTTAAATAAAGTTTGTAGATATTTTTCATACTAATAAAATGACACCAGTTTGATGTCAATACATAAACAAATAAAGGAGTTATTGCAAAAAAAACCGCTAAAAAACACGTTTTTTTAAATGCTCATATCTTTTACCAAAAAAACGATTTTGTAATGAAACTCGTGAAAAGTGTAGCCCTTGGGGAGTGCAATAAAACGTTTTTGTAAATTTGCAAAATAATAAATAATTTTTGCAAAATACGGGTTTTTCGAAAAAAAGACCTTTGTTGTCGAATTCGATTAGCTCATAGCCATCAACACCTACAGAAATGTTTTTGCGCTTCTGGAAGAGTTGTGCTAATAGTTGTGTTTTGTGCGCACATTGCTACTTCATTGGAAACATGCGAAAAGATGGCCGGAAAAACGATAAAAACAATCTTGCCCACAAAATTCGATTATTTGCTCACGAAATTCTATTAATTGCCTATCGATAGGCAAAACAAAAATATATATTTTACGACCATCATAGAAAACTAAACCCTATAGATAGGCAATTAATAGAATTTCGCGAGCAAATAATCGAATTTTGTGGGCAAGATTGTTTTTATCGTTTTTCCGGCCATCTTTTCGCATGTTTCCAATGAAGTAGCAATGTGCGCACAAAACACAACTATTAGCACAACTCTTCCAGAACATTTTGAGCGCAAAAACATTTCTGTAGGTGTTGATGGCTATGAGCTAATCGAATTCGACAACAAAGGTCTTTTTTCGAAAAACCCGTATTTTGCAAAAATTATTTATTATTTTGCAAATTTACAAAAACGTTTTATTGCACTCCCCAAGGGCTACACTTTCCACGAGTTTCATTACAAAATCGTTTTTTTGGTAAAAGATATGAGCATTTAAAAAAAACGTGTTTTTTAGCGGTTTTTTTGCAATAACTCCTTTATTTGTTTATGTATTGACATCAAACTGGTGTCATTTTATTAGTATGAAAAATATCTACAAACTTTATTTGAACCTTTTTTTTGTACAATGTGTAGTTTTTTTAAGCGCGAAAATCTGTTTTTGACCCTCTTTTGACGCCATTTTGGAAACTTTCCCAAAGGCCTAGGACTGCCAAAAGTAGTTCATCAAATTCTACGGAGTTTTTCCTATTTTACCTATATTTTACTTTTCAGATGGCCCGGGTGGCACGAAAAAATCTAATTTGACTGGCCTACTGGAGCCCGTATTTGGTTTCTCGAGTCAATCGGCTGCGAAATCATCCTTTATGTTATTAAATATAGGTACAACAGTTACTTTCGACAGGCGAAATAATGCAATGAAACTGAAAAAAACGTTTACCTAAATGAAAGTTTTATTCAATTACACTCAAACTTCTTCCTCACTGTCGCTACTATTTAAAAAGAGATTAAAAGGCACCATTTCTTACATTATTTTCACAAACTAAGAACTATATAGAAATAATATTCAGTAATAGACTGGGAGCTGGACGGAATTGAGTGTGCAAAATATGAGGACGGCATTTCGTCAACAGATTTCAGTTGAGAATAGTTCAAAGATGTTGCTGGTCGATTTTTGGGTCCAATTGTTTTTACCCCCTCTCTTTTTATTGGCACCTCTACGGCTTCCGATTTTTGACGATGGATTATGATGAAGCACCACAAAATAAGACGAAATTATATAATACAATTTTTCGATATCACGCTTAGTTTTCGAGAGATTGACACTTGAAGTTGACTTTTTGAAGTATTTCCCAAAGGTTTCTAGTTATATCACAGCTAGGATTTTCCGTGGCACCGATATTTTAATTATGAATTCGATAAAACAGCCCAAAATAAGACGAAAATGTAAAATAAATTTTTTCCGATTTCTCGCTTCGTTTTTGAGATACAGCGTTACTGCCGGGGCCCAATGATTCCGGCAACGTGATTTTCCCCTACCACTGACGGTGAGAGCTCGCCCAATGAAACCGGCACCGTCAGCATACCTTTTCGTTGAGAAATGTCATTTTCTGTAGTGATTGCATTGACTGTTTGTTTATTTTGTGTTTGTTTTGATTTTAATGAAAAAAAAGTACTTTTTTCCGCACTTTCTGTTCCAGAAAATTGTGGACGGGTTGCTAGTAGCAACATAAGTGTAAAAGCTTTCTTGTTTAGTTCATCAAAAAATGAGCGAAAAAATGAGAGAGCTTTTGTTCGTGGAGGGGTAGACCGGCAAAATTAAAATTAAATCCAAGTCTCCGGCACCAGCAAAAGCAACAACAATTTATATGGAAAATCACGTTGCCGGATTCATTGGGCCCCGGCAGTTAATCGTTTCGAAAAAATACTAATAGGTCAAGACTGGGAGCTGGAGCGAATTGAGTGTGCAAAATGTGAGGACCGCCTTTTATCAATTATTTTGATCACAGAAAGGTTTACAGATTATGGTTCTTGATGTTGCCGGAAAATTCATTGGCCCATTTTTTTATACGCTGTAGAATGTTTCTGAAAATACCTAAAACTTCAAGTATCGATATCTCAAAAAATAAGCGATAAATCGAAAAATTTATTAAACAACGCACGGTTCATCGTCATCTCTTGCAACACTCACTCGACTTCTTATAACCTGAACCCTATTCTTTCCTTCAAATAAAGCTTGGGTCTAGATATTGCACCATGAACGCCTGGTCGACTCCTCAGCCATATAAATTTTGATAAAAGGTTTCTATATCTCGCTTTTCTGTTTTAAATTAGGATAGATTTAAGGCTTCCATCAGCGAACATAATCTTCATTTTGTGTAATATTTGATTTTTAACATACGTAATGTTTGTTAGTTTCAATTCAATCGGTAACTTTTATACATACTGTTAACTGTGGAAATCAGTGCTTTCATGGAAAATTCAAGTTGCAAATAGTTTCAAGGCCGTTGAATTTTCGTGTATACAAGGCGTACATCAATTCTGCTTATTTTATTATTGGAAGAGCCAATTCGAATGTTCCGGAATGGAATTACAATAAATTCATAGTTATGTAGAATCTTAAAAACTAGTTTTATCTTTAAACAAAAACATTTTTATTTAATAAAAATACCAATACATCATTGAGGAAGTACGGCGCAATGATCATTAATTATGTACTTAACAATTCGTAAATTGCTTTATTCTTCTTATTTAACCAAAGTACGGCAACAAAAAAAGAACCAGTTTTAGTGCATAGTTATGGGGTTTGGTGGTATAGTAGAGAAAGCTCTAAATTGTTATGCATGTTATAATTTGTTGTTTTGTTTCCACAGCTGTATATATTATGCTAACAAACAGTCTGATTAAACAAAATTTAAATAAAAGAATAAGAAAAAATAATTCTAGATGCTTATATTCTTCGAGAATTTCTTTTAGTCGTCATAATAGAAACACATTAAACTTTTTCATGCGTACACATTTTTTATTAACTTTTATTTTATTTTTTTTGTTTGTTTTAATTTCTATTCCTTATGAATTTCCGCCAAGAAAAATATTTAAATTGTTAATAATATTTGATCTATCACAAGTGTTAACACTTTTTGGATCAATAAAATTTATAAACAGGTTTTTTTTGTATGTAAGCACATCTATAAACATTTTTTTACTTTCACAACATAAAATTTTAATAATAAAAAAATTATTTACCTTCCTTACTAAAGACGTTTTTTTATTTTATTTTTTTTGTAACAAGGAAAAAATAAATGTGGAATTTTTCTTACAATTTATTTTTTTAAGGGAAAAATCTAAATCCAAAACTTTATTTAATATAAGAGGTAAGAAAAGGAAGAAAAAATATTGTTTATACAATAATTAACTTAAAAAACAAAAAATGAGACACATACATGACAGAGAAAAGAAAGGGTCAAGAGAAAAACAAATAATTTTAATAAAAAATTATAAAGGAAAGAGAATTAGGGGAGAAATAAAAAATGGAAAGAAAAACATAATTATAGCCTTAAAAATCGTATATAATTAATTTAGCCATATTCTGTGTCGTTGGTTACCTAATAGTGTATTTCGAACATAATTTCGTGTTTTATTAATATTATTTATTTTTTAAAAAAGAAAAAAAACTGATTATATTTTTATAATATCTAGATTATTTTTTTTTAATATTTATATACTGTTACTCAGTGCAGCGAGTTTTAATTGTAGATCTTGATTGCCTTTTCCAAATAGGTATAACGTGACCTCTTTTGAGATTTATTAAGATGATCAAGTCCAAGGTATGGCAATTGAGTGCCTGGTTGCTGTTGGGTAGATTTGAAAACTTCTAAATTGATTGGTACGTCATCTGTTATGTATTCTGGCCTGCTCATTGAAATAATGGCAAATTTAAATTTCTCCCATTCTTTATCTGGAACATTTAATTTCTTTTGTATACGCTCCTTTAATGCAGCAAATGGCTCACCCTGTTTAGCCTTAATAAAGAATGGTATACCAAATGAATTATATATTTCTTTGCTAAAATGCGAAACTGGTATTAACATTTCAGTATCATTTAAAAATAATTCATCTCTTGGAATTTCTTCAACTCTATAATATTTTTGATTACCTTGATTGGTCATTGTATCAGTAGCACATTGTAAATGTTCCAATGGTGTATCCGGTGATGGTGATGGTAATAATTTATGACTTGATACTTCAACTAAACGTAATCGTCTTGAACTATCTTCACTAAATTCAATTTGTTTAGCAGCTTCCTCCAACAAATTTTTAACTGTACCATTCTTATTTGGATATAAAACCATTTCTTTTTCTTCTTTTAAATTTTGTGATACCCATAGGCACTTGAATTGTTTCTTGTTTTCTAATTCATTGATGTTCATTGACAGTCTTTGATAGAATATTTTTTTTGTAGTACGTGGCTTATTATATGCTAATAAATCTTTAAGACTTCCATCAAACATTGACCGTAAGGGATTGCCAGGCTGATCTTTGTAACCTATCGATTTAAAAAATTGTATTTTATTTGGATCTGTATTTATCCTTTGTGCCACGGCTTGGGCCATCTGTTCATAATTATTACGATGCGATAATTCTAATGTAAAACCTGGCTCATTCGGATTACATTTATCCACAAATGTCACTTCAATTCTATAGAGTAAATCTCTAAAATAATCATCGCATGTTGGCAGCTCCAATTTCTCATCATACTGTTTCTTTTCAAATATAAGTATATTACCTTGCACTTCATCACGCGGACCTTTTAATGTTTTTTCAAGGGTTTCATTTAAGTTAACTAATCTTTGAACAATACTTGGTCCAGGCTCTTCATACATTGTTAACTCAGTATCTGGTGGAAAGCCTAATCTTTCATTTATATCTGGAATTAATTCATGAAATTTTTGCTGTAAGAAGTATTGACCAGATCCAAGATAATTTAACCTTTTAATATATGGGTCATAAAATTTAAAGAATAATAATATATCTCGTTTCTTGTTAAATGGTGGAAGTGGACCAGTAGTATCAGCTGGCGCAAATTCTAAAAATACCGTCCATGGATTTTGTGATTCAATTATGTAAGCAAGAGGATTATTATATTCTTCAGTTAAGTCAAAATACATTGGGCGACATGCCTGTGGCCTTAATATTAATGGCCAAATACGCATACGATTTTCTGGAACTTTAAATGCTTGAACGAATATTCCCATTAATTCACCGACTGTTTGTGTCTTCTTCATTTTAAATGTACGATAATTAACCTTTTCAAGATCAAATAAATCTGTTGATTGATGAGCTTCAAAACATTCCTCAAGTACAACTTGTATAACAACATATGTATTAGATTCAGCACGTTCACGTCTGCGTACTTGTTCCATATGTTTCTCTTCATTTAATCTCTCAATTAATTCACTGGGTATATCAGATTGATTAATCTCTTGTAAAACTTTTGGCAATGCTGATTTTCTGATATAAACCAACATATATGCATTGCTGCAGTGTTTTGCATTAAGACTTAGCTCATCGTCCATGCCGCCATAATTATGTTCAATTGCATCCTTTTTGCTGCATGATGATACAACATCATCATCAAATTTACACCATTTACCATCACCAGTTGGGTTGATGTAAACAACATAATGACCACCATGATTATCACCCGAATGTACAAGCACAGCATGCAGCCTATATTCTGCTGGTGTTGATTCCTTTTCAAACAGAAATTTATCTAATGTAATTTCTTCATAAAATTCAAATCTATCATTAAATTTAACTGAATTATCTGTTATTGGATCATATTGGAAACGCATTAAATGAAGATGTAAAACTGGAGGGAAAGATATAAAATGTACACCTTTTTCAGCTTCTTGAAAGCCATGTATTCCGGCGTCATATTTATTATCACCTTCTAGCGTTTCTGGCTCAATATAATCAGTAAATGATTCATAAATATTTTTCTTTCCTTTTATATTTAATTGAATATCATAAAATGTCTCTAATCTTGTACTTTTATAATCAACATTCTTACATTTAATATATGAAGACATTTTCCCTTCGAATAAGCTTGGTACTGTACCCTCAACGCAAGTACCTTTCATTTTACTTTCTAGTTTATCGAGAAGTACTCTTAAAAATTCTTGTACATCATGTTGCATAAATGAATCGAGAGTTTCCCAGCCAAAACTTCTAGTTAATTTTTTCGTTCCCACTGGCTTGTCAGAAAATTGCAATTCATAGAAGACTCTTTGTAAAGCTAAAGCAACAGATTTACTGCTGTCATCAGCCTCAGTTGGCATTTTATAAACTGCTTTTCGAAGCTGATTAGTGAAATATAATGTTTGAAGCAAGGAATTCATATAGCAAGTAGCTCCTTGATTTTTGAGTCCAACGTAACCGGTATGTTTCTTTGAGTCCCAGAAAACACCGTGCGGGGCTTCAGCACAGACATGCACTTCTAGAACGATTGTATCATTTTGGACATATCCTTTTTCAGGATCTAAAATCTCATTCCAGCTCATGAAATACGAAAATCCCCAATCATTTTCTTTACTGTAGAATAAATGTTTTATTTTACGAACGAATGGTTCTTGCTCCGGCTTAAATGATTTGAGACGAAGCTCAGCAACAGCATTACAAGACCAGCTTGAACTTTCACTTTCTCCATTACATTGTAAGAAAAATCCAAGAGATTTTGCTTCAGGTTGGTTACGATCACTACGTGGCATTACCATTATCTTCCATGGCAAATTTCTTACATAACATGGTGGTGACAAAATAGAATCCTTTAATTTTGAAAAATTCTCAACAGTAAATGAGAAAGTCGCCTCTGATCGATCACGTTCACAACAATCTGAGCTAGTGGCATCCATGCTGACTGAAGTTAGGTCAGGCGTTGGTGCAATTTGCATATTAGTATCATCATTAGCAGCTAAACTTTCAACCTCTGATGGCTCAATAATAACATCACTCTCCTGGGTGTCCATTGCTTCAAGGGCCTCTTCTGACGTAAGCGTTTGTTGAGGTAGTTGGCGCCTGTTATTGGCGCCAACTGTGTCCATTGTTATTGTTGTCGGCCGAGCCAGCGGACTTCTTGGTGTAAATAATTTGGCCAATCGCTTCACAATACTATTTGATGTATCTTTCCTAGATAAACTATTAAATTCAACAACAAAGGAATCTGAATTTACTTCCAATACAAGTGGCTGCAGTTGCACCAGTGTGCGACACACCAATGTTAATTATTCCCGAAATATTCGATAAACCTCAATCACCACTGTAAATAATTAAGAATTATTCTTAAATATAAGCAATTCCTCGTAAGTATTCTTTTTTACAATTTAGAAAAAATCGGCTTCTTTATGTCCGGCTCAAATTTTTTTGTTCTTATAAAATCTCGAACACAGAACTCGTACAAGGGGTGACAGCAGTTTTTCAAGATGGTGGAAGTCACAATAAAAAAATTTTCTTGTCCAAAAATTTCAAAAAATCCCGAATAATCTTAATTCTATTATCTAGTTTCACTCGCGATTTCTAATATTAATTTTAATCAATAAAAATCGCTTATTTTCTTTATTACCAGCAACAATGACTGCAGATTCCGTGACCCTGAAGTTTTCTTGACAAATAAAATTGAATTTAATTATAAACCACTGATGACACGCAATTTAGGAGTTTGTCCCCTGCTTTTAAGGGAAATGTAAGTAATCACTTTAGGTGACAAAAACTATATAAATTTACCTATTTTAAATTTTCCCATTCCTTAATGTATTCAAATCGCCATTTCCTAAAGATATTTCTGATTAATAAATTTTTTCCCTTGATGTATAAGTACAAGTTAGACGTCTGCCAATTTGATTGATCTGAAGTCCCGGATAAGAAAGACGCTGGAGCTTTTCAGCTCTGCTTGTAGTTCTAGAGTAAAATAATTTTGTTTTAATATTTTAATTAAATATTATTTAATAACTTACATATATATTTTTTAGCCCTTATAAAAGAAAATTGGGACGAACAGCAGGCCGCACATGGTTTGTTTATACTTTCTCTAGAAGTCATGTCACTTCGAAAAATTTTAGTACTAGTAAAGCTTTTTTCGATTTTTTTGGCGCTGGGGTTGCACGGGGTAAATTTAAGCTTTGAATAATTAAGCTTTTATAGATTTTGTGGTATTTTAAAACAATAATTAGAGCCTTTAAAAATGAGATCTTGTTTACTACGTATCTATTATTTATTTATCAAAATTTAAATGTGGGATAATGATATGTATTCTTTTGTTAAGTACATACATATTCAAAATACAAGCCCGGAAACCCAATGAAACTAGCGGCAGCGTCCGCCAACGGCATGAAACGACGGTAAAGGAACGGAATTGGTAGCGGTTAGCAACGGAAGAATTAAAATCGAGCGTCGCGGCACAGTGAGAAAAGAAAAGTCATAAATATTAGACATTTGGTGTGACTTCCTGTGCAATTCACTTCATAAATTTATTTTATTTATACAGGGTGTTTCAGACTTAAATGCTAATCCGGTAAGGGGTGATTCCTGGGTGTATTTGGAGCAAAAAATTGTTCTAGGGACGGCGGGCTTATCGGCACTATCAACTGAGATATAGGGGTTTTACGAAAATACGTTTTGAATAGCTTTTAATGTACTTAAACTTTAATAACTCCAATACAGGAACATATTTAGGCTTGTTAAAATCTATATTTTGCATCTGAACTATGCCAAATTCTTAGTTTTTTAGCGTTTTTCTCAAAAAAAGGCATTATTAACCCTATTTTTTTCTTGCGTTCTGATGCACTAAACAATTACCTAAAAAAGTTACATGCACAACAATGACCTAGGTCGAATACTGAGTTAAAGAGTTGCGGTGAGACTCAACGAGCCTCCGCATAAGTATGTTGAGTAAACCCGGTTTTACTTAAATCCTCCGAACGCACACGAGGCCCTCAGCAAGTTTTACCGCTACTATCATAGCGACTGCTCCACAGGTTTGCCACCTATGGAACGAATTGGTGCCATGAAAATTACCTGATGAGCAGTCCATTCTATATGTCAATGCTCTAGGCGGTAACAGAATTTAATTTTCGAGCATCGGCAGCATGCTGCATTTTAAAGGCCCATCTGGAACCAGCAGCAGCCCCGTCAGCAAACTGTTCCTATTGGCTAATGGTGGTCACATGGCAATTCGTACGGGAAATTGTGTAATATCTTTTTTTGTAGATAATCGCATAACCTACAGATTTTGTAAAAGATATTTTGTGATAAGACACCGTTTAAGAGATATTTGCAAAAAACTGATATTTTGACTTTTTGACCTTAAACATTTTTGCTCACCACCGATTGTTGGGGGATTCAACATTTTAGGCCGGCTCCACACGTTGGCACCAAGGTTAACCTCAATGCTAATTGTCCAACGTATGGATCGAGAAATTTGCATTGGCGTGAGCATTGGGGATTGGCCGTCACGTGTCGGAATCTGCGCCAACATTCGCTGGAACCCGCGTTGGGACCAACGTGTGGAGCCGGTATTACTTGTAATGATTTTCTATGACAGGTGAATATTCAGGCATATTCTGAACTCCGCTGGAATTTCCTTACATTGGTAGCGTACGATTGTAAGAAAATTCCAGCGGAATTCATAATAGGCCTGCCTTTATTTTTTATTTTTTTTTTTATGTGGAAAACTAGAGCTCAGGGAAAGCCCTTTGTACTGTCGACAATCTATTTTTCTTCGTATAGAGTGCAATGTCAAACAGCAAGCCCTAGTCGATAGATAGTGAAGGGGAAGAGAGAAGTAGGAAGGAACTGCCACAACCACCTAACCCCAACCATTTCTATCGCGACTCTGGCATCGGGGCAATGAGAAACAACTCGCTGGAGTGTTAGAGGGTGTTTACATTGGACGTAGGAACGAACGTTCGTCACGAGTTTGAAGGTGAAGGGGGAAGTGGAGGTGATGAAGGAAAATGACGAACGAAAATTAAAATTCTTGTTCGTGACGGAATGTGGAACAGTTTTTGATTGGTTATTGCAAGCCACGTGATTATATCATTTTCAACTGTTTCACATTTTTCCTAAAATTGACGTTAGGAGTTAAATTCGTTATTTAAGATTTAAAGAAAAAAATTAAAATTTTACAATTAAACTAAACTAGAGTTATTCAAATTGTAAATTTGAATTTTTATTTTATGTTTTTAAAAATATTGTTTTAGGTTTATATAGAAAATTATTAATATTGCAAAAACAATTGAAATTGTAGTTAGAAAATATTTATTAGAATTGAAATGTATTCGTGTCTGGTTTTTCCGTATGTATATTTTTTTTAAAGAATAAATTTAGTTTAGTTTTTTTAAACTATTTATTTTTTTATTTATTTAACTTCCTTTCCTCAAATGTTGAAACGTTTTAAGAATTTCATAGGCCTGTATTCACCGACCTGGATAATAAATATCGTGGACATTTCGTATTTACCGACCGCGATTTTCGGTACACGGATAAAGTTAATATCAGTTCAACAGATATTAATCGAGTTAATCTTCTAGCTCAGAAGTACACTTCTCAGCTGGGCTGAGAAACGGGCCACGCTTATGTGCAGGGGCCGAATCCGGCCGAAAGCACCAAAAAAGGTATAAGAAGAAAAAAAACACCGCAAAACGAGCATGCGACCGAAAATGCGGGTTCCTTCTCAACCCTCCCCGGCACTCCTGTACCGAGCCGGTCCGGTCCCTGCACACAAACGCGGTCACATTTACCACTGCACAGTGGCTCGGCTAAGACATGCAAACACAAAACAAAAAACAATGCAACAATTAAGAGCACAAAACATCAAACAGAGAAGCGTGCAAAGACAATGAAAACGTGGGACACACAAGGAGTCACGCCACATTAAAAAGAGTCCTTTTAAGGACATCTTCGCTAGTTTGCATGCTAAAAACACTCGCATTTTTGTTAACATTTATAAGCATGCGGTTAACTGGTTCGTACATCCCATAATTGGTGTTAGAGGAATTAATGTACAAGAGAGGTGGACCTCTCAGGTTGTAGTTGTTCACTCTAAAGGACGTACGGGTTCGTAGGAAGCCTGAGTCAACTTTGTCATTCAACAAGTTCCGAGCTGGTAATAAGTTAAATCCGCTGATTTCTATCCTCTGAATTTTCGAATTTTCAAAATTTAACAAAAAATGCGGGAATAAAATTGCAACTGAAGATGAATTAAATTTTTAATAACCATCACCCCTTGAGTGAATATATTTTAGTTCCTGATCTTAAATAAAAATATTCGCCGGCAAAACTGTTTTCAAATTGTTTTTGTTGGCAAAAACAGTTTTTGCATAAGGTTTTCATTAGTTTAGTCATAAAAAAGGTGAAAACCCGAATGAATTTAACCGGATTCTTTCTCCATTATTTTGCAAAATAAATTATGCAAACATTGAAAACATAATCAAAACAAAATATATCTCTCCGATTCCAAACGTTTCAATCAAAGTGACAGTCGCTTTCGTCTAATTTTGTAATGTGAACATGAAGGGGGAAGAACGTACGTGGGCACGTTCCTTCCTACGTCTAGTGTAATCACCGTCTTATGCCTTCTGAAACGAGTTGAATCCCATCAACCAACCGATGACATGCGCTTGGTGGAGCGGGGAAATGCTAGCGGAAGGCTATGACAGGGGGAATGAGGAATGTAAGGAGGGAAGAAGAAAGAAGGTGGGAAAGGCGAAGGACCGTGGGGCTCTGCCGGGATTCGAACCCGGGACCTCTTAGATAGTAGCCAGGCGCCTTACTCCCTAGACTACCGAGGCCCGTCATTGACATTTTACAGAGTTGTACTGGCCAGTTAAGTTGACAAAATCAGTACTTTTTGCATTGTACTGTAAAAGGTATTTAAATAAAAAATTGTTGAACTAGTTCTAATTTATTTGTTATAATAAATGTGATTCTATTACTATTCACAAAGGAATATTTTGTACTATTTCCCTACTTTCTACTTAACCTAAAATTTAAAGTATATACACTTCCGCTTCTTTGGTTTCCCAGATCCTAGTGTAATTTTTGGTGTACCTGAAGAACAAGTATTTGAATAAATTTTATTGTCAATAAAATATAAAGTAAGTACCTTCAATATTTGACTGGCAGTCACTGTCAGGTTTCTGGAACTTTACATGCAGATTGACGGGCTTTGAAATTTTAAGTTTTATTGTCTCTACAGAATGGCTGCCAGGATCTATTTCATGCACGACGCACTCTTCCGAGCTTCCTTCCGTGCATGTAGGTGACCCTGTTTGCGAAGTCGTGGGTGCTGCTGTAGAACCTGTGATTGTCGTGGCCATACACTCGGTTGTAACCGTTGATTCTGTAGACGATTCAAGGGTTGATGATATAGTTGATAGTTCTGCTGTGGAATCCGTTGGACAGATGGTTGATTCTGGTGTTGTGGGTACCATTGTAGGTTCTGTGACCAATATTGTGGGTGCGAGAGTGGTTTCGATAATACTGATTGTTGTGGAATCTGTGGGTGATGTCGTGCATGATTCCGTTGCGGTAGTGGAGGGTAGAGCGGTGGGTATTGCGGTGGGTATTGCGGTGGGTATTGTGGTGGGTATTGTGGTGGATATTGTGGTTTGTAGTGTGGTGGGAAAAGTGGGTGGCCTCCTTGAGAATTGGGTTGTCCAAAATTCAGATGTTGATTGAAGTGATTCGGTAGTTGTTGTGGGCAGAATAGCAGAGCTCGACTCTGCGCATTTAGTTGTGTCACTGGATTGTAATTCTGACGGTGATACGGTTGTGTCTGTGAAAATTGTTGATGATGTGGATGTTGGAGCCGTTGTGCTATCAGTGGACTGGGCATTTGTTTCCTCGCAGAGGTTAGTGGTGGTTGTTGATGCTGCTGTACTTGCAATGGATGGTTCAGTTGATACCACCGACGTTGATTCCGTTCCTGCGGTCTTTGTTGACATTTCAGTGGTTGAATGAAATGGCTTTGGGGTAGCTTCTGTGTCTGTTTGTGTTGTTTCGGGGCGAAATGTAATCGTTGGTTTAGTGGTTGTTTCAGTTGTTCCTGATGTCGATGATGTAATTGAAATAGTTCCTGTTGTTGTTGAAACTGTTGATTCTGTTTGAAATGTGCTGATTGTTGTAACGGTTGATTCTGTACTAGAGGGGGCACTACAAGGGGATGATGTTTGTTCGGGGGTTGCTTTAATAGTTGTTGTGTCACCTTGAAATGTCGAGTTGTTTTCTTCGATACACTCTTTATCGTCTTCTTTGGAATTGGTTTCCTCATCATCTGATGACAGCACTTGATCGTTTGAGTTATATTCATTTGTACATGCATCAGTTGTTGTTGTGTCTGTAGATGCGGCAGTCGTTGTTGTATCATTACATTCTACAGTGGTTGTTGTGTCTGTAGATGCGGCAGTCGTTGTTGTATCAGTACATTCTGCAGTGGTTGTTGTGTCTGTAGATGCGGCAGTCGTTGTTGTATCAGTACATTCTACAGTGGGTGTTGTGTCTGTAGGTGCGGCAGTCGTTGTTGTATCAGGACATTCATCAGTGATTGTTGTGTCTGTAGATGCGGCAGTCGTTGCTGTCGTATCGCTTTCTTTCGAATTGGTTTCTTCATTTTTCACTAAATTTTCTGCTCCAAAAATATCATCCGATGACCGCACATCATCGTTTGAGTTATGTTCATTTGAGGACATAGTAATTGGCTCACGTGGAATGGTAATTGTTGGTGAAGAAGTTGATACTTCTTCGCAGAATGTTACTGCAGCAGTTGGTATAACAGTAGTTGTTGTATCAGTACATACTTTAGTGGTTGTTGTGTCCGTGGATACGGTAGTCGTTGTTGTATCAGTACAATCGTCAGTGGTTGTTGTGTCTGTAGATACGGTAGTCGTGGTTGTATCAGTACATACTTCCGTGGTCGTTGTGTCCGTGGATACGGTAGTCGTTGTAGTATCAGTACATTCACCAGTGGTTGTTGTGTCTGTAGATACTGTAGTCGTTGTTGTATCAGTACATTCTTCAGTGGCTGCTGTATCTGTAGATGCAGCAGTCGTTGTTGTATCAGTACATTCTGCAGTGGTTGTTGTGTCTGTAGATACGGATGTCGTTGTTGTATCAGTACATTCTTCAGTGGTTGTTGTGTCTGTAGATGCGGCAGTCGTTGTTGTATCAGTACATTCTTCAGTGGTTGTTGTGTCTGTAGATGCGGCAGTCGTTGTTGTATCAGTACATTCTGCAGTGGTTGTTGTGTCTGTAGATGCGGCAGTCGTTGTTGTATCAGTACATTCTGTAGTGGGTGTTGTGTCTGTAGATACGGCAGTCGTTGTTGTATCGGTGCATTCTGCAGTGGGTGTTGTGTCTGTAGATACGGCTGTCGTTGTTGTATCAGTACATTCTGCAGTGGTTGTTGTGTCTGTAGATACGGATGTCGTTGTATCAGTACATTCTTCAGTGGTTGTTGTGTCTGTAGATGCGGCAGTCGTTGTTGTATCAGTACATTCTTCAGTGGTTGTTGTGTCTGTAGATGCGGCAGTCGTTGTTGTATCAGTACATTCTGCAGTGGTTGTTGTGTCTGTAGATGCGGCAGTCGTTGTTGTATCAGTACATTCTGTAGTGGGTGTTGTGTCTGTAGATACGGCAGTCGTTGTTGTATCGGTGCATTCTGCAGTGGGTGTTGTGTCTGTAGATACGGCTGTCGTTGTTGTATCAGTACATTCTGCAGTGGTTGTTGTGTCTGTAGATACGGATGTCGTTGTATCAGTACATTCTTCAGTGGTTGCTGTGTCTGTAGATGCGGCAGTCGTTGTTGTATCAGTACATTCTTCAGTGGTTGTTGTGTCTGTAGATGCGGCAGTCGTTGTTGTATCAGTACATTCTGCAGTGGTTGCTGTGTCTGTAGATGCGGCAGTCGTTGTTGTATCAGTACATTCTGTAGTGGGTGTTGTGTCTGTAGATACGGCAGTCGTTGTTGTATCGGTGCATTCTGCAGTGGGTGTTGTGTCTGTAGATACGGCTGTCGTTGTTGTATCAGTACATTCTTCAGTGGTTGTTGTGTCTGTAGATGCGACAGTCGTTGTTGTATCAGTACATTCTGCAGTGGTTGTTGTGTCTGTAGATGCGGCAGTCGTTGTTGTATCAGTACATTCTGCAGTGGGTGTTGTGTCTGTAGATACGGCAGTCGTTGTTATATCAGTACATTCACCAGTGGTTGTTGTGTCTGTAGATACTCTAGTCGTTGTTGTATCAGTACATTCTTCAGTGGCTGTTGTATCTGTAGATGCAGCAGTCGTTGTTGTATCAGTACATTCACCAGCGGCTGTTGTGTCTGTAGATACCGCAGTCGTTGTATCAGTACATTCACCAGTGGTTGTTGTGTCTGTAGATACGGTAGTCGTTGTTGTATCAGTACATTCTTCAGTGGTTGTTGTATCTGCAGATGCGGCAGTCGTTGTTGTATCAGTACATTCAGCAGTGGTTGTTGTGTCTGTAGATACTGTAGTCGTTGTTGTATCAGTACATTCTTCAGTGGCTGTTGTATCTGTAGATTCAGCAGTCGTTGTTGTATCAGTACATTCTGCAGTGGGTGTTGTGTCTGTAGATACGGCAGTCGTTGTTGTATCGGTGCATTCTGCAGTGGGTGTTGTGTCTGTAGATACGGATGTCGTTGTTGTATCAGTACATTCTTCAGTGGTTGTTGTGTCTGTAGATACGGCAGTCGTTGTTGTATCAGTACATTCTGCAGTGGTTGTTGTGTCTGTAGATGCGGCAGTCGTTGTTGTATCAGTACATTCTGCAGTGGGTGTTGTGTCTGTAGATACGGCAGTGGTTGTTGTATCAGTACATTCACCAGTGGTTGTTGTGTCTGTAGATACGGTAGTCGTTGTGGTATCAGTACATTCACCAGTGGTTGTTGTGTCTGTAGATACTGTAGTCGTTGTTGTATCAGTACATTCTTCAGTGGCTGTTGTATCTGTAGATGCAGCAGTCGTTGTTGTATCAGTACATTCTGCAGTGGGTGTTGTGTCTGTAGATACGGCAGTCGTTGTTGTATCGGTGCATTCTGCAGTGGGTGTTGTGTCTGTAGATACGGATGTCGTTGTTGTATCAGTACATTCTTCAGTGGTTGTTGTGTCTGTAGATACGGCAGTCGTTGTTGTATCAGTACATTCTGCAGTGGTTGTTGTGTCTGTAGATGCGTCAGTCGTTGTTGTATCAGTACATTCTGCAGTGGGTGTTGTGTCTGTAGATACGGCAGTCGTTGTTGTATCAGTACATTCACCAGTGGTTGTTGTGTCTGTAGATGCGGTAGTCGTTGTGGTATCAGTACATTCACCAGTGGTTGTTGTGTCTGTAGATACTGTAGTCGTTGTTGTATCAGTACATCCTTCAGTGGCTGTTGTATCTGTAGATGCAGCAGTCGTTGTTGTATCAGTACATTCTGCAGTGGGTGTTGTGTCTGTAGATACGGCAGTCGTTGTTGTATCGGTGCATTCTGCAGTGGGTGTTGTGTCTGTAGATACGGATGTCGTTGTTGTATCAGTACATTCTTCAGTGGTTGTTGTGTCTGTAGATACGGCAGTCGTTGTTGTATCAGTACATTCTGCAGTGGTTGTTGTGTCTGTAGATGCGGCAGTCGTTGTTGTATCAGTACATTCACCAGTGGTTGTTGTGTCTGTAGATACGGTAGTCGTAGTTGTATCAGTACATTCTTCAGTGGCTGTTGTATCTGTAGATGCAGCAGTCGTTGTTGTATCAGTACATTCTGCAGTGGGTGTTGTGTCTGTAGATACGGCAGTCGTTGTTATATCAGTACATTCACCAGTGGTTGTTGTGTCTGTAGATACTCTAGTCGTTGTTGTATCAGTACATTCTTCAGTGGCTGTTGTATCTGTAGACGCAGCAGTCGTTGTTGTATCAGTACATTCTGCAGTGGGTGTTGTGTCTGTAGATACCGCAGTCGTTGTATCAGTACATTCACCAGTGGTTGTTGTGTCTGTAGATACGGTAGTCGTTGTTGTATCAGTACATTCACCAGTGGTTATTGTGTCTGTAGATACGGTAGTCGTTGTTGTATCAGTACATTCTTCAGTGGTTGTTGTATCTGCAGATGCGGCAGTCGTTGTTGTATCAGTACATTCAGCAGTGGTTGTTGTGTCTGTAGATACTGTAGTCGTTGTTGTATCAGTACATTCTTCAGTGGCTGTTGTATCTGTAGATGCAGCAGTCGTTGTTGTATCAGTACATTCTGCAGTGGGTGTTGTGTCTGTAGATACGGCAGTCGTTGTTGTATCGGTGCATTCTGCAGTGGGTGTTGTGTCTGTAGATACGGATGTCGTTGTTGTATCAGTACATTCTTCAGTGGTTGTTGTGTCTGTAGATACGGCAGTCGTTGTTGTATCAGTACATTCTGCAGTGGTTGTTGTGTCTGTAGATGCGGCAGTCGTTGTTGTATCAGTACATTCTGCAGTGGGTGTTGTGTCTGTAGATACGGCAGTGGTTGTTGTATCAGTACATTCACCAGTGGTTGTTGTATCTGTAGAGGCAGCAGTCGTTGTTGTATCAGTACATTCTGCAGTGGGTGTTGTGTCTGTAGATACGGCAGTCGTTGTTGTATCGGTGCATTCTGCAGTGGGTGTTGTGTCTGTAGATACGGATGTCGTTGTTGTATCGGTGCATTCTGCAGTGGGTGTTGTGTCTGTAGATACGGATGTCGTTGTTGTATCAGTACATTCTTCAGTGGTTGTTGTGTCTGTAGATACGGCAGTCGTTGTTGTATCAGTACATTCTGCAGTGGTTGTTGTGTCTGTAGATGCGGCAGTCGTTGTTGTATCATTACATTCACCAGTGGTTGTTGTGTCTGTAGATACTGTAGTCGTAGTTGTATCAGTACATTCTTCAGTAGCTGTTGTATCTGTAGATGCAGCAGTCGTTGTTGTATCAGTACATTCTGCAGTGGGTGTTGTGTCTGTAGATACGGCAGTCGGTGTTGTATCGGTGCATTCTGCAGTGGTTGTTGTGTCTGTAGATGCGGCAGTCGTTGCTGTATCAGTACATTCTGCAGTGGGTGTTGTGTCTGTAGATACGGCAGTCGTTGTTGTATCAGTACATTCACCAGTGGTTGTTGTGTCTGTAGATGCGGTAGTCGTTGTGGTATCAGTACATTCACCAGTGGTTGTTGTGTCTGTAGATACTGTAGTCGTTGTTGTATCAGTACATCCTTCAGTGGCTGTTGTATCTGTAGATGCAGCAGTCGTTGTTGTATCAGTACATTCTGCAGTGGGTGTTGTGTCTGTAGATACGGCAGTCGTTGTTGTATCGGTGCATTCTGCAGTGGGTGTTGTGTCTGTAGATACGGATGTCGTTGTTGTATCAGTACATTCTTCAGTGGTTGTTGTGTCTGTAGATACGGCAGTCGCTGTTGTATCAGTACATTCTGCAGTGGTTGTTGTGTCTGTAGATGCGGCAGTCGTTGTTGTATCAGTACATTCACCAGTGGTTGTTGTGTCTGTAGATACTGTAGTCGTAGTTGTATCAGTACATTCTTCAGTGGCTGTTGTATCTGTAGAGGCAGCAGTCGTTGTTGTATCAGTACATTCTGCAGTGGGTGTTGTGTCTGTAGATACGGCAGTCGTTGTTGTATCGGTGCATTCTGCAGTGGGTGTTGTGTCTGTAGATACGGATGTCGTTGTTGTATCAGTACATTCCTCAGTGGTTGTTGTGTCTGTAGATGCGGCAGTCGTTGTTGTATCAGTACATTCTGCAGTGGTTGTTGTGTCTGTAGATGCGGCAGTCGTTGTTGTATCAGTACATTCTGCAGTGGGTGTTGTGTCTGTAGATACGGCAGTCGTTGTTGTATCGGTGCATTCTGCAGTGGGTGTTGTGTCTGTAGATACGGATGTCGTTGTTGTATCAGTACATTCTTCAGTGGTTGTTGTGTCTGTAGATGCGGCAGTCGTTGTTGTATCAGTACATTCACCAGTGGTTGTTGTGCCGATAGATACGGTAGTCGTTGTTGTATCAGTACATTCACCAGTGGTTGTTGTGTCTGTAGATACTGTAGTCGTTGTTGTATCAGTACATTCTTCAGTGGCTGCTGTATCTGTAGATGCAGCAGTCGTTGTTGTATCAGTACATTCTGCAGTGGTTGTTGTGTCTGTAGATACGGATGTCGTTGTTGTATCAGTACATTCTTCAGTGGTGGTTGTGTCTGTAGATGCGGCAGTCGTTGTGGTATCAGTACATTCACCAGTGGTTTTTGTGTCTGTAGATACTGTAGTCGTTGTTGTATCAGTACATTCTTCAGTGGCTGTTGTATCTGTAGATGCAGCAGTCGTTGTTGTATCAGTACATTCTGCAGTGGGTGTTGTGTCTGTAGATACGGCAGTCGTTGTTGTATCGGTACATTCTTCAGTGGCTGCTGTATCTGTAGATGCAGCAGTCATTGTTGTATCAGTACATTCTGCAGTGGTTGTTGTGTCTGTAGATACGGATGTCGTTGTTGTATCAGTACATTCTTCAGTGGTTGTTGTGTCTGTAGATCCGGCAGTCGTTGTTGTAACAGTACATTCTGCAGTGGGTGTTGTGTCTGTAGATACGGCAGTCGTTGTTGTATCGGCGCATTCTGCAGTGGTTGTTGTGTCTGTAGATGCGGCAGTCGTTGTTGTATCAGTACATTCACCAGTGGTTGTTGTGTCTGTAGATACGGTAGTCGTTGTTGTATCAGTACATTCTTCAGTGGCTGTTGTATCTGTAGATGCAGCAGTCGTTGTTGTATCAGTACATTCTGCAGTGGTTGTTGTGTCTGTAGATACGGCAGTCGTTGTTGTATCAGTAGATACGGCAGTTGTTGTTGTATCAGTACATTCACCAGTGGTTGTTGTGTCTGTAGATACCGTAGTCGTGGTTGTATCAGTACATACTTCAGTGGGTGTTGTGTCTGTAGATAAGGCAGTCGTTGTTGTATCAGTACATTCACCAGTGGTTGTTGTGTCTGTAGATAAGGCAGTCGTTGTTGTATCAGTACATTCACCAGTGGTTGTTGTGTCTGTAGATACGGTAGTCGTTGTTGTATCAGTACATTCTTCAGTGGTTGTTGTATCTGCAGATGCGGCAGTCGTTGTTGTATCAGTACATTCACCAGTGGTTGTTATGTCTGTGGATACGGTAGTCGTGGTTGTATCAGTACATACTTCAGTGGGTGTTGTGTCTGTAGATAAGGCAGTCGTTGTTGTATCAGTACATTCTGCAGTGGTTGTTGTGTCAGTAGATACGGCAGTTGTTGTTGTATCAGTACATTCACCAGTGGTTGTTGTGTCTGTAGATACGGTAGTCGTTGTTGTATCATTACATTCTTCAGTGGCTGTTGTATCTGTAGATGCGGCAGTCGTGGTTGTATCAGTACATTCTGCAGTGAGTGTTGTGTCTGTAGATACACCAGTCGTTGTTGTATCAGTACATTCAGCAGTGGTTGTTGTGTCTGCAGATACGGTAGTCGTGGTTGTATCAGTACATACTTCAGTGGGTGTTGTATCTGTAGATAAGGCAGTCGTGGTTGTATCAGTACATTCTGCAGTGGTTGTTGTGTCTGTAGATACGGCAGTTGTTGTTGTATCAGTGGTTGTTGTGTCTGTAGATACCGTAGTCGTGGTTGTATCAGTACATTCTTCTGGGGCTGTTGTGTCTGTAGATTCGGCAGTCGTATTTGTCGTAGCACTTTCTTTCGAATTGGTTTCCTCATTTTTCACTAAACTTTCTGCTCCAAAAATGTCATCTGATGAGTGCACATCATTGTGTGAGTTATTTTCATTTGAGGACATAGTAATTGGCTCACTTGGAATGACAATTGTTGGTAAAGTAGTTGATACTTCTTCGCAGAAGGTTACTGAGGCAGTTGGTATAACAGTAGTTGTTGTATCAGTACAAACTTCAGTGGGTGTTGTGTTTGTAGATGCGGCAGTCGTTGTTGCATCAGTACATTCTGCACTGGTTGTTGTGTCTGTTGATGCGGCAGTCGTTGTTGTATCAGTACATACACCAGTGCTTGTTGTGTCTGCAGATGCGGCAGTCGTGGTTGTATCAGTATATGCTTCAGTGGGTGTTGTGTCTGTAGATGCGGTAGTCGTTGTTGTATCAGTACATTCACCAGCGGTTGTTGTGTCTGTAGATACGGAAGTCGTTGTTGGATCAGTACATTCACCAGTGGTTGTTGTTTCTGTAGACACCGTAGTCGTGGTTGTATCAGTACATACTTCAGTGGGTGTTGTGTCTGTAGATACGACAGTCGTTGTTGTGTCGGTACATTCGCCAGTGGTTGTTGTGTCTGTAGATACTGCTGTCGTGGTTGTATCAGTACATACTTCAGTAGGTGTTGTGTCTGTAGATACGGCAGTCGTTGTTGTATCAGTACATTCGCCAGTGGTTGTTGTGTCTGTAGACACCGTAGTCGTTATTGTATCAGTACATTCACCAGTGGTTGTTGTGTCTGTAGATACTGTAGTCGTGGTTGTATCAGTACATACTTCAGTAGGTGTTGTGTCTGTAGATACGGCAGTCGTTGTTGTATCAGTACATTCTGCAGTAGTTGTTGTGTCTGTAGGTACGGCAGTCGTTGTTGTATCAGTACATTCACCAATGGTTGTTGTGTCTGTAGATGCCGTAGTCTTTGTTGTGTCAGTACATTCACCAGTGGCTGTTGTGTCTGTAGATACCGTAGTCGTGGTTGTGTCAGCACATACTTCAGTAGGTGTTGTGTCTGTAGATAGGGCAGTCGTTGTTGTATCAGTACATTCGCCAGTGGTTGTTGTTTCTGTAGATACCGTAATCGTTGTTGTATCAGTACATTCACCAGCGGCTGTTGTGTCTGTAGATACGGAAGTAGTTGTTGTATCAGTACAATCTGCAGTGGTTGTTGTGTCTGTAGATACGGCAGTCGTTGTTGTATCAGTACATTCGCCAGTGGTTGTTGTGTCTGTAGATACCGTAGTCGTTGTTGTATCAGTACATTCACCAGCGGCTGTTGTGTCTGTAGATACGGAAGTCGTTGTTGTATCAGTACATTCGCCAGTGGTTGTTGTGTCTGTAGATACTGTAGTCGTTGTTGTATCTGTACATTCACCAGCGGTTGTTGTGTCTGTAGATATGGAAGTCGTTGTTGTATCAGTACAGTCTGAAGTGGTTGTTGTGTCTGTAGATACGGCAGTCGTTGTTGTATCAGTACATTCTTCAGTGGTGGTTGTGTCTGTAGATACGGTAGTCGTTGTGGTATCAGTACATTCACCAGTGGTTGTTGTGTCTGTAGATACTGCTGTCGTGGTTGTATC
This sequence comes from Thereva nobilitata, assembly GCA_963855945.1. Classification (NCBI taxonomy): domain Eukaryota; kingdom Metazoa; phylum Arthropoda; class Insecta; order Diptera; family Therevidae; genus Thereva; species Thereva nobilitata. The sequence continues at coordinate 39,448,693 of OY979694.1, read as the reverse complement.
AGTACATACTTCAGTAGGTGTTGTGTCTGTAGATACGGCAGTCGTTGTTGTATCAGTACATTCGCCAGTGGTTGTTGTGTCTGTAGACACCGTAGTCGTTATTGTATCAGTACATTCACCAGTGGTTGTTGTGTCTGTAGATACTGTAGTCGTGGTTGTATCAGTACATACTTCAGTAGGTGTTGTGTCTGTAGATACGGCAGTCGTTGTTGTATCAGTACATTCTGCAGTAGTTGTTGTGTCTGTAGGTACGGCAGTCGTTGTTGTATCAGTACATTCACCAATGGTTGTTGTGTCTGTAGATGCCGTAGTCTTTGTTGTGTCAGTACATTCACCAGTGGCTGTTGTGTCTGTAGATACCGTAGTCGTGGTTGTGTCAGCACATACTTCAGTAGGTGTTGTGTCTGTAGATAGGGCAGTCGTTGTTGTATCAGTACATTCGCCAGTGGTTGTTGTTTCTGTAGATACCGTAATCGTTGTTGTATCAGTACATTCACCAGCGGCTGTTGTGTCTGTAGATACGGAAGTAGTTGTTGTATCAGTACAATCTGCAGTGGTTGTTGTGTCTGTAGATACGGCAGTCGTTGTTGTATCAGTACATTCGCCAGTGGTTGTTGTGTCTGTAGATACCGTAGTCGTTGTTGTATCAGTACATTCACCAGCGGCTGTTGTGTCTGTAGATACGGAAGTCGTTGTTGTATCAGTACATTCGCCAGTGGTTGTTGTGTCTGTAGATACTGTAGTCGTTGTTGTATCTGTACATTCACCAGCGGTTGTTGTGTCTGTAGATATGGAAGTCGTTGTTGTATCAGTACAGTCTGAAGTGGTTGTTGTGTCTGTAGATACGGCAGTCGTTGTTGTATCAGTACATTCACCAGTGGTTGTCGTGTCTGTAGATACTGCAGTCGTGGTTGTATCAGTACATACTTCAGTAGTTGTTGTGTCTGTAGATACCGTAGTCGTTGTTGTATCAGTACATTCACCAGCGGCTGTTGTGTCTGTAGATACGGCAGTCGTTGTTGTATCCGTACATTCACCAGTGGTTGTTGGGTCTGTAGATACGGAAGTCGTTGTTGTATCAGTACATACATCAGTGGTTGTTGTGATCGGCTGACTTTCGTCGTCATCGTACTGGCTTGAATCACTGGCATTCATTTCTTCAGACGCTGGCTCGTCACCTGCTGAATCATTCTTTCCTAACTCGGAGTAATCTGAATCCTGGTAATCCTTTTCTGACGCGTTAGATGTATTTTCTGCATCTTCTTTTTTAGATCCACTTGTGTCAATTGCACTTTTTGCTGATGAAGTTCCGTTTTCATCTTCTTGTCCTTAGTTGTATATTTTTAATTAATAAAAGCTAATTCAAATATGTATTAATAAATAAACGTACCAGCCGGAATCGATTGTTCTTGTGACTCATCTAAGCTCTCTTCAGATGGTCCTATGCTTTCATCTGAATAAAAGGTTTCTTCTGATTTACTATGTTTTGCTTTATATTCTTCAAGAATTTCATCTAATGTTTTATAGTCACATTTGACTTTGTATGCTGGAAGGCAGGCTTCGGTTTTAGTATCATAAAGGTATCCTTTTTGGCATCTGAAAATTTAGTATGAGAAAAATGTATCTTCTTTATTTAATTTGCGTTTGGTGATTTAGATTATCAATAATTAAAATCTAAAATTTAGACTGAGTTCAAATATTTTTAAGTAAATTTTTGTATGAATTAATAATAATTGCTTTGCTTTACCAGATTTTTGATGTTAGATTTGTATGGAGGGTATTATAACAGGGGTGGGCAAACGGTCGATCGCGAACAGTTCGACAGTCGATCGCCGACATTTTTAATAATTACCTAGGTTAATTTCAAATCTGAAATGAATTTAAAATTAAACACGTATCTATTCTACAACTAATTCCCAAGCAGTGCTTGTATTCCCTTCTACTCATTCTACTGTTTTCATACGCGCTTTTTATTTTTACTCCCCGCTATACACCTTGTCATAATACTGCGCTTGCGGTGAGATGCAACTAACTGACGCTACCACTGACATGTAATAATGAACTGCTAACTGAAATATTTATATACAATAATTCATTGACCCAAAAAGTATCGTCCTCTCGCTCATCCATAAGCCCCTATTGTCACCGAACTCAAATTTAATTAATTACCGTTCAAAAATCGGTGGAGCCGTCAATTTTCATCGAATCAACTTCGCTTTTATCTTAAAATGTTCGTTGAGCAATCCTCTATCGATCTGTCGAGCCGGATTTTTCATATATTTTCATACCGTATTCCTGGTTTTCCCCATTTACGGGTTAATTCACCCTCTCTGAGGGGTAGTTTCTAGAAAACGGTTATGTAAGTGCTGGGAGATAAATTTAATAACCTTTCTAAACTATATTAGGCTCAAATATACATTTTTGGCACGTTTCTCTGCACCTTTGCTAATGCAGAATATATTTTTGTCAAAAAAACTAAATTTTCACTGCAAATTGTAAAAAATTGAAAATACTTATATAGGAGCTTATTATCAAAAGGTGACATGTCCATTCGTATATTAAGGTAGATGTCCATTTTGTTTTTATTTTTTCCACAATAACCAGTTAATGTATTTCTACGATTTTTTCACCATAAAATTTATTTTATTTATTTATTAATGGATGGAGGACATGTCACCTTTTCAAAATAAGCTCCTATTGAAAAATCCGGCTCGACAGATCGGTAGAGAATTGCACAACGAACATTTAAAAAAACGAACTTGATTCGATGAAAATTGACGGCTCCACCGATTTTTGAACGGTAATTCTTTTTTCTGACCCCACTGGGCAACGGTTGCACGGTATTAAAGTTGCCATAATGTCACAATATTTACAAAAACTAGATGGGTGTAGTGACTTTATTTCTTTCTCTTTCTCCCATAAGCCCCGAAATTTTTAAAACAGGTGTAGAAAACCTTGCATTTTTTAACATAAACATTCGTAATTGTTGAAAAAAAGCCTTTTAAAAGGGAAAAATCATCGAAATTTTATTTCTTATTTGTTTTAACAAAGATTTATTTATCTTCCAAATACGAATTTTAAAAAAATTTTATTTACAAAAGTGTACGTGTCAATGAAAAAATGATTGCCACCTATGGAACGAGTTGGTCCCATGAAAATCCTTCTGTTGAGCAGTCCATTCTTACATGTCAATGAGCCAGTTCACACTATGCCATAAGTGTGTTGAGTAAGCCCGGTTTTATTCGAAAATTTCTTCCGTTCGCTCCCCTCTCATCTATAAAACCGGTTTTACTTGTCATGAATATAGCACCGTGTGAAGAGGCCCAATGGTCGCTAGTCAAGAGGGCCCATTCCCTGCATTCAGCAAGCCAAAACCTTCCAATGTTCTCTGATTGGTTAGAAAAATATATCTGTCTTGACACGTGTTTTTTCTCTTAGGCCGGGCGCCCACTAAAGTGGTGTGGCAGTGGCGTGGCGGTCTAATGGCAAGTGGAAAAATGTATTCCCGTAAAATCAAATGAAATAGCGCACATTGAAGTTGAGTGGCGATGGTGTGGCATCGGGCAAGTGGCGTGGCATCACTTCATTACCAGTAGTCTCCGACAAGTTCAATTTTTATACGCTTTATATTAGCTTGACCTGTATGTTGTATGTTGTATGTTTCATGTCAACAAATCTTGCAACTTGATTTGGACCCACTTCCAGGTAACGGATCAACTTGAAATTATATACATACATATGTATAGTTCGCGTGACAATGCAATCTGACCATTTTGTAAAAAAATCAAGATGGCGGTTCCAAGATGGCGGCCGAATTTTGCAATTGTGCTCCCCGACCCCCGACATGGATATCAAATAAAAGAGTATTACAAGTAGAATACAATTAGCTATGTGGCGTTATTCAAAATTCAAAATGGCGGCCAACAAAAAATGGCGGACTACCTTTTTCTTTACAACCCACTCGATATGGGTATCAAATGAAAGGAAATGAAATTAGCTCTGTGGTGTCATTCAAAATTCAAAATGGCCGCCAACACAAAATGGCGGACTACCTTTTTCTTTACAACACCCTCGGTATGGGTATCAAATGAAAGGGTGTGACAATTAGAACACTATTAACTGCGTGGCGGGATTCCAAATTCAAAATGGCGGGCAACACAAAATGGCGGTTTACCTTTTTCTTTACAACGCCCTCGGTATGGGTTATCAAATGAAAGTGTACGACGAGTATAGTATAGTAAACTATGTGATGTCATTTTAAATCCAATGTGGCGGTCACTACAAAATGGCGGAAGACATATAATAGACTAAAAAATAGGAAATAAAAAATATATAGTTTAAAAAAACTAAAAAATACGCTTTGATTTTAAAATGAACTAAAAAGTAAAAAATAATTTTGAATGTAAAGTTTCTATTGCTCCAGCCAGAATATGGAAACAACCTACCTTTCGAAATGTAAAAAAGCGTGGGCCTTCACTAGCCTTACGGTGTTAATAAAATAAAAATATAGGAAGAGAGGTAGGTTGTTTCAATATTCTGGCTGGAGCAATAGAAACTTTACATTCAAAATTATTTTTTAATTTTTAGTTCATTTTAAAATCAAAGCGTATTTTTTAGTTTTTTTAAACTATATATTTTTTTTGAGTGATAAGTGGCAGTGGATGCCACTTCTCGTTAGTAATAAGATGAGGATGAATCACTTACCCGATACGCTGCTTGCCATTTTGATGCCCGCTTAATAATTTTAATACCACTCCGCCACCACCCAACTGCCGCACCACTTTCTTTCCACATGGCAGGCCAAAACCACGCCACTGCCACACCACTTTAGTGGGCGCCCGGCCTTACACGGTCTTGCTGCAAGTTCATGCTGCAAAATCACGGAACTGTCAAGTACACGATTACTCCATACCTCATTTGGCGACTGAAGAAGAATTGGTCTTACAAAAATTGTCAGAAAATAGCTGATTTTTGATAACAACAATTAAATTTTTATTTGTTTTTAATTTAATCCATTTTTCGAAGTCGATGGCGCATAAATAAGAAAAATAAATGTCGATCATACCGGTATTAAGTTTGCCCACCCCTGTAGATGATCAGGGTAAGCAAAGGTAGAGCGAAGTCGAATATATTTAAGCTAATTTCTCGATAAAAGGACTAGAAAAAGTAGATTGAATTTGTGTGCGCAGCATTTAATTGTGTGAGCGTATTGTAATTTCACCAAAGAAGATTTTTCATTTACATAAAAGTTGAAACTTATAAACTTAGTAACAATCCGACTGCTAAACTTACTTGTAGCGCGTCTGATAAAATTTTCCATTCTGCTTGGTACTACATTTATAATACAAAGAGCAGTCACTTGGCGATCTAAAAGTTCCAGGACATCTGCACGGTGGATAATGCTCATCCATACTATCTCCGGGGTAGATTGCTGGATTTATCTAAATTTAAAAGTTTTAGATAAAAAGTACCATTTTTATCAAACATATTGTTTTTAAATTAACCATTGTTGGTGTACATTTATAGTTGTAGCTGCATTTTCCAGTTAATGGCGAATAACTCATCGATCCTGGACAGCTATACATTTTCTTAGTGAACTCATTTTTACCATTCGAATCACAAATATAATACAAGGAACAGTTGGAATTAACCGGAAATCGTCCTGTATAGAAATATAGACCGTATGTTGTTTACGTAATTTTAAATATCAAATGATAATAGTTACCTTGTCGCTTACATGTTGGTACAATTTCAGCTAATGATACTCGAATATCTTTCCGTAGCTTACAGCATTTGTATCCTTCGTCATATTCCTAAATTACTATGATCAATACTTGCCTACTTATTGGATAGAATAACAAAATGCATATAAGTTACTTACATGCAGTTCTGGGCAGACTCCAAAAACAATGGAATTATTCTTACAAACGTAATAGAAGCGAGGTTTTTTGGGATGAGGTCTTGGACCAATACAACTGTCGGCACATCTTGAATGCTGCATCAGATAATGATTGTTATTGGTTGACTAAAGTTTATTTTGTTATAACTCACATAATCGACAAATAAAACTTTTCCTCCACCTGGGAAGGTCCGACATCTGTCTAACATTTTATCTTTATACGTACCCGGAGGACAGGCATCCTTTAAGAAAAAAGATTAAATGGTTAACAAGTATCAACATCGCTCACGAATGTTCTAAAGGTTTTTTTTGAAGAAGTGAGTTTACATACTTACTTACATAATTAGAGTAAGATTTCAGGAAGAATACTTCTCCCTAGTTTAATACAATTTTAACCTATTTGAAACGGATTACGCAGTGTGTACGTAAATGAATGCCTAGCCAAACACTTTTTCCTTTTTCAACAAAAACCAACCATTTTTGAACTAATACCGAAGACGCACTTGTGGTATAGCATTTGAGATCGAGATATGTATTGCAGTTTTGTCATATTGCAATAATGTGGAGACACACTTGCATTAGTATACTGAGTTGTTTTGGTTGTCATTTATCTGTCAGATTATTGCAAATCAAAAAAAAAATGTTGTGCTGCTGTTAAATATGAATAGAAATATTGTCAAATTGCCCCCTTTTACACGACCGGACACATAACAGACAAAACGAACGAACAAACTGTGGTTTATGGGGAAGAGGGTGAGAGAGGACGATGGAAAACCGGCCCCTCTCTCACCCTCCTTCCTATAAACCCCGGTTTGTTCGTTCGTTTTGTCTGTTCGGTGTCCGGTTGTGTAAAAGGGGGCATTATGATTAATTTGTATTAAAAGTAAAAGTGAAATTTGAAATTTTGAATTCTGACAGATACACGAACAGGCAGTGCTGCCAAAATAAAAATTAAAATTCTGTTCTAAAGTATACCATTTTGGTTTATGTTCAAACTATTTTCAGGTTAAAATCTTGGGTATACTGAGCTATACCACGATATTTTTCTCAGTTGAGGTATTGAGTTTCAATGTTCTGTATACCAAGTCTATTCAGTATACAGAGACACACTTGCGGTTTAAGTGAAATCTGTAGTGGGATTCCGTATCGATTTAGAGTTTAGATTTTAGAGTAAAATCTATAAATTTAGAGTAAATGGTATTCTCTAACCGAAAATACTCTAAATTTAAAGTAGATTTGAGCACTCTAAGTGGAATTTATGCGCCATCTAGTAGAAATCAAAAAAACACATCTTTGTAATAGACTGTTTTAAATTTTTGTACTAGAGTTCCCTAAATTTAGAGTAAATAAGCGATTCTGTAACGCTTTTTTCCTCTAACCTAGAGTTTGATTTTACTCACAAGTGAAATCTTATATGAGCCAAATAAAAAAACAGCAAATCTCACTTGATAAAAATGGAAAAACGGGAAATCTCATGTCAAAAAAAGAAAAAAGGGCGAAAATAGTTAAAAATACGTTATAACTGTTACTTAGAACCGGTGTAGAGTCGTAAATCATTAGAAATGTAAGTACAAACATTTTATTTAATCATATGACATTAATATATTTCAATGTTCGTTTTTATACGCTTTATATTAGCTTCACCTGTTTTAGTATTCAAAAAATTGCTTTTTTGTTTCTTTCCTAATTTTCTAGGGAATCAAAAAACTTCTTCTTATTATTCTCCTTCTCAATTCGAAAATAATAATTATATTTTCACTATTCATAATTTTATTACTTGCAAAAAATTTTTACTAATATATTTTCCAAACCTCCTATGTCAACTGACACTTAGAGATCGTTAACGATAACGAATGTGTTTTCATAAAATTGTAATAATTCCCACGAAGATCTAGTACAGGGGGGGGCGTACAGCATGGGGCCCTTCGTGGGAAATTGTGCGGCCTACGAGAATCAAAAAGATTTAACGAAATAATTTGTAAATACTACGAAGGTTCCAACATGTGAAAAAGAAAAAAAAGTGCCAACTATGAGCAATGATTAAAATTCACAACCTGCCATAGAGAATTAAGTCTCGGGGTGGACCGGATGACCGGGTTGATGGATAAAAATCCAAGCAATGGCTTTTCTTGGTAACAATTCAATACAAAGACCGCATCCGCAGCAAAAATTGAGTGTCATGGAGGTAGCAGAGAAAACAAGCATATTTACAAGCAAGAACACTTCTTTGGTCAACATCGAGCTAGTGTTTTATGAGTGCATGATTCTTTCTCTTCTGCTCCTTTAATCCCGCAATGGGTCATAGGACGGAAGCAGTTGCCCTCCTTGTTGTGGCCTCTTTGGTAGAGTTCTCTTTTGGTTGTTCTTGGTCTTTCAACTCGACGCCGATGGGTTGAATTACATTCAAGGACCTGCTTGGCTAGATTCTCGTTTGCACTTCGAAAGGTGTGTCCATTCCAATTCCATTTCCTTTGAATGATTAGGCGCAATGGCTCTTCATTTGTAATTCTATCTTGACAGCGGATTTTTAGGATGAAAACTTGTAGGCGGCTTGTGATGAATTGGGCGACTTTCAGTGTTTCGCAAACATACAAAAGAATTGCTTTAATATTGGAGTTGGACAGCCCCAATTTGGCGTTAGTTGAGATTTCCGTCGATCTCCATATGCGAAACAGGCATGCATATGCGCTTCTTGCTTTATTTATTCTGGAACTGACGTCCTTCTGCTCCGCCCTGTTCAGTAATAATCTAATGATGCAACAGAATTAATTTACCAATTCTACGACACCATTAGTCAGCGCTGTGCGTTCAATGGTGTTTGCATTTATCCGCATTTAACCTTAAGCCTGCCGAACTGATTTCTGCTGCTAAATTGTTGAGGTCCTGAATGTAAAAACCCCTTTTCAGGCGTCAGATTCAAAACTTGATTTTTATATTATAAAAGGAAAGTTTTGTAATTTCAGATATCTGAGACAAAAAGTTGTGAAACTTGGTTAAATTTTCAACTGCGAATCGTTTCGAAAATGGAATTTACGAAAAATGAATATCGCGTCAACTTGTCTGACGAAAACCTGCACCACCAATTAGATTACATTTCGCCTAGTTTCTTAAAAATGCTCATACCTCGTCTATTGCCTATTTTAACTCACATCCTCAACTCCTGCCTCACGGTATCAAAGTTTTCCTGGCCTTGGAAGCACGCTTTAATCATACCCGTGCTCTTCTCCAACCAGTCCATCCGATATTCGGCCTATCAGTATTCCTCCATTTCTGGTCTCAAACTTATAAATATATGGCAATCTGGCTTCCTCAAACATCACAGCTGCGAAACTTCTCTTCTTAAAGTCATGACCGATATTCGTAATTCCCATGGAGAATATACAAGGAGACAAAACTGTTATGGGGAAAATGACAGGAAATGGATGGGTAGAAGAAACTAAACTTCTAGTTCATTTTTGGCCACAGATGTCACCTTTGTCCGATGTAGCCCATAAGAATTTGATAAAAATTCATTGGAAACACAAAAATTGATTAATTACGAATAATCGCATTGATATAAAATCGAATTTAGAAGCTGGCAAACAGCTGTAAGCTGCTAAACGAAAAATATATTAGTAATAAACGAACTTTACCATGAACCGGATAAATACAATCGGCCATGTTTTTTGGGGTACATTTGACTGCAGCGCCACCAATAATCAAACGAAAATTGACAACACGGAGTTTTGTCTCCTTGTATAGCCTCCATGGTAATTCCCTTGATAAACATAACGTTTGCTGTCTATTGCTGCTTGACGTCTCAAAAGCTTTCGATAGCGTCAATCACGCCGTGCTTCTGCGAAAACTGGCCTCACAAGTACATTTTTCTCTTTCTGCTCTTAAAATGTTGCAAAGTTTCTTATCGAACCGCTGTGAAAAGGTTAAACTAGGTGGCTAAAGTTCCTCAAGGGCCTTGCTCCACGCTGGCGTCCCCCAAGGTTCCATTGTTGGGACACTTTTACTCCGTATTTTTATTAACGATGTTCTAATGTATGCAGACGATGTGCAGCTTTATTTCCTGTAGAGAAGCTTGCTGTTGGCTTGCGTTATGTATCCTGCTGGTCGACGTTAAATTTACTGCAGCTAAATCCTTCGAAATTCCAGTGTATTTTTATCTCTCTCACTTTGCTGCTGTTCGTCCTGACTTTTCTGCAATCGCGTTAAACTCCGTTTCTCTTGTTTGCGTTAATAAAGCAAGAAATCTTAGGGTGGTACTGGTACAGCATGACCTGCTGCGATTAGGTAAATTAGTTTTATTGTAAGTAAAACCTAGGGACTCCTGTCTAAACTTCGTTGCCATTGTGCCTTGCTGAAAAGGCCTGAATTTGCCTAAAGATTTACTAATACCTCTTCTAATGCATGACCTTTCCATCTATTCCTCTCTCGGTTCTTCTTGCGCCCATAAATTTGAAGTAGCGTTTAACTATTGTGTACGTTTTGTTTATTTACGCCGTTTTGTCCACATTTTACCCTACTCGAACTCCGGTTTGGGCTGCTCTCTAACTGACTTTCGTGAGTATAGGCTTCTGCGACTGTTTCATGATATCCTACAAGAGCGCAAACCTGCATACCTCAACCAGTTTGTGCAGTTTTCGCAATCCCTCAGAAATAATAATTTAATAATTCCGCGTTTCCGCATGTTAATTGTTCAGCGTTCTTTCCATAGCCTGAACAAAATATGACGTACCATACCGCAACCGTACGTACCCTAACGTACGAACATGGTACCGACCTAAATTGACTTAATGAACTTGCTATGTTCGTTCGTTAGGGTACGTACGGTTACGGTACGGCAAGTCATATTTGGTTCAGGCTTTTGTTTCCCAACACAGCTTTGGAACCGTCTCCCTAAATTATATTAAATTAAATTTGAAGCACCCAATAATATATCACCCGGCCCGCGGAATCATAATGCATTTTCAAAGTGGCCCGCGATACCATTTGGGTTGGCCACCCATGATCTAGTACTTCGCTCTAAGTTGCTTGCAGAATACCAACTACGCTAACTTAGAGAAACACTTTCGATTTAGAGTTTCTCTAAGCTCTAAACTCTAAATCGATACGGAATCCCACTACTGTTTCCGGTATTAGGCCCCCACTAGACGATAGGTTTAGCTGTCAGTTTTGCCACAGTCACTGCTGTGGCAAAAACACAAAAGTAACTCACTCATCCATAAATTGTGTACAATAAGATAAAGTCACGTCTTTTTAAAGGTTTTTTACTATGGGCTCTTTTACACGACCGGACACCGAGCAGACAAAACGAACGAACAAACTGGGGTTTATGGGAAAGAGGGTGAGAGAGGGGCCGGTTTTCCATCGTCCTCTCTCACCCTCTGTCCCATAAACCCCAGTTTGTTCGTTCGTTTTGTCTGTTCGGTGTCCGGTCGTGTAAAACCGGCCTATACAAGCTGGATCGCACGTATTCCATGGTATTAGTGAAAATAGAGCAAAAAACGCAATTTTCATTTTCCACCAGTCCCCACAATGTAAATTATAGGGAAATGCGGAACTGAAACAAGTTTCGCCTACATGCAAGGCATACACAGATTACAGATTACAAATTTGTAATTTTTTTATAACGTAGTTTTAAATGCGGCATGGAAAAATTGGCTTAGTGTTGGCAGTGATAACAGCAAGACTACAGCCTGTTTCATTTTCCATGTCGTTTCATTAAATTAATCCCTTTCTTATAAATGGGTTTTCTATTGCTGTATTTTTCTTAAAATTTTCGCAAGGTTATTCAAATAACGGTACCAAGGTCAAAAATTGATAAGCGAAAAAATCGAGAGTGTCACATCTTATTGTAATTATATACCTAATCTTTGTTATTGATGTCATATTAATTAAAATATTAATTAATTAAAATTTGTTTTTAAATCTTTTGGCCTTCTTCATTTTTTAGTCATTCTAGCTGTCCTGGCCTGGCTGACATTTTATTAATTCTTGAACTTTTTAACTAGCGCATTTTTTAAACTATATGTATACTTTTATTTTCTATTTTTTAATCTATTATATGCTTTCCGCCATTTTGTACTGGCCGCCATATTAGATTTAAAATGTCACACAGCATAGACCTGATTTACACGACACGTTTTTTGCTCTGCCTTGTCAAGAATTATTCTCTTTTGTGGTACGCGCGTGCCCACCGCTGTAGGTTTATACGATGAAGTTTTTAACGTGCGTCAAAAATGACGAATTGTTGTGTTTTTACAGCGTGATGTTTGTGGGTCTGTGTGTTTGTTTGTTTGTATGACGAAAAAGGGAGAAACGAAAATCAAGAAAACGTCTGCTGTGAGTGGTCTACCCGTGATGGCAGTCCCTCTCGGTCCCTCAGCTTCCCTCTCCCAAAAACTCGTGCTTTATGCAGCAAAAAACGTGTCGTGTAGATCAGGTCTTAAGCTACTGACAGATCCAGGCACAAATGCGGTGCGGGCAATGACAGATAGAATAGAAATATGTGCATTCAAATGCGGGCTAACGAAATGTGGCTTGAGCGCTGCGTACACACCGTGTTAGTTGCTCTACTTTCTACTTTTTGCGCGTTGCCGCGGCTTAATGTGAAACAATTGTTTTGAGTCGTGTGTTGGTGTCGATGGGGATATTAAATTTGTTGAATTTCGTAGTTAATGCAAATCTTTATTTAATGAAATTCGCACCCTAAACAAAGACAAGTTCTGTAGGATAGAAAAATAATACGCAAATCATGCAGCTTTTTAAATTTATTTCCTATCACGACCACTTGCCACTTTAATTTTTAAGTTGTATCAAAGTCGGAATGCGCCGCCGATACCGCACCATTATGTCAGTGAAAAGTCCGCCGTAACACGAAGCCCATGTCCGTACCGCAATTGCGCTTGCATCTGTCAGTAGCTTTACTGTATTGTGCTCGTCATACCCTTTCATTTAATACTCATACTGGGGGCGTTGTAAAGAAAAAGTTATTCCGTCATTTAGTGTTAGTATATAGTGTTTAAATAGTGCCGCCATTTTGAATTTGGAAGGACGCGATATAGCTAATAGTAATCTACTTGTCATACCCTTTTATTTGATACTCATGTTGGAGGATCGAGGGAACACAATTGCAAAATTCGTCCGCTATTCTGGGAACTAAAAATTTGAAGCTGATCGAATGTATGAGAGTGAGTTAAAATCAAGTTGCAAGATTTGTTTACATACAACATACAAGATGCAAGACACAACATAAGGCCCATTCAGAATCAGCAGCAGCAGCGGCAGCAGACAGTTCTTATTGGCTAATGGTGGTCACATATCAACAAAAGCAGCAGCGATTGCTAGTAAAACTAAACAAGCTGGCTGCCGCTGCTGGATCTGTCTGAATGGGCCTATACAGGTGAAGCAAATATAAAGCGGATAAAAACGAAATTACTTTCCGGTCCCATTATTAAAAACACTTAAAATTTAATTTTCACATTTGTATGAATACTGGTTTAACAGAAGTGTTTCCTCCATCTCATGGATGAGCACGTCCCCTCAGAAAGAAGATACTTGATTATTATTAGCCTGATGAAGAGTTTTTCTACACTCTAAAAAGGTATTGTATGGATCATATTTTCATTTTGATATTTAATAATTTTAAAATTTCCGTAGTAAGTTGGAAGTTTACTTAAATTTATTCCGAATTTTAACGCTGACTGTATTTTTGTAAAATTAAATATTCTTATTTATGTGTTTTTTTCTTTGTAAACAACTCAATTCACTGTAAGTCAAGTTCAAGTTTTTTAACACATTTTTTTTCAAATTTCAGAATGAACTTAAAATCGATTATTCTGCGAAATTGTAACATTAACTTTAATTGCTGATACCTAAGCCGATGGACGTGTTGCACGGTGCCTAAAATTTATTCCAGCTATATATTAAGCAGGTGGGAGATTCTTTGCAAACCCGTAACACGTTCTTCGTTGTTAAGAATCTTTGAAAAACAAAAAGAAATGTGATGAATTGCTTTGTTTAATTTCATTATCTCATTTTGGCTGCTTAATTTAAATGTAAAGATCATTTTGTGTAGTAACCTTAGAATTGTTAAAATATGTGAAATTAAAAATTGTTTTGGATAAAATCACGTTCGATTTTTGTTTTTCGAGTGAATACTGAAGCCAAAAAGTTTTTCATGCATTTTTAACCGACACTAAAAAAATGTTCATGAATTTTCACTCGTCATTTTTACATGTTTTGTACAAAACTAACAAAAAAAACATATATTGATATCCTAGATATTTATAAAAGGAATTTTTAGTTTTCTAAATAATGATTTTATTTAAATAATTTTTTTATTTGTTATAACAAAAATTTAAGACACACCTTTGTTAAAAAATCAACTGCCACAGGTTTCCCATCTGAAGGATACGATGTTAAAATACTTAAATAAAAAAATGTCCCAAAAAACAATTTAAAATAAAACATTTTATCACACTATCGAACACATGAAAGTAAAATTTATCACTTATTCAGCACATAATAGGAGAAATTGTTGCTAAATATAAATGTTTTTTTTTTATTATAACGTTTTATTTCAGATATGCCAAGTAGTGGTAACTGTGTTGGCTGCCCAGATTGGTGCGTTTAGTTTGAATTATAACAACTAAATGATAAATTAAACTTAATTTTGTGTTTCATAATATTCTGTTACCAATCTTGCTCTGAAATATGTGACATTGACATTTGCCATGTATTTATTTTGTTTATTAAATTTTTTTTTTAATATTTGTTTTTATCTTGTTACTTTCTTATTTTTCTCGCAAGTTTTGGTGTGTGGGGCTTAAAGATTTTCATTGAAGATGAAATTTTGTGTATACATATAGTTATAAATTAGCCTGTGTATGTGTTGAATGTATAAGAAGATTGTTTTGCTATTAGTTTTTGTATTGCTTTTTGGACAAGATTGGAATTTCAACACCTTGATGGATGTCATTTTGGAATGTAAGCAGATTTGAGATTTTGTTGTTTTTTGTAAAATTTTTGTTTTTAATTTATTTTTGTATATGTTATTTCCAATGCACGTGTTGGTGAAAAACTAAAGTCTTAAATTATTATTGGTATAAAATCATTATCTCCCATTAATTCTTAATACATTTTGTGATATGAAAAATGTGTAGAATGGCGATGATACAAACATTTTATTATTAAAACGAAAAACATTTTATTTCGAAAAATTTCAGTAGATAATGATATTTACGGTTAATATTATTATCTATACTCGTTTTATTGGTAGTAATAAGAACATGAATTAAATTCATGAATCGGCACTGTTCATTCAAATATTCATTTAGTAAACGTTACAAATTTGAAAAATCTTTTTAAATGGTGCTATACAGTCCTTGTACCTTGTAGGACTCGATCCTGTTGAAGCTTCTTCTTCCAGTCATCTCCACGTTTTGCTAGTTCTCTCCAGCTTGTTATACCAAGTCCTTGTATGTTTTCTACCACATCATCCCTTCACCTATTTCTTGGTCGTCCTATGCTTGTTTTTCCGTATGGTCTACCGTTGAAAATACTGATTAGCATTCTTTGTTCCGAAGCTCATAAAATGTGTTCGAGCCATCGTAGTCTACTCAATTTTATGTATGTAACCATATTTATTTCGCCATACATTCCTTCAAGCTTTTCGTTCGTCCTTATGCGCCCTTTTTTTGGTTAACTCTTACAGCACCAAATATTTTTCTTAGGATTTACCTTTCGAATATTTTAAGTTTGCACTCGTAGCATAGAACTGTGCTGATTAATGTTTGATTTATTCTCACATTAGATTTGAGATTTCTTGGTTCTTTAGAATCGGGATTACTGTGAAATAGGTTTTATTTGCCGGCTACGATGCGTCTATGGATGTCGTCCTTCATCTTATTTTTTGCGGGAAGCATTGTAATCGAAACTTAACTTCCTCGTGGTGCCCCTGGATAAGCGGCTAAAGACGGTAGTAGGGAGCAGGCCGTTCAAAGCCTACCACGTCAGGATGTAAAGTTATCGTGTGTCGAGAGCTGCATGCCAGTGGGTAGTTTTTTCACTGTCGTTTAACGATCTCCTCTGGATACCGGGAACATCCAGTTGTATAATGCCTTAACCTGATATGGAGGCTATGCGAGGATGGACCTACCTTTTCCTACCATACTCATGGCATTTCTATGGCCGCCAACAGTTTGGTAAAGAAGGCCCTTGCCGATCGCACCTGGAAGACACATCCGTGCCTGGTGCCAAACTCTAAGGCTACGTTCAGACGGCGACTATTCGATTCGAGTTTTTGACGTTTACGGTTTTATCGAATACGGGACGGGACGGCTCTTCATACGGGACCTACTCGATTCGAATTTTTCACGTAAATCTGGTTTGGTTTTAAGAACGTATAGCTAATATATGTCCATTTTTTTATAGTCGCCTGAAAATTAAATAAAAATAATGAATAGTTTTATTAGGGGCTTCTAGCACCTAAGAACATGATAATTAGCGCTAAATAATGCACAAAAGCTGGAAAATATTCATGAAAAAACTGCGATATCTATCCAGTATTTTTTGAAAATCAATAATATTTTTTTTTATTAAAGGTACTTGGCAACGGGTTCTAACTGGCAATTAAAATTCGACGCACGAGTTCGAAGAACAGCCTAGAACAAAAAAGTTCGAGATTCTGGACAATTTCATTCATGTGAACGACGCAATATAAAACTAAAGGCTACTTCATCACGTATTCAATAAAATACATTGGAGATTTATCGAATCTTAGTGGCTAATGTATGCGGGAAAACAAATATCAGGAATACAGGATTTTCCCCCATGGTCATCGTGGGAGCATGCTAATGTAATTATCATTGCCACTGTTCTATTCGATAAAATCCCGTATACGGTATACGTAATGCTCGTATCTATACTGTATTTCGCAGTATTATACTGTATTTTCGACCCAAATACTGCATACTGCATTTTTTCCAAAATACCATATTTATACCGTATTATACACTGTTTTTTCGCTGGAGAAACATATAAAATTTATATTGTTTTACGCTCCGAAATTCAACTGAAATTCAAAATGTCAGAGACAACAATGGCAACACAGTACATAGCGAGTTTAAACGTTGCGAATTTAATTACAGTGTTTCAATTCGCAACGTTTAAACGGCGAACAGCGAAGTGTACGTAGCAACATATCATATATATCCGTTTCTTTCTTTCCATTTTAACTGTTGTTTTGTCATTACGCCGATTCTGAATGCAAAGAAATGGCTACGATCGTTGAATATCTTTTATCCTTGCCAGCAATTTCAGCATCGGTCGAGGTAATGCAGTAAACAAAACATGGACGTCAGTCAAAACTCGATTGGATTTGGGAACATTAAAGGCGATTATGATAGTTAAATGTAACTAGAGGTATGCATGCGTTGATTTCTACAACTAAAAATAAAGCCGGAATTGCGTCGTCAAATTTCTGCAAAATAGAAATACAAAACATCAACCACAGGAGGAGATGAAGATGTTGAAACGCAGACGATGTAGATGATAAAAATTCGTTAATATTATTAATTAGGTTTTTTTCGGTGATTTTCATTGAATAAAATGAATACTGTAAAAAATACTGTTTTTTGAAAATCGAAATACTGTATTTTTAGTTTTTTTGGGGGAAATATACTGTATTTTGACCAAATAAAGATACGACCATTAGGTATACGGGAAAAAATCACTGTCTGAACGTAGCCTAACGGATTCCTTTCTGTGCCATCTATCATCTCTTAGGCTAAAGAATTGTTGGGGCGCAGTAAAAAGGATGTCGGGACACTTGTTGGCTTGATTGCCGTCTCTTCACGGGGCTAAGGATTGTTGGGGCGCGTTGGAAAGGATGTCAGGATACTTGTTGGCTTGATGTCAGGACGCTTGTTGACTACACTCGTTCGCTGACGATAGGATACTTATTGGCTTGATTATCGGACACTGCGCCCTGAATTACCATGGAGGAGTACGAAGAGCAGATGACTCCAGCTGCGGGCTTTGCCTTGAAGAGGTTGAGTCTGCTCTTCGAAGAATCAAATCTAAGCGATAAGCAGACTTCTGAGCTTGTTCAATCGGTCTGGCCTACAAATATGCGGTATAAAGATGTAGTACAATAGGCCAAGTGAGTGGCTGTGGTACTTTTGGACCCTCTACTTCACCAAAGAAGAAGAAGGTTATAAGTGTTTCCATAGTATATGGACCTGCTCAAAAGCGTCGAAATTTTGATCACACGGGCAAAAAATCAGCTGCAGCACTTATGGTTCTGCTTTGCATGAAGCAGCTGATGCGCATGCGCTGCAAAGAAAAGTTTTTGAAAGTAAATGCTATACGTGTCACTTCTCATGCGCACAAATCTTCTTTTCTGTCAAGTCTTAGTCGCGCAGCACCACTTTACTACCTGTACGCCTGCGCATACTTTATGCGAAGAAAAGAGGCTTGCAGTATTTGTTTCATTATGAAAATTTAGTCCGTTGTTCTTTCGAATTACCTGTTTGGTAATCTCCTACTTTGTCTGCCAGATGTGATTTCAGTCTACTTAGCTAAATATGTGAAAGAAACTTTGTAAACTCCGTTCAACAACGTGATTGGTCTGCAGTTGTTGCAGTTCATCAATTCACCCTTTTGTGGACTGAGATAATTGTGCTTAGAAGTCATTCTTCCGACATCTTTCTGATAATATCACACGATGGCTGGAGATAGGGCAGGGAATTCTTGTAAAGTGGAAAGGTACACTGATAAAAAAATTGTCTTGATTCCAGCAATTCGATAGTCTTCGTTTCGTTGTCTTGAGTAGAAAAATTTTTCAGTTTTAACATGAGAATGCTGTCTCAGAATAAGACACTGGAAATTCTTGAGCCAAGCAATCGTATTTCTTTGCTCAATACTTATATTTTTCGACCAAGATATGTCTTTCTCGAACTAAGATTGTTTAATTTTTTACTCAAGAAACTAAATTCTTAATTCATCGGACTTTTTTCGGTTACCGGACTTTCAAGTTCTAAAAATGTCTCACAACAATTAAGACCGATTTTAGAACTTGAATTTTTTTAAATTATAATATCATCGGTTTCGTATTTTTTTTTTTACTTCAAGTCAACTTTTGTCTTCATCCAAGACAATAAAACCAAGACTATTACCACAGATAAGTAATATACAGATGCCCAGTCGCTGTATAAAATCGTGTCCCATTATCAACATTTCACTAGCCAGCATTTCCCTCCTCTAGGGCCGGTTTTACGCGGCCGGACACCGAACAGACAAAAAGAACGAACAAACTGTGGTTTATGGGAAAGAGGGTGAGAGGACGATGGAAAACCGACCCCTCTCTCACCCTCTTTCCCATAAACCCCAGTTTGTTCGTTCGTCTTGTCTGTTCGGTGTCCGGTCGTGTAAAAGAGCCCTAGCCAACTAAATTTTGTGTAGCAAAGAAATGTTGCAGCTAAGTGTCTTAAATGTAGCTGGCTAGAGCGTGGCAACTTTTGGTTGAATTCAAGCAACACAAAGCAGCGGTGTGAAAATCAAAATAGCTACGAAGAGTGTAAGGGATTGACGTCACTATCAACATTCATTTCCTTCTGTGTGTACCACCCACTCCCGATCCTCGTAGCTATTTTGCTACGCAACCGTAGCCTTGTACGCTGGTGTCTCTGGCTGGAGCTCAACCAAAAGTTGCCAACCTCTAGCCAGCTAAATGGCTGCAACATTTAAATATTTTGCTTGGATTAACCACTTTCGGCAACATGGAACACGTTTCGCCTATTCGACTGGGCATCTGTATATTACTTATCTGTGCTATTACTGAGTTTCCATGAGACTTCAACCAGAGTTCAACCCGAGTTGTACGTCTGCCGTGTTTTTTTAATGAACTATATAGTTCTTCCCCATACAAATCTGAAAACCCAGGTTTTATCCAGGTTTTTATCCAGGTCTTGGGACATTTCAAAATTTCCCTTTCTTTTCGGAATGTAGCATACTTACCGGCTGTCGGAAAAACGTCATTTAAAATAAAAACAACATAGAAGTGACGAGAGGAAATTTGAAGGCGTGAGGAAACAAATAATTTATTTTTTAGAAACTTATTCATTATTTTCTAGAGGGGAATTCGTGTAACAGTTGTTTACTGACACGCAACTTCGGATTAATTTTAATATATTTAAAGCACTGAAGATGGCGCTTAGTGAAATTTCCCTTGTCGTTTTTTTAATGAACTGGATCGAAGACCTATATAGTTCATTAAAAAAACACGGCTAATGTTTTCGTTATAGCCTTATGACACTGGCTTTTTCGTAGGCTGAAAATGCTGCCTTGGCTAGGCTGAAAATGACGAAATCTGTTATACTGTGTGACAGAGATAGCATGTGAGAGTAAGAACGATTGTCTGATTATTATAACAGATAGTTGTGAGTGAATACAGAAGGAATCCTCCAATTCGCAACCTCCTCACGTTGTAATAAGAGAAAAATGTCTTCTCCGCCTTGAAATTACTATTGGGACATTCAAAAATCACCGTCAACACCTCAAAAATTGTTTTGGAGCGATTTTACTCCGGAGCCCCAATTCTAAACATTTACCCCTTCACTTCAAATATATCTATTGTCACTTCAATTATATACATATATGTATTGTCACTTCAATTATATTTATTGCCACTTCTTATATATTTATAATCACTTAAATTATATCTATAATCACTTCAATTTATTGTTATTCACACACTGTTATAAAAAGTCGAGAGATGCAGCAAACCGTTATAAAAAGCATAGAAAAAAGAACATGAATTTCATTCTTTTCCTATGCTTTTTATAACAGTTTTCTAGACTTTTTATAACACTTAAAATCCAGCCAAGAGAAGTTTGAGCATACTCCTCTCACTCTTACATATGGTAAAATCTCCTTTGATTTTTTTCTTTCAGGTTTCAGCCTAGTCAAGGCAGCATTTTCAGCCTACGATAAAGCCAGTGTCATAAGGCTATCATATCCAAAACATGAGGTTCAAGAAAAAGTGCTTTAAGCCAAGAAATTTTTCTTATCAGTGTAAGAAAAAATGAATTTTATCTAGCTTGGATAAGTGGAAAGAAAAAGGTCCCTGCCGTGGAGTAGGATTGATTCACGGACCTTTTGCAGGGTAGTCGGGTGCCTTTACTCCAAGGCTACCGAGGTCGAAGTTCAGAAATTTCCTCACATATTTCACGACTAGCTTAAAAACATGACACAAGTTTCATATATTTTAATTATCAGTTGATGTTTTCGGTCTCTCTAATCCTTGGTTGTCGCTTAAGCTCACAAGACCTACATGGAAGCGATCAACTCAACAAGAAACCGTCCAATGTTAACTACTCGCTAATATCAAGCAAGTAATATGGATTTCTCGTAGAGTTTTGATCTTAATGCACGATCTTTCATCCCCAGCGTCACGGCGGTACCCGGGACTGACTCAGGCTCCATTTCAAGCTCGTGTTACTAAAAATATCCTATCGACGAAACAAAAACAAGTCGATAAGATTTACTATAGTATTACTTTGAAACAAGTGCAAAACAAAAATGGTGTATTTTTACTTGTCTCTTTGCTTCTATAATTGTCTCCATTATTTACATTTCCATTAATTTTGAAAGAGCTTTCAATAATTTTGAAAATTTTCATTAAAACAATTTGAGGAAGGCTTTTTAATTCCGTCTAAAATAAGCTATAAATATATTTCCACATGAAGATAAATCATTTTCCCAGTCGCTAAGAGTGCAACCGGACGTTAATATAATTTGTTTGGCATTCTTTAGATAAAATTTGTTCCGGAAATGTTAATAAATGTTCTCTTTCCGAACGTGTTAATGTCTGCTTTCGTCTATTTGTATATTTTTATATATAAAAGCTTAATTGATTTTTTTAAAGTAAGAAATAATAGTTTATAAACGTTTATACACCTACGAAAGAGCCTGGGCGTTGTTGTGAAATTTTTTTTTGCTAGTTGAACTAGAGCCTGATGCTTGGTTTAGATCATAGCTTAAACATTTGGGTTGATTTAAACGATAATGAAGGTCGGGATCTTGTATGCTAATGACTTTAAAATACGGGAAGGTGCGAGTACTAATGAAAATGGACAAGGTGTTATAGAGGTGGAACCCAGTAAAAAATTGGTCGATGCTAGTATGTAGGTGATATGCACAAAGCAACTTGGAAATTCCCAATGATTCTGTTCGTAACCAAATAGACCTTGAAAGATTCCTGCCACCCTGTGTTGGGCAAAATTGAATTGTTGGACAATTAAAAATTAACAATTAATTAATTGTTAATCGCATCTATTGCAATTAACAATTAATTAATTGTAATTGTGAAAACTCGCAATTAACAATTAATTAATTGTTAGTCGTGAGTTTCCACAATTAACAATTAATCAATTGTCAATCTTTTTAATGGATTTGATTAAAAACTAACAATTAAAACTTATTATTGTATGAAAAGCGTAGTGTCGCACCAGTGATCGCAGAGCTTCGAAATTTTGCACGAAGGTCCGTGGGGGTCTCCGATGATGCACCTCGAAGCCCGATTTTCGAAATTCAAAATGGCCGCCACAAAATGACCGAAATTCAAAATGGCCACCCAAATTTGCCAATTGTGTACCGATTTCCATGAAAATCGGTATCTGGGGGTTTTTAAGGTAGCAAATAACGAATTTATGATCAGAACTTATAAATACAAAATGGCCGCGCCAATATGACCGACGAAATTGCCAATTGTGTTCCGATTTCCATGAAAATCGGTATCTGGCGGTTTTTAAGGTAGCAAATAACGAATTTATGATCAGAACTTATAAATTCAAAATGGCCGCGCCAATATGGCCGACGAATTTGCCAATTGTCTTCCGATTCCAATGAAAATCGGTATTTGGGGGTTTTTAAGATAGCATGATAGATGGTCTAAAGATGAAACCCCAATGTAGGCTTGGCTTGCTTTAGTGCTTTGCTTTGCTTTGACATATCAAATAAACCAGTGCTTTGTTATGGGAAAAAACCAAATGACAAAGCGGCAAAGCCAAAGCAAAGCAAAGCTCGAAATGACCAATGTTCACTTTTTTGATGCTTTGTATGCTTTGGCGTTCGTTTAATATTTATTTTGCTTAGAGAAATAAATGTATGTAGAGGTTTTAGCAAATTTATTTCATAAAGAAATTTTTTTTTGGCAATAACATTAACTATAAATATTTAAGAGTTCAAAATTAATCTGAGACAACTATTTCTATATCCCATTTTATGAAATTTCTCGTAAATGTTTGAACAGTTAATGCCATAAACCATTTGTGCTTCTTTATCTCTCTACACAACAATAGATATTTACATTCGATCCTTTGTTCTTTTTATGAAACAATAATGTCCATTCCAAAGGAAAAATTCCGCAAAATTCATACCTCTTACCTCTTTCGTGTACTATTTCTATTTCATGTGCTCATGAAAAGCAAACTGTAAAGTAACTAAAGCAAAGCGTGTATTTGGGCTTGTTTTGCTTTGGCACGTGGTACCTGAAAAGCTCACCAAGCTCAAGCAAGCAAGCCTACATTGGGGTTTCACCTTTAGACCATCCGCCTTATTCACCTGATCTGGCTCCATATGACTTTTATCTGTTTCCTAAGGTCAAATGTGCGTAAGGAACATGTTTTGATAACGTTGAAGCAGTAAAACAAAAAGCAGAAAAAGACTCGAGGCACTGTTTTGAACCATGGAAAATTCGTATGGTGAAGTATAATAATAGTAAAGGGGTATATATTGAAGGGGATAATCAATAAATATGTATAAATTTCAAATAAAAGATCTTACGGCAACAGTCTCGTTATTTAATAGCCACACCTCGTATAGTACAGACTTAATTGTTTTTAGAATTCCAGAAACCTACTGAAACATCCATTTGTCCTTTTTGGGCTACCTTGTTAAGCGACTCATCAAAGTCAACTACAATATGGTCGCGTAATTTGAAGGAATAAATTTTCTTATTAAAAATTTTGGTTTTATCTATGATTTCTTATATTTCGCTCCAAAATGCTACCATAATAGCAGTTTCCAGTGAGTTGAACTCATTTAACAGCTCCTCAGCTTCAACTTTTGTTGCAGGCTTTTTAAAGTACTCTTTTTCCAAAGCAGCTGTAACATTTCATAACCAATAACCAATCATAAGAACAGGTTATTTGGTTATTTTTGTTATAAAAAGATTTTAAATAAAAATAACTCATAACTAAAAATAATAAAAAAATATAAAAACAATCAAAAATTGCCGCCCCGAAAAGCCTTGCGCCCCACCCAGGGCTATAGCCCATTTAGCCCTGTGGTCTTGGGTTTGCTTTCTGTTAGCACCTGCTTATGGTAAATGAATGAAGGCGTTGTATGTGAAGTGAAATTCTTCCTGATGGAGGTTATCAAAGACCAGAAGTTTTTACTGTCAGCAGTGGGAGTTAATGAGTTTACCTCTCAGTCTCTCATCGAATGATTCGTTGACTTTCCTGATGGTGGATTTACAGGATATCAGCTTGGATGATGGGACATTGGAAAAATCTTAAGAGAGACAGGGCAAGTATCAAACCGATATATGGAACATTTCAGTCAAATACTGAATTAAGATAAAGAAAGACGTAATGACCGCACATTTGATACTTAAGAGAGAACTAAAAATGGAGATGTGGAACCTGGGGTGGCATTACAGAAGTTGTTTCAGGTCATCAATTTTTCCATTTAAAACTCGTAACAAATGAGTTGAAACGACTTCCGTAACCCCACCCTTGAATTTATTGAGGGCATGAAGTAGAAGAAGCTATGAACAAGCCTAAAAATACCAAATCTCCAATGTCTATACCTATTATATACCAGTAGAAATATTAAAAAAAAGTATTAAGACATTAAAAACATGTATGCAGAAAATGGTACAATAAATTTGGGCGCGTACAGAACTACCTGACGAATGGAACAAAGGGATTATTTGTCGTCTACAAAAGATTGGGCCGACTTGACTGTATAAATCACAGAGGTTTTACGCTACTAAGCGGTGAATATAAAATAATCTCGTATATATCTGCTGAAGCACTATGAAAAGTCGTTCCCGTCTCGACAGCTTCTCCTAAAAAGGATTCAGCTTTAAAGTAAGGCGCGGTTTAACTCTCGTGAGTAGCAAACAGGGCTTCGTCTCCAGGACTTAATCTTGCCTAACTGCGGTGAAGTTCTAAACCATAGCTGTAAATATTTCTGGCCGTTTCGTTGTGTATGGCAGCTAAGTATGTTTATTTGAGCCTGATTTGCGGATACAAAGGTTTTCTGAGTTGTAAGTGCCCTTTAAGCACCGTAACAGAGAAATAGGGATCCACGTCGAAGTTGGTACCTCGCTACGTTCGTATAGGCGAACCGGCCAGAAAGGTGGCAGCAGTGTTGGGCATTAATCAATTAAATTTTCAATCAATTAATTAATTGACTAAAAAATTAATTGCGATTAATTTAATTGCAGTTAAAATTAATTGCAATTGAACTATTAATTGCACCCTACAATTAATTTATTTGGATTAATCCGTGTTAATTGTATATAGCAACTAAATCAATTGCAATTAATTTTAACTGCAATTAAATTAATCGCAATTAATTTTTTAGTCAATTAATTAAAGACAATTAAAACTAACAATTAATGCTCTTCAATTTTATGTGAACTTGATTAAAGGGTTTCAAATGACGAATTTGTGGTTAAAATTTGAAAATTCAAAATGGCGGACTATTTTTTGCAATTGTGTTCCGATTGTACTGAAAATCAGTATCGGAGGGCCGAGGGTTCCAAATGACGAATTTGTGGTTCAAATTTGAAAATTCAAAATGGCAGACTAATTTTTGTAATTGTGTTCCGATTGTACTGAAAAGCAGTATCTGGGGGCTTTAAGGGTTCCAAATGACGAATTTGTGGTTAAAATTTGAATATTCAAAATGGCGGACAAATTTGGCAAACATTTAAGGTGAAACCCCAATGTAGGCTTGGCTTGCTTGAACTTGGTAAGCTTTTCAGGTACAACGTGCCAAAGCAAAATAAGCCCAACATGCCAAAGTAAAACAAACCCAAATACACGCTTTGCTTTAGTTACTTGACAGTTTGCTTTTCATGAGCACAGGACATAGAAATAGTACCCGAAAGAGGTAAGGGGTATGAATTTTGCGGAATTTTTTCTTTGGATTCACAAAAAGAACAAAGGATTGTATGGAAATTGTATCTGTAAAAAAAGGAGAATGAAAATTTGAAATATTGTGTAGAGTGCTAAAGAAGCACTTATGGGGTTTATGGCATTAACTGTTCAAACATTTAGGAAAAATTTGAAATGGGGTATAGAAATAGTTTTTGAACTCTTAAATATTTATAATTAATGTTATTCGCAAAAAACTAATTTCTTTACGAAATAAATTTTCTCAAACCTCTACATACATTTATATCTCGAACCAAAAAAATTTTTAAACAAACGCGAAAGCACACAAAGCATCAAAAAATTGAACATTGGTAATATCGAGCTTTGCTCTGCTCTGCTTTGGCTTTGCCGCGTATAATGGAGCATCTCAACCAAAGTATACACCGATTTGGTGAATCTGACCTGGTTGCTCTGGATATCTCCAAGGCTTTCGATAGAGTATGGCATCCCGCTCTATTGACTAAACTCCAAGCTATTGATATTGACTCTGTTGAACTAGATTAAATTACAATTACAATGAACGGGTCTACGCGGATTGAAATGTCAAAGAAACGCACCGGAGCGGATAGGAAACTGCATTGATTACAATGAACGGATCTGTTCGCGTTTAAACGTCAAAATGTTTTCTGTCATTTTATAACCACTTTCCGCTTTATTATATGTATAATAAATCGTATTCTTTTACTTCTCCTATAAATTATTCGTCAGAAAAATCAAATTATAAAATAAAAGAAAACAAAATTTAACTTGACTTGTTTACAAAAATTCTGACAGCCCAATCCGCCGATTTCTAAACAAACGAAAACGAATCCGCTCAGATCCGATCAAATGCGCCTGTATCCGTTCGTTGTAATCGCTCAAATGGAAAACGCATGCTCGGAAAACCACTTTGACAGATCAATCCGATTCTGCTCCGCTCTCATCCGTTCGTTGTAATTGGGCCTTAAGAGCTTCCTTTCCGGCTGTTCAATCAAGGTAGTACTGGATGCAGTGCCGGATTAGGCCAGCGCGGGGCCTGTAGCAAATTCTATCAAGGAGCCTTTGGTTTGCTTTAGGTTATGGTATTAAATAAAACAAAACTGTTACAAACAATCTTTTCTGGATTTAATTTGGGCAAAGGAGAATGCCAGAAAATGTATGGACTTTGGTACCCACTCCAATAGCTATGTGTAATGTCTTGTTGGACAGGGTTTTTTAAGCTGAATATAAGTTACTATGGCGCGTAGTTCGAAATCTTCCTCCGTTCTGAGCAGTACGGTCAGAACTGTACAAAGATACAGTTTTACATATCACTCTGTATTTTTGTAACCCGCAACATTTCTCCCGCAATACAACACTTGCCCGTTCGGCTCACTCTCACAGTTTACAGTTCTCATCTTCGCGCACACTCCGGTTTAGAAATTCGTTTATAACAAGACAAACTCGACTGTGGAACAATCTTACTATGCCCTCGTTCCATTCATCAGCGATTTCTTTCCGTCTCTAGATTTCCGCTGTTTTTGGATTGTTCTTTTATACCTCTTAGTTTTCTATGCTGTTGCAATTATGTATTAATCTTCGAACCACGGTTGTCTGTCTACTACGTCTACGATTTATTGCATGCACCTGGTGACGTTTTATTGCAGTCTTTCTTCAATACTGTGCGGATCATAATTGGCAAACAAATTGAATGCCTAACATCGTTTGTTTATTTTCTCTTCGTTTGTGTTACGTTTTGGTCTGCGTGCTTGCCTTTCAACTCCGAGTTGTAGATACCAGTGTACCGTCATCAGCAAAGCCAACATTTTCTTGATGGACATTTAGATACCAAATATTAAGTCGTTTTCCACACATAAGTAAAAAAAATTCGACATCCACTTTTTTTAGGATCCAATCATAATAATTGTCATAAATCAGTCAGTTAGTTTCCGTCAGGACCGAAAGTATCCGTAGCATTTTAAAAGGAAAATATATGTTCTATATTTTTATTAAACTATAGGATAGTTTTGAATCAATAAAAAAACTATCGTTTATAATCTTCATAATCTACAACCGTTGGACTTTTTACACATAATAAAAAATCACAATATTAATTGCAAAACAAACTCATAAATTATTGCAAAATCTGTTTATTCTACTCGTACATATAAGGATTATAGTAATAAGTTATTAAAATATCTTTAATGCATTTTCTTCCCAAAAAAAAAATTAAAATAAATTCATGTAATGAACCACTTATAAATAATTAAAAAGAGAGGAATATTCATGAAGTGCATTAATAAATGTTATAAAATCTAAATTTATCCATTTTTAAGGCATACAAAATAGTATGTATTTGATAAAAAATAAAAGTAATTAATTAAAGTAGAAGCTCATTCCCTGGGAACCAGCGGTCAGATAAAATCACAGTTTCTAAGAATGTGAGCTTTCGTTACATTATACAGATAAAAAAAAGGGAAATGATAAAGAAGATAAGAAACTGACGGATATTAAGCTACAGAAAGTTTTTTTTTAAATGTTCATGTTAACCATTAAAGAAAAATTACTAAAAAAAATACTCCGAGATTCTTCTGCTATTATAAAATGTGATGCTCTCTCTATTTTTTTGTTTATTTACAGTTTTGCCATTTTTTTCTTGTTTTTAAATAATTTTTTTGTTTTTTTTATATTATACTTCATTAGCGCCTCCCTCAACTGATAAACTCCTGAGAGATCTTGACCTCTCGAATAGTGAAGGATCAGTGTAAATTGGTTCGCTAGGATCATCGAATTGTGAATTATTATTGTTGTTTCTTATGGGATTCATAACTGGAATTTGACACATTCTTGCAAGATTTCTGGAAATATTTTTATAGGAATATATTAAAATTATTATTTTGACGTTATATTTCAAGTATTTTTACCCCGTTGCAAAGGTTTTTTGTAATCCTCCACCGAAAAGGGAAACTCCATTACCACGGAATCCTTGACTTCTATTCGAGTTGTTCGATTGGGCAACTTCGCTAAATCTTTCATGCGTTCGTACTGTTGAGGGAACGAAGGAATTAATTGGTGAGTTGCGATCAAGTGATCGGTTTTTCGACATAACTCTCCAATATCGCCTGGAATTAAAGAAAAATATAAATTTATATAAAATTTTGTACGTGATAAATATCGTCCATTTGTAAATGTCATAGAGAATATTTTTTGGTTAAATGTTTTTGTTTCTACTTGAAGCTAGACATCGTACCATCGCTGATAATCGGTAGAGTCAAAACACAATGTTGTAAACATAATGCCGCGGCAGTCGACCAACTAATTCTGCAACAGGAATGGACCGCGAAACGCTCGCGTAAACCTAATAAAGTGAATATTTTGGTAATCGGCAATATTATAAACATTCTATTGCATTATTTGACAATTCGCGACTGCGACCGGATAAAATAGAAGTTGTTTGAGCGGCGAGCGGAAAATCTGTCTCTAACGAGCTTTTTAAAATCTCCTAGGATAAAAGTTTAACAGTGGGAATAGATATTATCACCGAATATGGTAGCCATGGCATCTTTTTCTCGTGAAATATTCTGATTTGATTAGATTAAAGAGTTAAGGGCCAATTATAATGCATCCGCTCCGTTCCGATCCGTTAAGCTGTTAAAAGTTAAAATTCGAAGTTTGCTGAGAACTTATGTGGCAGTTCGGAAAGGTGGCTCCAATGGTACTTACGGATCGGAACGAAGAAGTTGAATAAATTTCAACTTTTTCGGAACGGATCGGACGGGACGGAATCATTGTAATTGGCCCTTTAGTCTCGATATGTAGAGCAAACGTGTTTAATTGAAAATGACCCGAACTTAAATTATTTACCAAGTATTCTTAATATCACATAGGCACAATATGCAACTACTCTTACCTGTAAGCCAATCCAGAAACTAAAGTAATACTGAATAACAATATCATTAACAAAATAACCGCCGATATTAGTCCATGGTATTCTGAAGGCGACATACACACTGTCTCGACAGGGGCAACCAGCTTCCTTGCATAAGAGTCATGTTCTATTTCGTCCCTAGATTCAAATACTTCAATCATTTCCCGAACTTGTTCAGGCTCTTCAGATGCGGCGTCGTTGCTTAAATCAATGTCAGTATTAGAAGCATCTGAAAATAACATATACTTTTAATTAGGCTTTTGATTACTAAATTCTTACTTTTATTATTTATAATCTCTCCGTCTGCGGTATTATTTGATTCGATTATTTGTTCTCCGTCATCCATAAGAATAATATCAGTTTCGTTTATTGAACGACGTTTCCTACCAAACGATGGTTCTGATCGTCCAGATGGTCCAGGACAGTATGCCTTTAGTTAAAATTAAGAATTTTATTTTGTTTTATTTAAAAAAAAAATGTTGGAATTTTTTTCTTACAGGTTGACATCCATCTCTGCATGTTCTAACAGTTGCTTCAAATACTAGGAAGTTAGATTCAGGAATCTTAAAGGCGTTAAATCTTGCTTCCAGGGTATCACCATCTCGCAGCTTATCCAACTCAGGGAATACATAGGGATCAACAGGACATCTATAAACATATTTGATTTGTTTAATCTGTTAGATTTGATACACCATATTAATTATCCTTACCCAAATCTATCAATAAGTTGTATACTACGTCCTGAATATGGATCACGTGCAACAACATTTGTAGCAAATATATCCGTAACATGATTATATCCATCTTGTGCCTCTAATCTAAATGTAAGTGGATCGCCTACAGCAATTGTTGTGGTTGGCCGTCCTTGATAGAGAATCATTAAACGAACCTTTGAGCTAAGTGTATTTTCAGCTGGCAAGTATTCTATAGGTATTGGACTTCCAGATCTATCAGGATTATATAAACTGTTTTAAAAGTCTGCATTAGTGTACAGTTTCCTTTGAAAAAATTGAACACTACCAAAAAGGATGATGAAATTTTTTCAAAGGATCCCAGCATTAGAAGAATTATTAGTTTCTACTATTTTATTAGTAAGCGTAATAAATAAAGTGATTATCCTACAAATATTTTTTTTTGTTAGTAATATTAAAACTATTTTATCTAAGCTACAAGATTTTTGTTTAACTACGTTTTACTGATTTTTTTTTACTAAAACTGTACTCTAAAACAATTTCTACTCAAATAGGAAAATTCAACGAAATTCAAGCAGAAAAAAAAGTTGGTTTGGAAAAAAACTTACTTTAATAAGAATTTATTTTACATGTACCTAACTAAATTTTTTTTATAAAAATATGTAAACCTTTCTAAAAAAACATTAAGTCTATTAGTTCTCTTTAAAACCGTACAAAAATAGGAACTTTTCTACAGAATATTGGTTCACTAATTTTTTACTGGCACATCTAGTCAATAGTCAAGTCAATATTTACAAAGGATAAAAAAGGAAATTAATACCGAAACTTTAGAGAACTCCTTGAAAAAGGCCCTTTTCATATATTGATTTTGTTAATCAATGGCATATTTTTCCTAATTCTCGATATTTTTAGTGATGCTAAGAGTCCTTTGCGAAAGGTCCTTTATCTTATACCAAAAAAGAAAGGAGGTAAGAAAACAAATCACAATCAAGTGCTGCTGAAGCTTTCGTGTTTATTTGTGAGAAAATGTTAAGGTTGGAGTGAAGATGGTGGCTTTTTTTTAAGTAGAGGTAACGCCAGCTAGCAAAGCATCGTGCTTCTTTTGGATTCGGTTCCCGTTCGGATACAGCTATCATTCCTTTATAATTATTTTTTTTACTCGTGGAAGAAAGTTTTGCGATCCTGGCTTATCGAATAGTGAGGAAAATAGATTCACATTCACTGTAATCAAGCAGCTTCAAATTTAACCTACAATATCGCGGCAGAAATTTTAAATGAACAATGTTTCCAATGTCGTAGCTACTCTGTTTTGCGTGCGGGGGCATAGAAATTTTACTAATTTTAACGTCTATTTTTGAAAATGTTGCCATTCGTCAGAACAGTCGGTAGTACAGATAATTAGAATAAAGTGAAGTACGCTCCCTCAACAAGGTACGTAGGTACTCACATCATCGAGCGATGGGATGCAAAGATTCGATGGCACTCATTAGAGCCGTTTATACAACGATCGAAAAAATGAGAACAGAAGATAGTTTCGAAAAATACTACTCTGAAGCCAGGCCCAGCTCTAGCTGTGCTGGCGCCCTGATGCAACTTTCTGTTAAGCGCTCTTTATAGGAAATTATATCAGAAAGAAAACTCAAATTTCACAGTTTATTGAAGACGTTGTTAAATTGAGATTTCGTTGGTGTATCTCGTAGACGTAGAGGACAGCATGCCGCCGCAATAATTAGATCTGCACCATTATATTGGGTTAAAATAACCGTCGTTTGAATGTAACTTTCACGAATGTCTTCTTGTTGGTAATGTTTGATATTTTTTTGATGTGAAACATCTTTGCGCGCGTTGAGAGTAATTCTTCAAGGTCGGGAACATTTTGTGGGAACGCTTTTTAGGGAACGCTTTATTGGGAACGCTTCGTTCCAATCCAATTTTCATTCCGGGAAACGGAAGATCTGTATTGAGGAAGACAGAATAAGACGGAGATTTTAAAAAAAAATAGTAGCACCAAAGAAAAGTGTTTATATGCCGCGAGCCAGACATGACGAGCCAGACATAGGCAGAATGGAACAAATGGTTGAGTGGTTGCCTTACGACGTTGATATTCCAAAAAGTCGCGGGTTCAATTCTTGATCTCGGCATTTGAATTTTATTATTTATATTTAATGGTTTTATTTCACGGTATACAGAAACAAGGTAATGTAACAGAGACTGACAGCTTCGAATATCGTAGAAATTTCGTGCCGAGTGACGTCAGCACTAATGTAGAAACAACAACACAACTCCGATTTTATATGGGAAGAGCGTGCCAAGTGACGTCAGCACTCAAATGACATTTCTCCATTACATTACCTTGTTTCTGTATACCGTGGTTTTATTTGTTTGTTTGTTTGTTCGGTTCAAATCTTGCGACAGCTTTTTCAACTACTTCTACTTAACCGATTCTTATGAAACTTTGCACACACATTGAGTTCCCGTGACAATGCAATCTGACATTTTTGTAAAAAATCAAGATGGCGGTTTCAAGATGGCGGACGAATTTTCCAATTGTGTTCCGATTCCATTGAAAATCAGTATCGGGGGTTTTTAGGGCCACAAATGACGATTCTGTAGTCAAAAATTGAAAATTCAAAATGGCCGCGCCAATATGGCGGATGAATTTTGCGAATGTGTTCTGAATCCATTGAAAATCGGTATCGGGTTGTTTTTAGGGCTACAAATGACGATTCTGTTGTCAAAATTTTGAAAATCCAAAATGGCCGCGCCAATATGGCGAATGAATTTTGCAAATATGTTCTGAATCCATTGAAAATCGGTATCCGGGGGTTTTTAGGGCCATAAATGACGATTCTGTGGTCAAAATTTGAAAATTCAAAATGGCGGATGAATTTTGCAAATGTGCTCTGAATATGTTGAAAATCCGTATCGGGGAGTTTTTAAGATCACAAATGACGAATCTGTTTTCAAAATTCGAAAATTCAAAATGGCGGCGGCAATATGGCGGATGAATTTTGCCGATGTGTTCTGAATCCATTGAAAATCGGTATGGGAGGGTTTTTAAGGTGACAGATGACGAATGTGTGGTCAAAATTTGAAAATTCAAAATGGCGGTACGATTTTGGTAATAACAATTCGATTTCACTGAAAATTGCTTTTTGGGTGTGTTTAAGGTCGGAAATAATGTATTTGTTGTCAAAATTAGAAAATTCAAAATGCCGCTGGCAATATGGTATGTAGCATTGAGTCGCATAAGAACTTTGGAAGGGCTATGTATTGAATTAACAGGTAAGAAACCGTGCAACAAAGATGCAATGAAAGAGTTGGAAAGGATGAGAAGTTTGCATGATGATACGAGCCAAAAGCCAAACTAAAAACTAGAAAATAAAAATAGGTAAAAAAAACTTTTAAGTTAAATGGTTTTATTTGAAATCATAAGCTGTACCAAAAACTAGAAAATAATTAGAACACAAACATGGGCCTTCTTGAGATTCTGACGTCTGGTAAGAAATCGTGTAATAGTAGCCATGCTGTTTTCTCATGTCGTATGCCAAGGGGCACTTTAAGTCGCTGCGTCGCGTCAGCGGATTAAGTAATAGTCTGAGACTTGTAACAGACTAAAATAAAAACATGGAGAGCATAAAAATCTGTATAACGACTGTATTATTAAATAAAATCGACTTGTCTAGAAAAATGTGTTTCCAAGCCCACCAAAAATATATTTCAAATGCGGTCAGACATCATGGTCAAAGGTCATCAACAGCAATGGTACATTTTCAACACAAATCGGTGTGCAAAAAATTTACGCCTTTTTTACATCCTAAACGCAAAATTGCTGTGCGATAAAAGAGCTCCAGAGCTGCGTTTCCCTTTGCGTTTGGGATGTAAAATGGCCTTTATTCTTACTAATTATTCAATTTAAAGAAAGATGAAGATCGCCAAAGATGTTTCACATCTTTCACGTGCACTGGTTACACGCGCTATATTTTTTTAATTAGTACAGATGATCCACCCCTAGCTCTTCCATTTGGATAGGTTGTCCAATAGGAATCGAATCCATTTATTTGGACATAACTTTTGTTGGAGAAGTGCGTTTCAGAAATTAATGCAATATCTATGTTGTTTGTATGGTGATTTTCAGTTCCCGGACTCTCATACACCTGTTCTACTGTCAATAAGCGCAACAGTCATCAAGAAAAATAATAAGCAGAACTTCACAAATAAGTAGGTACATATACGGATTGGGATCTCTTCAGGGGAAATTTGGAAGAGCAGTCAACTTAAAAGTGAGTCTTAACAGTAATGAAGAATTGGAACAACAAACATGTAACTTCATTGAACACATTCGAATGGCAGCCAGCCTACCAACTCCTGAATTAAAAGACAAAGAAGAGTGTAAAATAAAATACCCGACCGAAATCAGAGAACAAATCAAGGAAAGAAGAAAGGCAAGGAGAATATGGCATCTTACCAGAAATCCTGCTGATAGGACAGAGTTAAATAGAGTAAGTAACAATGTTAATAAAATAATTATAAGTTACAAACAGGAATGCTTTGACAACTACCTCAGCGGACTCCAGAAGTCCAGAAATGGATAGAGACTCAATCGATAAACATACATATGGTAACATTTTTACTTTAGAGAATCCTGAATCCTGCTGAGGAAAGTTTTTTCAAGATGAGATGTTTCTTGTCTCGTATAAAAAGGTGCGTACGTAGAAAACTTCATAAAGTCGATCAAAATTGCGATTTTTCAAAAATTTCAACGGGATTTCATTTTCAATTGTTTCTTAAGTTTTCTACACGAGTTTCCCAATTATAAACCGGAAAAAATTGGACAATTGTTAATTAAGGTTAAAAAAAACTAGATCGTTAATTTCTCAAAAAGTAATGAACCGATCTTGTTGATATTGTTTGTACATTGCCGGGACTACATAAACGAAGAACAAGAATTTTCAGCCTTCTATGTGCAGTTGTTTTTGATTAAATAAACAGTGAAAATAACGTGATTTAAAAACTTTGGAAGCTATTTGCAAGATTACACTTCTAACTCCAACCTCTAACTGGGAATTTCATAATGAAGAATTTTCTCAATGCATGTGTTATACTAAAAGTTAGCAGGAACGGAGATATTGAAAGTAATATAGAAAAAGTGCCTATTTTATTCACAATAACTTAATTAAAGAGTGGGCAAATTTAGGGCGTTCAACTACACCCTAAAACGAAGCGATTCCAACAATAATCTCGCCAAATTTATTTTTAGCGTTTTTTCCTTCTCGTCGAGTAGCCTATGTGCTAAAAATTTAAATTGACCTGATTTTCATTTCAATTTTAGCTCCCTTTACTCGTGTGGCGCCCCGATGCTTTGCATCTTTTGCTTCATCGGTTAAGCCGGGCCTGTCTGAAGCAACAAATCTTTTGAAGAAATTACAACCTACAGAATCAGCTCTCGCGACAAGTCGCCCTCGCAAAATTCGAAATCGACGCCAACCAACAATGCCCAACACTCGGAGAATGAAGCGAATCGACTGAAATCGCCATTTTACGGAACGATCGACATTGTGTTAATCGAAATGACAAATCGTTTAGCAAAAGACGATGCCTTTCTCACAGCTATTGATACAGCAGATGAGTTCTTTATTGCTTTTGTCTTCGATTGCCGTTTAATTTTTTTCCTTCTTTTTCTAGTATCGATTTCATACGCGAGGCAATGCAAAGGCGTGGAGGGGCTAAGTCCCCCCTAGCCTCTGTGTTGCTACGCCACGGAAAGTTTCAAAATTCAATCTAAAATCAGTTCACAGATTTTAAGGCCGTGTATGCTAGATTTACTCTACAAAAAATTTTACAAAGCCATGAAAGAATTCCTAATAAACTGGCACGATTATGTAGGTTAAGGGCATTTTCAGTAATGCAGGTTGCGTGCTGAATAAGTCAGTAGCGCACGCAACCTGCATTACTGAATGCCCTAACTATGACCAACGTGACAAGCCAAGGAAGGATATCAGGAACATTGTCCAGACCAATCAAGATTTATAATGAACGCAGACAAGGGGACCGTCTGATAAACAAAGCAAAGTGGGCTCCCGTTTGCGCGACGATTCATAATCAAGGAACACGATTTTGAAGTACTGTAATTCTTCGTCAAAGCATTAGGCCATGACATCTAAACTACTGCTGTTTTCCAGTTCTTACACAGGCGAGATTTAGGTGTTTAGTAAAAAGCAGTGCGATCACTAAACCGTGTTCGAATATCCTTCGATATTTTGAAAATATAGATTTGGTTCAAACCGAATAGCTCACAGTAAATGTTGGGGAGTTTTATTGAAAAAGGAACGGAGGTAGGTATTACAAATTTCTACAATTTTCTGCAGTATAAGGTCAAATCCTTGGGGAGAAATTTATAATTTTAGCAGTAATGGGGTTGATACACGAGCACTAACGAATTATCATTCTTCCGTTCGAATGAAAATTCGTTTTACACGTTGATACACGGGGAAGAAGTAAGTTACAATTGAGTGACAGTAGCTTTCAAAATAGATGAACTAAATGTAGTTATATTAAACTATTTTTTAAAGGGCAATAAATCAAGGAAATTGAAAAGATTAGCGATGAAAAAAAAGAAAAATATATTTTTGAATTTAATGAGAATAAGGGTGTTGCGCAATTGACTTATTCAGCAATGGAAGTGTGTTTCTGAATAAGTCAATTGCGCACGCAACCTGCATCATTGAAAACACCCTAAATTATTTAGTTTCATTCAAAACGTCAAAAGATTGTTGTTCCTCCTCTTTTTATAACAAGGGTATAAACTACAGACAAATTTTTTGACTTCTAAACACTTTAAATAGTGGAAAACTTCCAGCTTCCAGCTTCATTGAAGACGAATGAAGTTCTTTTAGCTTCATTCAGAAAAGAAACAAATAAAGATATTAAGAGTCATTAGAACTTCATTTCATGTGATACACGAAGATGAATGATCATTCCTCTTCCAATGTTCATTCGTTCGCGCTCGTGTATCAAGCCTATAAGAAATAAACATTAATATCTTGAGGAACTGATATACTAAAGTAGCTTGGGGCAATTGTATATGTACATACATATTCAAAACAGCTTGCAATCGCTATATTTAAAAAATAGCTCTCGGATTCCTTCTAATTTTATGGAGATCATATTTTTTGACAACCCTCTGTTTTGATCATTACAAAAACCAGGGAAATTCTTTTAAAAGGAGGTGTTCTCAAGTTCAATGCGTTTTATGAATCAATAGATGTGCCAATAGTTAAGTACTAAATAACGGTAATTATATTTGAAATTAGAGTATACCCAGCTCCAATATAACCGGATGTAACAACAGCTTCCCCTGGTCCACGGAAAACGCATGTTAAATTATATCTTTTATCACGGCTAGTTTGTACGTTATCAGAAAATTGAACGACTACTATATTTGTTAACGTATCACCATACTGAAAATATGAAAAAAAAATGTTTTTTTTTGTTAATTTGAAATAATTAAATGTTTTAAGAAGAAAATTGTTACTTACTCGTTGTGTTCCGCATTCTGGATATCCTTGAGGTCCGCTTATTCGTAAAACGTTGACCGTGCCGCCGTTCCCACGAAAAAAACATCTGTATATGTTTTAGAAAATGAAGCGTTTAATAGTTAATTTAAGAGAGAGAATATTTTTTTACCTATCATAAAATCCATAGGTATACATTCGTCCAGTGAAACCTTCTGGAGTTCTTAATGAAAACTCCATTCCTTCTTCGTTACAAACCTGTGAAACTGCGAATTAAGTATAATATGATTGAATGCAAATTATTTTCCTTGTAATAAAAGTTTTGTTTACCGTCTAGGCAGTCGCCTTCACCACTTCGTCCCATGCTTCTTTCATAGAAGTCAAAATTACTTGCGTCAAATACAGTTGGATTGTGGACATCTAGTTCTCTGCTGTCTCGATCACTTAGTTCGCAATTTGGAACGTCACGATCATCGTACGATATTGAGCTGTCTCTGTAATAGTGAAAAGAAAGAAAATGTTCGGTTTTGAGTTTTTGATTTCATAGAAGTGGTTTTGTAGAAAATTAAAGATGCTTCAGTCATTTTCATTTCAATGTTGAAGTTTTGTAGAGAATGTGGAATGAAGTGTAAAATATATACGGACGTTTGGTAATCTAGAAAGAAAGAAAGCTCCGAAAGCAGGGTAGGGTATGCTAGGCTTTACCTGAGGTACCTCAAGGTTGATTCGTATGGTACCCGGATGGTTCCAATACAAAGAGTGCTAGGATCTCGGGTGAAAGACCCTGGTTTAATATATCGCTAAGCTAGGACACCCTAAATACTGTCCTTCAACTAAAGGAGAACAGTATATTCACATGTACCTACGAAAAGGAAACTAGAACGGAAGTTAACTGACGAGCGAGATATTCTCAATGAAGTGACTCTTGTTTGGATCCTACGTTATTGGAATTTCGTATACACAGAACACGTATATGAACACAGACGTCTTGTCCAAAAAGGGATTTGACATGGCATTTATAGGCGCAGACCCTGCAACACAATTTAGGTACTGCAGACGACAAAAATTATATTTATCTGTCGCTGAATATCTAAAGCGCATTTTAGACTATTTGTTAGTGACGCCACCTGTTCTTTAAATGAACCTCTACAAGGGTTTGTCATTCAATCTTTATATTGAGTTTTCAATGACTTTTGATTTTGTCAAATTGAAATATGAAGACAATGTCTTTCCACTAGACACGGCGAGGCATTATCAATGACGTACTGTTTATTGAAAAAAATCTGATGACGAGGATAAATTTTCGAAGAAAAGTGGATGTTCTTTTAGCTATGACAATAAGTAACATAAAAAATACTATAGCTAAACCTACCTGAAGTTAAAACTTCTACAAAGGAACTCTCGCGATTCTACGCATTCTCTCTGGCAATGTAATAATGAAGGAACTGTTAACGATCGTCGGATGAACTGTCGTCGCATTTTATGTCGTGATGCAACCTGCTTAAAATTATCTGTTTCTTCACAACGCACAGGATGTGGTCTTGGAACTGCTGGGCCGGGAAATCCATCACCTGATATTGGACTATCATATGCTGGTGGGCCAACAGGGCGATAAGGGTTATCATATGCTGGATAACCTCCTGGGGGACGTCGTCCATACGATCCATCATATTCTCGATCATAGTTAGGATACATTGGGCGCGGCATGTATGGCCTGTCACCATATCGATCTTCATATTCTAAGTCATAATAAGGTGGCGGTGCGGGTGCCGGTGCTCGATCGTAGCCTAAAATAGTTTCATTTAATTTAAAAATAACTTTACGTACCAAAATATAATCATTGAAAATATTTAACTAAAAAATATTTACCTGGACCACCTGGATATCGATCACGATTTCCATATTTATAAATATCAATTGGGAACCTATCGGTACCTACAGGAAATCTATTTGGTGACGTGGGGGGATATTTGCTGTCAATCGTTGGTGGTGGTGGTGGGTACCTTTTGCCTGGATCTGGTTCAGGTCGACGAGGGCCAGGAATGCCGTCTGGTGGATATCTTGGTGGTTCTGGTCCATATCGTGGTGGTTCTGGGGGATATCTTGGTCTGTCACCAGGAATAATTGGACGATCCAAAGGATATCGTGAAGGTGGAGGATATCCTCTATCTGGGTATCGGGAGTCTGGCGGTCCTCTTGGAGGATATTCTCGACCACCGTCAGGTGGATATCTGGGAGGATACCGTGAACCAGGGTATAAAGAGTCAGGTGGGAAGCGTGAGCTCGGTGGATAGCGACTCATAGGATAATCATAATATGGATAACGTCCTCTGTCTTCTGGAGGGTATGGTTTAGTGAATATTCCTACTATAGGTGGTATTCTATTATCAGTTATTGGGGGATAACGGTCCGATGGTGTTGATGGTGGGAATCTATCTCTATCTGGATATCTATCTCTATCTGGGTATCTTCCGGGATATCTGTCCCTATCTGGATACCTGTCTCTATCTGGATATCTATCTCTATCCGGGTATCTATCTCTATCTGGATAGCGGTCTCTATCTGGATATATATCTCTATCAGGATAACGATCACCACCAGGATACCTATCATCATCAATTGGAAATCTGCTTCGATCAGGGAATCCAGGATACCGATCGCGATCTCTGTCATCTGGTGGGAATCGACCACCGCCTGGAGGAGGAATACCACCAGGACCTGGATATCCAGGGTAACGGTCACGATCTCTGTCATCTGGAGGAATACCACCTGGACCGGGATATCCAGGGTAACGGTCACGATCTCTATCATCTGGAGGAAAACGACCACCACCTGGACTCATGCCACCAGGGTAAGGATACCTATCATCCTGAGGAAACCTATCTGGAGGGTATCTTTCAGGAGGATATCTTTCTGGAGGATATTTTTCTGGTGGATAATTTCCTGGCGGAAATTTCTCAGGGGGGTATCTTTCTGGAGGATATCTATCCCCTGGTAGCTTGTCTTTATCACCTCCAGGATATCGATTCTTATCATCTGGATATTTATCGCCAGGATATTTGTCGCCTGGATACTTATCCCCAGGATATCGATCTAAAAGTTAATACAGAGTGCATATAAAAGACACGTCTTATGAGTGTTTTTTTTCGTACATGGTATGTATGTTTTGTTTTTAATTGTGTGTTAAAATTCCAGTGAAATGTAATAATAGTTTTACTACTCACCATAATCACCCGGCTGCATAGCAGGATATCGATCGTAGGGATATTTTCCATCAGATGGCGGATACCGACTTGGGAATCTATCATCTGGGTAGCGATCTCTATCTCCTGGATATGATGGTGCTCCACCTGGTGGTGGTGGTCTCCAGTCGGTACTGCCTCCTGTATCGGGACGTATGTTTGTTCTATCATCATTGTCACTGCCAACTACGTTTACTATTGCAAAGAAAATGAAATAAGTTGGAATACATAAAAATTAACAGATTATTTACGCATAAGGTTTTCGTAGTAGTCGTAGTCAGCGTCGTAAATTATACGCATGCCGTCACGTTGATTATAACGGCTTAAGCGACATGTTCTGAAGCGATCGCTGTAAACTGCTGATCTGTGAATAAGAAGAATAATTTTTAGTTACTGCGGCACGAAACGTTTATGATGTTTATGAGGAATTAAAATATAGTTTTTTGTTTGTGGTATATAATATGTTATGTTCACCATCTGATGTTCATGATTATGTTCACTAAAAAGTGTTAAGTTTCACTCGCAAAATGTAAAATGTATACGTGTAAACACAAGCTTCACCCGCTACACTCGAGTGTATATACACTTTTAAGTCTACATTTCCACTAATAAGTGGAGTTGTGTAAATGCGTAATGCCGGGGTTACACAGTGCGAATAAGCATGCGAGCTGGCCTAGTCAGTTACTGCAGTGCAGCTACTCGCACCGTGCGACCGCATCATACGAGTTACTGTCACGTGCGTCTGGGTCAGCACCTCGCATGCGAGTTATTACAACATTTTTTGTTTTTACTCGACTCTCGCCTTCCCAACACGCCACAAGCAGCAGCTCGCATGCGACTCGGACGTCAACTGGCACGGTATTGAGAAATGACAGTAGCTCGTAAACCAGGGACCAGGGATTTTCATGGCATTCTTCGATACTACTGAAATCTTTGAAAGCTACTGACATGCGAGTACATAAGTGCATCCACTGTCAGGCCTGCAACTCGTATTTGTGTGACCGGGCGAGACGAGTCGAGATATTGTCATGCCAGTACACAGGTGCAGTAGCTGTCCATTGTTAGGTCAGCAACTCGTATTGCGTATCCACGCCTTTAAATTGAAAAGTGTAGCTTCAATTTACAAGTGTATGCACTTTTTTTTACACTGAACAAAACACTTTTGTTCACTTTTCGAGTGGAGCGAGTGTAGATTATGTATGGCAATGAATTCAACAACCAATCAGAATTCGAATAAAAAGCTAAGAGAAATGATGTATTTATGACGCCATCCGGAAACCGATTTTTTAGAATGGATGATGGTGGTTTAAATTATCCTATAACTGCTTTAAATATTTCGGATCATTCTTACAATGCTTCTAAAATTAATTTGAAGCCGTTAAAAAAACCCATTCAGCAATTTGTCACCGGAAAATTTGCAGGGAAAACCCCCCGTTGGCACCCCTGGCCAGAAGAGCTCTGAAGTTTCTATACTATTTCTTCGATTAATGTAAATAGGTTTAGCCATTTATGTGAAAGCCTGTCTGTGTAATTTCTTTGTTTGATTTTGTTCGAATAAATCGCAGTAACAAATAATCACCTGTTGCCAGGAAGCGGGATGTTAATGACATTCGTTCCTTATCCGGAATAACTTGACTCATAAACGTGTTTTTTTCCTATAAGAGGACAAACATTATTGAGTAAAAACTAGAAATCCGAAGCTGTCTTTCGTAGAAAGTTTCTATAACTAGCTTCACCTACTAATTCGAGCTCTCGCACTAGATTTTTAGCAATTCCAAGCCTTTTCCGTTTTTTAATCCACTCACGAACCCAGCATGTCCCTTTAATCACTTTGTTTCTACGTTTTCTTCATCTACGTAAAATAATTATCATTGCAGTTGTAGTTGCAAGAACTTCTTCATACGACGACATTTTCCTTAAGAATTCCAGATCTGCGGAAAGAGCGTATAACTTCACTTTACACTTTCCATTAAATGTATGAATGTAAACATAATTTCCACTTGAATGTATACATCTCAAAAAGTGGAGCAAAAAAAGTGTAACTTTCCACTTTCCACTGAGTGTAATCACTGAATAAGTTTATAAGTGTAAACTCGTTTTACACTTCCATTCGGTTCCATTTGCAAATGTATACACTTAAGTTTATAAATGGAAACAAATCTTAAGGGTTACAAAATATGTCTTGATTGCTGTTCGGGTACTGTGATTTTGCTCCTTTAATACTAATTTGAATTCTATCGGTTCTCTAGCTTTAGCTATTCTGCTAGATTGTTTTTACCAATCCGATAGAGCCTAACTTAAAGCATAATCCGACCATGCACTAGAAATCGCCATCAGTGAAGAAGGAGTAAGCCCACCGTCCAGGAGAACACACAGCTTGCCTTGGTGATAGTTAAATAAGACTTAAAAATTAGTACAGTACGGCTGACTCTATATTATAGGCAAAAGTCGTACAGATCGGAACGACTGGTTCGATAATGAATGTAAGCTGGCCGAACGAAAAAAGCTAGGTACCAAGCAGTGCAGCAGTCTCAGAATTAAAACCCGACATGGGTATCAAATGAAAGGGCATGAAAGGAAAACAATTAGCGGTGAAGCGTAATTACAAATTGAAAATGGCGGCCAATACAAAATGGCGGAAGACATATAATAGATTAAAAACTAGAAAATATAACCGATCAAGGGTATGACAGGTAGAATAC
Organism: Thereva nobilitata; assembly: GCA_963855945.1. Taxonomy (NCBI): domain Eukaryota; kingdom Metazoa; phylum Arthropoda; class Insecta; order Diptera; family Therevidae; genus Thereva; species Thereva nobilitata. The sequence continues at coordinate 39,404,536 of OY979694.1, read as the reverse complement.
AATTAGCTGTGTGCCGTCATTCCAAATTCTTTATGGCGGCTAACACAAAATGGCGGAAGACATATATATAATAGTCTAAGAAGTAGGGAATGTAACCGATCAACTTCAAATTTTGCACATAGTTCGCCTGACAATGCAATCCGACCTGATAAAAACAGAGTTTGATTAACAATATATTTAATAAGAACAAACTAAAAGAATAACATAAAGCATTAGCTAACAAAAGTTGAATTCCAAGATGGTGGATGGTGGTGGAGGATCGGATCCCGGTTACCTTTAAAAAAACGTTAAATTTTTTTAGAATAACTACGAAATTTATTTTTGAGTGCAAACTGCGAGACCACTGTAATGGGATAGTAATGAAATTATTCTTGAAATAATCAGCGTGCTGTCCAACGTTGATATATTCAAGGCCCATTCAGATCCAGCAGCAGCAAACAGTTCCTACTGGCTAATGGTGGTCACATGACAACAAAAGCAGCAGCGATTGCTAGTAAAACTAAGCTCGCTGCCGCTGCTGGATTTGAATGGGCCTTTAGTCGATTTTGATTAAGGATGCCAAGCTAGACTTAAAAATATTTAGCTACCTATCTAAAATGTAACTATTGATTTTCTCTATAGAATTTCAAAGAGACATCACAACTTGTTTGCCATTTGTTTCTTTTTTAAACTTTTATCCTTAAACAAAAGTTCCTCATTTCTCTTACCTGCATTGAAAGCTGGTTTGCCTTAAACATTCATCCAAGCATTCACTTAACGATCGCCCTGTTATTTCTGAATGAAATTCTCCGCCAAGTCTTGAATTTCGATAACGTTGAAACGCAGTATCAGGTCGTCTTCCCGATGAAAATAAGTGAGAAGTAACCGAGTTATCAGGGTAGTCAGTACCTCTTTCTGCATTAGAACATTTTCATTAAAACAACTATTTTTAGCTAAAACACTTTTACTCACGATTATCTAAGCAAACGAGATCATAAAAATGATGAGTTGGGCTCGAACTTATGCTAATGTCGTCTTTCTGCGAGATTGAATCTTCTTCTGATAAGATACATTGTTTCGTTTGATCGTCATATTCGACAGAACGGCAAAAGTATCTACAAAATTTTATGTGATAATTTTAATGATAAGTTCATATTTGGAATAGAGGTTGCTGTTACTTTTCAGCTCGAAGGCACATCGTCTGACACTCCTCTAGTGTCATGTTGTTAAATATATCCACCTCAAACGGGCCTCCCAGTCGCTTGTTCTCCTCTTTTACAAAAACTGCTAACCCATCGCATCGTCTTTCAGCTAAGAATTATTAAAGTTTAGTTTATTAATATTTTCCATTAATTACAAATTAATCTCACCATTTAAGCAAGTATTTTCTAAATAATCCGAATTCGGATCGTCTTCAAGTAGTTCTGGATGTGTTCGTCTTGTGAATCTACAAAAAAATTATTGCACAACATAAATAAATGAATGAAACCGCGTTTTGTTACGTTCGTAGTATCTTACCTGCTGAGTGTGCACGTTCGCATGGCGGAATCGAAATTTGCTGAGCGGCAAACAAATGAAAATTCATTCAAGCATTTGTCTTCGCAGTCTGATCGGTTAGCAGCAGTAATCTGAATTGTTGTCATTGTTAATATTTATTATTGTTTTGGATTAGCTGAAATTTTACCTCTTTTATGTCAGAAATTGGCAATTTGAGCTTCTTGCGGGGATGTCTCTCGAAAACGTATCTTCTGCTTGGGCATTCTCGTTCTGGTCTTGTTGCTGTAAATATAAGATGATTTTGTTTGTTACTAAAATGTTTCTGATTCTTTTTAAAATTTGTATTTAACGAGACAAAAAACAACTCTTTGCATGATAAATAAAATAATGGAATTTTAAGGGAGCTAATGGCCGTTCGTAAATGCAGTACTAATTTAACGAATTCGATTGAAAGACGTTAAACTGAACGATTTACTAAGCGACACCTAAGAATTAGAGTAGTATTAAAAATTGGAGTGTCGAGAATCATGTAAAATTCTTTGATAGAAAAGATCCATTAGCATCGGTGGAATGAAATAATGAATTTCATTTATTTTTATTAAAGTAACATCTTTACTTAAAACGATCAAAAACACTTGTACTTAAATATGTAAATGACAATTTAGTGGGAGAAAGTTGACTGTTTTTTTAAGATAATGAATTAATGAAGTGAAGGAGAAAAATAAAAAAGATGGAAATAAAATAGAAATGAGTTAATGGAAGATTATCGATTAGTGAAGTAATTAAAGATACGTTTCCTGAACATATTTATTGATCCGAAATTATATACATATTTCAGAAAGTAAGCTGTTCCATAAGCTGAGTTACCACTTAATCTGAGCATGTGTCAGCACTTTGGCAAACTGATTAGACAATACATATAGCAAAGTTAATTTTCGCTACTGTCCCTGTACGACTTGAACCTCTTGAAGTCTCTACTATTATTCGTCTTTACGTTTTGATATTTTCCTTCAGTTTGCTATACGTAGTTTTCGATTATCTTCTAAAAAGTCATCCATTTATCTATTTCTTGATCACTTCAAACGTTCGCCACCGTCTAGAATTCCTTCTGCAGAGGTACGTACAACATAGGATAAGGCGCCTGACTACCAACCTAAAGGCCCGTGAATCAAATCCACTCCGCTCAAATCCGGAGATCCTTCGCCTTTCCATTTTTTCGACCTACATAACTCTCCTTCTTTCTTGTCTTTCTTCTTTACAAAAAACTCCCTCCCCTTTCTTCTGTCATCGTTTCTAAAGCATAATAGCAAGAAATCCATCTCGTGTTCGATCATTTAAGTAAAGGGCCAACTATAATGCACGTTAGACCGCACGACATCTGCGCGTTCTCATGGAAATTAATGTGTTCGGCCATATTGGATGTATTACTGTGTTTCCATGCAGAGTTTATCCTGAGTTTACTCAGATTAAGCGCCCATGGAAACGGGGATTGAGTAAAGTGTCGTTAAATCCAAGTAAACTCAACGAAGCCAGTCCGATTATGCCGGGTTTTGTATATGTGTGTGTTTCAGTATCCTTTACTGCACATATACCAACGGCGACGCAATGTAAAATTAATTTTCTGTCACTTTAACCCAGAACCGTCATGGAAACAGCATCGAGTGATCTTGAGAGAAAAAGCTTTCTGTTTACTTAACGAAAACTCTACCCTGGCTCATGGAAACACAGTACATGTCGGTCATATTTTTTTTCGTTAAGTTTCGTTAAAGGTGAGATGATTTGGGTGGTGCTACACGGAGACTCGAGAAGTCGGCCGAAATCAGATTCGAGTCTCGTTATTTAATGCCACACGAGGCTGCCTTCGGCTTGGAATAATTCTTTATCCTACATTAGTGTGTTTCCATGAGCCAGGGTAGAGTTTTCGTTAAGTAAACAGAAAGCTTTTTCGCTCAAGATCACTCGATGCTGTTTCCATGACGGTTCTGGGTTAAAGTGACAGAAAATTAATTTTACATTGCGTCGCCGTTGGTATATGTGCAGTAAAGGATACTGAAACACACACATATAAAAAACCCGGCTTAATCGGACTGGCTTCGTTGAGTTTACTTGGATTTAACGACACTTTACTCAATCCCCGTTTCCATGGGCGCTAATCTGAGTAAACTCGGGATAAACTCTGCATGGAAACACAGTACATGAAGGCTTTGATTGTGTGGGTTTATCGCCGTCATTGTTTAGATCTGAGAAGGGAGAAGAGAAAGAAATGTGCGTATGAGTTAGTTTTCACCCCGGAAATTTTTGGGTGAAAATTATTTCGTTAAAGTTTCGTCATGTGCGTCCTTCTTTCTCTCCTCTCCTTCGTTTCTTTCCTATAAAACCGGGTTTTTCGTATGACTTGAGTCTCCGTGTAGCACCCCACATTGAGCCTATTCACACGATGCCATAAGTGTGTTGAGTAAAACCGATTTTATTCAACTCCTAGGAACTCACACGGGGCGTAAATTATGGGTAGTAATTTTGAATGTTATAAAGGCACGTTTAAATGTTTTGTAAATTAAATTTTCTTGTTATAGAAAAACAGAGCTAAAGAAAGCAAGAGATAGAAGTAACTTTTTATATGTGTGATAATTTTCACGCGTTTTCTTTTCCGTGAAAAATGTTTCGTTAAGTTTTTCCGCTCCCTTCCCTCTCTCATCTATAAAACCGGTTTTAGTTGCCATGAATATGCACTGTGTGAATAGTAGTTGCGTCGATGAGAGCTAATTTTTTGTTGTTGTTTTGTTGGTTTTAAAGAAGAAAGAGTATGGAAAATTTTGTGGTTCAAATTTATGGGAGCGATTTTGACGAGAAATTTATTATAATTGAAAATAAACACGATTATTTTTAATATGCAAAGATTAATAGCCAAGTTTTAATAGTCAATGAATAATGTTTATGCATTTTAATAATTTTAAACTTTTGAAAACTTTCCGTATGCTCAAACCATAAAACTGTCAGTTCATCATAATTAAATAGAAAGTCATCTATAGGCTTCTCAGCACTGCAAATCTGAGCTTCTAAAAGTGTTATATTTCAAAACGCTTAAAACGTTTTATTACGACCCATTTGATTAACATTGTCGAGACTTTTAAAATACTTACTGGTGTTTAAAAATTTTCTACAAAGTTAATCGGAACCATAGTAAGGTTTTTGAATGGGCTCCCGATGGCTTATAGGCCGGTTTTGGCGTGAGCACCAATTTCTGTCGCTTGTAATGCTCAGCAAATGCTCCTTTCCTTAAGTCTTTCATCTTCGTACAAAATGTTCCCCCCGTTAGCTGTATGCGTGCATATATGAACATCATTGCTGAGCACAACTCAACGCATACATCGTGAACTCGGCGAGACAAAGCCAGATGCTCTCTCTTCGATAAAGTATGCAGAACAGAAAAGGAAGAAAAATTGAATCAACTGTTTTTTTTTCATAAATAGTAAATATGAACCAATACATCAAGTTTATCCCCATATAAAATCATAAAATCTTCCGCTGGCTAGTTGTGAGCTAGCGTGTAAAAAAATGTTGCATTCTCTCTCTGGTACCCTGATATCGTCATTTGAAGAATGTGTGCATATAGCTGTTCGCCTTTCACTCACTAACCATATGAAGATGAAAGACTTGTTAATATCTAGACTTTGCTTTCCTTAGGCACGCCGTAAACACACCGAACTCGATTGGCGCAATATTTTGAGCTTCACTGGTCTGTTTGGTATCTTACCTAGATTGGCGGCTTTATTGAGGGTAATTGTTTTTGCAGCCTCAAGGACTTCATGCCCAACTATAATGCACGTAAGAAACACACGTCAGCCGACGTCCGTAAATATTAAAATTTCGTCAAACGTATAATGGTTTGTGTATACGGAAAGTTTTCAAAAGTTTAAAATTATTAAAAAGCATACATACACAATGTTTTCAATAGTATTTCTTCTTTAAAACCCACAAATCTACAACAAAAATCAACTGTCATCAATGTCACTACAAATCATATCACAAAACGTATGTACGTTGAGCGCGGTTCTTTTCGCATTCTTACGTTTAACGAAACTTAACGAAACAAACCATTTCCACAAGACCGCCCAGATGACGTGCGTTTCTTACGTGCATTAATAGTTGGGCGTTATACGTCCTGTCCTACTCAAGGCAGGCAAATTGTCCGTATTCACGTTCTGGTGGTGCCGAGGTTATAGAATTTTAATCTTTTGATTGCGTAAACATACAGGATTAACTAAATATTTGCAAATAATATACTTTTGGTATTTAAGATTATGGTGATATGATGGGACTATGAACCTACTATTACGGTTTCGCAATTCCACCCCTGCAAATAAATTGCAGAGAAAGTATTGCAGGGGGGGATTTGTGGCGAATTTTTTGATTTTAATAAGCAGTTTCTCAGAAATATAAATTATAATAAAAATATAAAACATAAAAAAAAGTATACTCACATGTCAAGCAAACTTCTGTAAAATGTACACTATTAGGCACAAGCATTAAGTTTCCAATTCCCTCGGGTGCTGCCTGTTCCCTTGTCAAGTAACAGATAGATTCTTCATAATCAGCACTTCCACTAAATGATGCTATTCTACTACCAGGTTGAAAATCAAAACTAGTGCAGGCTCTAACTAAATTATTCGAGGCAGTTCTATCTCTTAGGCATAAATCTTGACATTTCTCTAAAACTCTAAATGGCGGTGCAGTATCTCTCACCTGTAATGGAATTTAATTGCCACTTAACGATTTAATATCCCAATCACGCGAGCTGCTAGCAATTACTTACCACATCGTCGTCGAAACCTTGCAGTTGCTGATTTGGAAGTCTTTCATATAAGACTCGGCCGAGTCCATTGTTACACGTCGTTTGAGCTGTGGATGGTTGAATTGTTTAATATTTTGTATATTTAGTAATAGTTGTATACTTTACCTAAAATGGCAGTTAAATTAATTAGGAGCAAACAAGTTAGAGTTCGCCTGAACGGTTTGAAAAAGTTCAACATTATTAATGCGTGTTTTAGTCCGTGGGTCAAGATGAGATTGTCCACAGCTTTTTTTGCCTTAGCCCACAAGCCTCATGGCTAAGTTTTATCTGTAATGGAAATGAGTAATTAGGTAGTGTTGATGATTGAACATTTTTTAAATTGTATAATTCTATAGGGAATAGTATCAAATGGCGAAATAAGTTCCCTTCATGGTTAACACTGTTGTGAGAACAGATCCTTATCAGAAGAAACAAAGCCTGTAGAATAAAATTCTGAATAGATAGGAAATTTGGTAAATACTAAATAGTTTGGGGTTAGCCTCTTGAAAACCCAGTAATAGATTAGTTCTTATTTCTTCGTTAGGTTTATTGATTAGCACATTAAGTACAAGTGTATTTGATATGTATTTCATGAATTTACGAATTTTTGGTTATGTACTAATTTGGATTTGAGCAACACGTGCAAATTTTGAAAATCTATGATGCTTATTCTCGTTGGCGAGTGACCTGACTACGAGGGACGCGGTGGAATAAAACTGTCGATATCTACAAACGTATCGAGGGAAATATCACTTCACATACCACCTTGCGACAATTAGAATACGAAGTTTGTCAATCTAGTCGCCAAGAGTCTCTTAGATTGACAATGAGAATAAAAATTTAAGGTCGAAGTGACATCTGTCACGTCACACGACAACGAGAATAAGGCTGTATATTAATAAAAGAAAGGTTCTGTATGCGTGTATGTATGTATGCGTGTATGTGCGATGTGTGCGCTATAGCGGGCGCACCAGTGATCGCAGAGCTTCGAAATTTTGCACGAAGATCCGTGGGGGTCTCTCATGATGCACCTCGAAGCCCGATTTTCGAAATTCAAATGGCCGCCATAAAATGACCGAAATTCAAAATGGCCACATAAATTTTCCAATTGTGTTCCGATTTCAATGAAAATCGTTATCCGGGGGTTTTTAAGGTAACAAATAACGAATATATGATCAGAACTTATAAATTCAAAATGGCCGCGCCAATATGTCCGACGAATTTGCCAATTGTCTTCCGATTCCAATGAAAATCGGTATCTGGGGTTTTTTAAGGTAAAAAATAACGAATTTATGATCAGAACTTATGAATTCAAAATGGCCACGACAATATGGCCGACAAATTATTCCAATTGTATTCCGATTCCAATGAAAGTGGATATCTAGGGGTTTTTAAGGTTGCAAATAACGAATTAATGATCAAAACTTATAAATTCAAAATGGCCGCAATGAAAATTGGTATTGGGGGGATTTTAAGGTAACAAATAAAGAATTTATGATAAAAACTTATAAATATTAAATTTCGGGCCAATCTGGGGACGAATTTTGCCAAATAAGTGTTATATCCCGGTCAGCTCTATGTAGGTTGTTCAAGAGTTAGGAAATCCTCACATCCTAGTTCCAAATGGAAGAACATTGACTGGTCATTTCCACTATTGTCGTGAAGTTTGCCACATTCTTAGTAGGAAATTTCTTGAATACCAGTATAGAAAAAGTAAAAACGGTAGAAATACATTTTCAAATCAATATGAAGAACATCTCTATATAAATAAAAAAAACGTTGTACAGGACAGATATTCACAGTTCAACCAGTCAGACGCCGGCAAAGATGATTTTCGGCAAACAGATTACGGCCAAGTGATTATATAGTATCCAAAATCATTTTTTCCAGATTTTTGTTGTTTTCATTATACTTTTTTCCTACCTACTTTTTTATTTAAAGGCGTTGCAAGGCACGCGGGTTTTATGCTAGTAAGGGAATATTTCTACTAGTTCCTTATAAGGGGTGGCGTTAAGAGGATGTTCAATGTGTTGCAAGTGGGGCGCCGTTTGAGTGGATTGCCATTCATGTCGCAGTACTAATTTCAGAAACAGCTTGGGATTATTAATGAAGTACATCCGAAAATGCCCGAAAGTGTTTCCTTACTGCGGTTATAGATGGGACAAACTGATTTGAAGGTGGATTAGCTAGTTTGCTATTTCACGATATTCAATTACAGTCCATCCATACCGGTCACATCGAGTTGAAAGTATTTCAGATTATATTGCTCAGAATAAAATAGCACCAGCATCGACAGATCAACCATCGACATAGTTGAGGGTTGAACATAGTTACCAGCGATTATCGAAAGAAACTTGTTGAGTACTTTTATGAGGATGAGTAGATAAGACATTGCGTTGTCGATCACCGCCCTAAAGTTCACCATTAACTTATGTATGACTAACTACACGATTTGTGAAGAGTACTAATGTTTCAAAGAGTATCAAAACCAACAAGTCAGAACAATTATACGAGTATTCTACTGCAGGCTTTTAATTAGTCCAGGAGGGATAGCGAAAAAGTTGAAATAAATCTACTTTGCGATTTTTTAACGCTATAATCAAGATGAAAATCGTAGGAATTCAATGAATGTGTTTTGGATAAAATCGGTCCAGGGGAACATGTGGAAAAAAGTTAATAATACTAGCGAAAACAGGGTTTTTCACGTTTTAGGTGCGAAAAAATAGTTTTTGTGGAAAACAAAAAATAGTACGTAAGCGCTTAAAAAGGTGAAAAATATGAGTTTTGAACAATTGAAACCGGTCAACAGGTTTTTGCAGAAAAAAATAAAAACCGCGTAAAATTGCCATTTTTTGACATTTAATTATAGGGACTGTAATTATCGTAGAACCTTGTTTCAGGGCTTAAACTGTGCCTTCTGTTGGTGCCTGCCTGCTTATATTAAAAATTTCATGAAAAAATAATAATAACTTTTCGCGGAAATCGCAAAAATGTCAAAACAGCTGTTTCTGGTAAAAAGTTTGAACAAGGCCCACATTTGTCCTAGGGATATTTTGAAAAGCCTTATTTATTCGCAAAGGGTTGCTCTACAAATCCATTTTCATGAAACGTAGTGAGGTTTGATTTAATACCATAAAAACTCGTTTGAAAACCACCCTTTTTTCCAGCTGCGACCTTTGTCGCACGAAACGCTTCTCTTTTGAGTTTTTTTTTTCGTGGGCTTTTTGAGCTATAATTAAGAGAAAAATCATAGGAATTATATGAATCGGACCGGTAGAACAGGGGAAAATTAAATTAATGAAACTGTTGACAACCGAACAAAAAGCTTTTCACGTACGTACGAAGTAGTGAGCTTCGACTCAGATCACTATCTTGTTGGGCTTTGTATCTGCGAATAATGGTGTGGCCACACTACGTGGTCTTGGGTCGTACGCGCTTTTGCCTTTTTTTTTCATATAGAGTTTTATGACTTTTTTACGACTTTTTTACGACTTTGTCCATGGTAAAGGCCGTGCGGCCAAACAACGCGGACAAAAGGCTGTGGTTAAAAAGGTACATTGTGCGTCCACACACTATGAGCTTTTCAAAAGCGCGTACGCCGTTTCAAATGAGAATTGATTTTTTCTCACTCATGACTCAGAAAATTAAAAGATCACGCGCGCTTTTGGCTGGCCGTACGACCAAAAGCGCGTGGATTCTAAGTCCGCGTAGTGAGGATGGGCCTTTAGGCTCGAATTAATACAGCTGCCTTAAGGACCGAAAGGGACAGAAACACTATATGTTAGAACTGGCCTTCAGTAAGGGAAGAGTAAGTTATTGACCTGATATGCCCGCTATCAAAGATTTTTTTTTTCTTTATGTGGAAGACTGGAGCTCAGGGATAGTTCGAAATGCGTTAAAAATATTGTTATTAGTAGATACTGCTGACTCCTTCTCAGGCAGAAGTTGTACAGATCGACTGATTCGATGGTGAATCGTGAATGTAAGCTAGCAACTGAACCTAATGGTAGTGTTGAGCCGGACTTACACGATGCAGTATATTTGTCCCTTACACGATGTGAATTGTACTGAGGCCTCGATTATTTTAAATGTCCCGGTTCAAAAATAATGTCCTACAGGTATATAAGCCGAGCGGGTATCGAGAAAAATGAATCGAGGTGTGATTGTAAATTACGTAGTGGAGAGACATTTCTTCCTTTTTTTGCGGCAGTAAAATATCCAATTCAAACTGAGCCGTGGTGAGATTGTAAATACAAACTGGATGGAGAGACATTTCCTACATTTTTCGAGGGAGTGAAATTTTGTAGTGAAGAGACCATTCTTACTGCCTGTTCCCAAAGAGCCCGCCACCGATATTTTCCATATAAATTGTTGTTGTTCTGCCGTTGGCGGTGAATTAGATTTAATTTTAATGCTGTCGGTATAACCCCTCTATGATCGAAAGCTCTCTCATTTTTTCGCTCAATTTTCTATGTACCTGCCACCTAGTTGTCGATTTATAGTTAAGTTACATTTCTGTGCTTTTTTTATGCTTTTTGTATTTATTTTATTTTAATTTTTTGTGCTAAATTATTGTTATTTCACGTTATTTTATTTAATTATTTTATTTCGACAGCTCATTTTAATAACTTATTGAACACTCTAATTTTTATTTAAATAATAAAAAATAATACACAATTTTCTTGCACAAAAAATGACTTCTGTCAATAATAATTTACGGTAGCGGTGTCGGTATCACTGGGAATGCTCTCACCGTGCGTTGAGGGGAAATTATTGTTGACGGCCTCATGGGAACAGGCAGTTAGATTTAATTTTAATTCTGTCGGTATAACCCCTCCATGAGCAAAAGCCCTCTCATTTGTTCGCTCAATTTTCTATCTATCTGCCACCTAGTTGTCGATTATAGTTGAGTTACATCAGGTTTCTTATGTTTTTTGTTGTTTTCTGTGCTTTTTTATGTTTTTGTATTTATTTTATTTTAATTTTTTGTGTTTAATTATTGTTATTTTACGGCGACAGCTCATTTTATTAACTTATGCAACAACTCCAATTTTTATTTAAATAATAAAAAATAATACACAATTTTCTTGCACACAAAATGGCTCCTGTCAATAATAATTTACGGTGGCGGTGTCGGTATCACTGGGAATGCTCTCACCGTGCGTTGAGGGGAAATTATCGTTGACGGCCTTATTGGGAACAGTGATTTTTTATAGACAAAAACGTAAGTAAACAAAATTGTTTTTATTTAAATTTATTCGTAAGGCAGTTTTAAAAAAAATTAACTACTTTTCTTCTTACACGAAAAAAATGTGAAAAAGCATTATGCTATTTTTCTTTCTCCTTTATACGTATGTCACGCCTGCATATGTATTTATTTTTTAAATAACATTTCTAATATTAATTTCTTTTTTTCTGTGATTTGTTCCTTTATTTAACATATTAAGAATGGCTGAGGAGAAAAAGAAGTCGAGGGCATGGGAATATTTTGTGGATTTAAAAAATGATAACGCTAAATGCAATTTCTGTGCTAAAGTTTTGTCTTACAAAGGTGGCGGTGCTTACAATCTAATTCGGCACACAAAGAGCAAGCATCCTCATGTTTTCTCTGCAATTTGTGAATCTCAGATTGTAAACACCGATAGCATCAGAAATGCTTCGCTTACTTCCACTTCAACTTCAAACGCACCGGAACCCGAAACACCTGACTTTTGCACGCCGTCTACCTCATGTACTAAGAGATATTTATCCAAACCTACTGTCACTAACACCAAACTCACACAATACTTTCTAAACCGCTATGTACAAATAAATCCGAGGAAATAAAATTATTGTGAAATTGTTTACGAAGAGTTATTTGCTGTTCCAACTTATTGAAGCACCCGAATTTAAAGAATATACGTCAAAATTAAATCCATCCTATCCATTACCTAGTCGTAAGACCTTGTCAAATGCATTAATGACTAATCTTTATACCATAACAAAAGGCAAAGTCCAGTCAGAATTAAAACAGGCAGATTATGTAAGCATTACAACTGACGGGAGGACGGACATCCAAGCCCAATGATAATTATTTGTCGGTTGCAGTACATTTTTTTAATGGCCAAGCAGAATTAAAAACATACATTCCAATTGTCAGACACCGCAGAAAACTTGTCTCAGGAGTTTAAAAAAATTAGCGATGATTGGGACATTTCAAATAAAATTGTTTCAGTGACAAGCGATAACGCGAATAAAGCCCTAGACAGACATGTGATTTCGATATCATAATAACAAAATCATGATATCGAAATATACTAGGTAGTGACAGACATAATATTATGATATCTTTGACAGTGCTATGTTTGACAGTAAGAATTTTAATTTTTAATTTGAAACTGAAAGTTTTTGCAAATACATTGAAAGTTACTTTTTTGAAAGTGATTTCGGTTTTATTTAATACAAAATATTTATTTAGATTAAGAATGAACGTTTAAAAGACGCAAATTGTTAATTACTCTGCTATACCTGCTGAGAAATCTAAAATTTTATAGATTTATTATATTTCCGCTAGCCAGAAATAGCGCTGCTCTCATTAGAGGGTACATATATCATGTTTATATTAGGAAAGTTGGCTGTGTTTCAATATTACGTTAATATTATGTTGTTGTGTTTCGATATTATGATATAAGGGTGACAGACTAATACAAATATCATAATATTATAGTTATTGTGATATCGAAATCACATGTCTGTCTAGGGCTTAACATCAAGGCTGCTATTAAAATTAATAATTGGAAACAAATACCCTGCTTTGCACATATACATTGAACTTAATTGTGCGCAATCAGCCCTTAAAGAACTACGAAATACAATTACAAAAATAAAACGCATCGTAGAAATATTTAAAAGAAGTCCGCTTGCAACAGAAAGGCTACGAAATATGCAAAAAAAATTAGGCAAACCTGAAGTTAAAGTGAAGCAAGATGTTTCAACACGTTGGAATTCCACGTGTGAAATGTTCGAAAGAATTTTGCAAATTAAAAAGAGCGTAATGTCTATAATAGCTATTAACTATTAGCCCACTCGTCAGAGACAAATTTAGACCGAAAGGTCGCACAAAATGTGATCTCGCTGAAAATTAGGACTTACCCCCGTCTCCACTGGAAATAAATTATTGCATGCAATTTCGAATTGCAATGAAATTGCTTGTCGAGATACCGATATTGCAATTGCATGCAATATTTCTGAGATTATTGCAGAAAATTTTTCTGCAATCTCCTCTGAAATATTTGTTGCAATAAATCTTTGGAGTTCGAAAGTTTTAAAATAGCTTAAAATGAAAAATGTCTGATTAGTTCGAATAGAAAATTGAAAAATTATAACGCAACATTTTTGGTTCGAGGTTAGGTTTGGTCCAAAGTACCGCGACCACTCCTTGGCCTATTGTATTGGTTTGACTTACCCAAATTTATTGTGATAACGCTCACCAGTGAACAAATATTTATAATATTATTTTTAAATATTCGACAGAATTTTATATGCTGCATCGTTATTCCACAAAATATCCGTTCTTTTGCACAAAACCGGATTGATCCAAAACGAGGTCTTCTCCTAAACCTCCTAGTATTTAATATTTCTCCTTGCTCTAAACTTTCTAATGCTTTTAAACGTCTTAATATAATAAACTTCCTGACCCTAAATGCCTCTTCACTCATTGCGTGCATTTAGACAAATGAAATTTCATGCAATAATTTGCCCAGTACGTAAAATTTCGAAAACAACTTGGTGGCTTTCTGCGATTTTCGAAGCAATAATTTATTTCCAGTGGAGACACAGGGTTAGGTACTTTTTTGGATGTAGAAAACAATAAAAAAATCTTTGCTGCGCTAAAGTGTATGCTAAGTTCACAATATCGAAAACAAATTCAAAAATTTGGTTCTTGCGTTATATATCGAAAAATAAAAAAATTTCGAAAAACTAATAACTCCACGTCAAAGAGCGGAAAATTTTACTAAAATTTATGTTATAATTTATTTTAAAAAACGGAAGTTATAATTTGTAAAATTCTCACTGATGCTTATAAAATTGAAGATACCTATATATTAATAGAGGCGTACGAAAAAAAAATTCTTGTGCATTTATCATCATTAGACATTTACTTTTGTTGTAAAAATAATTGAAATGATAAACATTGTCTGTGTTTAATAAAATTTGTTTTAAAATATTCATTTTTTCTTACAACATTCATTCGATGCCATTTTTATCTTCAAAAACAGCCGGTACCGTTTTAATTAGTTATTCTGTAACATTTGTACCCCGACTGCAAAAATACAGATTATACATATACGATAGTTGTGTGATACTTAACAAAATGACTATTTAAAGTTAATATTTTCTACAGTAGTTAGACAATACCTTATATATTTATTATTCACGCATTGACTATACTAAGCGAACAATGTCTTCTATATCTTGTTTCTGTCTTATATTAGTACTTAAAACTTGTTTTTGAGTTTTTAGTTCATTTTTTTGTCACAGGGGCATCGTGTTTTTTAATTTTTTAATTATTTTGTTTTTTCTTTTATGATATTTTAGTGATTATAATTCGTTAACCAATGTAGTTTTTATTAAGCGATTTTATTTTACTTCTTATTATTATAGGACTTACAAATATTGAGATACGGTTTTAATGCAAAAGTAAAGTTATCGAAGTTTGGTTTATTCCAGCTAAATTTAGACACGCCGACAGATTAGGCAAAAGTGGTGATTGGATTAATTAGTATATAGAGATGTGAGCGAAAATTCCATTGGCTCTCATTGGTCGAGCTTTCTGAGCCGATCTAACTCTTTGAGTGATTTTTTATCATCACGCTCGTGATTAACTTTACAAGGATCCAAATAGCTAATAGCTAGATCTTCTAACTTCCTTACGCGACTGAGCGCAACATAAGTGTGCCCCTTGGTAAAAATTGTATAGCCTAGATTGCAGCTCTTTCTAGCCCAATCAGAAAAAAAATCGAGTGTGACGTAAATTGCGTCTGACGGCCGCCATATTATTTTTTTAAAAATTAACTTAGCCTATGTTACTCAGACTCATTAAACAATTCTAACGGTACCTCAGCCATCTAAATCCGTTCAAGCGTTTAGAAGTTATGGTGGTACAAAACAACGTACATACATACAACAAACCTAAACACATTACACTCCTTTTTTTGGGGCAGTCGTGTAAAAAGAGGCTCCTCTTACAAACTGATTTTATAATCGTGTCCTACCCAACACTACCTAGGTGCGGGCCCAACCCAGTAGGACTTGTAAGCTTACAGAAGTACTGAAATGAGCCCTCACTAGTAAGGGGTAGGCATTACCATACCCCTTACAGAAGTCCTTATTTTTACACACGATGTCATAGGAGGTAAGGCCTTACTTTTTACTACATCGATGAGACCTTATATAACGCATTACAAGAGAAGGCAGATTGTAAGGGGTAATCCATAATTCGATCCAACGAAGTTAGAAATTTATCCGATGACTCATTTGTTTTCGTATTTTTGTAATGGTATTTGAGTCATCAGGCAAAATTTCTAGCTTCTTTCCCAGTAGGAATTCTAGGTAGCCCTTACCGATGGAGCGCTGATATAAGTAGTCATCTGGTAAGGGGTACTCCTATTTTCTTAGGTGTTAGAAGAGGCCTTATATAACGCATTACAATAGAAGGCAGATGGTAAGGGGTAATCCAGAATTAGACCCAAAGAAGTTTGAAATTGCCCGATGACTCAAATACCATTACAAAAATACGAAAACAAATGAGTCATCGGGTAAATTTCTAACTGCGTTGGGCCGAATTCTGGATTACCCCTTACCATCTGCCTTCTCTTGTAATGCCTTATATAAGGGCTCATCGATGTAGTAAAAAGTAAGGCCTTACCTCCTATGACATCGTGTGTAAAAATAAGTTCTTCTGTAAGAGGTATGGTAAGGCCTACCCCTTACTAGTGAGGGCTCATTTCAGTACTTCTGTAAGCTTACAAGTCCTACTGGGTTGGGTCTAATTCTGGATTACCCCTTACCATCTGCCTTCTATTGTAATGCGTTATATAAGGGCTCTTCTAACACCTAAGAAAATATGAGTACCCCTTACCAGATAACTACTTATATCAGTGCTCCATCGGTAAGGGCTACCTAGAATTCCTACTGGGAATGAATGCCGCGCCTACTACAATCACCAAGCTCGCCTTGACATATACATATGTACATACTACATATACATATGTACATCTAGCTACTGACTATTCAGCCGATTCAGCATTAATACTCAGCATGGAAAATTTGTCGGCTGTCATAATTTTTTGACAGTGCGATATGTTTTTGAATTAATTTGCAATCCTTTGAAAGTGAGAAACGCCGGAAAATAATGCGATATCAAAAAAAAGAAACTATAAAGCGCGAAAAGTTTGTTTTCATTTTCACTTTAATTTTGTTATGACAAGCGATAACTGTTTGATGCGATGTGAACAGATTTCGATTTCGTCAAATCGTTTTACTAAAAACTACGGATTTCAAGTGCGATGGAAACATGGTATTACTTTACAATATTGTAAGAACAAATATGGTAACTTGATCGCTGGTCTTTAAGCCAAGTTAAGTGATGAGAAGAGCATTCTATTTAATTCCTTAATTGCGAGTTAACTGACGAATTGAGGTCTTCAACAATATCTGATCATGATTCGATGCCGCCTTTACCACGGTTAGAAGAAATTAGTAAAAAGCCGTAAATCCGCTCAAAAATAACAAGGCCCGGGAAAATAAGCAGGGCCTATTGAAATAAATGTACGGAAATGGTAATCACCTTGGTCCCAGGCAAACAAATCCATTAGATGTTCGCACTGCGGCAGACGAAGGAAATATGTCTTGACTTTCATAACAAAAACCAATATCTCTTCTTAAACTTTAAGGCCGACGATGATAACATAGGCAGAGTAGAACTGTGTATGACATAATTCGACATTCACCATGACCAATGTGACAACCCAAGTAAAGATAATATAATATAGTACATATACTATCTCCGATAATCAACATGTATAATGGACTATGAATTGGGGACCAGTCTCCTCTTCAAACTAGGGTTTGAGAAAATTATCCAAGATTCGGTTGTGACAGTAATGGTACCTTTACATAATATTTGTCACATGACGTTAAGGCCCAACTATGCATGGCATAAGCGCATATGCCAAGTGCATATGTCAAGTTCGAAACCAGAATTTGTTATGAAGGTGGTTACGGTTGACATAACACTGCATAAAAGCTTTCGTTAAACATTCGTTAAACATAATGAATGCGACTTGGGTCGAACGTGACATGACAACATTAGGAAAAGCAAGTTATGTTTATTGTTAGAGCAAGTGATATTTGTTCATGTATGGAGAAATAAAAATATCTACATATATACATATATATAAATCAAAATTAATTTTCACTTTCACAGCGCAGATTTTACATCAACTTTATGTCGCTTATGTTATGCATAGGCGGTAATATGTTTTGATTGACATAATGCTGACTTTCGATATTTTTTGACGTTTTTACATATGCGCTTATGCCATGCATACATGCATACTTGGGCCTTTACTGTCAATGAAGTCAAACCTACATGAAATGTCGAATGACATTTGTTTTTGACACATCATACGACTATCTGTCAAAATTTTCTTTGAATATTTTCGTTTTGACTTATCAAAATTAAGTGTGAACACAATTCGACGAAATCAGATGGACTATCAATAGTAATTTTGAGAGTAAACTTATATGACAAATCACATAATATAAAGGTACCTTAAGAGGCATAAAGCCCAAAACAGAATGAATGCAGAAACTTCGACTTCAACTTTACATTTTGACAGTTTCACACATTTTCTGTAGTATTCACGTTCAGTTAACAGAATCAATGCAGTAAGCGTTGCAGTAAACTTTGCGCCGACTTCGACTTTGAAAATTTTAAAAGTTGCTGCAAAAGTTGCAGAGCTACCAACACAACATTTCAATTTTGCCACTGTAGCCAAATTATAAAATTTAAATTGATTGAGTTTATTGTATGCAAAATTTAATAATTGCAGGTATAATATACGTAAAAGTCGCATACAATAAAAAAATTTGGTCAATTTTTTAAAATTTATAATTTTTGTTATGTTATTAAATGGTGATCGCAATTGTAAATTCTATCTGTCAAATTATCGACTTTAAAGTTCTGAAATTAGCGCTATGCAGCACAGTCGACTTTACTGCAACGGTGAAGTCAAAGTCGAAGTTTCTGCATTCATTCTGTTTTGGGCTTAATCCTCCACAAGTCCATCTATCACATAATGGAACCGAAACTTGAGGGCTCAGTAAAAAGAGCTCTAGCCTCTCAGTCGTGTACGAAAGGAAACTTTTCTATAGTTAAAAGTTAGTCCCTTATGTTATGGCGGCTGATTCCTTACCTTGGCGGATGTCGTGAAGATGAGCTAACATGCTAAAAGGACATTAACCTTATGTTCCAGAGTTTAAGGATGTCGATCTGGATGACATCGGCTCGAAATTGCGACTGGTGGAGGGAACAGAGCAATTGCGAAAGGGCAGGACCGAATCCCAGTTGAAGAGATAGATTAGTAAACAAGTTTTTTGGGTGAGTTCAAAAACTCTTCACTGCCGCAACACTGCAATATTCTGCTACAGACTTTCAATTGCTGAATTTTGCAGTATTGCGGCACTGATGAGTTTTTGAACTTACTCTTTATCAGAGTTAATTTTAATTGCACACAGCCAAAAGTGTTATAATTTTTTTATTGAATTTATGAAACAAATAAATTTATAATTGAAAAAAAATCCCAAAATCATGAAAGAAAGCGTTAGTTATAAACTGGAAAGTACATTACAACATCCCCTTTTTAATGCTCAATTTTTTGTTTAAATATGAAATTGACTCCCTGCCAATAGATGGCATTGTCCTAAACACAAAAACCTGCAATTATTTTAATGATTTTCAGTAAATTTCTTGCGCTTTTGTCACGGTTATTTACCCACAATACAGAACCCATTTGAGTGCACTAACCTGAGCCCCCGGCAGGTGAAATATTATAAAATTGGTGCAGTAATAATAATTATGATTCCATTAACTACTTGGGACTAGCTAGAATGGTGTATACACCGATGCATCACTGATAGCCAAGCATCGGTCAGTATCAAAAAAAGGGAAAAACTAAGGCAAAACATAATTTTGACCTCAATCAAAGCGACTCGGAATGCGTAAAACTGAAACTCAAGGTGCGTAACGAATCAGATAATCTACTCACACCGGAAGTTAGTTCCGGTGTATTGTGTGGAAGCTTTGAAAGAAATTATTCATAATATTGAGGCGTTGTTGCCGAGTATTGCGCTTCGACTGTGGGATAATTCTACTTTGCTAAAAATTCGATGTCATTGGCAGCAATTTTCTCCGCCTTTTTTCGATGTTTGCATTTTTTTTGCTGTAGCTTCCCTCGGAAAAGTCCAAGGACCGCGAAATATTGGTGCTGGGGCTTTGTTGATCATCCTAGAACTATTTCGAGGTTTTTTTGGGGGTAATTATTTTTCAGTGAAAATAAAATGCTTTTTTATGTGTTGGTGTGCTATTTTTATATAAATGTAATCAATGAACGCAAATTGGGCAATTATGAAATGAAATGTTCTGAAAAAAGAGTGGAGAAGCGTGAAATTTTGAAATATTTTAAGGTTATTGAACGAAGTTTGAAATGTGCTTTTTTTGTAATTGAATAATATGGCTTAAATGCTACTAACGGGTTTTAACCACCAATCTAAATTAGATTTACATGGTTCACCATTTTTGATAAAAGTTTTTCATAGTACGTGTTTTTTTCATTTTAATAACTGCGACCTGAGTTTGGAATGTTTACAATTGAAAGAAAAATCGTTTTGCCAAACTTGTATTGGCTCACAAGTTTAGATTATGGACGAAATTAAGCTAAACAAAAATATTTTTACCGTGTTTTGCAATAACTCTTTTTGCTGCTATTTCTTTACTATTTAAAACGAGTGTATAATATGTTTACTTCACAATGAAAGTGTATTCTAATCGTGGTTTTTAACCAATTTTAAGTACTAACATATTTCAGGCTTACAACAATAGAATCAGACTACAATAGACTCTATTTTAGAAATATTTTGCATTTCGCGCTTTATCTAGCTCTCAAAGTGCTGGGGAATCGTATACAGGTTTGAAGGTTAATTTGCTTGCCAAGTTCAAAAATAGTACCTTTGATTTGGACCATGCGCCTCATATCGGTTGACCTCATCATGGACATCTTATTAAGTTTATCAAGCTTCTTGATAGCCTATGGTAGTGGGAGTTAGAGGGGCCGAAGCAACATTCTCTTGTTACTTGTCTTCTTGCAGTAATTTCCTTCTTTTACTCCTGCCATCGTCTCGAAACAAAATAGGCAAGGAAGTAACTTTACTGGGACCAGGTGGAGTGGTGGTGGTGGAGACATTTTTGAGGTTTATGATAATCTGAATATCGATAGTTTTTTTGCATGAAAAACTTCTGTTTTTGAATTTTTTCTTGAAACCTAGGATTCGGCTCTTTCATTAATTTTTTTCCCCTGTTCTACTGGTCCGATTTTATCCAAAACATATTTTTATAATTCCTACGATTTTTCTCTTCTCTGTCGCCCACAGGAAAGTGATAATTTCGACAATTTGGAGGTATTTTTGAGGTAAAAATGTTTGCTTGAGATAACTGATCTTGAATCCTCAATTAGAAACTGATGCAAACCTTTAGAATTTATCATAAAGGTCATAATTTGAAAAATTATAAATCTACGACTCGACCATTAAAATTCCTTGATTTTTAGAATATAGAAATATGTCCAAACTTTAGAAAACATTAGTCCTACCTAATTGTGGCGGGCCGTATGAACCAGGAAGTTACTTTCTTGCATATGAAGAATTGACGGCAAAAATGAACTGAAAGCAGGGAATCACGATCAACCAATCTTCATTCAAAAACTTGTGTTTGAGTTCTTCAAAAACTGGCAGAAAATAGCAAGGTGCCCAAGGAAATGTAACGATTCCTATAGAATTTTGTCAAGAAGGACGATAGAAGGGAATTTTTAAAACAAAATAAAGGAGTAGTAAAACTGATGTGATTATGACGCTATACGTGGAGTCAGAGCTAACAATTCTTCTTAATTGAGAATTAACCGATTCAATAACAACAACTGAAGCGGAATAAGCTTGACAAATTCGCTTCATTATTGTATTTGACAAAATAATGAAGAAACCAAGAAGAGAAGTAAGAAGAATTAGAAATGGAATTGTAGAACGGTTGTAGAAACGGATGATCGAATAGGCATATGATATCATCCTTCTAGTGCAGTGATGAGAAGGCATGCAGAGGAAAATAGATAGCTTAGAAATACATATGTGCGAACAGGATGAAGTGAAATTTGCGTACAATAATAAAGAACATCATATGAAAACTTGACGTCAATATAATATTAACGAAATAATAGTCTTTAATACACACTTAACTTTTTACTTTACCGATGCCTGTGCCATCTATGAACAAATTTAAATAAATTGTAAATATTTTCCTGCTGGTTTGGTAGAATTTATTTATATGGCATCACTTAATTGTTCTCATGGCTGTCGCTGTCAGCTACTTTGTTGAAGTAGTGTGGAAAATTGTTCTTTTGGCGGTGATCTCAAAATTCATCAGCTTAAGTTGTTAAAATCCAAAATGTTAAATGAAATAAAGTGGAAACTAAATTGTTAGTATACTTGTGCATTCATTCAATTATGAAATTAGTGTTACAAAACTTGCACATTAAAGTGGCAGCTGTAAACGAGTGAGAAGGCAACTCCCGTTTCATACAACTGTCCTTATTTTCGTTTCCAATTCTGAATTCACTCGTACCTGCTCCAATCCCAAGAACGGGAGAAGGGAACTTTCACTCCAAAATCCCCGGAACGAGAGCAAGGAAGTTTCACTTCAAAAAATATAATTAATGAGAATCAACACTACAAACATTAATTCATTATTATAGAATATACTACGATTCAAGATTAGCGGAATTGCATTATTATTTCGGTATTATAATCACGATAGAAGAAAGTGCGTGGAAAGGTTGTTTTAAATAGGATTAAGAGGTGCATCCTAAAACCGCCACAACTATCTAAAAAAATTATATTTAATCTTCAACTTCTGGTCGAAATCTGTATTACGTTACGGCAGAGAAACGTGGCTAATAAACTAGACGGATATAACCAAAATAAAAGTTTTCGTTTCTGAGTATTTTATGTAAAATTTTTGGCCTAGAAAAATACATAGAAATATGGAAGCTGAAAAAACAAGAATTATCAAAAAAAGTAAGTAGATTTACAGGTCACACATTACGAAGACTAAATAGTACAGTAACAAAAAATGGTACCGCAAGGAAGCAGAAAGTTGGTAGATCTAGATAAGTCTAGTTAGTCTAGTCATGGGTATGACCCCTGTTTGAAGGAAGCTCCGATTTATGTACCTACTGGTGGAACTGGTACACCAAAAAATAAGACATTGAGTACTAGTTTGGTTCGAAATATAAGGCATCATCAACAATTGCGCGGTAATAGTTTTCTATGTGGAAAATTAGAGCTCAGATGGAGAAACCGCTGACGATCCTATCATAAATTCTAAAGTCGAACAGTCTGCAGTCGATCGAAAAAGAAAGAAGGAATGCCAAATTTACTCAACTGGCATTCAACAATATCGCGATAGAACGATGGCTTCGCTCATCGAACAGCGTATTCCAGTTCCTTCCTCGACTATGCTTACAGTGTAATGGTAACAATTCCTTGAAGAAGAGAAGACAAGCAAGAAGGAATGCTTTTTGGGTGGAACAAGTGGAAAGGTCTATTGGCGACCTTGATCTTAATCAACATCAGTTCATTGAATTTGGTCTGGTTGCTTAGATATTTAGGAGCTTTTTAATTAAAGTAAACGGCATTATTCTCTTTACTGCCGGGGCCCAATGATTCCGTCAACGTGATTTTCCCCTACCATTGTCGGTGAGAGCTCGCCCAATGAAACCGGCACCGTCAGCGTAGCTTTTCGTTGACAAATGTGATTTTCTGTAGTGATTGCATTGACTGTTTGCTTATTTTGTGCTTGTTTTGATTTTAATGAAAAAAAAGTACTTTTTTCCGCACTTTCTGTTCAAGGAAATTGTGGACGGGTTGCTAGTAGCAACATAAATGTAAAAGCTTTCTTGTTTAATTCATCAAAAAATGAGCGAAAAAATGAGAGAGCTTTTGTTCGTGGAGGGGTAGACCGGCAAAATTAAAATTAAATCCAAGTTTCCGGCACCAGCAAAAGCAACAACAATTTATATGGAAAATCACGTTGACGGATTCATTGGGCCCCGGCAGTTAGTCAGCTTTAACCCAAGTAGGCTGGTAGTCCTAATAAGGCATCCCGCCCGCTTAACCGGTTAATAATAGGGTACAAAAGTTCCGCTTAGGTCGGGTCTTCATATAGCGGACGGTGCACCTCTCTGTTCACCTGGTAGTCTGGTATTGTCTGCGTCACAGCCTTTGTCGGCTGGTTAGGGGGATTTTCTTGTTTCAGGAGGCATAACACTCCGACGGGACTGTCTTCTGCTAACACCGACCGGTGTGGCTCAGCGGCTGCTTGAAAAAATTAACTCATACAACATCCACGAGTTCAAACGTGAGGGAAGTTTATTGCCTCCTAAGGCATCCTCCACACTAATCCCTTAACCATTCCCTTAACCTATCCTATCCTTTTTCTATTTTTCCTTCAGATCAAGCTTACTACTAGACATTGCACCATGACGAATGACATGACGGGCTACATGCCACATAAAAAAAAGTAAGAATAATTAGATGGTATATTCACCCGCCAAGTAGTATTATAACATGCTCTCGCTACAGGCATAACAATTTAAAAATGCTTCCGCTTATAGAGGTATGTACGCCTCTGTTACAGATATGAATGTATTCTTAATCGACCATTCCAAACGCAAGTGTCCTTTTAGCAACGGTCCCCCAACTAAGTACTAACCACGACCAATGCTGCTTGACCTACGAAATCAAACAAGAACCGGTCTATTGAGTATGCGAATTGCACCCTTTGAGGTCACCAAGATATGTAATTGCCCGTTTTCTGCGCCCTATGCAATTTCTTAAAGCTCCAATTTCGTTCCCTTTAGGCCTGCCGTATACCAAAGCTTCATATGCAGCTTTTCGTCACTATTGCTTGGAGGTAAATGTAGCAAAACGGCATGTGACGATTTGTTTCATATAAAAAAAGTGCAATATGTCGCTAATGTAAAATGTCGCATGTAAAGCTTTGGTACACGGCCGGCCTAAGTCTAGAAAAAGTATGAGCGAGCTGCATTTTGAAAAGAAGAGTTTTTACTCAGGTGCACCATCCCTCACTTGTGTGCCATAAAGGCGTGCGTGGCTGTTCCAGGCTAAGAACGGGCGAGTCTTATTTTTACTCGGGAACCCAGTATACTGCTTAGCTAATAGCTCTGTGTTACGTCCAGGCTTTAATCAATAAAGGACATTGAACTAATTCTGGATTGGGCTTACAACCTTCATTCAGTATCTTCAAATGAATTATTACTTTGAGCTCCTCTCGGTTTCAGTGGCCGGTTCGCAGCTTATCATCATAATCATCACCATCATCATCAAGAATCTTTTTTCATTATTCTCGGTCTTGCGTCTTACTTTTCCAGTTGTTAATATCAATTGTGCGGGAGTTCATTTCTATGTCGTCGTCCTAAGTTCTTTATAGCCTTTTCTCTTCCGTTTGGAGGAACAGGATTTTTCGGGGCGTTTGTTCAGGCATTCTTATTACGTGACCTATTCAGAGTACGCGTGTGATCTTGATGCTTTGCGGAAAATTTTCTTTGCAACTTCCGCGAACCTAATCGTCATACCTAGAAACGTCCATGCTTTCGATCGGTACACGAGTACTGGTTTTATTACAGTTTTGTATAACTTTTTATACTTATTTTATACTTTTGCTTATTCTTACTATTTCTATCTCTTACTATTTCTATTACAGATCCACATATGTTTCGTCCAGCTTTTGATGATGCTTTTTTACTGCCACAAGAACTTTCTTTGTTGCAACCATTGTCCGGGCTATGTCGCTTGGATCACTATGGTTCTCCCTTACACAACTATGTCAACTATGCCATCTGCATAATGGCATTAGCTGAACCGACTTGTTTAGAATTGACCCTCAATACGTGCCCCTCGGATCGCTTTTTCAATGTTAAATAGCAATCAGGATAGTGAGTCTCCTTGTCTATTAAAAAGGGCAACGATATGTTGTTTTAAATTCTTAGGCCGGGCGCCCACTAAAGTGTTGTGGCAGTGACGTGGCAGTGGCGTGACGGTCTAATGGCAAGTGGAAAAATTTATTCCCGTATAATCAAATGAAGTAGCGCACATTGAAGTGGAGTGGCGATGGTGTGGCATCTGGCAAGTGGCGTGGCATCACTTGATTGCTACTAGTCTCCGACAAGTTTAATTTTTGAGTAGTAGGTGGCAGTCGATGTCACTTCTCGTTAATAATAAGATGATGTTGAATCACTTATGCGATACGCTGCTTGCCATTTAGATGTGCGCTTAATAATTTTAACACCACTCCGCCACCATTCAACTGCCGCACGACTTTGTTTCCACATGGCAGGACAAAACCACGACACCAGTGGGCACCCGTCCTTACTCTGTTTATCACTGGACTCAATGAAGTTTTAGTGAGTGGGATTAATTAAACTAGAAAGTTCAGTTCCACCATTGGTTGATAGGTTTTGGGACGTAGTGCAAGATCTATGCTGTTAAAAAAGAGGTAGGTCCCTAAATGAAATCCTTACGACTTCTCAATTGTTTGCCGTAATGAAAACATGTGATCTTAAGTGGACTTTTGTTTCTTGAATCTGCACTGGTAACTACCAATTACTCTGTCATACTATGGTAGAGTAAGCGATAATACAGGATATACGAGAATATTTTATATGTTACGTTTACAGGGTAATACCTCTGTAATTTGAATGTAGTTCAGCCATTTCGCTATATCCCAAAGCTATATTAATGGTAGATCCATGAAGGAAGGCGGGTCTACGAAAATGATAGGCAAGATATTGATAACCTGAAAAAAATTTGATGGATCTGGTCTAAACGGAACCACCGTCCTACCCAATACTTCAGTTCTTTTCAAGATAATTAGTTCAATTTAATTCCAAGAGAATTGTTTTTTTTACTAGAAAGATATGAAGTTTTTAGTTGACAATATTTTGATACTCTTATCACTTAGCTTGAAAAATAAATGTTCTTTTTCACAATGAAAATCTTCAAACTCCAGTTTAGTACATTACGTTACGCTGATCTATTTCTACCATGATCTACACTGTAAGCACCCACATAACATACTCAAACGGTACTCATCAATTGAGACGACTGCAAAGTAATTAGAATTAATTAATTAGCGGTACTACTAGACACTATCACAAACCCACCTCGATATATTATAAAATACACCCACCTCCGCGCAAATCCCCATTTAACAGGTGTAATAATTGTATCCCATCGAAGATCACTCCATTGGCCCAAGGCCTTTGCTGCTAAACATTGCAGCGGTATCGCAGCGAATTTTCCCAATTTATAGTTATAGCACAAATGCCCGTCACCGTGCTACAAAATTCACAAGATCGCAGCCGAAAATTTTCATTCGGAACGACCTGAGCGGAACTGGCTTTGTTTGTGCATCCGGAAATTAAAGCCAGCAAAATGTGCGCGCATCACAATAACATCGCTTCTGATCCTACTGAGATCATTGAAAGTCCGCACTAATCGCAGATCGATGATTGCGTACGCGATCACTTATTATACGATTGATTTCAATTTTGGAACGTGAGAACCTTTTTTCAAATGATCGTAGACGCACGAGGCTGGATCTGGAATTTTATCCATTCATTATGGATCGATCGGGCCCAGCGCGTAATGTGGAATTGGCATTATGCGTTTATGGTATTAAACTTCGGGCAAAGAGGAATTAAAAGTGTTTTTATTTGGAGTTTCAGGTGCGTGCAATTTGGACAGGTTTGGAGATACTGGGCCCCAGCGTAATATGGTGTGAGCAGGGGGGAAACGTTGACGTGTGGAGTGGGAATTAAGGTTCAAACAAGCAACTTTTGGGAGTTTACAATCCCACAAAAACCTGATGGTGAGCCAAAAATTCGTTGACGTATTTGGTTTTGGTGTCTGTGCCTTGTTTTTGGTTGAATTTATTGGTTGCTTTCATCATAATTGATTTACGCCTGAGATTAATTAATTTTCCCATTGAATTGATACCTGATGGGGCGTTACGAAATTTTGATAGCAGTGTGTGTTTTTTATACAGTCCCTTTGCGTGTTAATTGTGTGGTTTCTGTGGGAATTTGTTTATTTTTAAATATCAATTTACTCCTTTTTAAATGTTTTGTTAATGAATGAAATTTCATAGTTGATGAAGATGTATAGATGAAATTTAAAATTATGTTGAAAAAAACTAAACAAAAATATTTGGCAAATTAGATAAAAGTTTGAAATCGTTAAAATAGTGCGGATGCCATGCAAATTATTTTGGTTAATTAAAAATAGATTTTCTTTATAAAATATTATGTATGGCAATGAAAAAAGAAGGATTATGTTACGTGACATATCATAAAATCCAATTGTTGACGCAGTTCTACTCCACCGGCTTCCCATTCAATAGTATCGCAACAGAACTCGGCGATTGAATCATCTTCTGCTTTATCGGGTATACGGCGGTAAAAGAGTGGGTAGGAAAGTGCTGTATAGAGGTAAAACATGTAAAAAAGAATGTTTAGGCGGGAGAAGTGTAAAGACGAGAACAATACTGCTGTGGGAATTTCAGTAATGTGGCGATAACAGCTTGGTGCTAAAGTCGAGGTAGTCCGATAAGAACGATAGTAAAGTAACAAGGTGGTTAAATACAAATTTGAAAATTTCGTCCGCCATATTGGCGCGGCCATTTTGAATTTATAAGTTCTGATCAAACATTCGTTATTTGCTACCACAAAAACCCCCGATACCTTTTTCATTGAAATCTGAACACAATTTGCAAATTCATATTTGGGTGGGAATTTTGAATTTCGGTCATTTTTCGGCGGCCATTTTGAATTTCAAAATCGGGCTTCGAGGTACATCATGGGAGACCCCCACGGACCTTCGTGCAAAATGCGATGACTGGTGTGCCCGCTATAGCGCACACATCGCACATACACGGATACATACATACACGCATACAGAAACTTTCTTTTATTAATATAGATTACACAACCAAAGAGACACTGAAAAGGAATTATAAATTGTTTATCCAGAAAAGTATATAATATTTATAGAGTGTTTTTTTTAAGAATATATTATTCCCGGTATTAAACTTTTCTATCACGCGTTAAAGTCCAGTGGGAGACCCAGTAGATCACTCGAGTTCAAAAACGCAAAAGTAAACACCAATCTAAGACTCTTCTGTGCAATATTTTTGAGTTCGTGCAAGTTAAGAATTGTTGCGTTCTTTGGAACATTGTTCGAGTTCCTGTGTGGTTTGTGGCTCCTGATGCTGAAACCTAATGCTGTTTCAATTAATTACATGGTTCCACCAGACAAAAAGATCAAAACGAAGCTCGAAAGTGTTCTCTATTTGCTAGTGACGAGCTTTTCTTAGTCACTTTCTAAGAATTAAAATGAATGGTGCTCGCAAAATTTCAGATGTGTGCAGATGGCACACATTACATATGTCAAATTTCAGCCCGCCGCGCCACACAGTGGTTCAGAAGGCATGAAAACTAGGACAAAAGTCAAAAATCCAATGCATTTACAGAAATATTTGTAAATAAGGGTTTTTGATGTCTCTGAATTTGAATTTGATAATAAAATTTGAAAATTCAAAATGGCGGATCCAAAATGGCGGACTGATTTGGAAAAAGACGATGGATTTGCATGAACATTTGTATACAGGGGTTTTCGGTATCACGTAATTCGAATTTGATATCAAATTCTGAAAATTAAAAATGGCGGACTACTTTTGAAAAAACTGGATGAAGTTGCATGTCATAAAAATTACAGGGGCAAGCCGGGGCAATAGTTTTTCATATGTACCGTTACAGGACCTTATAATGTACTATTTAAGATCAACAATTAGGCGGATGAAGGATGAAAAAATATATGCATCGCCAACCCAAATTTAAATATCTTGAACAAATAATCACACTTACAGGTCCCCGTTTAGACTGAGTTTATATGGACTATTGTATTAACAAATATTTGTTCACATATTCGTTTAATCATATTAAACATACCTTGATTAACGTCACCTATTACGAAATTTGTAAAAATATTTCATACAAATCACTAAAGCCAAACGTTCACTATCACGTACAATGCACTCACTGTAACCTACGTTTACACAATGAAGCGATCGCTCGAATTCAACCACATGGTAAACGAAAGTTACAAAAGACACGCATGTTAGCGACTCCGTTTCCGATGCTCCAAAGCCCCCTCTACAAGACTCAACATTACAAAAAACGAAATAAGGACTTTCATTTTTCGACTTTTGTCCGGGTTTTCATGCCTTCCGAACCACTGTCAGGGGCGGATCCAGCCACCCGAAAATCGGACAAGTGCGAGTCGGAGTATGAACTCGCTCATGATCGATATAGTTCATTCGTATAAAGGAGATGTTTACAAAATATATGACGCCCTGACCAAGATTTTGTACAGTGTATAATTCCACGTGGGCAAACGCTAGTAGGTAAATTAATTACCCAGTAAAATGTTAGTTTGTTCGTTCACGAAAATTACAAAAGTAAATGAGTGTTTGTTTACACATCACAATGTCACATTTAGACTCTAAACTACTGAACCAATTTTGAGGAAATTTTTACAGCTTTAATGGATATCAAATTAAATTAAACGCTAGTATACATTTTACATTAAATAATTTTATTTAGGTGCTTACTTAAATTACAAATTCAAGCTTACGTTTCTTTTTCGCGGAAGCGTTGGTAATTTCATCGATATTCAGGTTCACATCTTTGTGTATATTTAGGAGAGCCCGGACAATCTTTCCTGTGCCATTGAGGCACGAAACCAAGATTTTACGCTTCACAGAGTAGAAAACGATCTCTTTGCGGTAGCTACGCTGACCGGGAAAGTTGCCAGTATTTGTAAGAAAATTTTTATGTTAGGGTACAAATCTTGGTCGCTTCAATGAGATAAGCTACCACCTCTGGTATAGCGAAATTGTTTTCACATTCTCTTTTCCATTTGGCCATCCAGAGTCGGTATTCATTTATAACAGTTGATTCATTATCGTTAATGAATAGCCGGTAGGTACATCTGGAAAACTTTTTTAACTGTTTCGATATCGATATTCCAGTCGCTGACACTAAGATTTGGTTTAGGTAGAAAAACTCCAAACTGAAACACGTCGAGTATAGATCGGCCCAAGTCAATAATGCACGTTGCGCGAGCAAATGACTTATTCAGCTACTGTTTCCAATTGCTGAAGAAGTCATTTGCTCGCGCAACGTGCATTATTGACTTGGCCCATCTTTTCAAACTCCGTGACATTTAGCGCATGTTGGGGTAAAAAGCTCTTAAAAAGGTTTAAAAGCTTGAGATAAATTTTCTTCTTTGTATTTTACATATTTGCTACAGAAATAATTTGTAGCAATTTCAATTAAAAAATACGAAATTTGTGTTTTTAATACTTTGATACTAGGATTGTGCCGTTTTTCGTCAGTCGCATGCGCGCTTCTGCCTGGGGAGATTGTGTTGCTTGCGGCTGCGGAGAACTTTCATCTTATGAATGAAAACGCTCATGTATATTTAAAAAAAAATATTCAGGATTGTTTTTAAATTATTTTAAATTTAGAGATCAGAAATATTTCGCCTAATTATAGTAAAATTATACTTATTATGATGAATAGATTTACTTTGTTGAGCTCTGCTCAATACATATAAAGATAACTTAACTTTATTCATTCGGTATGCGCGCATCCATAACCTTCTATATTTACAAGCCATAAACAAGAATAGATATTGAGAGAATCGGACTACCAAATTCTCCCAAATTCTCCAAATTACACTAACAACATAACGTGACTGCACCGAGCTGTAGTCCGATTGAGCGGAAATTCGCTCTCAATATTTTCCTTGTTAATGGCTTGTAAATATAGAAGGTTATGGCACATCCCTTCCCAAATTATTTTGTTGAGTTTTTGCTGCATTTGTAGTCTTTTTAAATGAAAAGAGGGGAAATGATAGAACAAAATTTATAAAACTTGGCAACGAGGTGCGCAGAACTGCTCAAATTTTTTGTGTCACGGAGTTTTTTTTTATGTGGAAGATTAGAGGGAAAGCCCTTTGTACTGTCGACAATCTATTTTCTTCTTTTGGAAACATCTATACTTCCGGAGACAATCTCTGCCCTAAATCATTAATAACGGAATCTAATAAAGGTATGTAAATTGATTTCCGAAAGTACTCTTCTGCCGATTTCATTCTGCCGGAATTCATACATGACAATCTTCACTTCTGAAGGTTCAATTTTACTAGGTCAAAACTTCAACGAAATCCCCATGATTTTGAGTGGCGATTTCAATATTATTTTTTCATCAGATACTAGGTTCGAACTTTGTGGATGAAGGAGAAAGTGAGGATGATGAGAGGTACCACACCACTTCTCCCTTCATCCACAAAGTTCATGAAGAACGTTCTTGGAAGCGAAGGGTCTAAACAGACCCAATATTGACAAAAGAACCACGACATAAGGAACCTCACGATTTTTAGACCAGTTTCAATCGAAAATATTTCAGTTATCCTAAAACCTTTGCTTCGTTTTTAGGTTTTAATTTAAATAGGAATTCATAAATATTGATATTCTGAAATTGTACTTGCATCAAGTCCCTCGGTAGGCTCGTCACTATACTTCCTGCATCTGTCGTTGGCCCTACTTTTCTGAAACCGTACTATATATCCGACAGACCTCCTATATCAATTGCATATTGCTAGCTGATTAATATTTTAATAATTGTGGCAGTTGTTGGGTAAAAAGTTGTACTTCTAAAGTGTGGTCTGAAGCATATTTTTTTATTTTATTAAGGCATAGGATATAACAGGGGTGGCCAACACGCGGCCCTTCGCAAGAAATTTTGCGGCCCGCGAGATTCAACACGATTTAACAAAATATTTTATACTAGAAAGTTCCAACAGACAAAAAGAAAAAATGTTGCTAGCTCGTCTTTAACGTTGCTATTGAACCAGTTCCAGAAAATCTGCAAATGGTACTACTAATTGATTTACACGGCTATAATGAATTAAAAACCATTTAAAGGCCTCAGATTTAAAAATTGATCTTTATAAGAAATATGTCACAAAAGAAAAGTTTTGTAATTTGAGATGTCTGGGACAAAAAGTTGCGAGCGCTTTTCCGGAGTCGAGTTCGTTCGTTTCCCGAATCCGTTCTTAGCCTGAAACAGACACGCACAGCGTTAAAACCCCTGTATGGTATCCAAAACAGGCACAGTACGCCACTTTTCTAAATGCAGCCCGCTACCTATAAAAGGCGTACGGAATAGTCCTTTTCTAGACTAAAGGGAGTACAAATTTAAGCTAACTAACTGAAGTAAGAAAGTGTATAGGACGAAGAAAACGAGCAATTAGCTTGGTGACCATAAAGTGTGCCATAAGCATACCCAAGAGACCGGTTCTGGTTCGATTACCTAGGTCAAGCAGCATTGGACGTGGTTAGTACTTAGTTGGGGGACCGCTTGCTAAAACGACACTCGCTTTTGGAATGACGATTTATGAATAAATTCATATCAGCAACAGGGGCGGGCATACCTCCATAACGGAAGCAGTTTTAAATTTTCATGCCTGTAGCACACGCCCCCCCTAGCAGGTGCATTTGTTCGCTATGCGTCCTTGTTGCATGCGCGAATATGCTATTTGAAAAATATAAATAACTAAATTATTTTTACTCGGGTTGGTACAACTTACATCTGCGAATCGATCTATTCGAAAATGAAATTTACAAAAAATAAATATCCCTCTCTGACGAAAACCTACGTGCTAAAAATGTACCAAATAAAACTAATTTTATCATCAAAATTGCTTATAATTGCCGTAACATAAAAATTGTCTGGACATTATTCATAGGAAACATTGCAAGATTTCTAATTTTGGAAAAATAATGATGGGTTAACTACATATTTTTTGGAGAAAAAGGTAGTTGAAGTTGAAATTTGTGTTAAAAAAACCAAAATTTTGACTTTGCAAAGGTGGAACCGTCACTTTCACAATAATAGATATGTGGGTGCATTCTGCGTACACTGATACTTTATTCATGGAAATTGGTTATAGGGTTACAAAAATATAGGATGACATGTAACTCTTTCAAAAAAATTTCAAACGGCCCTAGTGGCTAACCTTTACGATTCCCCCCCCCCCCCTTCCTCCACCACTCTAGAATTTATTGTGTGTCTGATCAAAACCTATCAACAGCCGGCTGCTTTGTACACTGAGTGTATACACACACGGCCCGCGGGATCATAATGCATTATCAATGTGGCCCGCGATAACATTTGGGTTGGGCACCCCTGGGATATAATATCATCAGCCTATCAATCTCAATAGACCGTGAAAGTGTGACGTCAAAAGTCTATTAGGGTTGTGGGCATGCCCATCGTGCCCACAACGGTGGATCCGCCCTTGACCACTGTGCATATGTTGAATATGTTATAGATGGTGCAAAATTTAAATTGTGCACGTGCTTTTAGGATATTTGGTATGTACTTCATTTTGGTGATAGAAGAGCAGCATTATTTAATGCTTTCTAGTTTTTTTTAAAACGTGAAATCTCATGCTGCTAAGCCCATACTAAAAAATGATGACAACATTTACTCCCTTTGAAAATGTGTTAAAGAACATTTAATCATCGCGACGCATCGTTGAACTTGGTCTGGTTGGTCTAGGTATGTATTTCTAAAGTTCTTCTTTAATGGCTAAACTTCAACACTTAACTTAGTTCTAAGCAACTACTGGATTCTTTTTATAATCCATTCTTTTCCTTTCATTCAGTATATTACTTTGCTGAAAACGATGCTCTGCCTTGTTACTTCCATACTGTATTCAATAAGGAATGATTGGGACTTGTTGAATTCAGTATCTTCAACAAATTACTGTTTTATTTGTAAGACCACCACTTTCCCTTTGGCTCCAGTAGACGATCCAAAATTAAAACCTTAGCTGTGTTGTAACATCTTTCAAGTTATATTGATCGTGCATCTACAATGGAACGAGCACATGCTCTAAATCGCGAAACATGGTCTCCAAAAGCAACCTTAAGGTTTTAGCTAGAACAGTAATGAGTCCTGCAATCAGACTATTTTCGTAACATATTGTGTGTTGTATCATTGTGTTCATTTGTCTGAGCTTTATTCGATAATATCTAGGAAATGTCGCAATAGAAGAGTAAAGCCATTCAGGTTATCAGTTTAGCTAGAACGATTGCTAGGAGAGGATAGGATAACTATTAGATTTTTCCGATTATGGAAATACTGACTGCGGAAGATTGTTCCAAGAGTGAATTTGTTCCAAGAATTCCTTGACTGTAGTGCGTGCGAAAAGGAGGAAGGAACTCGATTGTGGAACTCTCTTCCGCAGTCGGTGTTTTCGAACTCATATAACATCTCTGAGTTCAAACGCAAGTCTCATCGGCATCTACTCCAGCACCCTTCAGACCCGTAACCTATCTTTATGCTTCTACACTTCAGCTTGCACCACAACTTGAACGGCATGTCGGACTAGTAGTACAAACGGTTACTCCTAAGCCTGATCGTATCACAAAAAACAATGCTACACTGGTAGTTTTCACGCCAAAATTTCCTGGTTAAGTTAATATTACACTTCTCTCTTTTCCTTTTGATGCCTCTCTCCTAAAAACCAGGTTCGGTAGCAGTTGAAGGAGTACCAGTGTAGATACCCTTATTGAGTTTATAGACAAACACATGGCCCAATTTGGCACCTTCGTCACCCACGCTAAGTCAGTTATCGAAGCACCTGCGCAGATTAACAAATTTTATTTAAGTCTGTTGGCTAAAGTAGCACATTTCACCCAAAAAGAAATTCCAAGCATTGAGATGCTTGTTTGGAGGTTGGGAATATGTTGTTTTTCCAGCTTTCACAATCAAGAATGAGCTTTATGTCCCTGTTGTTTGAACTATGCATAAGTTAACTATCATGAAGACCGCTTGTGTATCATCGAAGGCTGGGGCGGCGCTTTCATAGGTGCAAATGGTGCACTTGCACCGGGCACAATTGGACAATTGGAAACTTCGAAAAAAATTGAAAAAGTGTTCCGGTGCCTTCGTTTTCATATATTAAAGGAACTGCTCGATCAATAATCCGGCGAGAGATACCTGGATTGCCTTTGCTTTGAAGGGTTGAAATGTCCAGGAAGGCTGCCAAGGTGGACTGTTTTTATTCTATGCAGGATTCTACAGCGGAAACTAATACATGCAGTGCAGTGACCACCGATTATCCCTTGAAATATGAAGCTTTGGAGAACGATACAAGGACCTCTATTACGGAGATTCGAGTGTATTGGTCTATAGATTTTCGGAGCCCACGACTGTGCTGGAAATGGCTAGGGAAGTTCACCGAAAAACATCCTGGAGCAAATAATGAGGTTGGGGATGTGTGGAGAATGGTGGCAGTGGCACTGAAGGCCATCTACCAGAAGCTTAAGCAGTGCGAAGCTTAAAGAAACAGCATTAGCGGGAGAGTTTTGTGAAGTTAAAGCGCAAGCAAACCCAGCCCAAAAGCAAGATCGCGAAACAAATCGTGATTGGCCGCAAGCATGGTCCGTGCTTTCATAGCTGCAAATGGTGCATTCGCATCGGGCGCAATTTCAGAAATTAAGATTTAAAAAAAATTGAAACTTTGATAAAAAAATTAAAGGGGGCGCAATATGGCATACTGCAGCGGGCGCAAAAAAAACCAAGCGACGCAACAAAAGTATAAAAGTAACGTAGATTACTGTTTTCAGGGAAGTTGTAAAGTGGGTTGGAAAGGACTGGGAAGGGGTTGTTTATGAAAATTAGAATTAGATAGAGAGAGAAATTTAGACCTGGGAGACACTGGCAAAGATTATGTGAGGTTTCGATCCGACGCTATCCAGTACCACCTTTTTGACCAAATCGCCACCAAGTGACATTTTTCGTTATATTATCGTCACCCTATATGACGGTTGTTTTATGAGCTGTGTAAAGCGGCCCACACACTCTCAGTTTTAACTGGGCAGTTGAGCTGTGTAAAAACATGTACAATAAACTGAACTGAAAGTTTGTGGGTTCGTCAGTTCGTTGTATGCGCAGTTATCGTAGCAAAAGGGGGTCCAGAAGCTCAGGTCTGAAGACTGAATGAAAATAGTTGAAAACGCACAGTTCACACAATTTATCGCTCAGACATGACGTCACACGTGATAAACTGCGCGGTTAAACTGAAAGTGTATGGGCCGCTTAAGCTGCATGCAATGTGATAATCTATTTCAAGTTGGTTTCCTTATTTGACGGTTGGCTTCTTTTAAAGAAATTGTTGTACATATAACAAATATAATTGACCGTGCTGATTGAATTTTTAAAGTATTTCCTTCTACCAGTTGCTGCCGCCTGTGTTTGGGGCTGTTTAGACTTATACGAGATCCCACCCGTATTACGGCTGAATATTCCCGAAAAATTGTATTTATACTTGACACACTATTGCTAGGAGGAGTTCCAGAATTGTATGGTAAAGAATATTTCAATATTAATTTATCGGTTCTATCACGGAATCAATGTTTTCTTAAACAACCGATCTTCATAAAACTCAGAAATTTCTTTAAGTTCACAGTTGCATTTGCTGAAAAAGCGATAATTCCGAGACGTTTTCACTATCAGATCAATATGCCATTTGTTGATACAATACACATCGAATTTTCTACTAATACTAAGGTGTATTTTGCAAATAAACACAAAACACGTATGTGCCAAAATAGGCAAACCTTTTAAAAGTTTAAACTTTCGTGTCAAAACAAGTAATATGACATCAGGGTTACCCGATTCCAGAACGTTTTCGAGCAACCCTCGGGCAAATTAAGGTTTGGGTTTTTGATAAAAGCCTGCAAGGCGAAAGGACCCAGAAGTCGGAAGCATCCCCTAGGAAGATTTAAGCCTCTAAAAAGGCAAGTCAACAAAGACCTGTAAGTAATACCAAGAATAAAAATTAGAAGGTAAGTTTCATAAAAAAGTGACTCTGTTCTAAAACATGAGAGGAGCATATGGCAGCGAGAAATAAATTTAGCGATTCCAAAAACAGAAAGTACACTGTAAAAAAAATATGTAAATTCACAGTGCAAATGTACAGTAAAATTACAAATCGCGATATGAAATACTAATTGTGAAATACCATAATTGTGTAGTAATTGTGGTAGTTTAACTATAAATTTTGTAACTTCGAATAATGAAATTGAGAATCTCCAATATTGCATTACGTAAATGTTGATTACATGAATGTGACCTATATTTTACACAATTAATCAAAGTTATGTACTGAAAAAATCCCAACACTTTGTACTGTCATTTTACAGTAAGAGGCGTAATTTTAGAACATAAATTTTCAGTAAAATTACAAATTGGTTATTGTAATGTCTCATGGATATAATTCACAGGCAAAAATAGAATACTAAGCAATAGCATATATACTCAATTTTGTTAAGGCCATACCTTTCTGGGCAAATATAGTAAACAGCCAAGAAACTTTGCCTCACGAACATGCTTAACAAGTCATGGTGAGCAAAATGCTATTTTTTGATGTATTGTATTTTATGTATTTGGCGCATGAAAATATTTGGTTTTTCGTCTTTCCTATATATTTTGTTTCAGGCAAGGTGCGAGTTCGGAAACGTCAAAAACTGCAGCAGCTATGCGGTCATACTGCAAATCAACTTGCAGTGAATTCGGAAACTCAGTCCGAGTCGAGTAAATGCAGCTTCAAAGTATCTTCAAGTTTTATGTGACGTTTCTGGACTCGTGATTGTATACGGAAAGCAGCAGTCAATATTTTAAAAGAAATAATGGAGAGCTGTTTTCAGTCTTAATTATGCATGTACAAGTGAAATGAGTAACTCTAATAATTCTAATTTAAAAAAATCTGTTAAATCTTAAATTAAAACGAAGTTAGAAGAACACTATTAAGTCCCTTAAAGCAACTCCCCATAACGCGGGTTTTTCCTCTTTCGGCTATTAAACTCGACTTCGTTTTAGTCGAGTATTAATTAATAATTTTATTTCTAAATCCGACAAGTCCTTTTTTAGGTTTTTACAACGAAAAAAATTTAAATTATAATAAAACTTCAGAATATAACAAAATAAACCTACTCTGAAAAGTCCACCTGAGAATACATTTTTACAATCAGCAAAAGCAGCGCCACTTTGTGCACTGCACTATCTGCACAACTTTGCTGCAGGGCTACGTTTATACTGCGTTTCCGAACTCTCAACCTGCTGAGCTGCAAAGCTTTCTGCAACTCGTTGACGTTTCCGGACATCTGATTTGCAGTATTACCGCAGTTTGACGTTTTCGAACTCACCCAAGGCCAAGCACTTGGGCACAGGGCGGGAATCTTTAGCTTTACGTTTTTCCCTGTTTCTCTCTCTGGTAAATAGTTATTACCCGGTGTCTACACTAGCCATCATCCATGGCAATGTCAATCCAAATGTCCTGCGTAGACGCCTTATGTCTCATGTACTTCGTTTATAAGTGGAGTTTCCCTCCGGATGGAAGTTTCGATCCGGAGTGAAACACCGCTTATAAACGGGGAGTGAAAATCCAGAACTTAGATTTTCGATCCCGAAGAAAAAGCCGGAGTGAAACTTCGCTCCCGGTTTATGTTGTGCATACATATAAACGCTGACTGGGAGTGAGATTACAGGAGCATGATTTTTTACTTTTTTCCGAAGGGGAAAACTTAGAAAAGAAGAAGCTGGGTGTTTTATTTTGTTTCAATAGTTTTTTCTTTACTTATAGGTTTTTCTAAATACATTAAATTAAACATCGGGTTTACATTTATGTTTGTTGTCATTTTAAATTTAAGTTCGGAGCTGTCATCTCAAACCAGAAAGTATTTTGGATTTTCACTCCCATTGCTTATAAACGCATCGGGAGTTTCTCTTAGGATTGAAGATCCGGGAGTGAAACTCCGCTTATAAACGTGGTAATGGTAAGACATACGACAACTTGAGGATTACATCACTCTGACATTTGGCATGCCATGGATGATGGCTAGTGTAGACTCCACCTTACAACCAGGGCCTCTCAGACGGGGGGACATAAGGGGCAGTTGCTATTGGCCTCATAATTTAAGGGGCCTCACTTTCCAAGATTCCAAGGCAGAAAAATCAAATATAGCGCGCTAGGTGAAAGATCATTTAGTGTACTGAAAAGGATAAAAAATTGCCTACGATCAACAATGAGTCAAGATCGACTAAATGGATTGGCGACAGAGCCGTAGCCAGAAATTTTCGTTACTAGGGGGGGGGGGGGTACATGGTTAATTCTATTATTGAAGTAGAATTAATGAAAGTGAAAAAAGAATTAATGAAAGTCAAAAATCAAATGACGTTGATCAAAGTAAAAAATTCAAAATTTAAATTTTCGAGATTTCTTTGCTGCCACAATCTCGAGAACCTCATTCGGATCAACACCTAAGATTGACAGTACGGCGAGTGCTCTGAGTCTCTCATTACCCGTTGAGTTTGGTATGTAAGTTTTGATTCTCTTCAGTCTCGAAAATGACCTCTCCACACTTGCCGTTGTTGGCGGAAGAGTGTGAAAACTGTTAAAAGATATTTGATTGCTGGAAATCTGCTCGGGCCACAAAAATCCAAAACTTCCAAAACCTCGGCATCTTTCTCGAGTTCTGATAATTTTTCATACCACAATTTACATTCAGCTCTGACAGCGGATTCTGATACTCGATCATTGAAGTATGGAGCAAGATGATCCAAGTAATCTACTTTTTCATTTGCGGTAAATCCAGGGAGAAGTATCTGTAAGCTTGAAAGGATATCATTAAGAAATTTGTCTGACAAATTCTGAATCAGCGTATCGAAGGAATAAAATAGCAGAACGAAAGTACGCTTCAACAGAATCTGTTTGACAATTAAAACGAGCTGTTTGCTTCAACGCGAGTCTCGGAACTTTGAGTTCCATATCGAATGCGTCTTTCGCGAGTTTTTCAGCTGGTCTAAAAATTTCGCCGAATGCATTTTTACGTTCTTATTAAAGCGTATCCACAATTTCGGGAACATGTTTTACTGCTGATGCCAAAGCACATGATTTTTTTTGCAGTCGAACTGACAAACGAAGCGTGAAACTGAAAAGTCTGTCACAAACCAAGAGACTGACGCTGAACTAGCTTTTCTGAACTGCTGCAAGTAAGCACACCGCTGTTTTTGAGATGATCCAAGATTTCCCAGAAAGGACCCCGCACTTTTCCTATGGAAAATGGCTTTCGGCTAATTTTTTTGAAGTTTTGCAGGTTGATAGTTCTCAATGGGCACAAGGCCCCATAACCCCGGGGCTAGAGGAATATAACAGATTTCTGAATGTAAAACAATTTATTATTGTAGTCCACCCAACGGGTACCTTAAACAATCACCCCTTTGACGGTTCAACCACCGACCATCTAAACCCTCCTCACCTACGTCCCTACACATCCGACTGTCAGTAAAGACAAAATGCAGAGTACTCACCTTTCAATTCATTCGTTCTTGATTTTTTGAAAAATTTGCCTTGTGCGCGATTCATTCCGATTCGATTCGTTCGTAAACAAAAATATCAAAACCTGGGTTGGGGTTCGCGGGTTTTGGCGATTAAAATGTGAAAAGTATAGATTTTCGGGAATTCCGAATTTGAAAATTTTGAATTTGGAGTTGTGAGCATATTGGAAAATTTAAAAATTAGGGAAACGGCAAAATTTCGAAAATGCAAATTTAGGAAATTCGAAAATTGAAATTCAAAATTTTCCGAACTCTTTGACATTCAAAATTCTAAAAATTCAAAATTTATAATATTGTGTCTCAGAGTTTCGGGGGGCTACGGCCCTGATTGGCTACGCTAAACATAAATTTTCAAATAGCGCGTACTAGATTATTCTCCAATTATAACCGAATTTGCTGATGCTAAAGCTCGAAAAGCCTTTGTTAGGTAAGTAAATTTACTTATTGAATAAATATTTAATACCATAACAAAAACTATACTTTTTTCTTCCCATAAGTTTTTACTTTTCAACGGATGTGGAAGGGGCCTCCAAATATCGGTTGCCCCGGGCCTCGCATTTTCTCTGAGAGGCTCTGCTTACAACAGAAGAGTTTTGGAAATTTACAAAACTATGAAGTGAAAGCTCCAATACTAATTGTATTTTTACGTCCCACAAATAATGTATATTTACTACACAGTTGGTAAAAATGCGTCAAGTAGATTAGGAATATTCCTAATAATATATATTGCAAATTTACAAAACTGCTTGTGAATAAAACTTCCAGTATTTTTTTTGTAAAATTACAACAGAATTTTTTTACAGTGTATCCACTTCCAATTCAAATTTTATGGAAGTTCTTTGGAAGATCGCGTCGTTTTTGTTTTGATTTTCTTAAATATTGTATTAACATATTTATCTTAGGGGCTAGGGCGTTCAATTGCCATCCAAGAGGGTTCTACGTAGCGCCGGCTGCAGTTTAAAGGATTAATAATTGTGCGAATTCAAAAGATTAATAAATACGCTGTGATGAAAAAAGTAGTTGTAGTGTGAGGCGGTGCTTATGCTAGCCCAAAAACCACTTCTGTCCATATTTCTGGCCACTTCTGGTGAATAGCTTCACGCAAACAACGCATAAGGCCCGATTCATAATGAGTGCTTCAAGCCTCAAACTTCAAGCTTAAAAAATTTAGGGATTATAGGATTTATGTACAAGATTTGCATTCACAGCTTCAAGCTGCAAGTTTCAAATAAAGCTGAAACTTTGGTAAACAAATTTGAAGCTTGAAGCTTGAGGCTTAAAGCTCACATTGTGAATCGGGCCTAAGGCTCAAATAATATTCCTTGTTAAGAGTTTGGTCCGGCAGAAGGAATTCAAAGCGCTTACTTCTTATGACGTATGTATCTATGTAAAAAAGATAGGTATTGGGATAATATATAAGAAGCGCTCTGGCATTAATCTGAAGAACTTCAGAGTCTACTCAATTCCTTGCTAGAGTTTACTTAACCGACAAATGCTACATGACATAGGCCGGGAGAATTTTTGTCGTTTCGAATATCGTTTCCGAAAATATGGCGTATTTTTTTCTGTAATATTTTTCTATATCCTTAATAACTCTCCATATTTCGATGAGATAATTCCTAAAAGGCAGAATATTTAGGTTAAAACGAAAAATCGCAGTATCTAAAAAGATTATGAAGTTTTTTTTATGCTGCGACTTTTCTTAAATGTGGGAGTTTAATATTATAAATCTCATACCCACCTACAAGGATTATAGAGATGAAATATACGAATAGGACCAAAAAATCAGACTTTATAAATAAATAAAAAAACAACTTACCTGAAAAATAATCGTATACAAATATTCCAAGGTCTGCACAAAATCAAATCCAAAGAATACTTAAACAAAATTCTTAAATAACCTTCACAAAACCTTAAAATCCTTTCAA
Organism: Thereva nobilitata; assembly: GCA_963855945.1. Taxonomy (NCBI): domain Eukaryota; kingdom Metazoa; phylum Arthropoda; class Insecta; order Diptera; family Therevidae; genus Thereva; species Thereva nobilitata. Next base: position 39,361,382 of record OY979694.1, on the reverse strand, counting down.
ATAGTTTTTCTCCTTAACTTAATAAGTAAGAGTTTAAATCATCACCGCAAACTGTTTTTATTTTGTATTTTTTCCAAAGTAAAATATACTTAAGAATTTTAAACTAAAAAATCCACTCAACACTGAACCTCACAAATATAGTTTCAGAATCAGTACCGAGTCCTGTGGCACATCTGCTCCCTTAAGAACCGCGCGAAATACTAAATCTGTAGGCATTCAGAACGGTCAGATATTTCCCAAAAACTATGCAAGGGTCCATGGAGCACCTTGTTGGCATTAATTAGCGGTGCCAGTGGACAAAATCATTTCGATCCGATTTAGTTGCACACGCATGCGCACACACCTGCATCCCAGGTAAATCCGTTCATAGCAGGTGTAATAATTGCGTTCCGCCTACACAGTACAATGTAGATCGCCCCCCTTTGTAGTCAAGGCCTTCCCTGGACATTATACATACATCGACGACAGCACGCTCTGTCTGTCGATCCAGTAGTCCCCACTTTTTCGTCTGTCCTGTACGCAAATCGCACAGAATCGAGCAGAATCTCATTCGGATCAACCTGAGCGGAACTGGCTTTGTTCCTGCATCCGGAAATTAAAGCTAGAAAAATGTCCACAGCAGCACAATGCCATACTGTTTCAGATGCTGCCGCTGTGGTGCTTGGTGCCCAGTGAAAATCCGCCAGTAATCGTAGGTCGATGATTCCGCGCGGGATCACCTCCATGATTTTTACAATTTAACGGCTCGAATGCACTGCCACGCCATCTATGGGGCGCGGGGTGGATCGGATCTTTATGAATATGGATTTCAGAAATGCCGTGAAATAAGGAAATTTCGTACAAACGCGAAATACAACAAGCAAGCGTCGGGCGACAAGCTGCTGGTGCGTGATGCATTGATGTTGGGCGATAAACCTGGAGTCACTTTCAATTTTCACAGGTGCAAATGACCTCGACGGGGCACAAAATGGCTGGGGTGAAAAATGTTCGAGACACGGGGATACGCGTATGGTTCGATTAATTATTAAACAAGGAAGGATTTTCGGGGCGAGCAATTTTTCGGAGTCAATAATCTACCGAAAGGGTGATGATCTGTCAGGCGCGGTGATCTTTTGTGGGGTATTCGAGGTTAAAAAAGTTTCCAAGGTAATTTTTTAATAATTGGACAGTGGACACCTATTGAATGTAGCCTAAAATTATTTCGAAAACGCCTTTTTTTAGGTCGGAATCAAATTATTGAGTACACAACGGATACTCGATCGTATGATGCGTTATTTGGTACAAGGTTTTTATTATTAAAAATCCATTAGGGTATTTTTGAGAGAAATTATTGAATGATTTTTAGACTGTGTACATTTAGAACAAGTTTTTAATATTCATGCAAAATAATAGACTTTTCATGATGAAATTTGTTACAAATATTTGAAATCGTTTATAATCATATAAACTTTCACAGAAACTAGCACAAAAATTAGCTGTGTAAATAGGGCGTAATATTTTTCTTGAAATAGTGGTAAGTATGGAGGTAATTTACGGTCTGCGACATTAATTCTTTTCACTCTATTTTCCACTCTAACAGGTGATCCTGAAACGGCAAAAGACTCTTCTGGTACTTCCAAGGCGATGTATTTATGCGGAAAGTTATTATTATGAAAACGCATTTTATGAACGTTTTCTTAGACATATGAATGATACTGCAAACGTACCTAGACGAATTGCAAAAGTCGAACCCTAAGAGTAAAGCTTTAAAAGAAAGGAACAAACCAGATGAGCGGAATGGAGGAAGAGTTACATGAGAGCAACATTCTTGTGGCAAAGATATGTAATTAGGTACTTTTACAGATTCTTCATTATAACCACGCGAGTCTTAAATGCTTATTTATTGGTAAAATCAACGGTTTATTCCATAGTAATTTGGGTGCTTTGGCTAGCTGCTTATGGGTGGTAGTACTATGTAATACTTTATTCGTAGGACTTGTAATTTTGGCTCTATTTTGGTTAAAAGGGTGAAAATGTCAGTTTTTCGCGGTTTTTCGCGATTATCTCGGAAACCGTTGGTTTTTCGAGGCAAGTGGTAATAGTAAAAATTAAAGCTTCCCATCAAACGGTATAATAGTTTTTTACGCAGGGCTTTCACTGTGGAAAATCAACGAGAAAATCAACATCACTAAAAGTATGCTTCCACTGGTCTGTCTACCGCCGTCTAACGCCCGTCTAATGCCCGTCTTACGGCCGTCTTCCCATCTAACGCCGTCTAACGCCCGTCTACCGCCCGTCTAGCGACCGTCTACCGACCGTCTACCGGGTGCTGGTCCGGTGCTGGTCCGGTACTGGTACGGTGCAGGTCCGGTCCTGGTACGGTGCTGATCCGGTGCTGGCCCTGGTCGCGTTCTGGTCTGGTCCTGGTCTGGAATAGGTTAGTTGTCTTTCTGTCAGTTTGTTGTGATCAATTTCTTAATTCACTGGCAATATTTTCTTGGGTATATTTTAGGATTTTTTTCACTCGGCCAAAAAAATATTTTATTGACAGCGACGGATGAGCCGTAATGAGTAGTGGGGGTATGGTTGTTCTGGAGCCACCTATTTCCCAATATTGCGCAATCAAGTTTTTGGTTTGCCTCTTGGGCTGAAGCTTTTGGGTTTGTGTCTTGGGAAGCATTCGCGGTTTGTGTCTTGGGTTGAAGGGGTGCGCCACCTATCTGGAACTAGTTGAAACTTTGCTGGGGTAGGCTAGTTTGTCTCGGGTGGACTTTTAGGCTGCGGGGGGAGTCTTGGCTGGGGATTTTGTGACGGCTTGCAGGCGTCGCGAAAAGTTTTAAATAATAATAAGAATTATATTTTATTTATGACGAATCCGGTGTGGGAATTTGGTCTGGGCTCCAATTCTTGGTAGAGTTGGCATATTAGGTTTTTTTTACTCTGAGCTAGAGTATTCATTATAAAACAAAACCGTGCGCGTATTTCTCACTCTATGCCGTTATTATTGATTCCTGGTAGGTGAAGGATTGCGGAAACGTCAGATTTTTCAATCAAACGTTTGTTTTTTCATTGTCAATATGTTTTGGAGGGGTCATTTTGAGCATTGGAAAGTTTTAAATAGACTTTTTTTACTAGTACGTTTTGAAGGAAACTTTAAGCTCTCAAACGTTGCTCTAAAAAGCGTTTTTAGAAGAACACATTTTTTTTACAAAAAGTGAAATTACAAGGAAAATGTTCAATATTTCGCATCAAATAAAACTGTTTCAGTTATCAAAAAGCAATATTTTTTATCAAATAAAAAATATCTAAGTTGCGTTAAACAAAAGTTATTATCTAACAAATTAAAAACCGATACGGTTTACGGCATAGGCGTAGATACTGATGGGGTTGAGCTCGAAGGACCAATATAAATTTGTGATGGGATGTGTTTGAATTTCTTTGAAAACTTTGAAATACTTTATTGGTGTAACTATGATTATAAAGCTGAAGAATGATGACTAATTACGTTAAATTACTGAACAAAACTGAACTTTTATTTTACAAAAATGTCAGACTTATTTTTCATACGCCGACTCAACTCAATTACCTTTATTTATTTTATAAAATGCAAGGCTCGAACACGTACCGAGGTTTTTGTTCGTGAGGGGTCGGTACAGAATTTTAAAAAAAACTCAATAGACAGCAAAAATGAATTTTTATTATAATATATGTATGTTTTTAAAACTTAAAAATTGTTTACAGAAGAATAATTCTCTTGGCAAATTCAGTAACCACTTTCTCCGGGTCGAACTAATTTGTATAGTGGACATTAAGTCCAACCCCATTCAGTCAATCCTGAGATATGGTATCCCGCAGATAGGACTTCAATCTTCTTAAGCAAGAAAATGTCCTTTCCGGAGTTACCGTTGAGACGGCAAGGTTAGCCAAGAATTTTAGGATGCAGGGAATGTTAAGGGCCCAATACACGAGGGCTCCATCTGTCAAAATTACACGACGCCACGCCAAAACAACAACAATTTCTATGCACTCGAAACCCAGAACCAAGACTTAGATATTCATTTTATTTATTGTATTTATTGTTTTATTGTATGCGGCCTTTACGTATATTACCGTGAAATATTAAATTTTGCATACAATAATCTCAATCACTTTGGAATCACCAGCTGAAAACACAAAAATGTCTTTTTCTCGAAAACTAAGGCTTCTAGACGATTTTGGACGTTTATCCTTTTTAGATCTTTTTTCCTATATCACCATATTTTTTGTTTCCTACTTGCAATTATTGCAAAAATAGCATTGAGTTATGTATTTGTAGAATGCTTGTATGAACTCTTCTAAAAATTTTGTTGGTGAATTTACGCCGCAATTTAAGTTTTCATAAAAAAAATTAAATGGAAATGTTTTTCTAAACAGCCTTGAAACATCACTCCTCCTTTTATCCTAGTTTATAATTCCATACCGCATGTTTTCTCTCATCGTAGTATTTCTGCAGGAATCTATAATTAGTTAATGGAAGATAAAAGCCGTGTTTACAATTAGATAATAAGTAGTTATGCACGATTTGTGTTCTGTAATAAAGCAATTTTCTTTTTCATTTCTACTTTTCTCTACGCAATTATTCTCGATGCGGAATTCGCCAAACATTTAATTTTCAAGTACTGAAGCTATTTATGGAAATTATGCTTCATGAACCTTGAAAACAAAAATCGGTTTTTTCCATTAATTATAAAAAGGATTTTTTCATATAAAATCCCTCGGTATTAGTGTAATCCTTACAAACTCTTTGCGGCTTTTCTCTGATTAAATTCGAATAAAAAAATGGCACCAACATTTTTCATGGATATTCGACGTAAAATTAATGCAAATCAATGTGCTTTGATACGCTTAAAAAATTATTTAAAGTGAGAATTAAAAAACAAAACAATTTTGCATTTTAATTGAATTTCATTTTCGCAACAGAATAATCGGATTATGGGCGAACGATTCCACGGATACGATTTGGTACAAAATTTACAATAGATTTGTGATTATGTCTACAATTGTATTTACGATCAGCCTCACTTGGGATTTGTACGAAGCCTCCTCGGATTTTGTCATTTTGGGTGATGATATTTGTGTATTGATCGGGGTGTGTTTATTTTGGATCAAGTTTTAAGTTAGAATCGTTATTTCTATTTTATTACATTACAGGCTTATCTTATTTTGTTTAAAATGTTATTTTTTCGTATATTGAAAAAAGATATTGAAATTTTAATTGAAATATTTAACAAACGCCATGACGAAAATTTGCAAATCAATGACGATTTTATAAAGGATATTCAAAGAAATTATCAAATTTATGATGTGCTTGTTGTGTCTGGTTATGGAATACTCGGGGAGTTTTTGTTTGCAGCTATTTGTTTTCAGGTAAGAACAATTTTTGGAATCAGTTTTTTCACGACAATTTTGTCAAAAATTTTATTAATTCAGTAAGTGCTTTGCTCATTAGCTGGTAAGAAAATTTTATCCAAGGTTTACTTCAATTTACTATCCTTCTTTACCGCTCTTGGGAGCATAGGTCTTACATAAAGCTTCTCCATCGGACTTTATTTTGAGGTTTTCTCTTATAGTTTAATCCAGGTTGTGCCATACTTTTCAATTTCTTGCATTAATATTTTTCTTGAGGTGTTTTTTCGGTCTACCAACACCTTTACTGTATCAAAATATCATATCAGAGTAACTCTTATCCTCCATGGTATAGCAGAAGATTACTAAACCTCAGGCCATTAAATCGTCTACTTTCAATTATCGAGACATTATCAAATCTAATTGTATTCCCAAATTATATGATAATCTGGTAAAAAATAACTTGTATAATCTGCTGAAAGAATTTATTACCCCCTCTCAACACTGTTTTTGACCGGCCGTTCAACCGTCACAAGCCTTGTTTATTTTACGCACTTCATCTCTAACTCGTTGGAGTATGGTGATCAAATAGACGTTATCAGCCTAGCGATATTGTGAAATCTTTTGATAGAATTGCACACATCTTATTAATTCCCAAACTTAGAGCTCTTGGTTTGCAGTCGTCTTTACTTAACTGGATTCAATCCTTTATAAATATCAGAAAAATCAGCGTAAATGTAAATGGATCAATCTCAAGTACGTTCATAGCAAGATCCAGTGTACCTCAACCTCAAGGCAGTCATCTCGGGCCATTGTTATTCCTTCTCTGTATCAATGACATTGTTAGCAGCATCTCTTCTTTAAAATGCTTACTGTATGCGGATGATTTGGAGCTATGTCGTGAGGTTGTTAATGCTGTAGACTGTTTATGTATGCAACGAGATTTGAACGCCCTAACCAAGTGGTGTAGCTCCAACCATCTTGAGTTGAGTATTAATAAAAGTATAACTGCTTTACTTTTAGCCGTGGTTATAACCATGTGATGTTCCCTTACTCACTAATCTAAGCCTATAATCGAATTACTGAACTGTATGACCTTGGTGTTGTGTTCGATTCGAAATTAACTTTCAATTCTCACATCGATTAACACAAAAGCTTTTAGGATGCTCGATTTTGTTATGAAGCACTCCAATGATTTTTACGATCCTTATACTATTAAGGCACAAACAGATTGGCGCGGCGGCGCACAGTGGGGCAAATAGCTCATTTTTTGGACAAGCGACAATTCCCAACCCTGGAATTAATGAAACTTAAAAAAAATTTTTTTAAACTATTCGTGATAAAATTGCCTTTAATTCTATCGAGCCAGAATTTTGAAATTTGAAAATTAAAGATGGCTAATCCAATATGTCGGACATAAATTTTGTAAGAAAATTAAATTTTTGTCAAAAGATTCTTTAATATTTTACTTTGGGGATTTTTTTGGAAACCAAAAATTAATTAATAATAATTAATTTCAATAATTTTAAAGAATCTTACGAAAAAAAATTAATTTTCTTACCAAATTTATGTCCGCCATATTGGATTAGCCATCTTTAATTTTCAAATTTCAAAATTCTGGCTCGATAGAATTAAAGGCAATTTTATCACGAATAGTTTAAAAAAAAAAATTTTAAGTTTCATTAATTCCAGGCTTGGGAATTGTCGCTTGTCCAAAAAATGAGCTATTTGCCCCACTCTGTGGCGTTGGCGGAATCCTCTCACCAGAGAGTTTCCCATACATTTAATTTTGTCGCGCCGCCAGCGGAACATCATTGATTGTTTATTATAAAAGGATTTTTTCTACGCCTCTGTTAGAATACAGGCGTTCTGATGTTACTTTCAGTTACGGAATTAGCAGCATTCCACACCCGTGTGGAATATTCATTCCATCACTTGTTATGGAATGACTACTATTGGCGACATCTGTTCGTCGTAATCAAAGAATATGATTTATTAATTAAAGAAAAAAAAAGATTTATTAATAAAAGAAAGAAAAGGATTGTTTCAATAATAAACAATCAATGATGCTCCGCTATACAATTTTTGCTTTAAATAAACTATTCAATTATTAAATACCAGAAAATAGTAGCATTTTTTTAATAAATTTTGCGGCGGCCATCTATTAACGAATTATTAAATTACAAAATTGTTATGAATGAAAACTCCCTACTAATATGTTATTTAGCGTTAAAATATCTTGCTGTGCCTTATACATTATATTTTTGACATTAGCTTTACATAAGGTAAAGGCCCAGTTACATAGCAGCGTTGCGTTGCGTTGCGTAGCTGCTGTCAAAATTAAAACTATGTAATTTATATGGGGTTAGCTACATTGCGCGCAACGCAACGCAACGCAAAGCATGAGTTGTTCAAAGTTCAACTTTTTACGCGAGCATACGTTGGCAATTTAAAAAAGTATCAGACATTATTCATAGGAAATTGTCCAAGCTTTCTAATTTTGCAAAAAAAAGTTTAGGTTTATCACGTATTTTTTGGAGAAAATGGTGGTTTTAGTTGAAATTTTAGTAAAAAAAAACCAAAATGTTGACTTTGATGACTCATTGCTCTGGAACCTGGTACGGTAGAACCTTCATTTTTACAGCTTTAGATAGGTGGGAGTATTATGCGTACACTGATACCTTATTTATGAAAATAGGTCATGGGGTTACAAAAATACAGGGTGATATGTAAAACTCTAGCAAAAAAACTTCAAAACGCCCTAGCGGCTAAACCGTTACGATTTCCCCCCTCCCACCCATACGATTTTTTGTTCCTCTATCCAAAACCTATCCACAGCCGGCCGCTTTGTTACTTTTCGTGGGACACTCTGTATTTTTACTTTTTTATATATTTTTGTTTTTTTTTCTTCTTTTTGTAAATTTTAGTTTTTACGTTTAATGTTGTAGATCTGAAGAATGTTGCTTCTGTAGATCAAAATTGCAGGTTCCATTATGATTAGTATTTATTTATAATATGCAAAATTTTGGAATTTGCAATGATAAATAAATAAATTAATAAATAAATAAATATGGATTTCATGCAGGAGCTGAAATACATTAACTTTAAATTTTTAGATAGTTGTGGCGATTTTCAAAAATTAACAGGATACAGTTAGTTGTTGCTAAATATTTTCTTATTTTTTTCAGCCAATATTTTCTGGAAATTACAATTTACCATTCCGAGCGAAATTCCCATTTACAGTGAAAGATGGCCCAGTATTTCTTGCAGTTTACATTTTTCAATGTGTGTGCACTTCATTTATGATAAAAGCCATAGTCTTAATGGATAACATCGGATGTGCGCTCATTAATCAAAGCTGCTTACAATTAGACATACTTTCTTACAAAATCGAGCACCTCGCCTGTAACGAGAACGAATTGCGTCTGATTGTTGCAGAGCACCAAAACATAATAAGGTAAACGTCTCAAATTCATGTTCATTACTTACTCGATTTTTAATTGTTATTTCCCAGAATAACGGAAAAGATTAACGAGGTATTTCATCCCATGTTCGTGGCCCAAGTTGTTGCCAGCATCATGATTATTTGTTTGACAGCCTTTGAAGCTACTCTGGTGCTTGAGAATCGCTCAGCATTATTAAAATTTTTATCGTACATGATGGCGGAATTTATGCAGCTGTTCTACTGGTGTTTTGTTGGCCAAAGAACTAGCTTTAAGGTAAGTGATTGATTGGATGAATATAAAGAAATTAATAACTTAGTACTGGACAGTCGACGCAGGTAGCAGTTGCCGCATATAATAATAGTGGTTGGCTGGAAGCAACTTCAAGATTCAAGAGTGATCTTCGTTTTGTTATTTTTCGATCGCAGAAACCGTTGAGATTAAGAGCGTATCCTTTGTATGACCTCAATTTCGAATCCTTTCTTATTGTAAGTATAATAGTACTGCTGCTGGGAATAAAAATATGTTTCAAATTTTGATTTCTAGATTCTAGGAAAGTCCTACACATTTTTTACCCTTCTGCAGAACCTTCATAACTAAACAAGTGAAAGAGTTTACTTAATCCACAACAGTTATTATAAACGTAGCAAATGTGTTAGTTTTTTTTGCAATCTTGCAACCTAATAATCGAATTTAACTTTTCACTGCACTGTTGTATTGTTACTATTATTAAAATTTAAAAAAAAGAGTATCTTCTAGTAATTTTTCTTTTTGTAACATATTTGTGGTTATGTCAGGCGCCTTAAAAATTTGGGTCACTTAACGCCAAAAAGTTGGGAGATTGAAACATGGTTACGGTGAGTGGAAGTACATTATAACGACACGATTTGGAGTCAATAAAGAGATTGTTTAGTTTTGTTCTCATACCACTACAGTTGTGATAAAAGATTCTTACAACCTTGGTTAGGTTACTCTCTGGTTTCCAGTGCAAATTCCCTGCTTTCCAGTAAAAATTCACTGGTTGAACCATTGCTTAGTCAACCAATGGGACAAGAGTGAAATTTTACTGGTTGAACCATTGAAATTCACGTAAAAAAGAGAAAAACGTTTTTTTCCACCGCGAGTGTCATTTTCCCAAGCGGGCACCCATCAAAGCACTGAAATGCTGCTTGCCCTTGGTTTATTGGGTATGCTAAATGGAACCCTTTACAGTCATGAAAATAATTGCCTAGACCAGGGGTGGCCAACTTTTGTATACACTAAATCTACTTTTTATCATGAAGATATTTGCTTAGACTATGACTCACATATATTTTTCCCGAGTGAAAATGAAATGTCAATGAACATTTTTTGCTTAACATTTTTTAATAGATGTCTCTGTTCTACGTAAAGAGCGAAACTTTAGTAGATTTCAACGATTATTACGTATTTTTTATGTAATTTCGCCAACTAGATTTCAGCCGAAATCGGTAGTTTTTTCCGGATTTCGAAGTTGAAATTAGCTAGATACGTAATTTCAACCTCTGTGTGTCTAGGGTATAACATATATTTGAACTTTTAATGTTATTTGGCTTTATTTCCTATTCTTTTACTTATACTTTTCCCAAACGTCCGAACTCGAGGACATCCTTCTAGTCAGAGTGGAAGAATCGTCGAAATTCTTCTTCTTGTCAAAGTATCTCTTAATCTTCTTCTTCTTAACGCAAACTATTCTAAATTTCAAGACACAAGCTGTCAAGAGAAGGAAGCCAAAGAGTCAGGAGAAATTTTCTCTGCAGTTTTCAGATCTGGCTAGATTTAGAGTTGTGATTTTGGTTTTTTGGAGAGAGGTTTCAACGTTCAAAATAGAAGCGGAGATGATCCGTACCTGAATATGACAGGTTGGATCAAAAGTCACTGGAAATACGACTGCCATATACGTACCTGAAGGTTTTGTCATGAGTGCGGTTACAAAAGGGTACTTCTTTAGCGCCAATCGTTTCCCCGTGGTCATGGACGAGGCTTTCACCTTTACCTACCCATACATCGCTTTGGTGAATCTGCTCTGGTTGCTCTAGATATCTCCAACGTTTTCAACAGAGTATTAATTTAGGTCTAAAAAACTGAAAATGGAGAGAATGTTCTCTGTCTGAAGGTAGTATTGAATGGCGTCAAATTTATATCTCACGGTAATTCGTAAGAGCTGCATTCTGGTGTCCGTAAGAGCTCCATTTTGACATTTTCAAATCGTCACGTTTTGAATACAACTTTTCCCTGAAACCATTTTATCGTGGCTCGACAGAATATTAAACTGCGCCCCTAAACTCATTGGATATAACACACTCTGCTTGTTCCGTAACTCGTTGAACCACCGTAGGAATATTGCCGCTCTGGCTAAATTTTATTGCGATTTTACCACTAAAATAAGAAACTTTCGGTCTTCACCGAGCAACATCAGACTAACCCTGTTGGCTCATTACTTCTGCTTGGCCCAACTCCCTCCGGTTTTTGGGGCCCGCTACAGACAATTTATTCGTTCATAAACACAACAACACGCCTGTGGAACAATCTGTATTTCTGAGCTGGTTCAACATCCAACGATTCAAAGGCAAAGTGTATCAACACTATTCCAGCACCTATCAGACTCCATCTAACTCATCTATCTTTTCCTTTCTTTTGGTCATTGCACGTAAGCTACATGGCAGACGGGTGATTCTTTAACTTAGACTTATGCCCGATTTCTTCTCAATGGGTTATCTCTGCTAATTTTATCCATAGTATATCTAAAGAAGTTGGTTTTCTTCACTTTTGTTATCCTTGGGTTAAGACTTATCGGCGGGTTAAAGTTAACTGGCCAATTTGGAGGGTTTATCTCTTGGTTAGTCTCAAAATATTTGTTTTTGACATTTTTTTAAATATTTAATTATATTAAAAATGGACGCACTTATGAATGTTAACGTTTTCTCGACCGACGGGAACGAAGAGGAGAATTTAATGGAAAATATTACAATCATTCGTAAATAAGAACATTAATTTAAATACTTACGTCTGTCTCCCAATTACAATTTAAATATATTTTAAATTATTTCAACGTTTGACGTTAAAAAAACCGCCAAATTATAATTTAGTGTTTTTTTTTCAACGCGACTTGCGCAAAGCCAAACGTATGTGAGCAATTTGCAGAGCTGCCATATGAATGGTAGGTTAACTATCTGTGGAATACGTAACTTTGCATTCGCGTGAAGAAAATCGTCCAACATTTAATCGAAGTTTATCTTTATTCTAAAGTTAGAAAACCAGTTGATAAGTGTAAAGTGAAGAAATCGGGCATTAGACATATAAAAAACGAAAAAAGAAGTTACTGGATGGAAAAACGACACGTTGTGGCTGTTGTTCGTTGTTGGAAGAATTAAATATTTCGAAACCTTTCGTTGATAGTTTAATATCGTATTAAATAAAGGCGAATCCTACTTACATATATACTGCCATGGAAGTTTTATTTCAAAAGCATATATTTCTGATTGTGGTCAAGGTGGGTGACTACCATCCCAGAGGTCCTTACCACTTCACCTTTCCACTTTTTTCAACCTGATAATATTCCTTCTTCCTTCTTTCCAGCAACTCCCTACCGTCTCTACTGCCATCAGCCTGAACCAGATATGACGTGCCGGACAGTAACCGTACGTACCGTAATGTATATGAACATGAGTGTTTATATGGCACCAACCTAAATTTATTTAATGAACTTGCAGAATGTTCGTTAAATTCTCCTTAGCTATTGAAAACATCTGTTCACATTTTAACAATTTTTTAATAAATTTGGAGCAGTAAATGACATAAAACAGATAAAGGAGATATTGAAGGCCTTCTAGATTGTTTAACCAAGAACTATGACATATGGACAATAAAAATTCAAAGTTTTTTTTATTCATTCTTGTGTGGATAAAAAATTGTGCTGTGTTTCTCTATTTTTAAAAATGTAGCACGGTAATATCCGTGGCTGTTCCTCATTTTGTTGATTTCGCGATTCTTTTTCTTTTTTTTGCCGAGCTCTTCTAAGTTTTTTATACTCTGTACACAACTTAAATAAATCATTCAAATCACTTAAATCTTTATTTATTCTCTGCATTTTCACTTTTCACTGCGGTGTCACTGGTCACTTTATACTTTCATTTAGGACTATCTGTCAAAGTGTCGTACCTGAGCTCAAATTCGTTCAGTTTTCTTACGGTCCGGCACGTCATGTCATATCTGGTTCAGGCTATCACCTGGAAGCACAACAAGCGAGGAAACCATCTCCTTTTCGATCGCCGAATTCAGCATTCTGCCTCGGTATTGGGTGGGAGCGTACAGAGTAAAACCTCGTGTTGACGTTATAAGTTATTTCATTCTTCTCCATCTTTCCGACTCGAGTTTTGCAGCTTAAAATTACATTAGCTGTCTTCCAAAATTCGAGCAAAGTTCTCGCAAGCAGTTGGCTCCCAGCGGGAAAAGTTTGAAGGCCTTCCTCAAGCTTTTAGGAAGAAGTTCGTATTCGTAGTTCCACAAAAGTAGGATGGAAGGACCAAATATGGATAAGTATGTAAATAATATACTGTTTTTATTCAGTTAATACAATTTACCATTAAATTGTGTATAAAAATGTGTATCTAAAAGATTATTATAAAAGGATTAAAGCAATATCTTCCAAGGATCTCACCGGAAATATATTTAGAAGGTGTAAGAAATTGTTCTTCCTTGAAAGAAATAAAAGATGACATATCATAAACACCTTACCAGGAATGCGTGGTGAATGAGCTTTTAGAGCTTTTCGACTCATTCCTTCTAATGACATGACTGCACAAAAAAGATATGGAGCGGAATGCGAACAGGAAGAAATTCTCGCCTTCCAAAAAAGGCTACCGTCATGTTTCTTGGTATGATTCCATTTCCCGCTGGGCTACTCATGCCTTTGTTGAGAAGTAGGAACGAGTACATAGTCCGGGGAAATTAGCAAAAAAAAAACGCACGAAAGGAGACAAAATTCAGAAATGGCTGAAAATTGGTCCACAGCTTCCTTGGGACTGTTTAAGAAAACAATTTCGGAATCACAAAAAAAACATGGCCGGCGGAAATATAGCGGTTTTCCTTATATCTCGGTTTCTATAGGTCGTACAACCCCGTACAAAGGCCCTAAATGTTGACAATGAAATTCTCTACAACTTTAGTTCTTACAAAGATGTTGACCCAATTAACCCTTTCAAAGTTATTCAAGGTCAAATTTTTCAAAAATCACTTTTTGGCCAAAACATGACTCAAAAACTGGTTTTTTCGAAAAAAAAATTGATCAGTCAATACGAAACTATATTGCCTACAAAAAACCCTGTTGTCATTTTATCGAAAACTTAACCCTTTCGATGTTATTCAAGGTCAAAGTTTCAAAAAATCACAAACAATTGAAGAGCGATATTCCAAAACGTGCTAAGTTCTTATGATGTAATTAGTGGGAAATAAAAAAAAACTGAATATCACTTAGTACGATTTGATTGTGTATCCGTGTCTTTGAAGTGAAACCCCGTCGGAATTAGTATGATTTGTGATAAATGTTTATGGTGAATGCATAACTACTACGTCATAGATTGGAACGCAATACAATATTAAAATTAAACAAAAATTGACTTAGTACGTTTTGTAAAATCACTCTTCAATTGATTTTTGCAAAAATTTTGGAAAAGGTAGGCAATAATCTTTTGTATAAATAGAACAAAAAAATTTTCTCAAAAATCAGTTTCTGAGTCATTTTTTGACCAAAAACTGATTGTTTGAAACTTTGACCTTGAATAGCTTCGAAAGGGTTAAGTTTTCGAAAAAATGACAAGAGGGTTTTTTGTAGGCAACGTTTCGTATTGACTGATCAAACATTTTTTTTTCGAAAAAACCAGATTTTGAGGGATTTCTTGGCCAAAAAGTGATTTTTGTTAACTTTGACCTTGTATAACTTTGAAAGGGTTAATCGGGTCATCTTTGTAAGAACTAAAGTTGTAGAGAATTTCATTGTCAACATTTTGGGCCCTCGTACAAGGTTGTACGACATATAGACACCGAGATACAAGAAAAACACCGGAAAACCACTATATTTCCGGCGGCCATGTTTGTTTTTTGTGATTCCGAATTTGTTTTCTTAAAAAGTCCCAAGGAAGCTGTGGACCAATTTTCAGCAATTTCCGAATTTTGTCTCCTTTAAATGCTAATTTCCCCGGACTATAGAAGCCAACTGCTTGCGAGAACTTTGCTCGAATTTTGGAACACAGCAATTACTGACAACTGCATAATGAGGCCTACCTCTGAGCTCTAGTCTTTCATATAACAAAATTTATTAATGTCAAAGCGCATCTACATAATCCTGAAATGTTCATGCTTTTAAATGTCACATTTAAAGTGTTAACAACAGTTGAAAAAGGCATTTATGTATTTTTCACGAAGATAAATCTTCCGTCCCCCAAAAAATCTTCAAGGTTTTCCAAAACCTGCACCCATCCTGTTTTTCTTCTGCAAGGACGACACCAAATATTAAACTACCGAAAGAACAACGGGAGAGCCTCTGACTCAACAAAAATTCTACGGAAATAAAAGAAAGGACGAAATAAACCAAATCGCCAGAATGAGGGGAGTCCTAAGATTTATTCATCCCAAAAAAAGGGGTGACGTTGCGATAAATTAGGCACCTCCTGCAAACCATATCACATCCCCATAGAAATTGCATGGTCGTATTTGGCAAATATTGTTGCTGTCGCAACTTCAGAAATTTTTTGCAACTGCTTGATGAAATGATAAATTTTTGAAGGGACCCAATAGACCTGAAATTCCATTAAAGAGTGTTCTCATGATGATTTCTCAAACCGCAGCCGGAAACCGCAGGACGTAAGCTACTTTAATCTGTTATGCATAGTGAATTAATTCCACACACACACACAGTAATTGTTGAAACCGAAATGGAATATTTAATTACGACAATTCTGGTCTGCAAGTCTGCCGCCGCCGGACCAAACATGAAAATGGACTTCAGAGGATTGTCTGCATAGATTAAAGCGATCCTTGTTAAACCTGTGCATATTAAAAGGGGATTTTAAAGGTGCTATCGCATCATTCCAGCTAGTGTTCGGTGTGGTTGATTACGGACGGACTTATAAATGCATTATTGAATTCAATATTCAGAAGCCTTAATCAAAATGAACGTGAAATATGATAGTATGGGATTTTCAGGAAATTGAAAATTCTCGTCGAATTTGAAAGTAAATTTACCCTTTTTTTCTTGTGCTTTTAAATAAATCATCCGAGTCCTGCCAGTCATCCTTTATGTCCTTTATAGTGCGCCGCAACGTCAAAATCCAATCTTTCAAAATGATTCAGCAGTTATAGTGTAAAATCGAGCGTGTCACGTCCTAATTGAAATCAACACAAACACTATTAAATGTTACTTAACAATTTTAATTAAACCAAAATTGAACAGGAACCGCAGGCATCCTGAACTACACTAAGAATTTGACAAATTTAAATCAAGATTAACTCTGACATTAAGCCTATTACGAAGGATGAAGGAGGCTGCTTTTGTAATCCCAGCGAAGGAATACATATATACAAAGAGTCTCGTTTTCATGCATGTTAAGGAGCCAGAAAAGGAATCCGTCTAAGGATGTTCAAATTAATGGAAGGGTGTTTGCCATCATTAAATTTCAAAAAGGACGAAACAAGGATCAGATGGCTCTAAACTCATGACGAATGAACCAATCTTAGCTTCTTATTAGGTGAGGGGTAGGGTGTGCGTTTACCTATTGTTAAGGTGAAATCTTTTGTTGTTACGGTTTTGATTATTATTATTAAATGGTGTGATGCGAACATATGTGGCTCTCCTTTTGAGTGGATACGTATAGGTTTTAAGGATTTTCTTGTCAATATATCATCATAAGGCGTAATTTGGGAGAAAGATTTTTCCCTTCGTTTTGTTATGGGGATTTCAGTAAAATTGAAGAAAACTTTTGCGTAATATATGGGGGATTGTCTGAAAGGGTAAAGAATAAAAATCGATGGATTGTTATTAAAGCTGTTGATGTTCATGTTGTAGCTGTAGTTACAGAAGTCGTTATTGAAATCAAATATTATTATAAAAAAAAATATAAGTGTGCTTAAGACCACACTTTAGAAGTAAAACTTTTTTGCCCAACAACTGAGGTAATTATTTAAATATTAACCAACTAGTAATATGCAATAGTGGAAAGTCTCCCGGATATATTAGTACAGTCAATCTGTATTTTTGATTTGAAAAAATTACACCGCCGAATTTTTTTTATACATCGTTAGGGGGTCATGAAAGAAGCTTAAATCCAGATTTGTGACCCCCCCCTCTTTGCAGGTTTTTGGAAAACTCAAAAAGTTTTTTGAATACGTTTTTTTCTGAATCAGTGCACTTTAGAGAAAAAGTTTGTAAACAAAATATGTAGAGGACATTGCCGTCTACAATTAATGTCATTGAGACAATTCCGTACGACTTGAAATGCAAAAAGTAGGTGGCGCTAAACTATCAAAAAAGTGTTTTTTCGCTTTTTCACACAAAAAACATTTTTTTCCGTAATAGTCAGAATAGAAACAACTTTTATTCAAACATTTTTTTCTTTCGACTTACCGTTTTCGAGCTACAGCTTACCGAAGTATGAAAATTGTACTTTTGTACAAAGCCTAAGTACGGTGACGTTTGGTGCGTTGCCCACAAGTGATATAACATCATAACATAACTTTTGTTTTAAAAAAAATTACAATAAACAATTGATGATTATAATCAATAATTAAATACTTTCAGTGAAATGTTTGGATAATATTTCAAATTGTCCTACTGCAATGAAATTAAATGATAAATTAATTTAAAAAAATTAATTATAATAACGATAATATTCATAAATTTTTCTTTCCAGTTACGTTAAGGTGATTCAGGTGTTTAAAAAATACACTGTACCAATTATATTTCGTGTTTGTTTGACAAAGATCGTTATCAATGATTCATTCTTGTACACACACAGTTAGATTTTTAATCCAATTTATAGGCTGGTTGCCATGGAAAAACTCTCGAACGCATCTACTCACCGAAGTCTTTCAAGCATGAAGCATTAAAGGGCCCCGGAGACGATCAATAATATTGTCAATACGTATTGACAATAATATTGAAGCTCCTGTCAATACGCTTCAAAAATCTCGTCAATCTAGCTATCAATACGGCTACTTCGCAGTGTTGTTTTGAAAATCGGTTGTGACGAGGTGGCGATTTTCACGTGTTTAGTTTATTAGTTGAAATGGTTTCCAATACAGATGTGGCGTTTCTTGCCTTGACTTTGGCCGTGTGTAAAATGAAAAACAACAACAAGAAAAGAAGTAGAGCGCTGGTCAAAAGAATGGTACAAACTGAGAAGCCGTTTTACTCACGAACATTTGCTGAACTATCTACGGGTCACAGAACCAGAGGATTAGAAAAATTTCCTCCGAATGGATGAAGCGGGCTTTGATAATCTTTTGGAGCTAATTAGGCCCAAAATTGAAAAACAAGATACAGTGATGCGTGCAGCAATCCCGGCAAGTCAGAGACTTTC
The DNA here is from genome assembly GCA_963855945.1 of Thereva nobilitata. Lineage (NCBI taxonomy): Eukaryota > Metazoa > Arthropoda > Insecta > Diptera > Therevidae > Thereva > Thereva nobilitata. The sequence goes on along the minus strand of OY979694.1, from coordinate 39,342,982 downwards.
AATTACATTGAGGTACCTACCTTCTGGCATGGATTTGGAAGACTTGAAGTACATATGTGCTATTGCTCCCCGGACGTTGGAGCAAATCATTATGGAAACGTAAGCATTTTATAGTATTAAAGTTTTATTATTAAAAAAATACATAATTAACAACAGTACAAAAGTAGGTATACACTCAAAATGAAGTAAATGTTGTTAAGTATTCTGATGCAGTTGTCCCGTCTTGAGAGTCAAGACTGATGGAAGAATGTTCTGGTAGTCCCACACTGCAAGAATGATTTGAAGTTTCAACTTGAGATACGTGGCTTTGAGGTACTACTGGTAAGTATACCAGAGAAGTACTAGGTCGGTGTTGCACTGCAGAAGGGTTGATGTCAGGTGATGGGGTTGTTGAACAATAGCTTGCAGTGGAATAGGGAGACATCATAGGAGAAACGGAAGATGAAGGTGGGCACCCATGCATGGAAGATAAGAAATGCACTCCGTGTCTTGTTAAAGTTCCTAGTTCTGCTTCAAACAAGGTGTCGTTGATTATTTTTTCTGCAAATCGCCTTTGGTCTTCACGTAATCGTTCCAACTTTAAAGCCCATCCTTTAGCTACTACACCTGATTCATTTTCGGGCTTTCTGAAATATGCTGTAGCTAAACCGACAAGTTGATCTGTTGAGTCCTTGCGAGTAGATGAATTTGTCTTCTTTTTGGGGGGACAGTCTCGCTGGTCTGTAGACGGTGCTTGCGATTCTTGATTTGAATGGCTCTGAAACAATAATTGAAAGAGATTATTAAAATAATACATTACTCTAAACAAAATTATTTAAAAAAATACAAATATAAAAACTACTCGGTGGAAAATTTAGATAGTTTTTGTTTTAGGTACCCAAAACTGCAGAAGGATGGAAAAACCTTGCGGAGGAATTTCAAGAACAATGGAATTTTCCCAACTGTGTGGGTAGTGTTGATGGCAAGCATATGTATACTGATAGAAAAACTCTGGTTCTTATTACTACAACTATAAAGTAACTTTCAGTATTGTACCTACTCATGGCCATTGTTAACGCGAATTATCAATTCATCATGATTGATGTTGTTGGTGCCAACGGACGAGTTTCAGATGGTGGAGTTATGAAGAACACGATATTTTGGAAAAATTTGTCTGCGAACCAACTAAACCTTCCTAATCCGAGTGAATTACCAGGCACTGAAAAAAAGTTCCCGCACGTTTTCGTAGGAGATGAAGCTTTTCAACTACATTCAAATTTTATGAAGCCCTATAACCGAGTTAATCTCATCATAAATGAAAAGCGAATTTTTAACTATAGGTTGTCCCGAGCACGAAGGATTGTCGAAAACGCTTTTGGGATTTTGACATCTAGATTCAAAGTATTCCAAAAATACATTAAATTTAACCCTGAAAAGGCTCGTAAAATAGTTATGTGCTGTTGTCATTTGCACAACTACTTGTCAACAAGGAACAGTGGATACTATATGCAAAGCGGCGATGTTGACTACGAAAATACTACTACTGGTACTATCAGGCCCGCCACATAGGGGGGGCAACTGGGATGAATTGCCCCGGACCCCAGGCCAGAGGGGGCCCCGAGAATTGATTGAAACCCAAAAGGTGAAAACCCCATATCCCTGCGTATTAATCGCTTAGGGGCCCCGAAACTAACTTGAAACCCAAAAAGTCAAGACCGCTCTACTTGTATATATAATATAATTTATATAAATAATTTATCATTCAAAGAGTTTTTTTTCCTATCCTTCTTCGTTTTCTTTATTTTTACATTTTTTACATTTCGAAATGAACTTTTTTTTTCACCTTCAGTCTAATTATTTGATCAAAAGTGGGTACTCAAAATTATTCCATTAGATGGCGTTATAAGTTATTTCAATTGCTCAATCAATGAGATGGCGTTACTAGTTAGTCCAGTTAGCATTAGCAATCATTTCGATGATTAACAAAAAGCGTTTATATAAAAGTGGTTAGTCCCAACTATGGTGTTAAATGACGTTAGGTATACTAGTTATTTACCTGAAATTTTATGATGGAGGGAGTCATTTTTGTTATTCCCGATTGCAATAAATTTTGAGTTTTCGCTCGAATTCAAATTTTTTGTTTGTGCTCTGTTTTGTACATGCGGCTTTTGTAAGATGTTTACAAATGAAAATGTATAATAAGTAGAATAGAATAAGCTAAGTCGTTAGATCCATGGCGGCCATCTCAAGAGGGCGGATTGCCATTTTCTTCACAAACCCTCAACATGGGTATCAAATGAAAAGGTATAATAAGTGGAATACAAATAGAGTGATATCTCACAAAAAAAACCTTAAAAAAGTAAATTAGAAGTTCGTGGGCGCGGAGATGATTTATTGGGACCGTTTAAAGCCCACTTATAACAAAGAGATGTGCATGGATTAGTCAAGACGAATCGTTAATAGCATGAAATAATTAATCACGTGCATTTACGAACGAATTCAGTGTGGCTCAGTCTTTAGTGTTTCTAATGAAATTTGTTACATTTAGAAGAACAGCTAAGATTCATGCTATACAACAAACTCGCCAGCCAACTTTTTAAAAACACAATAAAGTAGTATTATTCGAAACCGCGAAAAAGTCCGACAGCGGTTTTACCAAGCAGTCCCCACTAAGTGCGTCGCGTGCACCGCGTTCAATATGCTGCTTGACCACCGCATGAATTGAGAAACGGTCTATGTTTACCGTTTTCTTCGTTCCATACAATTCCTTAAAGGATCAATTGGACCATATAACCAGTGCTCCGAATTCGCTTCCCTTAGTAGTGCTTCGAATTTTTCCCTCTGGTATAACTTCTGGATTGATTTTGCCAAAAGAAAGATGAGTACTGAGCCCCAGTGCTAAGCACAAGGGCCTGTTTACATAAGAACTGTTCCATTCTACGTTGCATTGTGTAACTTTAGGTTCATCCGCGATACCATTCGGTATCTATATTTTCGGTATCTATATTTAATGCTCTCAATGGACTTATTCTTACGTTACCACACATTTTTTTTAGTCAAAGATTTTTTGGAATTTCAAAATCCTTAAAGGGCCCCAAAAAATATTTTAGCCCCGGGCCCCGCAAGGTGATGTGGCGGGCCTGGGTACTATCTAAGAAGGTTCATGGCGACAGGGAACACAACCTAGTTTGCAGCTTCAAAGGAGCAGAGGCAACTCGAGTGTAGAAGCAAAGAAAACAAGGGATGATTTCACCGAGTATTTCAACTCCTCTGCTGGGTCAGTTTCATGGCAAAATAAATGTTTATAGTAATAACAGCACTAATTAAAACACACGTAATTTAAGTCGTTATTGGATTAAAATTTCCACTTTGTACTTTGCCGCATTTACCACATTATGCTATTGTGTCCACACACTAACGTGGTCAAAGTTTCTAAATAAAAAAATGTGAATAGTGTACTTGAATTTTACTTACCTCTGAACTTTCAGTTTCTGCTATTTCTAGTTGGTCCTTTATAAACAGCATTTCATCGAAATACCAGGCCTTCGGTTTTGGGATCTCGTCGGTTGATGCACCTGATCGCTTCGCATTTTCTATAGCCTTGAAGTCTTTGTTGAAATTGGTGCGCAAAATGTTTATTTTCTTCTTTAATTTTTCTACGGTGAAATCTGGGTTGAATTGAATCAACGCGTTAACTATTTTTTGCTGAGAAATGTTCTTTTTATTTACGTTGAAATAATCTTTCGATTTCACTTTCCACAGTTCTGGGCAATCACGATATAAAGTTATTAACAACATTGTAAACTCTCGTTCCGCGTCGGAATTTTCTTTTTGTGCGTCAGACATTTTGCCTGTACGACGTCCGAGTTAAGACTAACGAAATATTGACCAATAAACTTTGTAAACGTCAATGCGTGCATCAATATGCCTCGCGTCAACGCGCTTCAATCAAAATTTCTATCAATATGCTTAAATAAATTGACAATACGTTTGAACCCCGGGTAAACGGTCAATATGTCCTTTCAATGCGCCTCGTCAATATTATTGAGAGCCGTATTGACAATAATATTGATCGTCTCCGGGGCCCTTAAGACCTTATGTTCTCTTCCTTCACGCCTTCAGTGCTGTGATACTACTTAATCAGTCGAAACAAGCATGTTTTATCACTTGTGGGCAACGCACTAAACGTCACCGTACTTAGGCTTTGTACAAAAGTACAATTTTCATACTTCGGTAAGCTGTAGCTCGAAAACGGTAAGTCGAAAGAAAAAAATGTTTGAATAAATGTTGTTTGTATTTTGAAGAGGAACCACTTTCCCATTTAAACTGTAACGGAAAAAAAATGTTTTTTGTGTGAAAAAGCGAAAAAACACTTTTTTTGATACTTTAGCGCCACCTACTTTTTGCATTTCAAGTCGTACGGAATTGTCTCAATGACATTAATTGTAGACGGCAATGTCCTCTACATATTTTGTTTACAAACTTTTTCTCTAAAGTGCACTGATTCAGAAAAAAACGTATTAAAAAAACTTTTTGAGTTTTCCAAAAACCTGCAAAGAGGGTGAAAAAAATTCGGCGGTGTAATTTTTTCCAAAAACAGCCATTTTTCACGACAGATTGACCAGAAAAGTCAGGCCAACGACCGATGCAGGAAGTATAGTAACGAGCCTACCGAGCGACTTTAAACAAGTGCAATTTCAAAATATCAATATTTATGAATTCCTATTTACATTACCTAAAAACGAAGCAAAGGTTTTATGATAACTGGAACTATTATTGATTGAAACTGGTCTAAAAATCGCCTAAAAACTGAATCATTTGTCCATTTTCTTCCATACTTCTGCCTACACACATTTCATGGTGATTTATAGTGACTAAGCGATAGCGTTTTTGGTATGTCTGTATGAGATGTGAAAACATTAGCGGAGCACTTATCATATTCTTCATTTTTCATCCAAGTTTCTGACAAAAGTAATACATTAATTTTTTTTATAACTTCGTCATATAAATCTTGTACGTTCGCACGTAGGTATACTTTGACAATTTAGGGAAAGTATATTGATAATCCTAGTCTATTCAAACCCGAGTAAAAATAATTTAGTTATGTTAGTTTTCTTAAAAGCATGCACGCGCTGCACATAGCACGCATAGGGAACAAATGCGGATGCCACACGGGTATGCAAGCTCCTGCCACAGGCATGCATGCTACCGCCTCAGGCACGAAAATCTAAAAATTCGCCTGCTAGAAATATGCACGCTCCCGCTACAGGCATGAACATTTATAAATGCATCCGCATTGGCAGAGACCATTCCAAAAGCAATTGTTGTTCTACCAAGCAGTTCCCCAACTAAGCACTAACGTCCAATTATCTACGCAATCGAACGAGAGCCGGTCTACTGAGTATGCTATTAGCACCCTTTATGGCCACCAAGCTAATTGCCCGTTTTATTCGTCCTATACAATTTTTTAGAGAGCCAAATTTTAAAGGGAGCAAAACGAAATGCAAAAAAAAATTCAACCTTTTTCAAATTTAACTTTAATCTAGGCCTACCCAGCGGGAAATATTATAAGTGCTACCAACCGAAGCACAAAAGAATCGCTTTTATGCCACTGCCAAAGGAATCTTTTCATAAGCACATGTTGTACGCAGTAGGTTAACTCTTTGTGTCATTCTGGTTTTTGTCGTGTTACTGATGGGAAGTAAAGCGAGGATTTATTAAAAGTGCTTTTAGATTTATTTTTTGTTAAATTTATCAATTAAATGAAAATGTTTTTAATTTTCTATTTTTTTAATTACTTTTTGTTAATAATATAAATAAATAAAACTTGATTTTCTTTTCTGTAATGGCTAATTCACAATAATTCCTTATAAGAATATAAAAGCTTTTTAGCAGTAGGAAATCAAATCTAAAAAAGCTTTTTCTCAACTGGCATAAGGGAACCGAGCCAATTGTGCTTCCTTCTGCATTCCTATTAATCGCTTTCGAATCGTTACAAATAAACTTAATTGAATCCCCAGCGGGAAATGGAGGGCTCCAATAGCGCTGTTTGAGCACTCCTTAAAAAGCTTACAGCGCTCCCGTTACGCTCCAGTTCCATACACTTTTTAACATTGCATGTCATTGCAAGGGAGCATACGTTTTTATGCTCCTTCAAAAGCGTTCTAGGAGCATTATAAAAAAGCTTTTTAATAAAGAATTTTCATGGACGCCTGTGGATATGTGATCCGGGTATCAAAAAGCTTTTATTTTGTTTATCTTTTGTAATTGCCTTTTACTTTCCAAGCGCGAGTGTGATTTTACCAAAGCAGGCCCCCAACTAAATTCTAACCACTTTTAAAGCTGCTTGTCTTTCGTATCGAACGAGAGCCGGTCCATTGAGTATGCCTATGCCACCCTTTATTGGTCATCAAGATAATGGCTCATTTTCTTCGTTCTATAAAATTTATGAAAGCTCCGCTAATGCTCGCTCGGGAGCATATTTAACAGCGCTCAAAGTAAGCTCCTCTGAACAGCGCTCCCAATTTTTCCCACTGGGTCGCTTCTCCGCTACGACATGCAATGTTAAAAAAGTAATGTAAGGTAAGGCTAAGAGAAGCACTCCTCAAAAGAAGCGATTCAGTACCTTTTCGGAATCGCTTCATTTCCCGCTGGGTTTTACTCCCCTAAGGGTTGAAAAAATTTATTTTTGGCTGATAATACGCATTCAATCGAATTTGAAACATAAAGTTGGAAAAACTATTTTTTACAAATTTTTATATTTTCAGTCGATTTTGGGGTGGTTTAAGGCCGGCTACGCACTAGCAATTAATTTGAAGCAAATTTTTAATCACAAAAATAGAACGCACTAAAGTAAACGTAAGCCCGCACACAGGCGATTTTTGAGTTGTGGCAATAGCCGGGGCCCAATGATTCCGTCAACGTGATTTTCCCCTACCTCTGTCGGTGAGAGCTCGCCCAATGAAACCGACACCGTCAGCGTAGCTTTTCGTTGACAAACGTCATTTTCTGTAGTGATTGCATTGACTGTTTGCTTTTTTTGTGTTTGTTTTGATTATAATCAAATAAACGTACCTGTTTAAAATTTTCTGCTTTATCAAATACATTTTGCCGCACTTTCTGTTCAAGAATATTGTCGGCGGGTTGCTAGCAGCAACATAAATATAAAAGCTTTCTTGTTTAATTAGGGTTTACTTTTTGTAAACAGGTGGCACCAAAAGGTCCCACCAAAAAATGAGCGAAAAAATGAGAGAGCTTTTGTTCGAGGAGGGGTAGACCGGCAAAATTAAAATTTAATCCAAGTCTCCGTCACCAGCAAACAATTTATATGGAAAATCACGTTGACGGATCTATTGGTCCCCGGCAGTAAATTAATCCAGCACGTTCTATTTTAACGGAGAGTAAATGTTTCATTGCGTAAACTATTTAATCGCCCATCAAAAAAGTTGCTAGTGCGCGGCCGGCCTTAATCCTTTAGTATTATTAGTCCAGGAGGGATAGAAAAAAAGTTGAAATAAATCTACCCTGCGATTTTTGGACGATATAATTAAGAGAAAAATCGTAGGAATTCAATGAATGTGTTTTGGATAAAATCGGTCCATGAGTTAATAATGGTAGCGAAAACACGTTTTTCAACGTTTTAGGTGTGAAAAATTTTGTTTTTGGAAAACAAAAAATAGTACGTAATAGCGCTTAAAAAGACGAAAAATATGAGTTTTGGGCAATTGAAATTGGTCAACAGGTTTTTGCAAAAAAAAAAATCCCGAAATATATATTCTCGAAGAGTTGCTCTACCAACCCATTTTCATGAAAAGTTGGTGAGGTTCGATTTAATACCTCGTAAACGCGTTTGAAAACAGGCACTTTTCTTGGTTTTCAGAAAAAACACCTTTCGGCGAAGGGGAAGTGGAATATGGTTTGGATTTATATTCAGTAGATTTCGAGATAGAGCCTGATCCAAATCAGTTGAGGTTTTCTTCGCGCATGTGGGGAAATTAAAATTACACACAAATAAACATTACGCACTCCGGGATAAGACATGCGCTTGTGTATTTTCACATTTCCCCTTCGAAATCTGTTGTTATTCTCACTCTTCTGTTGTTATTCTCACTGCACATGGAAAATGCGATTTTTGAGAAACCTCATCCCTTTTGGATCGGACTCTATCAAAATTCTGTCAGCCATATGTGAAAACGCTCGAAAATTTCCATCGCAGGAAGCTCGGCCTTCTCCTCGCATTCTTTAAGTTGCGTGTAAGATGTTGAAAGGTTAAGGGGTTTCACGTACATAAATAAATATATATACATCGATACTTAGTGTATATTTCTGCACGAACTTTACTGACAATCCAATAATTTTCACTTAGAATTACCAAGGGAACGACAGTTGCACCACGTGCATGTTTGTAACGAAGTTGCTTGTGGTCGATGCAAATTACACTTGTCGCCACAAAGACGCCAGCGGAAGATGCGAAATATTAATAAAATTTACTTTATTTAGTACAAGATAAATGCTCAAACTCGTCGATATAATCAATTATCATTCCAGCAGGCCCCAGTTGGAAGGGACATAAATCGTTTTAAACAAAAGGGAAACCCGATTCTGAAATATTAAAATGCAAGCTTAGAACGAGTTATCCATAAATTAGCACCTGTTAAACGCGATGGGTGGAGCCGAATCGTGGAAATCGAAATAAACACTAATAACACAAAACAGGCCATAATTAAGTTCACACCAAACCCACGCTCGCCAGTCGTTTACTAGCCATTATTATTGGGTGCATTCGTGCCTCCACACTGCAGTTGCGGAGCCCTTGTTCATCGTGCACTTTGGACTCCCATGGCCGACGGTGCTGCCCCGCGCTGCTCACTTGTAATTTCCGATTAATAAAGCAAAAAAACGAGGCGAATTGAGAACGACACGTTGACCAGTAGGATTCCACAAGGGCGAAGATTGCAGGGAGATGGCCGACTCGAAGGGACAGTCGCATTTCCTAGTGCCATAAATCAAAAGGTTTCTTCTGTTGCTGGCCAACGTCATTCCCAACATGTGTCTCCACATTCCCTGGAAACTCGAGAAAAACTTGCTCAGCGGCTGAATCCGACTTGAATTGGAGTTTTTGCTCCTTACGTGATCCGCCGTGCTCTTGTTTGATTACGGCCGGGAATCCAATGCTCTAGGCTTAGCATCGACCCATTCGTTGGAAAAGGATGGCTGTCCTCCAGGTTTTCAATAAAGTAGCGCAGGCAGGAATTCCGTGTGTCAGACTTTCCTTTTATGATGGGGCGATGTAATTGCGATACATTAACGGCGAAACCAGGGAAAAAGTACATAATCACGAAAGTGACGAAAGCACAAAAAATGGGGTAAATTGACATGAAATCGGCGATAAGCGCTTTTGATAATGAGAGTTTTGTCTTATTGTATTTCACTATTAGGAAGGAGAAGAGGAATTGGAGAATACGCATTACTTTTGGACGCGTGATGAAATATAAACGTCAAGCTTCCATTAAAGGACATCAACTCCGCGTATCTAAGGAGCTATTAGCAATTTATAATTTTATACTTACATATATTTGTAGTGCTTGCACCCAATGTCAAAAGAACTGCTAGCTAAGCATTATTCCTTAAAGAGTTAATCGTTTGCACTTGGCGACTTTTTCAGTTGTTTGATGCTGTAAATATGCTAAGGGCGACGGCGTAACTATTTTCCTCGACCACGGCAAATGGCCCGACAAAATTCGTCGTGTGCACACACAAGAGCGACGGCGACATAAATTAAAAAACACACCGGAATAACCATCTTGGACAGCCACTACACACGAACACAGGAACACAGGAGAATAGCAACACAAACCCATGCCACACCGCCCATGCAACTTTAGGTCAAAACAGAATTGCGACTGCGACGGCCGACTGCAACTGCGATTTATGTCAAAGTTGGACGGCGCAGTTAATGTATAACGAAATTGCAACCGCAACTTCTATTGAGACGTGATGTTTTGTATATCCAAAAATTGTGTTTGAAAAATTACCTTTTGTACGCCGACTTCGACTTCGCGGCGCAGTGCCGCTGCAGTTGTAATTTCGTTATACAACCTTGTTTTACATTTGCGCTAAACGACCGACTTCGTCGTCCGCCGTCGCAGTCGCTATTCTGTTTTGACCTTTTGACAGGCGACGGCTACGAAATAGAAATTAGATTGATTCGGTAGCCACGCTCGGCGAAGTCGCCGTCGCAGTCGTCTGCAGAATGTGCGTCTTCATATATAAGTCGTGTATTTTATTCGTTTTTGACAGTCGCTGCCTACTGCGATTCGTCGGTCGCTCTTAGCATGTTTACAGCATGAAGTTGATAGAAAATGATAGAATTTTGATAGAAAATGATCTCTAACCCATGGGTGGCCAACACAAATGTTATCGCGGGCCACTTTGAAAATGCATTAAGATCCCGCGGGCTGGGGTGATATACAGGGTGCATACACTCAGTTTACAAAGCTGTTGATAGGTTTTGGTCAGACAAATAATAAATTGTATGAGTGCGGGGGTGGGGGAAATCATAAAGCTGTAGCCACCAGAGCCCTTTGAAATGTTTTTGATAGAGTTTTACATATCTTCCTGTATTTTTGTAACCCTATTTCCATGAATAAGGCATATTATTGTGAAAGTGACGGTTCCACCTTGCCAAAGTTAAAATTTTGTTTTTTTAAACAAAAATTACAACTTCAACTACCTTTTTCTCAAAAAAATACGCAGTCAACCTATATTTTTTTTCCAAAATTAAAAATCTTGCAATGTTTCCTATGAATAATGTCCATACAATTATAAGCAATTTTGATGTTAAAATTGGCTTTATTTGGTACATTTTTAGCACTTTTTCGTAGCTTGTTGTTGTTGCACGTTTTCGTCAGAGAAGATGCAACGATATTTATGTTTGGTAAATTTCATTTTCGAAAAGAGCTATTCGCATATGTAAGTTGAACCAACCCGAGTAAAAATAATCAACAAGCACGCATTGCGAACAAATTCGCCTGCCACACGGGGACCGTGCTACAGGCATGAAAATCTAGAAATGCTTTCGCTATCGAGGTATTCCCGCCCCTGTTGCAGATATGAATTTATCCATAATCGACCATTCCAAACGCGAGTTGTCATTTTTACGTCGCGGTCCCCCAACTAAGTACTAACCACGTTCAATGCTGCTTGGCCTACGTAATCGCACAAGAACTGGCCTATTGAGTATGCTAATGGCACACTTCATGGTCACCAAGGTAATTGCTCATTTTCTTCACCCTATACAATTTCTTACAGCTCCAATTTTTACTCCCTTTAGTCTAGAAAAGGACTATTTCGTACGTCTTTTATTGGTAGTGGGCTGAATTTGGAAAAGTGGAATTTTTACTCAGGCGTACTGTGCCTGTTTTGGGTACCATACAGGAGTTTTAACGCTGTGCACGCCTGTTTCAAGCTAAGAACGGACGAGTCTTATTTTTACTCGCTCACAAATTTTTGTGCCAGATTTCTCAAATTACAAAACTTTTCTTTTGTAACATATCTTATAAAAGCCAATTCTTCAATCTGAGTCCTAAAAATAATTTTTAATTCATTATAGCTCTGTAAATCAATTAGTACTTCCTTTGCAGATTTTCTGGAACTGTTTCAATAGCAACGTTAAAGAGAGCTAGCTACATTTTTTTCTTTTTCGTGTGTTGGAACCTTCTAGTACAAAATATTTTGTTAAATAGTGTTGAATCTCGCGGGGCGCAAAATTTCCTGCTAAGGGCCGCATGGCCAGCCCTGATCTAACCAATGTACAGTACATGAACCAAAAGAAGATATGTATATCGCTGTTTTCTTCTCAGCATTTTTAAAGTATTTATCTTATTATTTCCTCTAGTCACTATTGTTAACCTGCTTCTCTTACACTGATCAACAAAGCAGTTTCTCTTCCTTTCGTTGTTTTATGTACCAAATATGTACATTGTTTGTTTCTGTATTTCTTATTTTTTGTATTCTATTTCCAGGCTCTTTTTTATTTTCTTTATCTTTCCTGTTAATATTCCTTAATACTCTTGTTCTGTTTCTTGATTTCTTAATTTTTCTATGTACCACTTTGTTTATGTGTTGTTGCTTCTTTTATGTTTTATCGCTAGTTTTTTCGCCTTCATTTTCCCAACAACTATACGTAGTAATCGGTGTCCACATTCGCTCCTCGGTAAAGTATACATACTTACATCCATATGCTATGTATAGTATTCACTAGAATGTTGGTTCAATTTGGTTATGGTATCTGCCATCTGGTGACGTTCATGTCAAGTTGGATATGTTGTTATGTTTAAACCAGGTGCTAGCTATAGTTAAACTTCTTGCGATGGCGAAATCGCCCATTCTGTTCTCGGTATCGTTTGATTCTTCATGCATCGAAAACTTGCCAGCGAAGGGTTATTAATGTGGTTCCTTACCTTGTGACTTTCATGTCGAAGGAAGATGCTTTCATGCTTTATCATAAGCCACTCTACGAATTTCATAAAAGTCATCCTTTTCTTGTTCTTTCTTCTGTAGGCGCGTGTACCCTGACTGATAGACTTCATATTACGAAATAGGGATTTAATTCTTGGGGGTCAAATGGTAATAGAGGCCTCAGAGATTTTTGGTGGTGCTCAGTGCCTATAGTAGGGGAGCTGACGCTTGAAAAACCCATGTCGTCCTATTTACTGTCGCCTGGTATACAAGTAAGGGGACATCCATAAATTACGTGAGGCGTTTCTGGCGATTTTTCGACCCCCCTCCCCCTTGGTGAGATGTCGTGAGATTTGGCTCGACCCCCTCCCACCCTTAATCTCACGTGAGATTTTTCAAATTTTAAAAAAATTTCTAGGATTTACACTATTATGCGTATTTGTAGTGTAAATACGTTAATCTGTGCTTGTTTGCGTTTAAAAAAACATAATTTGAGTTGAAGAACAATACAACAAAATCATCCCAGCACCAGCTCGGCGTGAACCCAATATAAACTACAATTACCTTGTTTATGCGTAAGACGGTTTTAAGCTTAAAATCGCCTTAAGACGAATTGCCTGTATAAACAGATTCGGATTCTCCCTCAAACAATTGAAAATTTACTTTCTATATTATGCGTTAACATAACCTTAATAACTGACCGGAATAGAGTGAGATTATTCTTTTAATGTAAGACCAAAATCAGCCATTTTGAGAACTCCTCCCACATACAAACAATAATTCGTCTTAAGATGATATAAATTAAGCTTGAGACGAATTCCGACTTAAGACTGTTTATACGGAGCCGGATTCTATCTTGAGCCGAAATTCGACTTATGCATAAACAAGGTAAATACCTGTGGATTACCATTTAGCAGGTGATTCTACCTATCCTTTGGAAATCAATCTCATGATGGCTTACAGGGATAATGGTTTATTAACAAGAGAACAGAAAAAATTCAATTTTAGTTTGAGCTCAACTCGTGTATTTGTAAAGCAAAAAATTTAATTAAAAAAAAATTCGTATTTTACATTATATTGGCATACGAAGGTTGTCTTTGGCAAAACTTACAATTATGGCATGCATAGTCATTCACAATACTATTGTAAAGATGGAGATATACAAACTTCGGAGCATTCTTCTATAGATTTAACCTTAGTGTTAAAAATCCTGTGACTGAATGACCCAGACCTTAGGCGGCCATTACACGTTCATGCAAGCGGCAATCAATTCCACCAGTCATGATTAATGGAAATCAAAATATACGGAGGATTATGTCAGTCAACACCTTAGACGTTAGGTTTTCCGTCAGTCGTAGGCAAAACTGTGGAAAAACTTACAGCAAAACTTACCGTGTAATGGGCGCCTTAGTGCACAGCCACAACGCAGCCTGCCTAGCCTAGCACTGCACCTAGCAAGAACAAAATTTGACCATCGCACACTAAACTTATATGGTGTTATGTGCAGTGATAGGCTAGGCAGGCTGCGTTGTGGCCGTGGACTTAGAAAGGCAAAGTCTGAAGTCACAGACAGCTTCTCAAATTGGCGTTTGAGCCACCTGTACACCAGGATATAGATTCAAGAAGTGCGGATCTGTTAGACTTCCATTCTTCACAGCTCTCAGTATTCACAACACAAGGTTTTCAAAATCTATCTTGGCCTCTAGTATGTCGGAGCAGATTCGTCGATTCAAAATTCGAATCCTGTAAGATGCTTAGATGACTAATGTCCCCTGGTGTTAATGTCTGCTTTTTGTATAGTGAAAATACACCGCAGATAGCATGTGTTCTGACTGATGTGAAAAGAGCCGATTCCTAATATAATCTCTATTATTGCAGTAGGATTACATTATGATACATTATGCACTTGAGATACTTAGGAGGGCATTAGGTTCCAGGTTTTTCAATTGGGCTTCTGGGCCTTTTTTGTTCCAGCTTAATCTCCCACACTAGTTCAGCGTAGGGTCGCAATCTGTCTAAAGATGGTCGTATAAGTCAAATGCATACGTTATACATTCCCAGTTTTTCCCAGGCCATTGAATAAAATAATAAGAATTTTCATCACGCCATACTCTCTTCATTCCTAGATATTTAAAATATTTTCATTACTTTTTTTGGATGTTCGAGTTGGATGGTATTTGAAACAGTGAGCAACAGTGGCTAAATTTTTACACCCAATTGCTATTGAGTCGAAATACAGTAATAGTATCACGTATACTTTTTATGTATTAATGAATCCTTCTCTATGTGCAATATGTCAATACATGTTCATCTGAGACTGCACCAAGATTTTCGTGAATGAAATCTAAGTGCGATTCCAAAAAGACGATTTTAAAGATTTTCTCATTTACAGATATTGCACTTAAAATTGAAGAAAACAACATGATATTAAGAAATAAACCAAAAAAATTGCAGAAAAATCGAAAATACCCATTATGAGGCTAAAACCCCCTAAAAAGTGGGCTGCCCGGGGTAGAAAATCGGTAGACTTTATAACCCCTTATTAAGAACCCTAAAAGTAAGCTATCTGTCAATTTTCAGCCTGTACCTGATTATTTCCGCTATATCGCTTTTTTCGGATTAATTTACCTGTACTATTAATTTAACCCAGTTTTCTCGCAATTTTACACTGTTTCTTGCGGGAAAAAAATTACGTGATATTTGCCGAGACCCCCTCCCTCCCCCACGTGAGATTTGAAAGGCGAGTTTTTCGCCCCTCGAAACGAAGCAAATGTCGGCCTGGTCCTCATGGTAGGGTGCAAAAGGTTGACAACCTCTTCTCGAAAAATAATTCTTTTTAAGGAATCGATAAGTCAGCCTCCGAACGCGAACAACGATTAGGACGAAACATCAGCCTTGACGATGATAGATTGGAAATTGTAGACAATTTTATATATTTAGGGATAATGTTTACCGCAAAAAATAAGATTAAGGACGAAATTCATAGACGCAAAGTAAACCCGTTCCGTACTAGTCCCGATTTTAAATAACCAAGAAATCTTAAGGCTATGCAAAGTGAGAATTATATTATATTATATATTATATAAAACATCGCGCCCGTTATATGGTAGGGGTCAGCGCCGGCCCTAGCCCTTCATCAAGGTAGAGCGAGATGGTCTTTCGGCGCCCTTTGGACACATAAATTGTATTTCAGTTTATCTTCTTAATCGTGTCAAATTAGAATGTTCAGCGACCTCGAAAACCCCCGGGTATAGATTTTGGGTCTATTTCGTTAGATATTTTCCGAGATTTTTAATTTGTTACATTAACTGTTCATTAACATTAGCCATTTGTTAAATAAATAATGGATAAAAACATTTGCATACCCTCAGATCATAGAACACTTGATCAATAAGTGTTTCCGAACAGTTTCCACAAAAAAATGAGGCCATTTGGTGCTACTTGAAAAAATATAGTTTAAAAAAACTAAAATATACGCTTTTATTTTAAAATGAACTAAAAAGTAAAAAATAATTTTGAATGTAAAGTTTTTATTGCTCCAGCCAGTATAAGAAAACAACCTACCTTTCGAAATGTAAAAAAGCGTGGGGCTCTCTATATTCTTATTTTATTAACACCGGAACTTTTAGCTAGCGCCCCACGCTTTTTTAGATTTCGAAAGGTAGGTTGTTTTCTTATACTGGCTGGAGCAATAAAAACTTTACATTCAAAATTATTTTTTACTTTTTAGTTCATTTTAAAATAAAAGCGTATTTTTTAGTTTTTTTAAGCTATATTTTTTATTTTCTATTTTTTAGTCTATTATATGTATGTGTTCGGCCATTTTGTAGTGACCGCCATATTAGATTTAAAACGACATCACAAAGCTTACTATGCTATACTCGTCATACACTTTCATTTGATACCCATACCGAGTGGGTTGTAAAGAAAAAGGTAAACCGCCATTTTGTGGTGGCCGCCATTTTGAATTTGGAAAGACGCCCCACAGCGAAAAGTATTCTATTATCACATCCATTTATTTGATACTCATACCGAGTGGGTTGTAAAGAAAAAGATAATCCGCCATTTTGTGTTGGCCGCCATTTTGAATTTGGAATGACGCCACACAAATAATAGTATTCTAATTGTCACACCCTTTCATTTGATACCCATATCGAGTGGGTTGTAAAGAAAAAGGTAGTCCGGCATTTTTTTTGCCGCCATTTTGAATTTGGAATGACGCCATACAGCTAATTGTATTCTACCTGTCATGCCATTTCATTTGATACCCATGTTGGGGGTTCGGGGAACACAATAGCAAAAATCGACCGCCATCTTGGAACCGCCATCTTGATTTTCTTACAAAATGGTCAGATTGCATTGTCACGCGAACTATGCATATGTGCAAAATTTGAAGTTGATCGGTTATATAGAAGTGGGTCAAAATCAAGTTGCAAGATTTGTTTACATCCCAGTAGGACTTGTAAGCTTACAGAAGTACTGAAATGAGCCCTCACTAGTAAGGGGTAGGCCCTACCATACCCTTTACAGAAGTGCTTATTTTTACACACGATGTCATAGGAGGTAAGGCCTTACTTTTTACTACATCGATGAGCCCTTATATAAGGCATCACAAGAGAAGGCAGATGGTAAGGGGTAATCCAGAATTCGGCCCAACGAAGTTAGAAATTTACCCGATGACTCACTTGTTTTCGTATTATTGTAATGGTATTTGAGTCATCGGGCAAATTTCTAACTTCTTTGGGTCTAATTCTGGATTACCCCTTACCATCTGCCTTCTCTTGTAATGCGTTATATAAGGGCTCTTCTAACACCTAAGAAAATATGAGTACCCCTTACCAGATGACTACTTATATCAGTGCTCCATCGGTAAATGCTACCTAGAATTCCTACTGGGATAGAACATATGTACATACATACATACATACAGGTGAAGCTAATATAAAGCGTATAAAAAATTGGATACCCTTTTGTCAATTTGACACGATTATCTGTATTAATGTATAATAAGAATAAGAAATCTGTGATTCTAAAATAATTGTTATAATAAAACAAATCCAAGTATTTTTAAATGTTTGTCTGTCTGTTTGTCCGGGCTAATGTCGGAAACGGCTAAGCCGATTGCGATGGGACTTTAAAGGAAAGATTCAGTAGGATTGGGTATCGTCAGACCGAAAAACTTGACCCGATCATCGTAGCAAAGCGAGTGGAAACTTTTTTTTATCATTTATTATAGACATCAAAGCTCGGGAGCCGGTAATCGGATTTTAAGGCCGCTAATCCGATTGCTCAGGCTAGTTTTTCACTCTGATGGGTCATATCGAAAACTTGAACCCAAACGAAGGAGAGTCTGATAGAGTGAATTTTTTATCATTCTAATTATAGGCCTTAAACAGCTCTATCTAAATATCTAAGTTTGCCTAAGTGAATCGTAATCGTGCTATAGGCAACCCTTTCTTTTTGGTCAGATTTTTGTGGATAGCGTTACCTGTAGTGCGATCAATCTTTGTTAAGCCATTTAAATAGAGCTCTTTGAGGACTTCAATTGGAATGATAAAAAGAGTTTTCACTTTATCAGGAATATATTTTTTCCGACTAGGTTTTCGAAATGCATACCTACCTCCATTTTTTGACGGCCGCCGCTCCGCCAATGAAGGATTATTAGGTAATAGATACGTTGTCATTATGTCTGTTTGTAGGAGTTAATCTCTTAACCGGCTAATCCGATTTTGATGGCACTGCAAGATATTATTCTTTCAATAGGGGGAAAACTATTGATTTATTATGGTTTGCCATCTACACATCGATGGTTCTGATGATAATTTAAAGAGAGAATGTATCGAAAAACACAATGAACTTAAGTTAAACAATGAAGAAAAATAAGTCTACCAACGCCAACAGTGTTAATACGGTATATTTTTTAGAAACACCACGCGGCACTGGCAAGACTTTTTAAATCAATCTTATATTAGCCAAAATACGTACAAATAACTAGAACTGGATTGCTGCAACATTACTCCCTGAAAGAAAAATGATGCTGATGGAAGAAGATAATATAGAAAATCCTGCGTGCAACATATACATATATAAAAACCGTCATAAAGTTAAAGTTTTACAATACTGCGTTTGTTGTCTGCGATGAATGTACCATGGGAAATAAAGTATAAAAACTCACTATCTGGAAAAGTATACGACTCAAGTTAAAACTCATTATCTGGAAAAGAATACGACCTACGTCATTCTTGTTTATGCAACTTTTTTAGATAATTGTTTGGTGCATCAGAAACGAAAGAAAAAAGTATGGTTAATAATGGATTTTTCTGAAAAAAGAGCTAAACAACAAAGAATTTTGGATGGTTCAGATGCAAAATGTCGATTATAAATCTAGATCTCTTCTAAACGGAGTCACTCAAGTTCAAATTCTTTATACCGAATGGAGAGAATTGCTTAAAAAGCAAGCCTTAATATGCTGCTCTACGATAATCGGTATAGTATTTATTCAAGTTTAAGTACATTAAAAACTTTTCAAAACATATTTTCTCACATATTCCCAATAATCATCCCCTAACCTAAGGAATTAGCATTTAAGTCTGAAACACCCTGTATATATGAACATTTTTGTATGTCTATGCCGTGCGGACGGTATCTGTGCAAGCTGTATCTGTGCAAGCAGCACAGGGCGTCAACACGAAACGACGAAATACAAAAACGAGAAACAGTCACGGTAAAACCATAACACATTTTTAATGATGCCCGATGATCGTCTCAAGCCGGAATGAATTTATTCAATTTTTTTAGAAGCCCAAAATTAATGACCTTTTTTGGCGCTTTCTTTTGGGAAAAATTGGAAAATGTTATGGGAGAAGTTCCGCATAGGTGCCAAATTTTCCTGGTACTGCTAAATCGACGCGGATGAGATTGCGATGAAAGCTAGTGTTAAATTAATAATAATAACCAAATTTTTCAAAAATCAACTTTTATTGCAAAAGGCGCCTTCAAAATTTTATATTTCGCTCACATTCATTTTGGCGCCCTTGCCACGTGGTGTCTAGAGCGACCGCTCCACTCGCTCTACCCTAGGGCCGGCGCTGGTAGGGGTGGCTTGGCCATTAACCAAACAACAGAGAAGAATTGGTACTGTAAAGGTTAACCAAAACGAATGGCACGAAGGAAAGATGTATGACGAGGGGCTTGACGGATGTATGACGAAATAAATATGGTTACATACATAAAACTGGGCAGACTACGACTGCGATGGCTTGTACACGTTTTATGAACCTCGGAAAGAAGAATGCTGGTCCAGATTTTCAATGGTAGATCAACAGGAAAAAAAGGTAGGGCGACCAAGAAATACAGTGGATGGATGAGGTGCTAGAAGATATACGAATACTACTTATAACATGCAGGAGAGAACCAGTAATACGTGGAGACGACTAGAAATAGATTCGAGCGTCATTTGAGAAGAAGTAGAAATGTTCTTTTAAAGACAAAAATAGAATGGACGTTATCTTCTTCTTGATTTACAATAAATCACCCAAAAATTTGTTGTTTTTACTTATCAATTTTTTTTTTCAAATTTTCCCGCTTTATTCAAGGAAGTTTTAACAGGAAACGAAAAACCCGAGAACAGAGCTATTACTCCACTAAAAACCATTAGATGTTTGGAGTGGAACAAGCTCTGATATCACTTGAAAGGACTCGTCTTTAGAAATTGCGCCAAATTATACGAGTAAATTACACAAATGTGCTAAGACGTCTTACTTCAACAGCTCTACGGCATATGGAAATCTTCACAGGGAAATATAAAATGCACAGTTGATTAATAAAATCAGTAATTACCTTTTCATTTCTGCTTACTCAATGGACTAAATAAAAAATTTAATTTCCCAGTCTTTAGCAGAAGTCGCAAAAAGTAAACGAAAACATTTTTCTCTATTACACAAGAATCCATCAATCCTCCTTAGGGCGGGTAATTAATCTTCAAAGGACACCCGCAGCAAACTCAATTTATACTTTAATAATTCACAGCGACATATTTTTCGGCATCTTATTGAAAAAGTAAATCTCCCCGTCATACAGCGGCGTAATAACGCCAAAAGGAATTTATGAGGACTTGGCATCAAGGTTTTATGTGGAATGATTGCTAGTGAATGGGCACTTTTGATACTTTCATTGCTGTCCATTTGTCCTTTTGATGTTCCTCGGTTAATGGCGGCAATTAAAAGCGTTTATGAGTCCCTTTAAGGACGCAAAATTTTTACTGAGATGTGGTGCATGTGTTATGAAAGTCTAGGATCGCAATAAAGCCAGAATATTTACTGGGTATATTTTCAATAAATGCTTTTTTATAGTTCATTCATAAAAATTGGCCAAAAGTGTCTATAACATGAAGTTATTGTGGAACATTATAACAATTCACAAAAGAGAGTGGATTTTGTAGGCACTTAAGTGAGATGTTATAAGTGTGTATTTTGATGCCGTATCGGCGGTCGTGATGTACATATAGCTGCCACTTTTTTCGATTTAGCCGGAAAGTCCCAATTTTGACGATTTCCTCCTGCCTGCGTCTCGACGAACTTTTGTCCACATTTTTAAAATTATCAAAATTACTTGCACATAAGATAAAATTTATCATTGCATTCTTGAAAATTAATTTGCCAAGTAATATATTAAACAAGTGGCGTTTTCGACTTCACTTATTGCTCCAGCAATCAACCTGTGTACCACGAGTCCGACATGTAGTTAGCCACGTCATGGTGCTATGTATAGCAGCAAGCTAAGTACGGGTATAGAATTATGTTATGAGGAGCAGGTAGGATATTGAAAGAGATGGCGATGAACCCTGCGATTGAACTCTTGGGTGTTGTAGGAGTTTGGAAATACGTACTGCGAAAGTTTGTCCCACAGTCGAGTTGTGCGAATTCCTAGTTTGCAGAGTGGGAGCAAACGAGAGCTGGAGGCAGGGGGAATGAGCCGCCCTGGGTAATCGTGTATTCCTGACATAAGATTGACGTGAAGACAGAATTGAAAAATTTGAGAAAGATTTATATTTCTAAACGCGAGTGTCGTTTTACCAATGCGGTCCCCCAACTGCGTACTCATCACGTACAATGCTGCTTGACCTCTGAAATCGAACCAGAACCATCTATTAAGCATGCTAAATGACACCATTCAAGGTCACCAACATAATTGCCTGAAATATGAAACTAAAGCTCAAGGGTATTACTTTAAAGCTTTTCAAAAAGCTATACATAAGACAGATGTTGGGATTGCCTCATTTCATTTGTAATGAGGTTTGAGAAACTGAAAAGGCATACCTCATTTCAGTATCGCTGAGGTTTTTGTATGGTGTCCATGAGGAGCCTACGGGAAAATCCCTGTTTCTGCATGCCCCTGAAGCAATCCCCTTTTTAAATGCTAATCGCGGGCGGGGGGGGGGGGGTTACAAAGATTAGGCTATACAGTTATAAGTTCTTAATACCTCTAATATAATCCCAGCGGAAAATGAATCAAGTGCTTCCAAAAGAAGCAAGAATGTAGCGCTTTCCATTCATATCTTACGGAAGCTTTGTGGAAGCACACACTCTATACTCACATTTTTTTCTTTGTTTTTCTCAAGTTTTCTATTTTATTTGGGAAATTTGTAGTTTTTATAATAATCGCGTCAGTTGTGAAATACTTTTTATGGTGAAGACAATAAGTAAGTGAGGTGTTCTTTTGCAGTTTGATTAAAATAATTATATTTTTTCGAAAACTACTTTTTAGAAGCTGTAAAAAATGAACATTTTGGTTTTCTGGACGTCGAAAACAAATAAGAAATGGATTGCGATTTATTTTGTATTTATTAGTAAAATAATTGTGTTGGAATAAATATTTTAATAAATGTATTTCTGCTATTGAGTTGTGTAAAAATTAATTCTTTAACCTGAAAAATCATTGTGGCTGTATTTCAGCAAAATATCTATGGGTCACGAAAGCTTTCTGAGCTGCCCAAGAGCCTCAATTTCCTAGCTTCGATTGCGCTTCTTGAACAACAAAATAGAAGCGCTTCGCTCTAATGACATGCCTGTGTCAAAAGGAAAGGAATTGGGATATTAATAAGAAGCGCATTCCTTGGCATTCCTTTTCAGCGCTTCAGAATCTGTTCAAAAGCGCTGGGATATATTTAGTTTTCGTATGAAAAGCGTGGCTTGTGTGCGGCCCTTCGGCCACGTTCTTTCGTTGCCAACGACCGAGAGAGCGCTCCAAAGTTCTGGGTTATTAGGTGTACCTACATGAAATATTTTGGGTGTGCGTGTGTACTTCTCTTTCCATTCCCACGTCCTCCGCTTCGGTTCCTTTGGTTCTTGTCATGGGCACGGCACCACTCGAAAAAGGCACCATTGAGAACTTCTAATTTGTAGATGCAGAAATACAATCACAAAAGTGGCGAGTGGTTCTTCATTGTATCAAAATTCTGGCGGCGCAGAACCTGGCTTTGCGAGGACATGGGGAACCCTTGAATCAGACGATAATTCTAATCAAGGAAACTTTCTTGCTTTGTTAAAACTACTGGCAATCTTTAACCCAGTGTCGGAGGAATACCTCACTTATGTAGAAAATCATCCAGGAACAATGTAATTGTAGCAGATTTCATAATAAATAAGTTATAAGGATATAAGATTTTGAAATTCAGGTTAAAAAATCTCCTTAATTTTATTCAACCAAACTTAAAAAATGAAGAGAGCCTTGTAGAAGTCATCTCGTCAGCAGTTGGAGAAAGTCGGAATGGATCAGAAAGATTGTCGGTCACAGTACTATGATAATGCTGCCGTAATGTCTGGGCACAAAAGTGGTGTTCAGCAACGAATAATTAAGAAAAATAAATTACCCGTGTTCGTAAATTGCGGCAATCACTCACTAAATTTGGTTGGCGTACATGCAGTCAAACAAGATCTATGGTCACGTTTTTTTCGGAGTAATTGGGTCATTATATATGTAAACTTTAAAAGCTTTTGTTTAACATTTAAAAGCTTTTATTTAAGCTTCAAAAGCTTTTGTTTAAGTTTAATGCCTTGCTGGAAACATGGTACAATAATACAAGGTAGGATCATAAGGAAAAGCTGTATTTCCATCTTGAAAAGCTTTGACGCCTTTTACTTTAGAAAAGATCTGAGTGACGTCACTTGAAAGCTTGTTTCCCTTGTGAGTTAAGATCTGGGTGACGTCACGGGACCCTTATGAGCTTACCTTATAATTATTGTACCATGGTTTGAAAGGGATTGTTCTCCTAAATCCAGATGAATTCAGTCCTCTGGGAAATTCCCATGGGTTTGGTAATTATGAGCCATTTTGTGAATTCTGTTGGAAGAGCCATTATCTAGGGAAATACTGAGAATTCCGGCGTGAAATTTTAAATACAGGAGCCTTGGAAGATGCCTAACAATTTCCTATCCAAAAAAGAGCGGTTTCAAAACTTTCTGAGAATCGTCTAAAAGCTTTTATTTCAGCTTTAAAAGCTTTTATTTAATATTTAAAAGTTTTTATTTAATCTTTAAAGTCTTTTATTTAATCTTGATTTTTTTATTTAAGCTTTAAAAACTTTAACTTATGCTTTAAAAGCTTTTGTTTACGATTTTAAAGCTTTTATTAAAGCCTTTGTTTAAGCTTTTAAAACTTTTGTTTAAGCTTTATAAGCCTTTATGCAACTGACACACCGGTATGTTGAATTACGATTTTCTGACTTTACTATGATTTGGAATACAATACCCGTTGACCCTGTTCCAAAGAGACTACAAGATCCAAGCATGAACTTCCACGATGCTGCCAAGGATTCGAAAGTGCTCAGAAACTATTTTGAAAATGACAGAGAAAAGCTGGTAATGAACTCACTGGAAAAAGGACTCAATCTCTATAAAGAATGCGATATTGTCACAGAAAGACCACCAAGATGAAAAAAAGAATGGCTGGTGAAAATTCCCAGGATACAGGGTTAATTGCTAAATAGGAAATTGAAAGAGTTATGAAGACTACACTTGTCCGTCTTGATTGCGAAATGGAGAAAACGTTCATTCGTTTAAACGAACCGGACGAAAAGTTTTATGCTTGTTCAAGGTAGTTTGGTCACTAGAATCGAAGGTTTCTTTGGTTGAGAAGTGATATTAGACACACTAGAAGATCCTCAGTATACCTTTTTTGTCTAAACCCTTATTGGTTGGATTCTAAATACCACAGAAGCTTTTTGTTGATTATAGTCTCCATGATTTTGGAGAAAGTAGAAGTAAATGCTATTGGGCGGTAGTTGAAGGGATTATTTGAGTA